>OZ024927.1:33986389-34586389 GCA_964017235.1 Sabellastarte sp. h YS-2021
TCTTTTCTTTCATTATCTTAAAGAAAAAGTGCTGAGGTAGGATGTAGACATCATGAGCAGCAACAACAGCAACAGTGAGAGTATACCTGTGCACATGTAATCAGAGTTGCTTGTAGGGCGCATTTTCCGCGGGATCGCGCATAAATTCGCCTACAAATGCGGATTTTCTTTGAGTCTATGACCAAATTATATGAGAACGCGTAGTACACAAGGCGATGCGGGAAATATATGAAGCAAAAGACAAGAGATCTTGAAAATCGAAACATTGCACGGATTGAGAGTTTGTCGAGGTTTTGATTTTTCCGTTGAAACGTTCTTCGAATAATGCATGTTGACGATGTTTCGTGATCGTTTACGTAAAAGAACTCAAATATTATGGGCTACAGACAGTATTTAGACATATTATACCCAAAACATGAAATTAAGCTTAAAGTGGATGGTTATATAAAAAATGGCGGCAAGAAAAACGCAACTGACAGTAAACTGGATTGTTACCACAACAGGAGAGGCAAGCCAGTGCTGACCCTAAGTACGTATCTGTGGGGTTTCCCAACAATGTATGTCTAGAAAATATTTTACTTGAAGATCAAAAATTCACGGACAACTCATTAATATTAATGAGGTTTCTTAACAATATTTTCTATTTTAAGTTAAAATACTAGATGGACCACAGAGCTCAGCTCAGATTCGTAGAAAATGTTGACAATTTCATGGGATTTTTTAACCATATTTTACTTGAAGAATTTGTGTACTACTCATTTTTATTCATGAGGTCACATTATTCTGTGGGGTTTTCCAACATATTCGTATGTATTGATTGTATACAATGAGTGAATTTGTGATGCCTTGACTTTAGACAAAAACTTAAAACCACAATACCGTGACAGGAGTCACTTTGATGAAAATAACCATTTTCAATATATATATATATTTTTTTTAAAATTCTATCACTAGGCTTGAAATTTATTTTTATTTGGCAAGACAATCACCTGACATTTACTTTTGTACATAACTGTATATAGTGGCATTCTACCAGTGAACGCCAGCCTACCAGTGAACGAACACCTTATATTTCTTCAATACAATAGAGGTCAAGGACCAATGCTTCTGTATGTAAACTAAATGACTGTTCAATGGCATAAAATGACCGATAATCAATGTAATTTGTCAAAATACATAGCTTTAAAGCAAATATTATCAGACGTACAACTGCTAATTATACCATATCTATCAATTAGTATTCTGGTACAGTTACATTGTAATCAAAGCCTGTTATTAGAATTTAAAGTATTATTTATTTAATTAATTGGAAAGTATTAGCTAAAAGGTGGGTGTTTAATGGTAGATAACCACTACTTATTGGGTAGCCAAGTGGCCTTGATCACTAATTAATAGAAGTCCACTGTTAAAAATGTCCAAATAAATTGAAAAAGTATTTTTCATTAGTTTAAACTTTATCATAAAGTCGTCCCCCAGAATTTTTAGCCCCGCCCCCACATTTTGTGCAGTGGTGGGGGATCGCCCCCACTTTTTGAAATTCCTAGAATCAACACTGGTAATATCTTTTTACAAATGCTAGTTATGAAATTTGCTATATTTTTTATAATTTCATTAGAGTTTGTGAATTTTTTACTCAAAGAAAGCCTTTTTGGTTTTTGCAAAGATATTGGATAAGGTTTAGAACCTATATGTTTAGTTATCGGTCACTAATCACATCATCTATGAATGAAATGTTTGGAGCTCTTATCTCAAGTATTGGGAGAATGGCAATCATCTTGACCTGATTTGTTATAGACAAATAATTATTACAATATCAAAGGAAACAATCCTTAAGGCATGCATCATTGATGCCCCAATCAGGCTCTTTATGTGTCTCTTAACACCCACTCACACTATGTGTTGGGCGTTATTGATCCCTCCCCCAAAGAACTGCTATTGGATCCCCTAAAATCACCATACATTTAACCCCTTGGAATGTAATCTCTCAGTCTGCACACTAATATTTCGGAAATCAATCCCACAATCCAGCTTTACTTTTCAGTACCTTATCAAAGTTGTAAAACCACAGTTACATACAAATGGCTTTCCCAGTAACACACCATCGAATATGTTATAAGTGACATTTTGAAGAAGACATAGTGTTGGTGCTGACACTTAACCACATTGTAATGATTCCAAGCACCCACTTTGATCATCATTTAAGTCAATTTTGCATTTCACAGATTCAACTGATCTGAAGGATCTTGATCTCGTTCTGGATCACCGAGATGACATAGATCTCAATTCTCAAGTTGTGAAGCACACCTAATGAATCCATTTCCTGAGGTACACTTGGTAACAGGTGATCCGAATAATTTTTTGGATTTTTTCCATCATATCAGTACTAAACTCAAACTGTCACTGACCCTTCAGGTTGTAAAATGGAGAGATATCTTCTATTTAAACATTCATAATATTTCTAGTTTAATTTGCTCCATTAATAGTGAACTTGACTACTGATAAAATACAAGGATCTACATTGTTTGATTTTTCTTGTTTGGGGCTCATTTTTTGAGAATATTGAGACTGGTGATTATCCTGATCAAATTCATTATAAATAAATAGTTATTGAAATATCATCCAAGGCAACAATACTCAATATTCATCAATAATCCTCCACTCAAGCTCAGTGTGCATCTCTCAACACCCACTCATATTAAGTACTGGAACTTCTTGATTCCCCCCACCCCCCAAAAAGAACTCCATCAGGATCCACTAAAATAACCTTTTAATTGACCCTTTGTGGTAGACTCTCTCAATCTGCACACTAATATTTGAGGATCATTGATCCCCAACCCGAGCTCCACTCACTTCAGAGTCCCTCATCAAAGTTATTTGAAAATGAAACTAAGCTTATCTTGGCATTTGGTATTCGGTTTGTGTGATATTGTGCTTTAAACCACATAGATTTAACATGCTGAATACCGTTTATCTCTTTGACCATTTATCTTAGTGACCACCCATGTACTTGTTTAAGAGTTTTATAGCGAAAAATCAATTAAATTCCATAATTTTAAGGTTGGTAAATGTTATATAGTGGCAAGTCCTGAAATATACAATAAATTAATGAAGGGATACTTGACAAGCAACCACATTTTAAAATATTTTGTTCTACTCGAATTATAGCATTTTCAAAAAGTTTGTAAGAATACCAGTTCAATGTGTGATCCAAATGTGATGAATCCTATACAATGCATGATTTGTAGCCTTGTTTTTGAGGGGTACAGCACATATTTTGTCAAAATATGTAACTTTTTGAAGGAAAAAACACTGACTTTCTCAATTCAAATTGATAATAATTGCTAACTTGGCAAAAAGTGGCTATTTAGTCCGTTTCAAAAAAAAAAAAAAAAAATTAAAAATATCTAATAAAGTTACTTTTTGTTAATTCAGCATTAATTCTTAGTTTTTACGCGGGTTGCATGTAGCCAACCCGCCTATTAGACTGATGTGTCCAACGCTCTGTCTGTCCGTCCACATTTTTGTTTCCGGACTCTAACTCGAAAACGGTTTGTCCAATTGAATTCAAACTTGACAGGGAGATCGATCACCATCCTAGCTAGGTTCCTTTCGAAATTGGTGTAATTCCGTCTGTTCGTTTGTCCGTTTTTTGTCCATTTGTCTGTCCATCCATCTGTCCATCCACATTTTTGTTTCCAGACTCTAACTCAAAAACGGTTTGTCCAATCGAACTCAAACTTGACAGGGACATAGATCACCATCATAGCTAGGTTCCTTTCGAAATTGGTGTAATTCTGTCTGTTCGTTTGTCCATTTGTCTGTCCGTACATCCACATTTTCGTTTCTGGACTCTAACTCGAAAACAGTTTGTCCAATCGAATTCAAACTTGACAGGGACATACATCACCATCATAGCTAGGTTCCTTTCGAAATTGGTGTAATTGCGTCGTTTCGTATGTCCGTTTGTCTGTCCTTCCACAGGCTCCCTTTGAATCCCTGAAAGAGGCATGTTTGAAGCATTTGACCTTCAAGACGGTCTTCCTCTTACCTTTGGGTTCAGGCAAAAACAGGAGTGAGATCCATGCTTGACTGAGTAAGAATATCAGACAGCAGTCCGACTCATCCGAGGTGTCTCTACCCCTCACCCAGCTTTCTTTCCAAGAACTAGCTGGTCAAAGAGGGTCCAGACAGTGTGATCCCAGTGGTCATTCCAGCCCTTGGCCCAACTCTGGATAAGTCACTCAAGGCTGATTGGTTCTATGCCCAGTCAGAGCCCTGCGCTACTATTTGTCTAGGACCTCAGACCTTTGGCAGAACAAGAAGCTAGTCTTCATTTCCTTTAAGAAAGGTTTTGACCTGGATATCTCCCCTGCTACTATCTCCTCATGCATCAGACTGTGATCCCATGTTATGAGCTCTTTGATCAAGAGTCCCTAACCCTACATCAGGTTAAAGTCCATGATGTTAGGGCCTTTGCTGCCTCTAAGGCCTTCCAGTCAGGAGTTTCCTTAGAACAGCTACTATCAGCCTGCAATTGGAAGTCACATAACACCTTCACACAGTTCTATCTGAATGATGTGGCTTGGGCTGATTCAGAGCTTTTATTTTGGGCCCGGTGGTGGCTGCTCAGGAGATATACCAGTAGCCTATTTAAGCGTCCCGGAAATGATGCTTGTTTGTATATGGGAGGATATCTGGCTCTGCCGGCTCCTTGAGCTCCGTGAGCTCCTCGTTTTCTTTTCCTCATAACTCTGTGACCATTTGGCTGATTCCTTTAAAATTTGGCAGGTGTATGCAGTAGTCCGGGGAATTTTTTTTGATGTGCTGCAGTAACATTTCAACCAATCACAGGGGTCACATGACCAAAAATACGTTTTTTGGAAGGGCGTCTTTGTCCGGATGATAACTTCCGAAGCATTTAATCTATCCACCTGAAATTTAGCAAATAACTTCCTCATATTAATATCTGAGCGATATTAAATTTTGGCAGGGATAGGTTAAGAACTGAGTTGTAGATGATTAATTAAGCATTAACAATATTATTAATGAGTAAAACATAAACTTTTTGTATCTCCTTAACCATTTAAGATAGAGCAATTTCATCGAAATTTTCGACCCACAGGGTATCTAAGCAAAGTACTTTTCCAATTTTCCACAAATTTTCTCCTCCCCAAAAATGGGGTCATATTCAATTTTCGAATTTTTGACAAAAAAAAATGCAAAACACAGAATTAAATATAGGCTCGTAAGGTACACATATAGAACAATACTGATATACGAGTACTTTAATTTTGAAACTATTTTCTCAATAAAATAAAAATTTACTAGGGGGATTTCCGCAAAATTTTTGACCCACAGGGTATCTGTGAAGACGAGCCTTTCCAAGTTTACAAATATTTCACTTGCCAAAAATGGCAGTCATTTTGAATTTTCGAATTTTTTTTCAAAAATGCTTGTATCACGAAAACGATGTTAGATAGAGAGCGATTTCGGCAAAACTTTTGATCCACAGGGTATCTGTGGAAACTAGCATTTCCAAGTTTCAACGAATGTTTCACTTGCCAAAAAATGGCAGCTATTTTGAATTTTCAAATTTTTCGCAAAAATCGCAAACCGAAAATGCTTGTATCTTGAAAACTGTGGCAGATAGAGCGATTTCAGCAAAAAGTTTTGACCCACAGGGTATCAGTGAAGAGTAGCCTTTCCAAGTTTCAATGAATATTTCACTTGCCAAAAAATGGCGGCCATTTTGAATTTTCGAATTTTTTTCAAAAAATGCTTGTATCTCGAAAACTGGGCTAGATAGAGCGATTTCAATGAAATTTTTCACCTGCAGGGTAACTCTCCTGAGTAGGTGACTCAGCTTTCAAAATATTTTTGTCCCGCCAAAAAATGGCAGCCATTTTGAATTTTCGAATTTTTCGCAAAAAAACCCAAAACACAAAAATGCTTGTATCTCGAAAACCTTGCAAGATAGAGCAATTTTGGTAAAATTTTTGACCCACAGGCTATCTGTGAAGTTTTAGCCTTTCCAAGTTTCAACGAATATTTCACTTGCCAAAAATGGCAGCCATTTTGAATTGTTAATTTTTTTTTTCAAAAATGCTTATATCTCGAAAACTGTGCTAGATAGAGCAATTTCAACTAAAATTTCGATCCATAAGGTAACTCTCCTTACCAAATAAAATGGCAGCCATTTTGAATTTTCGCAAAAATTGCAAAACACAAAAATGTTTGTATCTTGAAAACCGTGCTGGGTAGAGTGATTTAGGCAAAATATTGGACTCCCAGGGTATCTGTGAAGACTAGCTTTTCCAAGTTTCAACGAATATTTCACTTGCCAAAAATGGCGGCCATTTCTTTGGGTATGTAAGCAAACTACTCTACCCAATTTTCCCCCAAAAATTTATCCTTCCCAAAAATGGGGGTCATTGTCAATTTTCAAATTTGTGACAGAAAGTGCAAAACACCAAATTGCCTCTGTCTCCTTAACCATGCAAGATAGAGCAATTCATCAAAATTTTTGAAACACACTGTATCCAAGATAAATACCCTGCCCAAGAATCGCTTTTCTTATTTTCTGGCTTTGTTGAGCTATAAGCAGAACTTTCTCACACGATTAAGCTGCCATTATTTCTCCTTTTCGGGACGCCATGAAAAAACAATCGCTTTGCTTAGCAAGTGATCCTCTAGTTATCTGAGGAGATATTGTATTTATGTTTATATTGTATGTACTATGTAGTTGGTACATAGTTACAAAATCAAAAAAAAACCAAAAAAACTTTCCTTTGGGAGGTTTATTTTCCTGGGACTGAACTCATACCTCTCATCCCCTACCTCAGAGCAGGTCTGTAAAAAAGGTGGATGGCAATGCGCCACCTAGCGAATGCACACTACTAGACCTGTTGTGCTGGTGGAAACTCAGGACCACCTTTTCTGTCTTTGGCAGGACCGGCCGCACCAATAAAAATTTAATTAACGCTCAAGGATAGGAGAGGGTTATTATGATCAGTTTGTTTCTGTCTGTCTGTCTGTGCACCGTTTCGCCCTTATAACTCAAAAACTATAACACCAATCGAGCTCAAATGTGGTGGGCAGGTATTGTATGGGGTACAGACGGATTCTTCCAAATTTGGTATAATTTGTGTGAAAATTGAAGCCAGGAGAGAGTTTTTCTTATTTTTAATTGGGCATTCACAGTGAAATCTGCTTCTCTGTCTGTGCACCGTTTTGCCCTTATAACTCAAAAACTATAACATCAATCAATCTCAAATTTGGTGGGAAGGTATTTCATGGGATACAGAGAGATTCTTCCAAATTTGGTCTTATTTGTTTGAATATTAAAGCCAGGAGAGAGTTTTTCTTATTTTTAATTGGGAATACACAGTGAAACTGCTTCTCTTCATCACATACATAAAAAAATCATTCTAACATGACACGGCTGTGTCCGCGATTCTGATTGGCCAAGAGCGATTTCTGAGCCGTCTAAAATTCAGCATCAACATTACGGCTGTTATCAACTTCCCCATGCATAATTATTGGCTGAAAAACAATAGTCTATATGTTTGTTTTTATAACTACATTTAAAATACTATGCAATAGTGCATAAAGTTGTGCATTTTTAGTTGTTTGCTTGTACCTTGATTTAGAAAAAGTTTACAGTATATATTTAGAGAAAAAAAGTTACCCCTGTTCACTTGATGGAACAGCCAACATGGCGGCACCCTATTGCCTTCACTTGGATAATTTTTGTTAATCTTGTTTTAGGTATTTTATTTTAAACAGTCATGTTAGAATAGGAATATAGCACTCAAAAGCCTTCTAAACACAGAATTTTAGACTGGTTGCCGTTGTCAAAGCACTCAGGCTTCACCTTCGTGCTCTGACCACGCCAACCAGTCTAAAATTCTGCGTTTAGACGGCTTTTCAATGCTATATTCCTATAATATTTTGCTTTCTGATGATGTCATTACTCAGTGATGTCACAATGTAGCTGTCATTGTGAGGTCAATATTGAAAATATTATTTTCATGTCTAAAATTGTAAGATAGTGGCTTAGAAACTGTGCCCCCTTGAATTCTTACTTTTAGGGATTGCATGTGGGGCGATTTTTGACAAAGTCCTTTAAAATCCCCTATTATTGCTCACCGCCATCTTTGTTTGGACATGTTTGAAGGTGAAGGTTTAAAATTATAGGTTTAAAAAATGTTTTTGATAGAATGTTTTTAAAACATTTGACAAGCAATGTTGTTTAAACATTTTATGTGTACTGTTTATCAAACATTTCATGATGAATGTTTGATAAAGGTTTCCAGCAAAACCTTAATTTCTTCAGCTATTTTATAACTGTTTTAAAAACATTTCCAGTCAAATCAAGCTTCTTGAGTTATTTTATAAATATTTAATAAACATTTTCAGTAAAAACGTTTGAAAAGAGAATGTTTATAAAACGTTGTTTAAACATTACAGCACTAACGTTTACTTAGAAACGTTTAGAAAACCAAAGATAGGGTTTAATTAGGTTTTAAAAATGTTTTGTAAATGTTTAAACCATTTAAAAACGTTTCTAATGTTTACTGGCTTGTTTATTTGTCTATTTGTCTCGTTGTTTTTTGTTTGTTTTTTTGTGTGTGTGTTTATATTACTCCAGAACTAATAACAGATCTTTATTTAAAAATTTGTGGGTAGGACCTGACTGAAGGAAGAAGTTACTAAAAGAAAGATCTGGATCTTATTTTGGATACAAAAAATCATGATTTTTCAGAAGTCCCATTTCAATGTATTTTAATGACTTTAGCTTCCTACTTGATATTTCTATGAAGATTAATTTACATGTTTGGTTTTATTTCATTGTCTTCCTTAATATACTTTATATCACTTGAGAGACTGGTCACATGGAGTCGAGCGTCTTGCTCTCTCTGAGTGCATCTTGTTACTTATTAAATTTCCAAGGGGCCAAGGTGGCAGAGTGGTAATACTCTCGCCTCCCACCTCTAAGATCAGAGTTTGGTTCCCGGCCCAACCTCAAGCCGGGAAAGCTGATAGTTGCTTGCCGTTGGTTGGCAGTTTACAGAACCATGACCAACTGTATACACTGGTTTCCTCTGCCCTCCCAACTACCCATCGTGATATGACCTGTACATTGTTGAAAGCGATGGGAAACCCGAAATAAAGAAATAATAAATATTTAATTTTCCAAATCTGTTTTCCAATTTTTAATGTATTAAAATTCATGAATTCATTCAGTAAATCACTTACAACCTGAAAAATATTGCATTTTGAGCATTTTCGTAAACATGTTTTTCACCCATTTTTACCCCACAGCCCTTAAGGGCTGTCACAGTATTGTTTTCACCCATGGTGTCTGGATGGGCGTCCGGGCGGGTGGGCGGGCGGCGGGAAAAACTTTGTCCGGGCTGTATCTCAGAAACCGTAAGGTGTAGGAAGTTGATACTTGGTAGGGACATTGGTTAGGGGGTGTAGGTGTGCAACGTCATGGTCTGACCTTGATTTGACCTTTGACCTTGCCGTAGTGACCTTGAGTTTGAAAATCTTGTCCGGGCTATATCTCGGAAACCGTAAGGTGTAGGAAGTTGATACTTGGTAGGGACATTGGTTAGGGGGTGTAGTTGTGCAACGTCATGGTCTGACCTTGATTTGACCTTTGACCTTGCCGTAGTGACCTTGACCTATAAAATCTTGTTCGGGCTATATCTCGGAAACCGTAAGGTGTAGGAAGTTGATACTTGGTAGGGATATTGGTTAGGGGGTGTAGGTGTGCAACGTCATGGTTTGACCTTGCCGTAGTGACCTTGACGTATAAAGTCTTGTCCAGGCTATATCTCGGAAACTGTGAGGTGTAGGAAGTTGATATTTGGTAAGGATATTGGTCAGGGGGTGTAGGTGTGCAACGTCATGGTGTGACCTTGATTTGACCTTTGACCTTGTCGTAGTGACCTTGACCTATAAAATCTTGTCCGGGCTATATCTCAGAAACCTTAAGGTGTAGGAAGTTGATATTTGGTAGGGATATTGGTTAGGGGGTGTAGGTGTGCAACGTCATGGTCTGACCTTGATTTGACCTTTGACCTTGCCGTAGTGACCTTGACCTATAAAATCTTGTCCGGGCTATATCTCAGAAACCGTAAGGTGTATGAAGTTGATACTTGGTAGGGATATTGGTTAGGGTGTGTAGGTGTGCACCGTCATGGTCTGACCAGGATTTGACCTTTGACCTTGCCGTAGTGACCTTGAGTTTGAAAATTTTGTCCGGGCTATATCTCGGAAACCGTAAGGTGTAGGAAGTTGATACTTGGTAGGGACATTGGTTAGGGGGTGTAGTTGTGCAACGTCATAATCTGACCTTGATTTGACCTTTGACCTTGCCGTAGTGACCTTGATGTATAAAATCTTGTCAGGGCTATCTCGGAAACTGTGAGGTGTAGAAAGTTGATATTTGGTAGGGACATTGGTTAGGGGGTGTAGGTGTGCAACGTCATGGTTTGACCTTGCCGTAGTGACCTTGCCGTAGTGACCTTGACGTATAAAGTCTTGTCCAGGCTATATCTCGGAAACTGTAAGGTGTAGGAAGTTGATATTTGGTAAGGACATTGGTCAGGGGGTGTAGGTGTGCAATGTCATGGTCTGACCTTGATTTGACCTTTGACCTTGCCGTAGTGATCTTGACCTGTAAAATCTTGTCACAGCTATATCTCGGAAACACGTAAGGTGTAGGAAGTTGATACTTGGTAGGGACATTGGTTAGGGGGTGTAGTTGTGCAACGTCATGATCTGACCTTGATTTGATCTTTGACCTTGCCGTAGTGACCTTGACCTATAAAATCTTGTCCGGGCTATATCTCAGAAACTGTGAGGTGTAGAAAGTTGATATTTGGTAGGGACATTGGTTAGGGGGTGTAGGTGTGCAGCATCATGGTGTGACCTTGATTTGACCTTTGACCTTGCCATAGTGACCTTGACCTATAAAATCTTGTCAGGGCTATATCTCAGAAACCGTAAGGTGTAGGAAGTTGATACTTGGTAGGGACATTGGTTAGGGGCTATAGGTGTGTATTATCATGGTGTCACCTTAATTTGACCTTTGACCTTGTCGTAGTGACCTTGACCTTTAAAATCTTGTTGGACCTTTGGGTCTGTCTTTTGATGCAGATTAAGCACTGTTAAAGTCATATTAAGAATTTTACTTTCATAACTTCCCATTGTAAAAGATAGAATTTCATCAAGTGAGCCACAGATTTTGCTCCAGCACCACACATAAGCATTCATTAAATGTATTACCACTTCTGTATGCATGGTAATATTCAAACCATCTAAACCATAATACGGCCATGCAGATGTAGATAAAGAGTGTTGAATTTTAGTTTGCTGATTAATGCTGTCATCTTGTTATTGAATTATCTTGTTTTAATACTTCATCTTTATATGCATTATCTTTCTTTTAAACATTATTTCTCCATTTAAACATTGTTTGGACCTTTATATAACTGACAGTGCTCTGAAAGTATCCTGAAGTTTGTACTGGTACAGTACTTCTGTATCTCATGGTGTTGAAAATATTTCCCTAGGCTGTGGGGTACGGGCATCTCTGATGCTATTTTTCTTTCAGCCATAACAGTAAAATTTCAGACTTGTAGCTCATTGCATACCTAAGTAATAGCTACACAAACTATGCATAAGCTGATCTGTACAAACAGAATCCCCCCCTCCCCTCTACTCTCTTTCACTCCACACAAAGCTGAGAAAATAGTTGCCTTTTTTGGTGGGGAGCTGTGTGTGTGTGTATATCTTATAGGCAGTGATCTATTTTAATATTGGTTTCCATTTAGATGTAAGAAGGACAGAATTTTCCTCTTGTTATATTTCAAGAGTGTGTTCTCTGATCTTGTGGGAGCTTCTTTAATTGTATAAGACAAACTTGGGTGTTAATCATGTTTGTAGAAACAAATTTACTGCAGTTAGAACTTCCCAGCCTCTTTTGCAGTCCAATGAATCAGTCTGAGCCCGATTGAGCTAGATGGGTATTCTACACAAAGGCCTCCCAAATGAAAGGAACTACAGATAGCTTTGATTTATGGCAGTGACAAGCTAAATGCCTGATGTATCAGTTAGACATTGGTATTCATATTGCACAGTATTTTATCATCAAGATTGAAAAAGTCGATTTGTGAATTAATTTGGTTTGCAAAACTTGATTCACGAATCAATTCGATTCACAAATTTACGATTCCTTGAATCCCTAGTAGCAATGACTTTTCTTCTGGAAAAGAAATTTCAATTTTCAAAATTCTGACAGCCACCTTGAATTTTTGTGGAAATGGAAAATGTCATCTTGAGAACCGTAAAACACAGTGATTTTGGCAAATTTTATATCTGCTGCTTAGTAAAGTTGCCTCAAAGTTCAGTTTGTCATATGGAAAAGGTCTTTTATCTCCCTTATTATTGCTTCTTGGGCTTTCAACCCAGTTACATGGTCACACTACCTCCATTTTTGCTTAATACCCAGCAGGAGATAAACCCCAAAACAGTGGTCTTGTTTGTATATATTTTTTTACTGCAACATATATAAAATTGCATTCGTCAAGTTCTAAAATACTCCTTCTTGGAATACCTTAGGGGAGTACTCCATCCATGTACAGATTCTATGTACAGTAATGTATCTTCCCAAAACTTGGGTCCTTTAATTCCTATCTTTTGACTTCCAAGTTTACATAACCCATCTATCATCATTAAAGTCTGGCAGTCACTATGCACCTAATTAAGCGGCCCGTCAGGTACACTTATTTGTTTTCACCAAAGTTCGACTGATCGCTGCCGCCGCCGCAGGATTATGGTCTCCCTTGAATAAATTCCTAGCTTTTCACATTTTTCTTTCCTTCTTATCTTTCTTTAAAACTATAGGGGCGGGAAAAATTTTTGGGATACTTTGCGCCGACCTTAAGCTTTACTTAAGGTAACCTTAAGCATAAGTCCAAAACACCCCGTCATCACGTTTTGGAAAAAACCACACACCTGTGCTATAAAATTTATCAGGTACATTTGAGACCAAATTTCCAAGGTTGGAAAGGATTTTCTCATCAATCGGACCATAGATGCCTGAATGGGAGGCGTTTTATTTTCATAAATTTTTAAAAAATGGGTACTTGGTCTGTATCTCAAAAACGGTTAGGATTTCGGCGTTTTGTTGGAATAACTTATTCAGCTACTTTTTGATAATCTTTCACATGCCGAAGTTTTAGCCCTGTGTCTGTGATCTTAAGGTCACCTTAATGTCAAAAAAGGGGGGTTTTAGCCCTCCTGTTCACTTAGTTTTTCACTTTTTTCAACCAAACTTGGCACATATATTAAGATTTGCCAAAGGAATATCCTGACTTTATGGTGACCTTAAACTCAAAATGTTAATGGACATATAGCCTGCTTAAAGTCATCAAATTGGAATAAAATCCTCTGGCTCCTTTTTTTTCCAATGTTTTTATATTGAAATTATCAGTTAAACTTTGCACACCTATAAAGGATGGCAAACCAAAGGGTTATCCTGACTTTAAGGTGACTTTAAACTGTTAATATAATTTTGGCCCCTCTAAAGTCATAACAGTTAAACTTTGCACACCTATAAAGGATGGCAAACCAAACGGTTATCCTGACTTTAAGGTGACCTTAAACTGTTAATATAATTTTGGCCCCTCTAAAGTCATAACATTTGAATAAAGCCGTCTGGCTCTTTTCTTTTTCCATATCTAACATATATTGATATTGAAGGGACATTCTCATATTATGGTCACCTTAAAGTCGCAATATGAATGAAGTTATGGTCACCTTACAGTGAAAAAGGAAGTTTCATCCTCCAGCTATCTTATTGTTCAACTGACCTGAGCTAAACTGTATGCACTTATAAAGGATGAGAAAAGGGACATTCTTATTTTATGGTCACGTTAAAGTCCCAATATGAATGAAGTTATGGCCACCTTGCAGTGAAATTCTGGAGTTTTTAATCTCCAGCTATTGTATTGTTCAGCTGACTTCACTTTAATTTTGCACACTTATTAAAGATGAAAATAGGGACAAGTAACATATTCAATGCAATAAAGTTCACAGTTTGTATTGCTTATGATGCATATGTTGACATCTTTTATGGGTGACTTCTTTTTCATCAGGGCCGCTTCGTTTTTGTCAGCAAAAACATTCTTCTAGTTTTTACCCCACAGCCCTTAAGGGCTGTCGGGGTATTGTTTTCACCCATGGTGTCCGGATGGGCGGGCGTCCTGTCGGGCGGGCGGGCGGGCGGCGGGAAAAAGTTTGTCCAGGCTGTATCTCAGAAACCGTAAGGTGTAGGAAGTTGATACTTGGTAGGGACATTGGTTAGGGGGTGTAGGTGTGCAACGTCATGGTCTGACCTTGATTTGACCTTTGACCTTGCCGTAGTGACCTTGAGTTTAAAAATCTTGTCCGGGCTATATCTCGGAAACCGTAAGGTGTAGGAAGTTGATACTTGGTAGGGACATTGGTTAGGGGGTGTAGTTGTGCAACGTCATGGTTTGACCTTGATTTGACCTTTGACCTTTCCATAGTGACCTTGACCTATAAAATCTTGTCCGGGCTATATCTCAGAAACTGTAAGGTGTAGGAAGTTGATACTTTGTAGGGTTATTGGTTAGGGGGTGTAGGTGTGCAACGTCATGGAGTGACCTTGATTTGACCTTTGACCTTACCGTAGTGACCTTGACCTATAAAATCTTGTCCGGGCTATATCTCAGAAACTGTAAGGTGTAGAAAGTTGATCTATGGTAGGAACATTGGTTAGGGGGTGTAGTTGTGCAACGTCATGGTCTGACCTTGATTTGACCTTTGACCTTGCCGTAGTGACCTTGAGTTTGAAAATATTGTCCGGGTTATATCTCTGAAACCGTAAGGTGTAGGAAGTTGATACTTGGTAGGGACATTGGTTAGGGGGTGTAGTTGTGCAACGTCATTGTCTGACCTTGATTTGACCTTTGACCTTACCGTAGTGACCTTGACCTATAAAATCTTGTCCAGGCTATATCTCGGAAACTGTAAGGTGTAGGAAGTTGATACTTGGTAGGAATATTGGTTAGGGGGTGTAGGTGTGCAACGTCATGGTGTGACCTTGATTTGACCTTTGACCTTGCTGTATTGACCTTGACCTATAAAATCTTGTCCGGGCTATATCTCGGAAACTGTAAGGTGTAGGAAGTTGATATTTGGCAGGGACATTGGTTAGGGGGTGTAGTTGTGCAACGTCATGATCTGATCAGGATTTGACCTTGCTGTAGTGACCTTTACCTATAAAATCTTGTCCAGGCTATATCTCAGAAACCGTAAGGTGTAGGAAGTTGATACTTAGTAGAGACGTTGGTTAGGGGGTGTAGTTGTGCAACGTCATTATCTAACCTTGATTTGACCTTTGACCTTGCCGTAGTGACCTTGACCTATAAAATCTTGTCCGGGCTATATCTCAGAATCCGTAAGGTGTAGGAAGTTGATACTTGGTAGGGACATTGGTTAGGGGGTGTAGGTGTGCAACGTCATGGTGTGACCTTGATTTGACCTTTGACCTTGCTGTAGTGACCTTGACCTATAAAATCTTGTCCGGGCTATATCTTGGAAACTGTAAGGTGTAGGAAGTTGATATTTGGCAGGGACATTGGTTAGGGGGTGTAGGTGTGCAACGTCATGATCTGATCAGGATTTGACCTTGCTGTAGTGACCTTGACCTATAAAATCTTGTCCAGGCTATATCTCAGAAACCGTAAGGTGTAGGAAGTTGATACTTAGTAGAGACGTTGGTTAGGGGGTGTAGTTGTGCAACGTCATGATCTAACCTTGATTTGACCTTTGACCTTGCCGTAGTGACCTTGACCTATAAAATCTTGTCCGGGCTATATCTCAGAAACCGTAAGGTGTAGGAAGTTGATACTTGGTAGGGACATTGGTCAGGGGCCATAGGTGTGTATTATTATGGTGTGACCTTAATTTGACCTTTGACCTTGTCGTAGTGACCTTGACCTTTAAAATCTTGTTGCACCTTTTGGTCTGTCTTTTGATGCAGATTAAGCACTGTTAATTCATACTAGAATTTATTAAGAATTTTACTTTCATAACTTCCTATTGTAAGAGATAGAATTTCATCAAGTGAGCCACAGATTTTGCTCCAACACCATAAATAAGCGTTCATTAAATGTATTACCACTTCTGTATGCATGGTAATAGTCAAAACATCTAAACCATAATTCGGCCATGCAGATGTAGATAAAGAATGTCGAATTTTAGTTTACTGATTAATGCTGTCATCTTGTTATTGAATTGACTTATTTTAATACTTCATCTTTACATGCATTATCTTTCTTTTAAACAGTATTTTCTGCATTTAAACATTTTTTGGAACTTTATATAACTGACAGTGCTCTGAAAGTATCCTGAACTTTGTACTGGTACAGTGGTTCTGTATCTCATGGTGTTGAAAATATTTCCCTAGGCTGTGGGGTACCGGCATCTCTGATGCTATTTTTTAATTCTTTACCTTTGTGATGAACCACGTTCTCAGTAGCTCCTTAGGAAGCACCTTAACAGTTAAATTTGTACTTTACTTCTCAAAATCATTTGCAGTGCACGAGTTTGGTGTCCTTTTGTACTTTAACGTGTACTGTGATGATCAAAGCACAAAGTCAGCCGACAGAGTTTGTTATATTGAGTTGGTGCGCATATGCGCTACTCAAGAGATTACTATACTGTTTCGTGGATCTTTCAGTGCAAGTTGCGGTAGTCATTACTTTTGCATTTTGAATAATTTTACTCAATAACTATTCTGTTTTTTTTATCAGTCTTCCACAATTAGAAAAAAAAAACACTTTTGACTCACTTTCTATTGTTGACACGCATATCTGTGTGAACTTTTTCACCTTCTGCTAATATATCATGTGTTAAATATTATAGGAAAAACACTTTTTTGGGGGGGATGAGCTGAGGTTCTCCACTGATGATGTTTTAGACCTTTTCTTGGCAAATTTGATTGAAAGCTCACTGGCCAATGAATGGCTTTGTTCACGGTTTCCAAAAAAGACATACTAAATTTCATATTTTGTCTTCAATTTTTAATCCCGGAAACTGACCCCAAGAATTGCAAGCTGTGTCCATCAAAAACCTTTACAAATGATATAGCAGAAAACACTGTAACTCTGGATCTAATTAATGGGTTTTATTCAACTTAAAAGCAACAGAAACTGTAATAAATTGCATATGCCTGTTAAGTAAAATAATCACACAAAACAATTTTCAATAAAATTCCAGCGAGATATAAGTGGCCAGCAGGTCTTTGTCTTTTCAAAATATTTTAAAAACTATTTTATTACATTAATATGTCATACCCAATGGACAGTTGCTATACCCGGTCGGCACAACCAGTTCCATCAAACAATAGAAAAAAACGTCCTGTGTTTCACTGGCAGGACTGGTCTAGTGCTTTTGCTATGTGGCGTATCGCTCTTCCTTACTATCTAGACAACCTGATGTCAACTCTTTCATTTGGTGTGTATAGTGTTGGAGATTTGTTTTGAAGAAATATGAAATTCTTAAGGTATTTCTACAATTTTACAAAAGAATGCAAGTTTTTGTACTAGTATATCTACATGATTGTACATAAAATATGAATTCTTGTGTCTACATTATATAGAAGTACACCCGAGAAATTATAAAGCTACATATAAACATTAGACGTGTTTCATAAAAATGTTAAATTGGTTACCCATGGTCTTCCAAATAAGTTTACAGCATACTATCTTCTGAATAAATTAATTTATTATTTATCACACTTTAAATAAATGAATTTAAATGTTATTAATAGAACAAGTTAGGGTGCTACTTGTTTAAATATAGGCTTAATTTAAAAAGGTATATTTCACAAATTTAGTCTGTGTGTTGCAGGGTGCCCAAGTTAGCTACAAATGTTGGTTAATTTTCTTTTAAACATAATTTACTAAATGGAGCAAGACAGTATGACACCCCCCTCCTCACCTCTTGTGCAAGCAGCAGATGACATCAGAGATCACATGATAACAGCTGAAACAAAACCCTGTGTACATGTGGAGGATTGTCATCAGTTAGAAGATAGGAGTAAGTTCATTTTTATAGATTTTATGGCATGCATGCCCCTTCCAACTCTATACTGTTAAGTGTTTTTGCCAGTCTTTTTCCTCGAATTTCTGGCATTTCGAGTGCTCACTAATTGCTGTTGTTGAATAATTTTATCTAAACGATCATTCGGTTTCTTGGCCATTCTTTCGTGACTTTAATAAATATTTGTGGACAATTTTTTTTTTGACATGCTTGTACACTGTAACCTTTGAACTTAAAAACAGGACTGATAAGATCTAGGTTGGCCGGCTGCTTCTAAATGCAAAATTCAAGGAAAATATTAACCCGGAAAATGCAAGCTGTGACAATTGAAAATATTTCCAGGGGATGTTACAAAAATGACTGTATCTCTGAAACTAGTCAATGGATTTTCTTCAAATAAAAGCAACAGAAAGTGTTTTGAATAACCTTTAAAAAGTTGTATCAATATTATATTTGTAGTTGAAATACAATAATCACAAAAAATACTTTCAAGGAAACTGGATTAAGATATAGGTTGCAAACAGGTCTTTGTCTTTTTGAAATATTTTAAAAACTATTTTAGCTGCACATACATAATATATATCATTAAAAAGCAATGAAATAGTTGTTCTGCTCGTTTGGGTTGCATTAAAATCCAAGTGGAAACAAGTAAGAAATATTTGAAAATAGAGTCAATTTTTGTAACAAAATACTTGGAATTATCATTATGTACACATATATTGCCAAAATGTCATTAAGAGAGTATTCGGCAATGTATGTCGGCGCATGCGGTGCATGAGGAATTGAAGAAGAATGCCTCAGATTTAATCCCCGAACATGAAATTTATCCGCGCCGAGCAATCTCCACTTGTCGTGAAAGCACTCGGAATTTCAAGATGGCGACATAAACCAAGCGGGTTCAAACACCAGTAAATGCAGGTTATTTTGTCACATTATCCAAGCTTAGTAGCACTATGAAGGAAAGTTCACCCATAATAATTATAATTATTGCACACTACTTATTGCAGAAACTGAGCATTTTCCGCCATTGCCATTTGTTTACTTCAATCTGAGAAGATGTTCCGAGCTGTTTGTCTTATCATCTCGGAATAAGCCATCTGCGAATGCACAAGATTTCTCCGAGGAGTAATCGATTTTTATTGCAAATACATTCTATACATTACGAATCATCATCCTATGAAAAAGCTTGAGACAAGGAAGGAAGTCAGAAGGCAACATGGTGGGGACGGTCAGAGAACGAGTCCAATAATGACAATAAAGATTAAATATATTGTGATGTACACCCTTATTTAGTAAAAATAATTACTTCAAAGATATGACCAGCATGCTGGTTTGCTTTGACCATCAAATAGTAGTCTGCCTTTAAACTTAAACGGAAATGACAGGAGTTGTGAGGAATGCGTAGGACTATAGTTTCTATTTTCTGGTATCAGAAGAAGCATGAAAAAGCAGGCATTTGTATAAATTTTTGGACCACTTCTTTACCCAATATGAATGGAGGGTACAACCTTGTCACGTAAGAAACAGATTTCTTAACTCACAATTTCACTGGGTTTCTATTGCATATTAATGCACAACTTTGCAGACAGTGGGCTGGGGTTCCTGTCTACTGAGGCTGGCTATTTTTACCCCACAGCCCTTAAGGGCTGTCAGGGTATTGTTTTCACCCATGGTATCCGGGTGGGCGGGCAGGCGGCGGGAAAAAGTTTGTCTGGGCTGTACCTCAGAAACCATAAGGTGTAGGATGTTGATACTTGGTAGGGACATTGGTTAGGAGGTGTAGGTGTGCAACGTCATGGTGTGACCTTGATATGACCTTTGACCTTGCCGTAGTGACCTTGACCTATAAAATCTTGTCTGGGCCATATTTTGGAAAATGTAAGGTGTAGGAAGTTGATACTTGGTAGGACATTGGTTAGGGGTTGTAGGTGTGCAATGTCATTGTGTGACCTTGATATGATCTTTGACCTTGTCCTAGTGACCTTGAGTTTTAAAATCTTGTCGGGATTATTTCTTGGATTCCATAAGGTGTAGAAGGTTTTTACACTTGGCAGGGACATTGGTTAGGGGGTGTAGGTGTGCATCCTGGTGTGACCTTGCCTTTGACCTTGACGTAGTGACCTTGACCTATAAAATCTTGTCCGGGCTATATCTCGGAAACCGTAAGGTGTAGGAAGTTGATACTTGGTAGGGATATTGGTTAGGGGGTGTAGGTGTGCAACGTCATGGTTTGACCTTGCCGTAGTGACCTTGATGTATAAAGTCTTGTCCAGGCTATATCTCGGAAACTGTAAGGTGTAGGAAGTTGATATTTGGTAGGGACATTGGTCAGGGGGTGTAGGTGTGCAACGTCATGGTGTGACCTTGATTTGACCTTTTACTTTGCCGTAGTGACCTTGACCTATAAAATCTTGTCTGGGCTATATCTCGGAAACTGTAAGGTGTAGGAAGTTGATATTTGGTAGGGACATTTGTTAGGGGGTGTAGTTGTGCAACGTCATGGTCTGACCTTGATTTGACCTTGTTGTAGTGACCTTGACCTATAAAATCTTGTCCAGGCTATATCTCGGAAACTGTAAGGTGTAGGAAGTTGATATTTGGTAGGGACATTTGTTAATGGGTGTAGGTGTGCAATGTAATGGTGTGAGCTTAATTTGACCTTTGACCTTGCCGTAGTGACCTTGACCTATAAAATCTTGTCTGGGCTATATCTCGGAAACTGTAAGGTGTAGGAAGTTGATATTGTGTAGGGACATTGGTTAGGGGGTGTAGGTGTGCAACGTCATGGTCTGACTAGGATTTGACCTTTGACCTTGCCATAGTGACCTTGACCTATAAAATCTTGTCCAGGCTATATCTCAGAAACCGTAAGGTGTATGAAGTTGATACTTGGTAGAGACATAAAGAGTGTTGAATTTTAGTTTACTGATTAATGCTGTCATCTTGTTATTGAATTATCTTGTTTTAATACTTCATCTTTACATGCATTATCTTTCTTTTAAACATTATTTTCTTCATTTAAACATTGTTTGGAACTTTATATAACTGACAGTGCTCTGAAAGTATCCTGAACTTTGTACTGGTACAGTGGTTCTGTATCTCATGGTGTTGAAAATATTTCCCTAGGCTGTGGGGTATAGGCATCTCTGATGCTAATTATGTCCACCCCACTGGTATGGAGGTTCATTGGGTTAATAGCTTGTATGGGATTGCTTGTGGGGGGGAATTGCTTTATAGATGAGTGAGTAATTAATTAAATAAATGAGTAATTGGCTATTTTGAATACTGAAAAAGGCAAATGTGCTCATATCTCCTTAACCGTGCGAGATAGAGCGATTTCGTCGAAATTTTCGACCCACAGGGTATCTAAGGAATGTACTCTTTGCAATGTTCAAAAAAATTTTCCCCTCCCCAAAAATGGCGGCCATATTGAATTTTCGAATTTTTGCCAAAAATGGCAAAACACAAATTTGCTTCTATCTCCTTAACCGTGCGAGATATAGCGATTTCGTCGAAATTTTCAACCCACAGGGTATCTAAGGAATGTAATCTTTACAATTTTCAAAAAATTTTCCCCTCCCCAAAAATGGCGGCCATTTTGAATTTTCAAATTTTTGCCAAAAATGGCAAAACACAAATTTGCTTCTATCTACTTAACCGTGCGAGATAGAGCGATTTCGTCAAAATTTTCGACCCACAGGGTATCTAAGGAATGTACTCTTTGCAATTTTCAAAAAATTTTCCCCTCCCCAAAAATGGCGGCCATTTTGAATTTTCGAATTTTCCTTAACCGTGCGAGATAGAGCGATTTCGTCAAAATTTTCGACCCAAAGGATACTTGAGCATTGTACTCTTGGCAATTTTTTAAAAAAATTTCCCCTACCCAAAAATGGCGGCCATTTTGAATTTTCGAATTTTTGCCAAAAATGGCAAAACACAAATTGCTTCTATCTCCTTAACCATGCGAGATAGAGCAATTTCGTCGAAATTTTCGACCAACAGGTTATCTCAGAAATGCACTTTTAGCAATTTTCAAAAAAATTTCCCCTCTCCAAAAATGGCAACCATTTTGAATTTTCGCCAAAAATGGCAAAACACGAATTTGCTTCTATCTCCTTAACCGTTCGAGATAGAGCGATTTCGTCGACGTTATCGAGGAACAGGGTATCTGATCAATGTACTGTTGGCAATTTTCAAAAAAATTTCCCCTCCCCAAAAATGGCAGCCATTTTGAATTTTCGAATTTTTCCCAAAAATGGCAAAACACAAAATTGCTTCTATCCGCTTAACCCTGCGAGATAGAGCGATTTCGTCGAAATTTTCGACCCACAGGGTATCTAAGAAATGTACTCTGCAATTTTCAAAAAAATTTCCCCTCCCCACATATGGCAGCCATTTTGACTTTTCGAATTTTTCCCCAAAATCGAAAAAACACATATTTGCCTTAACCGTGCAAAATAGAGTTATTTCGTTGAAATTTTCGACCCATAGGGTATCTAAGAAATGTACTCTTAGCAATTTTCAAAAAATTTTCCTTTTCCCAAAAATGGCGGCCATTTTGAATTTTCAATTTTTGCCAAAAATAGAAAAACAGAAATTTGCTTGAAACAGGGTCTTGTAAGACTACTGTACAATTTGGGCAAAAGGTTCATGGGGTGGACATTACACATGATAATGTGTGTTCTTCTATGCTATCCTGTTTCTATTCATATGTCGCAGCTACTATCAACAGGGCATCCTATTTCTAGTTTTATAATTCTATTTCATTATGGTGTGACCTTGATTTGACCTTTGTCCTTGCTTTAATGACCTTAACCTTTAGAATCTTGTCTCATTCTCCTGCCTCTTTATGTAACTTACACTGTTCTGAAAGACATGTTATCTTTGTACTTTTTCACCCCTTTTAGAAATATCTCAAGGTGTCCAATGCTGTTTGCCCAGTCTGTGGAGTACAGGCATCACTGATAACTGGATAATCTGTGAAAACAAAATCCAGCTATAACAGAGGGAATTGTGTCTCTTTTTTTATCCCTGGAAAATTTAACAAAAAATACTGTATCCGATATCTTACATTTCGTATAATATTTTTCAATAGATGGTGACATATATGTCTTTTCAAATGTTATTCTAATTTGTATGGTTTGATTGTGTCAAAATATTAGTTTCAGAGAAAGAATACTTGCTATTTTCTTGTGTAAAGAAAGACAGAGAGAATGGTTTTTCAGTCCTGAAGAGTTGTCATTTGGAAAAGTAAGTGCTTCTACATGTCAATTACAGTTTCCAAAGAAGTGACTGACTTAATTATGTCAAAACTACAAAATGTATTGTAACTGACAGTTTTATTTTTGCTATTTTTTCATGAGATAAAAATTTGAAAGACATGAACATGCAATGCATTTCTGTGTAGAGCTAATGTTTGGTGAATAAAAATCTACAAAAGAAGAACACATGATTGCCCATTAATTGGTGAAAAGGGGAATCACTGAACCAAAAATCATGTAAAAGTTATCTGTTAATGTTTTAATATGTAACTCTTGACATGGATATTCGTAGAGTAGGTACATTTTTAGGCGGGTTGTGTGTAACCAACCCGGCTATTAGATTGATGTGTCCATCCGTCTGTCTGTCCACATTTTTCATTTCTGGACTCTAACTTGAAAACAGTTTGTCCGATTGAATTCAAACTTGACAGGGAGATAGATCACCATCATAGCTAGGTTCCTTTCGAAATTGGTGAAATTCCGTCCGTTTGTTTGTCTGTTTTTGTCCGTTTGTCTGTCCATCCATCTGTTTGTCCACATTTTCGTTTCCGGACTCTAATTCGAAAAGGGTTTGTCCAATCGAATTCAAGCTTGACAGGGAGATAGATCACCGTCATAGCTAGGTTCCTGTCGAAAATGGTGTAAATGTTTGTCCATTTTTTTGTTAGTTTGTCCATCAGTCTGTTTGTCCACATTTTTAGTTTCCGGACTCTAACTCGAAAACAGTTTTTTCCAATCGAATTCATACTTGACAGGGACATAGATCACCATCATAGCTAGGTTCCTTTCAAAATTGGTGTAATTCTGTCTGTTCATTTGTCCGTTTATCTGTTTGTCCACATTTTCGTTTCCGAACTCTAACTCGAAAACAGTTTGTTCAGTGGAATTCATACTTGACAGGGACATAGATCACCATCATAGCTAGGTTCCTTTCGAAATTGGTGTAATTCTGTCTGTTCGTTTGTCTGTTTTTGTCCGTTTTTCTGTCCATCCGTATTTTCGTTTCCGGACTCTAACTCGAAAATGGCTTGTCCAATAAAATTCAAACTTAACAGGGACATAGATCACCATCATAGCTAGGTTCCTTTCAAAATTGGTGTAATTCCGTCTGTTCGTTCGTCTGTTTTTTGTCCGTTTGTCCATCCATCTGTCCATCCACATTTCATCTTAACTGGGTAACCTAGTATTTCTTTCCTTGTTTCTAAATGTAATTACAGCAGTTCCTAACCTTATTGCTGCCTGCGCAACCCGCCTTTTGGGGCATCTTTGACCCTCTTGTCATCTTATAACATACCGTAAAGTGAGGTCACAAATGGATTTGTACCTGATTGTGAGGTACATATGGGGAAACCCAAAACATGGAGTAATAAATTTGCAATTTGTTGTCATTGTAATACCTGGCTATGCTACAGTACCAATCGTACTCAATATGTTTATGTATAGTTACACCTTAGAGCCTGTCACATGATGAAGATTTAATGCTATAAAAGTTCTTATTAGATCAGAATAATGTAGTGGATGTGTAATCCTCTAAACAGTTCTGATAATGACAAAACAACTTTTCAGTTTGTCTTTAAGATGGTATCAGTATTGTTCTTTCTTTTAGATTTATTGGTAATGATGTCAGTCACTTAATGACACAATTTACTGGTCCAACAGTGGAGCTGTTTGGAAGCCATTTTCCCAAATGTACTGCTGTATTTCATGATATGGATGTACTGTTTAATCTGGCCAAGTATGCTTTTGACTATTCTAGAGATACAATTGTAGAAGTTACTACAGTACTCTAAATTTAAACATAAGCAGGAGGATGCAAACTTTACTTGCAGTTTTGTAGTAGATTTGGCCTAAAATTGCCCTACAGAGGTACCACAAATGTTTTCCCAGAATTGAAGGTATTATAAAACAGGTCTTGTGCCTTCATAGTGTAGATTTCACATTTCTTACTCACAAACTGTTCTAAAAGGTAGTTGGAGAACTCATGAAAACATAGTTTGTACAGTGTTAAATGAAAAATTTCTTTGTGCTATGTGTGATATTGTAAATTAAAGTTTAAATTTTGTGGCCATAAAATTAGATTTTGTTCTTCATAGATAGTGGACAGGTAACTTAACCCCCATACCTTTAATGAGTACAAATAGGATAGTTTGTGATAAAAATGTCAAATAAATGCTTTGGTGGAGGATATTGTGTTGTGTTTTTAGGATGTACATAAGCAAAATGGAAATGCAAGAAAATTCAAAAACAGGTGAGTGAATTATTTTCTGAAATAATTTTCCTAATTATATCTCCTGAAAATGAAGGTAAAATATGCTACAAATTGTCCAAACTAGATGTAATTGTGTTTGACCATTTGTTCATGGCCTGTCCCAACAATTTATGTAAACTGTTCGAAAATCAAATTTTCTAGCACATAGTTACACCACTCTTCATATTGCTGAAAAAGAAAGAGTTTGTGAACCTGACTTTGAAACTTCTATGAGCTGGAGGTGTGGGGGGCATAGGGTAGATAGTTGGGTGGCTCATTCTTCAACAAATTCTATGCAGGTATGAAGGTTTAGATTTATTTTTTGTTCTACATCACATTCAACAGCCAGGGTCATATTGCGACAGGTAGCTTACAGGTGAAGGAACCAGTGCATCCTATTTGGTCAAGATTCTGCACTATAAACCACCAGGCATCGGCAAGAAACTGCCAACTTTCCAACATGAAGCGCCCAGGCTGAGATTTGAACCGGCGACCTCAGAGGTTGAAGACCAGCACGCTAAGGATGAGGTCGGCAAAGGGAAGGCAAATAAGTACAGATATGACCATAAGGAAATGTGTGACTTTTTACTGTTAGAAATATATTGATAGCTTTCATATACTGTATTCAATTGCATATTTTCACTACTATTTTTCTTATGTCCTTACAGGAAGTGATCTTGTTTTCATTAGACAAAATCTGCAATGTTTCTTTGATTATGTCATGGTGTCACTGAAGCTGTAAGTATTAAGAAGAATTAAGAACTTTAAACATCTTTATCGCCTTTAAGTGATTAAATTGCTGCTCTAATTCTAAATATAATTAAACCAAAGCCCCATTGAAATTTTTCAGAAATGTTTTTAGTTATTTATTTTTTTCAATGTGAAAGGCAAGTTTTAAAATTTTTACAATTTAAATGGTTTAACTGTATATAAATACTGCTTGCATTATCCCTTAGGTATTCAGATACGTGGAATGAGGAAAGTCATGTGATATCTCTGTTGAATCATCTCAAAAGTTTGCATTTGTACATTGGTGGTTTGCATGAAGTCAATCTGCTTATCTCATCAAAGACAGGCTCATGGAATCATTCTGAGGTGCATTATGCCATATAATTCTGTCAGTAATTCCACAAATATCATGATATAAGTACATGTCTGTAATACACATTGATTATTATAAAATTTATAATTTATTAGATTTAATTTTATAGAATATTGAACTTCTTCTAATGCTGTCTGTTTTATAGCAAAATACTGTTACCATTTTTACCCCACAGCCCTTAAGAACTGTCGGGTTATTGTTTTCACCCACGATGTCCGGATGGGCGGGCGAGAAAAAGGTGGCCGGGCTGTATCTCAGAAATCGTAAGGTGTAGGAAGTTGATACTTGGTAGGGACATTGGTTAGGGGGTGTAGGTGTGCATAGTCATGGTGTGACCTTGATTTATCCTTGCTGTAGTGACCTTGAGTTTGAAAATCTTCTCCGGGCTGTATCTCAGAAACCGTAAGGTGTAGGAAGTTGATACTTGGTAGGGACATTAGTGAGGGGGTGTAGGTGTGCAGTGTTATGGTGTGACCTTGATTTGATCTTTGATCGTGCTGTAGTGACCTTGACCTATAAAATCTTGTCTGGGCCATATTTCAGAAACCGTAAGGTTTAGGAAGATGATACTTGGTAGGACATTGCTTAGGGGTTGTAGGTGTGTAACATCATGGTGTGACCTTGGTATGACCTTTGACCTTGTCATAGTGACCATGAGTTTTAAAATCTTGTCTGGATTATTTCTTGGATTCTGTAAGGTGTAGAAGGTTTTTACACTTGGTAGGGACATTGGTTTGGGGGTGTAGGTGTGCATCTTGGTGTGACCTTTAACTTTGGCTGTGCCAAAGTGTGGTCACCTGCCATATTTGAGACATCTTTCTCTTATGACACAAAGATATATGGATTGCTGCAACTGATTATTATATGTTCTTTTACATAATTGTGTTGTTTCCATTGACGGCTATTCTCCAGTTAATAAATTTTAAAGCTTCATAATTTTAGTTTACTGATTAATGCTGTCATCTTGCTATTGAATTGTCTTGTTTTATTGCGTTAATTCATCCTATCCAATGGACAATTGCTTTACCGGTCGGCACGACTGATCCCGCCAAACGCCAGAAAAAGACGTCCTGTATATAATACTGGCAGGACCGGTCAGTAGTGTGGATTCGCTAGGTGGCGCATCATACTTGCTTCCTGTCTAGACAGAGTGACGTCAGTTCATCTTTTTCGTTTAGCGCGTGTAGTGTGGAGACGTGTTTTTGAAGTGATCTCCAAGTTTGAAGAAAACGCGGTTTATTCTACGAAATTAAAGCTTATTTTTATTGCGTTAATACATCCTATCCAATGGACAATAGCTTATCCGGTCGGCGCAGACCGGCCCGCCAAACGACAGAAAAAGTCATTCCGTATGCATGCATACTGGCCGGCCGGCCCTGGTGTGCACTCGCTAGGTGTCGCCTCTGTGTTGCTTCCTGGCCAGTGCCCGTGACGTCATAGCATCTTTTTTCGTTTGGCGCGTGGTGTTTGCACACAAAAATTTCTGCTCTTAATATTTTGTGGATTATAGCTAGGGTTTTCATTTTTTCTCAACTTATTTTAGTTTTATAACTTGTGGAGAGTTTATAGACTATAATGTCGTCACCTGGTCAAAAGAGAGGGGGCTGCGGCCATCAGATGGCGTCCTTTGATGGACATGCCTATTGCGCCCGCTGTAGAGACAAGAAGAAGGGAGAGGATCCCTGTGTCAAATCACCTGATAGTGAGTGTAGCTTTTGTGCCATTTTGACCCCAGAACAATTACTACAACTTTATACGCCCTCTTACCGTCTCAAGAAGGAGAAAAGAGAGGCAAGGAAAATGGACGCTGCACCCAGTAAAGACAGTTCTTTAGTTGAACCTTCATCCGTCTCTGTGATTGGACCTGTAGGGACTTCCAGCTCTTCTGCACCAGCTATTCCTGAAAAGAAGCCCAAGAAAGACAAGCCCTCCACTGCTTCTTCTTCTACAGGTAAAGCCAAGAAATCTACCAAATCGGTCGAAGATTCAAAGTACCTTGAACTTGACAAGAAATGGACCGACCGTTTTAATCGATTGGAGGCACTTCTCTTGGCCAAGTCTCTTCAGCCGGCTGATCAACCCGCCTTCTCATCATCAGTCAAAGTTCCCCCTGCTCACTCTCCACCTGCTGCTATCTCCAAAGATTCCGAACCATTTTTTCAACCATTGTCTTCAGGGAGCACTGGCACAGACTCCTCTGTACTTGTACATCAGTCAGCCAGCCAGCCCGGTTCGGAGAAGTCTTCATCTGAGCGCACTGGAAAAGACATCTCTGCTTCACAGCATCTGTCATCCAGCCAGCTTGTAACCGACCAACAACCTGTCCGACAGATTTCACCTGGGCGCACTGGCAAGGATTCCTCTGCCTCCGGGCATCAATCAGCCAGCCAGCCTTCAACCGACCGGCAGCGTCCGGTTACTCACACTGGTACCGACCCTTCATCCATCAGACCTTCTTCAGATTCTAAGGCCCGGTCTGACCGGCCTAGATCTTTGGCCACCGACTCCGGCTCTCCAACTCTACATCGACGTCGTCGAAACAGCTCCTCTAGTGGCAGCTCAGCTTCAGATTCTGACTACACCGACCGACCACCTGTGGACTGCAGAAGAGGGAGAGTTATCAGAGGATCAAGATTGCACGACCCATGAGCCCGACCAAGCTATCAGCGAAGAACAAACTTATAGAGAGACCATGAGTGGCATACGTTCATATATGGGCTGGTCGAATATTCCTGAACTGGACAGTACTGCAACAGGATCCGATGATAACCCCTTTTCTGGGCCGAAGTCCTCTACCCCAGGGAAAGTGTCAGTGAATATGCCGACGGAGGATTGGCTGTGCAAGAAGATAAGCAAACTGAACGTTACTCTGGTTGAGGGTTATCCCTCCCGAAGTTCTGAAGCCGGTGGCTTGCTGATGGACCAGTTCTTGAGACCTGCAAAGTCACAGTCCAAGTGGTACGGGCTGTCATCCGACCACAAAGCTGACCCTTCCGCAGTCTCGTCCTGGTATACGGACGCGTGCAAGTTGAACAGCACCTGCAGCAGAATTGCTCGGCAGTCTGGTCTCACCACTTCTCATCCCACATCCAGACGTATCTCTCAAGAGACTCTTAGGCGATGGGAGAAATCAGCACGAGAGGCTACAGTCATCTGTAACCAGGCTGCCAGTTTTAATCGTTGCCTTTTTAAGGTTCAACAAGACATACAGGAACAGTTCAAGACTGTACGCTCCGAGAATAAGGGCAAGAGTTCAACCAAGGTTTCCACTGCGATGGATGAGATGCAACACCTCATGTACTTTAACTCCAGCATTTGCCAAGCTGCTGCAAAGACAATGGAGCACCTTACTGAATTTGTGTTTGTCTCCATGGGAAACCTGACGTTGGCTCGAAGGGACACCTACCTCACCCACCTTAGAACCGGGGTTAAACCAGACACTTTGGCCGGTTTAAGAACTGCTCCCATTCATATCAACACCCTCTTCCCGGACTCTCTCATCAAGAAAGCCGAAGAGGAAATTGTACAGTACGAAAGCAAGGGTCAGTCGTCCTCTAGCAAGGGAAAGGGTCGGCACCACCCTTATGAGAGGCCGGAGAGGAAAAGTGACAAGAAATCATCGTCTTTTAAGAGTGACAAGCCCTCATGGAAAAACATTGGCAAAGGGCATCAGAGAAGAAATCGAGGGAAGTCGTCACTCTACTCCTCGCGACCAGCCAAGGGCCAGCAGTCCTATAAATGACAATCATTGTGTCGACAGGTTACAGGGAGGACTGCTGGCCGGGAGCCAGACTTTAACACCAGAACATTTTGTAAACTTAAATGTTGTAACTCGTGTTCCTACTGCACCCGGGCATTCGCAAAGGAAAGGAGTAAGTCCCGGGTTGCCAGTCTGTCATTTACCAAAAGCTTGCAAATTAAAATATGTGAAAGGTGTTTCTTGTGTCACTCAATTGTGTTGTGTAAATCCTGTAACAAATGTCAAACCTGCTGCCCAAAATCATCTTGTAGGGGCCAGGCTCCAACACTACTGGCAAATTTGGCTGGATCTGGGTGTCGGTCCAAAAGTGGTTCAAATCCTCAAAGAGGGCTATACCCTCCCCTTTCGGCACCGACCAAAACTAGCAAGGTCTCCCACTGTCGTAAGCAGTTATGCAGATCCCCACAGGAACAGCTACCTGTTGGAGGCATTGCAGCAACTGCTCGACAAAAACGCCATAGAACTAGTTCAAAATCAAGCCTCACTGGGGTTTTTCAACAGGCTGTTTCTAGTACCAAAACCCAACAACAAGTGGAGGCCCATATTAGATCTGAGCAAGCTAAACCTCTTTCTGAAAACAGAAAAGTTCAAAATGGAAACTCCGGAAACCATCAGAACCTCCCTCCAACAGGGAGAATGGGTCACCTCCATCGACTTCAAGGACGCCTACTTCCATATCCCAATACAGGAACAATCCAAGAAATACCTGAGATTTCATGTCCAGGGTCAGACATACCAATTCAAGGCATTGCCTTTCGGTCTGTCCACAGCGCCCATGGAGTTCACTGTAGTAGTCAAGGAGGTGAAGCTGATGGCCACACAAAAGGGTATAAGATTCCACCAGTACCTAGACGACTGGTTGGTGAGAGCCCCTTCATACCGGTTATGTCTCCAACATACTCAGATTCTAGCAAAACTGTGCCAAGATTTAGGTTGGGTGGTGAATATGGAAAAGTCGGAACTGGAGCCCAAACAGGTTTTCAACTTCGTAGGTTACCAGTTCGACCTCATGGCCGGTCGGGTCAGACCCACACCGGACCGGTGGCAGAATCTTCAGAGCAAGATATTGGAGCTGCTGTCCATACCGGCCTGCCCGGTCCGACAGTTCATGTCTCTGATAGGTCTACTCACTGCCACAGAAAAGCAGGTTCACCTCGGTCGGTTACATATGCGACCAATACAATGGCACCTCAAAAGAAACTGGAGGGTCCCGGAATCGCTAGAAAAGAGCATTCCCGTGCCCAGGTCCTTGCACCCACATTTACGATGGTGGCTACAGGAAGACAACGTCCTCACAGGCCAGCCATTACACCCCATAAAACATGCTCTGCAAATTTTTACAGACACATCAAAAGAAGGATGGGGCGCTCACTTAAATGAGCATATTGCAAGAGGAACCTGGTCCCTACCAGAAAGCAAATTGCATATCAATTATCTCGAACTCAAAGCAGTCCTATTGGCTTTAAAAGAGTTCAGAGACCTTTGCATAGACAAGATAGTTCTTGTCGCCACAGACAATACCACTGTGGTAGCCTACATAAACAAGGAGGGAGGGATGAAGTCGGGCCCGCTTTGCGCGCTTCTCTGGAGGATCTTGACCTGGTGTTCCAGCAATCAAGTCACCCTCAAAGCCCGACACATCCCAGGCCGTCTAAATGTTGTAGCAGACAAGCTATCCAGACTGGGCCAGACCATTCAAACAGAGTGGTCCCTCCTACCGGAGGTCTTTCATATGATATGCAAAAAGTGGCACCAGCCTCAAGTGGACTTATTTGCCATGAGGTTCAACAGGAAGTTATCCCTGTTTGTGTCACCGGTTCCAGATCCCCTGGCTATAGCCATAGATGCCCTCAGTCTGCCTTGGGAGGATCTGGACGCGTATGCCTTCCCACCAACAGCCATTCTGGGCAAAGTAGTGGAGAAGTTGCAGAACACCCCATGCAAGAGAATGATTCTAATTGCCCCGGGGTGGCCGAACATGCCCTGGTTCTGGGACCTGGTAGCCATGTCCAGTCAAATCCCATTGAGCCTACCCTTTCTGCCCAACCTGCTAACACAGCCATTCAATCAGATCCCTCACAGAAATCTGACGAATCTGAACCTCCATGCTTGGCTCCTAGAGCCGCAGCTATCAAGAAACAAGGGTTTTCTAAAGCAGTGGCAGAAAGGATTGAGGCTCCTCAGAGAGGATCCACCCGATCAGTCTATGAAGCAAAGTGGACCATTTTTACAAAATGGTGCGACGCTCATCAGGTGGACTTCAGGGCACCCCCTGTAAAGTCAGTGGCCGACTTCCTATTATACCTGTTCCAGGACAGGAAGTTACAGCCCAGTACAATTGATGGATACCGGTCTGCTATTGCGGACAAGCTGGGAAACTCACCCATAGACATGGGTAAAGACCAAAATCTCACTCGTCTCCTGGATAGTTTCCATAGAGACAGGCCAAAGGGAAGGCGGGGAATTCCTTCGTGGAACCTTTCACTGGTGTTACACCAGCTAACAAAACCCCCCTTCGAACCCATTAAAGAGGCATCTTTGAAGCATCTGACTTTCAAAACAGTTTTCCTATTGGCCTTGGGTTCGGGCAAACGAAGGAGTGAGATTCATGCCTGGCAAAATAGAAACATCAGACACCAGTCGGACTGGTCCAAGGTGTCTCTATATCCATCACCCAGCTTTCTCTCCAAGAACCAGCTGGCAAAAGAGGGTCCGGAGAGTGTGGCCCCAGTGGTTATACCAGCCCTGGCCCCTACTCTGGATAGATCCCTCAAGTCTGACAGGTCCCTCTGTCCGGTCAGAGCTTTACGCTACTATCTGGACAGGACCTCAGGCAGAACAAAGAGTTAGTTTTTGTCTCCTTCAAGAAAGGTTTTGACAGAGATGCCACCATCTCCTCATGGATCAAGCAAACAGTGATCCTGTGTTATGAGCTCCCTGATCAGGAGTCCCACCAACTACATCAGGTTAAAGCCCATGATGTTAGGGCCTTTGCTGCTTCCAAGGCTTTCCAGTCGGGAGTATCCTTGGAACAAATTTTGTCAGCCTGCCACTGGAAGTCACATAACACCTTCACACAATTCTACCTGAAGGATGTGGCTTGGGCCGACACAGAGCTCTTCCACCTAGGGCCGGTAGTGGCTGCTCAGCAGGTCCACAAATAGCCCGAACACGAGGAGATGTGTACATATGTATATAGTGTACAGATAGTTAAGAGTGTTAAGCACGAAAAAAAAAAAAAAAAATGTGCTTTGCTTCCTTCGGGAGGTTTACTTCTTGGGTCTGGACTCATCCCTCTTCTTCCCTCCTTCAGACGGGCCTGAAGAAAAACGGGGGGGGGGGGGGGGGGGGGGGGGGGAGAGGTGGGTCGGTTTGGGTCGTTGTACCGGTTTCTGTAGACCGACCCTAGCCTTAGTAGTTCCCTGTTCTCAGGGTAGACCTGGGCAATCGATTTGTTAGTTCTTAATCTGAGTCCATCGAGACCCCAATGACTTACCCGCCTACCAAGCGGTAGTTATTCAGCTATTGTCCATTGGATAGGATGTATTAACGCAATAGACACACAAGACCCTCCCAACCGACCCCGCTTACATTCCTTGGGGATCCGGATCAGGTTTTAAGTGACCCGAAAAAAGATGCTATGACGTCACGGGCACTGGCCAGGAAGCAACACAGAGGCGACACCTAGCGAGTGCACACCAGGGCCGGCCGGCCAGTATGCATGCATACGGAATGACTTTTTCTGTCGTTTGGCGGGCCTGTCTGCGCCGACCGGATAAGCTATTGTCCATTGGATAGGGTATTAACTTATAAAAATTTAATTTACTTATTAAATTTGCAATTTCATCTAAAAAATATATATATTGTGTTACTTACATATCATGGCCTCTCCAGGACTTAATCGAGGCATTATCCATCATTTTATAGCCCGTTTTGAAGATTTTCTTTATACTTGTCGTCGAGACAAAGTTGTGGGTGAGAGCTTGTGTGTCGTCCCTGCAGCATTCCTTCTTCTGAACAGAAATGTATATTTGCCACGATTCACCCTGCATTTATTTCTACATTGTCGAGTAACACTGCGTGTATGTCGACGCGAAGAAATTAGAAGGAAAGAGGAATACATCGTCTCACATCATCATTTCCAGCTTATGCTTGTCACGTGACACGGACCTGATCACGTGATACGCATTCAACAATGGAGGAATCGTGTCTTCAACAGAGGTTTTATCAGAAAAAGACGACCATTTATTACTCAACATCCACTGTTTAACTGGCAAGAAGAAATCCAGCAACTCGTCTGTTAGCCTGAAGAATTAGATGACAAGTGTTCACAGAAATCTGCAAGTTTTTGCCGGTGCCGGTCATGTGACTTCACAGATCTCAACACAACTACCAGCAAGCAGATCCCCAAGTGTGATTGGTTCAGCTGACAAGAAGTGATGAGTTTTACCGGTACCAGTTCTGTTCAGATTACCAGTGGTGACCCCTTGTGATGAGTTTTGCCGGTTCCAGTCTGTTCAGACTACCGGTGGGGTCACCTGCTAGCTAGCAAGAATTGATGGCTGTGAAGAAACCCCCTTCAGTGGTACCAGTGATCAGCCTTTTTTGATCCTGGAACCTCCACCAGGGCCTGTTCTCTGGTGTGACTGTTGGGGGTACCGGTTCCAGTCTTGTTCAGACCACCGGTGAGGCTTCTGTTCCTGTGGTCCTGTGAAGAAACCCCCTTCAGTGGTACCAGTGATCTGCCTTTTTTGATCCTAGAACCTCCACCAGTGGCCTGTCCTCTGGTTTGACTGTTGGGGGTACCGGTTCCAGTCTTGTTCAGACCACCGGTGGGTGCTGTTCCTGTGGTCCTGTGAAGAAACCCCTTCAGTGGTTACCAGTGATCAGCCCCTTTTTGATCCCGGAACCTCCACCAGTGGCCTGTCCTCTGGTGTGACTGTTGGGGGTACCGGTTCCAGTCTTGTTCAGACCACCGGTGAGGCTGCTGAGAGGGTTCACCTACCCGAAGTTGCTGTGACCATTGAGACCCTTATCTCTCCAGTGCAGATTTTTGGACCAGTACCAGGCCTGTTCAGGCTACCGGTAGGGTCTCTAGCCAGCCAGTGATGAGGAATACCAGCACCAGTTCTGCTCAGACTGCCGGTTGTGGTCACACAGATATCCAGCAAGGGCTACCGGTTAAACAGGATTACCGGTTACGGAGAGTTGCTGGTGACACACAGCAGGGCTACTGGTTCCGGAGTGTTGCCGGTTACAGAGAAATCTGCTGTTCCCATCCTTACTGGCAAGAAGCCAGCTTCAAATCCAATGCTGACAACAGTTTCACCTGTTACAGAGGATTGCCGGTTCCGGAGTGTTGCAGGTTACAGAGAATTGATGGTGACAAGTTAGTTGGACAGGAAGTTTCTTCAGAAAAATTCCTTTAACCAACCGGTTACAGAGCCTACCGACCGGGTGCCGGCCTACACAACCTTCAGTGACAGCTGCTTCAAAGAACTAGAGATACTGGTGAAGTAACCAGGTACAGACCTGTGCTGCCCCAATTCTCTGGTTACAGAGCTTTCTCCCAGAAAACTTTGTCTACAGAGAGACACCAGCCTACCGGTTTGACCGGTTACAGAGATTGTTGGTTGCAGAGAAAAGCTGCTGAACCACTGCTGTGGACAGGAAGAAGGCACCTTCATATGAGCCATATGAGCCTATCCCTGCTAAGAAGTAGTTCAGTTCAGTTCATCCAGTTCTGCCAACTCCGGTGAGTTTATGCAGAACTGTGGAGCCACCAGAAACCCGTTACAGAGCATTGCTTCTCGTATAACCGTTAGGGCCTGGTACTGGGCAGGTGAACCACCACTGTGGACAGGAAGAAGGCAGCTTCATATGAGCCTATCCTTGCTAAGAAGTAGTTCAGTTCACCCAGTTCTGCCAACTCCGGTGAGTTTCTGCAGAACTGTGGAGCCACCAGGAACCAGTTACAGAACTTTGCTTCTCGTATAACCGTTTAGGGCCTGGTACTGGGCAGGTCTCCAGGACTGACTAACAGACCGGCAGAAGTTCTTTAAGGGTCCAAGTAGCTGTTTAGGCCAAACAACTAGCAGTCTACCTTCCCTTATCAGACCTCACACCTTTTAGACTGGCCATCCAGTTTGCCTTTTTATCCAGCCTGTGACCAGTGTCAGCTGCCACAAGGGAGTATGAGTTTGCAAGCTCAGCTATCCCCTCAAGATTATAACCATTTTGCCAGTTTTCAAGACTCAAGCAATGGGAAAAATATCTGTTAATCAGACCAGGGGTCACTGATGTTATTAAATGGCTATGTGAATCAGTGAGGTCTAGCCTGTCACCAGTGTTGATACTGTTTTTCTGTTTAAATCTGCCTGCTCAAACTTGGGCCTTCCTAGGGGCTAGCCCAAGTTCATAAGAAATCTCCCAGGAGGGCTACACCTTCACCTTCCAGAAATGACCGGCTTGATCAGATCTCCAGGCAGGAGAAGTGGCCCAGTACCCTGAATAATTCAGATTGGGAAACATTGGGAACCATATTAACCTCTCTTCAGCAAGGGGAGTGGATAACTTCAAGGTTCCCTACTCCCTCACCCCTTTCCACCAACAAGGAAGTACCAGAGTTTTTCATGTCCAGGGTCTTCCCCACCAGTTCAGTCACTCCCCTTTGGTGTTCACAGTACAATGGGAGTCTTCTCTCGGTGGTGGCGAAGGAGGTCTAACTATGGCATTACAGAGTACCACAATCCACCAGTACGACTGGTTGGTCAAAGCCAGTTCCCACCAAGCCTGTCTCCAGCATACACAGTCTCTAGGAGCTCAGTGTCAGGAGTAAACTTGAATGGTGAACATGAAAAATTAGAACTGGACCTCGAGCAAGTCTTCGACTTTGTAGCTTAGTAGGCTTCCAGTTAGTTTGGAAGAGCGTAAGGTCAGACCCACCCTAGAGCGTTGGTAGACCTTGAATGCTTATCCAGAAACTTCTGCCCGGACCTACATGCCCGGTCTGGCAGCTGATGCCCCTGATAGGGTTACTGACAGCCATAGAGAAGCAAGTGCCCCTAGTTCACCTCCACATGAGGCCAATAAAGTGGCACTAGAAGAACAGCCGGAGGGTACCAGAATCACTAGCAAAGGTGAGCCCAGTTCCCTCCACCCCCATCTTAAATTTTGGCTGCAGGAAGACAATGTGCTTCAAGGTCAACCATTACACCTGATAAATATGCTCTTCAATCATTACAGATGTATCAAAAAGGGTGGGGTTCTCGCTTAGGAGAACACACTGCAAGGGGAACCTGGTCCCTTCCAGAAGCAGGTTACACATTAAACTATCTGGAACTAAGGCGGTCATTTGGCCCTTAAAGAATTCCAAGACCTCTGGTTGAACAATATTGCTGTCATAACTACAGACAACACAACAGTGGTTGCCTGTATGAAGAAAGAGGGGGGTGGGGTGGGGTCAGGCCCTCTTTGTGCCCAACTATGGAGAATCCTGACCTGGTATTCCAGGAAACAGGTGACTCTAGCCCGACACATTCCAGGCGGCTGAATGTCCTAGCAGACAAGCTATGCAATCTCACGCAAACTAGACAGAGCAGACAGAATGGTCCCTCCTGTCAGAGTTTTTCCAAACAATATGCTTCTGGTGGCACCAGCCCTAAGTGGGCCTGTTTTTGCCACCTGGCTCAACAACAAACTGTCTCAACTTGTATCACCGGGGCCAGATCCCCCAGTATGGACAATGATACAGTCAGTCTGCCATGGGAGGATCTGGACCCATATGCCTTCCCACTGGTAGCCATCTTGGGCAAGTGGTGGAGAAGTTGCAGGACTACCCATGCAGGGGAATCACTCTGCTTCCAAGTGGCCCAACATGCTTGGTTCTGGGATCTCTTGATCATGTCAAGTCAGATTCCTTGGTACCTGTTCAACCTGCTCTCTCAACCATTTAATCAGACTCCTCACAGGAATCTGTCAAAATTAGATCTGCATACATGGCTCCTAGAGCCTCAGCAATCAAGAAGCAGGGCTTCTCTGAGGCAGTGGCAGTAGGAATTGAGGCTCCTCAAAGAGGATCAACCAGATCAGTCATTGCTGAAAACTGGGTAATTCACCACTAATTTCAGCACAATGAGAACCTTGCTAATCTCTTGGACAGTTTACAGAGACAGACCTAAGGGTCGGAGGGGCATCCCCTCCTGGAACCAATTGGCAAGACTCCATTGGAACCCCTTAAAGAGGCCTCTTTGAAACATTGACCTTCAAGACTGTTTTCCTCTTGACCCTGGGTTCTGGCAAACACAGGAGTGAGATCCATGCTTTGCAAAACAAAAACATCAGACACCAGTCAGACTGGTCAAAGGTGTCTTTGTACCCAGCACCCAGCCTTTTTTTCCAAGAACCAGCTGGCCAAGGAGAGTCCAGACAGTGTGGCACCAGTGGTTATACCAACCCTGGCCCCAACTCTGGATAAGTCCCTCAAGTCTGATAGGTCCTGTGTCTGTTCAGAGCACTGTGCTTCTTATTGGGACAGAATCTCAAACAGAACAATGAGTTAGTCTGTCTCCCTTTAGAAAGGTTTTGACAAGACATCTCACCTGCCACTATCTCCTCATGGATCAAGCAACTGTGATCCTATGTTATGAGCTCTCTGGTCAGGAGGCCCTCACCGTACATCAGGTTAAAGCCCATGTTGTCAGGGCCCCTTGCTGCTTCTAAGGCATTCCAGTCGGGAGTCTCCTCAGAACAATTTTTCAGCTGGCCACTGGAAATACCATAACACCTTCACACAATTCTTTTTGAAGGATGTGGCTTGGGCTGGTTCAGAGCCCCTTCAATTGGCCCCAGTAGTGGCTGCTCAGCAGATCCACAATTAGCCCTTATATGGAAATTTGTATATATAATAGTTCATGGAACTAACTTTCGGGAGGTTATTGCCTTCTGGGACTGAACTCATTCCTCTCTTCCCCTACCTCAAAGCAGGTCTGTTTAAAAGGGGGGGGGGGCACAGCGTCGGTATACGCCCTGGCAACCGGGCACTGGTATCCGACCATAGGCCTACAGGTTTCCTGACTAAAAGTCAACCTAGGCCAGAGGGAATTTTCTTAGTCCCTAGTAACTTACCTTCTGACCAAGCGGTAGTTATTCAGCAATTGTTCATTGGATAGGATGAGGGACTTTTCTTAGTCCCTAGTAACTTACCTTCTGACCAAGCGGTAGTTATTCAGCAATTGTTCATTGGATAGGAAATTTGCAATTTTAATGCTTTATCTTTACATACATTATCTTTCCCTTAGATGTTATTTTCCCTACTTATACATTATTTGTAGCTTTATATAACTGACACTGCTCTGAAAGTATCCAGACCTTTGTACTGTTTCACTACTTCTATATCTCATGGTGTTGAAAACTATTTCCCCAGGCTGTGGGGTATGGGCATCTCTGATGCTATTTTGTGTGATGCAAAGTGTATTTTGGTGTGATGTATAAAACACTGGACCAGTGGTATTTTACCTCACAGCCTTTAAAGGCTGTGTGGGTAATGTTGCATGTTAAATTACATGTGTAATATTTTTTTGCAGTGGGACACAGTTTTGTACCATTTGTTCCATATGTACTTAGAAATACACTGGCGTATAGTGCAAGTCACTCATTGTATTTCACTACAGTTTCCAGGTAAGTCATATTGGTAAATACTCTTTTTGTACTACTTGTCAGTGATATTAGTACATGCAGTTTAAAAGTTGATATGTACCAAGGAGAGGTACTGATTTCTGTATAGGAGGCTTTAAGACAAAACATAAAAGAAGCAAAGGGAAATTTTTTTCTTTTTTCATGAATTTTAAGAAAGCAAAAGTATTTGAAGGTTGATCATAAAATGAAGCAGTTTCAGTAGTTTTTACCCCACAGCCCTTAAGGGCTGTTGGGGTATTTTTTTCACCCATGGTGTCCGGATGGGTGGGTGGGCGGGCAGCGGGAAAAAGTTTGTCCGGGCTGTATCTCAGAAACCGTAAGGTGTAGGAAGTTGATACTTGGTAGGGACATTGGTTAGGATGTGTAGGTGTGCAATGTCATGGTCTGACCTTGATTTGACCTTTGAGCTTGCCGTAGCGACCTTGAGTTTGAAAATCTTGTCTGGGCTATATCTCGGAAACTGTAAGGTGTAGGAAGTTGATCCTTGGTAGGGACAATGGTTAGGGGGTGTAGGTGTGCAACGTTATGGTGTGACCTTGATTTGACCTTTGACCTTGCCGTAGTGACCTTGACCTATAAAATCTTGTCTGGGCTATATCTCGGAAACTGTAAGGTGTAGGAAGTTGATGCTTGGTAGGGACATTTGTTAAGGCTTGTAGGTGTGCAGCATCATGGTGTGGCTTTGATTTGACCTTTGACCTTGTCGTAGTAACCTTGACCTTTAAAATCTTGTTGCACCTTTGGGTCTGTCTTTTGATGCAGAATAAGCACTGTTTAAGTCATATTAGAATTCATTAAGAATTTTACTTTTACAACTTCCCATTGTAACAGATGGAATTTCATCAAGTGAGCCACAGATTTTGCTCCAACACCACACATAAGCATTCATTGAATGCATTACCACTTCTGTATGCATGGTAATATTCAAAACATCTAAACCATAATTTGGCCATGCCAGATGTAGATAAAGAGTACATGCATTATCTTTCTCTTAGACATTATTTTCTCTATTTAAACATTGTTTGGACCTTTATATAACTGACAGTGCTCTGAAAGTATCCTGAATTTTGTACTGATAAGTACTTCTATATCTCATGGTGTTAACATTTTTCCCTAGGCTGTGGGGTATGGGCATCTCTGATGCTATTTTCATTCATTTATATCTAAAAGATTTGAAACATCATAATTGTCCATAACCCTTTAATAGTTTATACTTTCAGGTAAACTGAACACGGTTAACTTGTGTAGCCTGTCAGAGGCCAGTTATCCTGTTGAGGGTGACCTCATGTGGCAGGTGGTCAGTCTACTTGTGTGGGACATTGTGCTACTGGCCATTGAAAAATACAAGCAGGTCTGTGGAGAAAATTTGTGCGTTCAACAAAGGTGCGCAGTTAAGAAAAACATATGATTGGCAATGTTGGAGCCGACCCTTTACATTCTGGCAGCAACAAGAAGCAAAATATACTGAAATTCAAAAGTTAGATAAATAGATCCAAAAAAAGTTTTACAAAAAAAAAAAGAAGAAGAAAAAAAAATCAGCAATTATTTGTTAAGAAATGTGTTTACTCATTTGCAAATTCTCAATTTCTTTCTCCAGTTTGGTGGATATGTAGGATCACCTGTCATTCTGCCATCGCTGATTTGGTTCATTAATACTCTCACAGAAAATAATTTTTACCCAAAGTTTTATTGTATGATCAGTGTTATGAATGCTGCTTGTAACAAAATTTAGTCTCATTTAGAAAAAAAACAAGATGGCCACCACACCTATTATTTCGAGTAAAGATTTCCATTTGCTTAAAGGAAAACCATTGTTGATACAATCAGTATGTTTTACACACAGGTCTATTGTTTCAATTGATTGCTTGAGCCGGATTTTGGACATATCCCTGCTTGTAGCTCTACAGTCATAAAAGTAACAGGTAGTAGGTTTGTTACGAGTATTGACCACAATTTGTGTCAAATATGCTTCTTTTCATACCATATGATAAGATAAACAAAAACATGCTTTTGTTGACAACAGTTGCTTTCTAGCTTGGTCTCTCCCTGTGTTGGTATAATCACTCAAAAAGTGAAAATATAAAATTAAAATAGCACCCAAAATATTGCATAAGTAACTGTAAAATAATTTTTGTTTATAAAGGTGACTGTACCAGCTGTAAGTGGTCCAGGTAATATTGTATTTGGTGCATATTATATGACACTATTATCAAATAAATGCCTTGTTTTGTGTCCAGTTTCTGTTCATACAGTTTTCTGATTGTCTAGATGTCTTACACTTCTGTAGTAGCTACAAATTTGTCCACCTGTCTTTACAGGTAAACCACCACAGTCTGGTGACAAGCAGTTGTTTTCAGTGTTCTTGTGTGGGAGATTTGCTGATCATGTTGAGACATTTACTTACTCATAGACAACAGAGTATGGCCAAGGAGTCTTTCATGGTCCTGTTACAGCCTATTGTGTTTCACATAGTCAAATCAGCAACCAAGGAGTCAATGGGACATGAGAGAATGGAAGTAGACGAGTGTGATTCTATTGAGAAAAGTATGTGGTGTGCAGCTAACAAATATCAAACATAGTGCAGTAGCTAAAATTTGTAGCCTCAGGATAGTTCTTATTTATTTATTATTATGGTTTGAATTTGTATCCCCAGACGAAAGTCGGGGATACTTTGGATTCAGTACGGTCACGCCGCCGCCGCAGAGATTTCCTTTCGGACGCGATTACTTAAAAAATGTTTAGATAGACCGTTCAAATTTGTTATGTGGTTATATATGGGCAATGCCACGAACGCTTGACCTTGAATTTCAATGTCACTGGTGGCCTATTAAAGGTCAGATTTTGGCCATTTTTTCACATTTTGGCCCAGTTCTCATATACAGAAAGTTAGATCATCCTATGCCTGGTATATATAATACATATATATGTCCTCTGTAAGCATGCAGAAATTTGACCTTGAAGCTCTTCATTGAAGTTCATCCACAGACCGCCAACTTATCTCACCGAAGTCATTTTTTGCCTTTTTGGAGATATTTTCACACTTAATGCTGACTATATTGCATGGAAACTATTGAAAATGGCTTTGGAGGTTGAGTACATGATGGAGTACCAGCATCCAGTTTGTTGACCTTGGCTTTTGTTTTCAAGGTCACCTTAGGCCTGCTAAAATGACTCAAAATGGTACCTTTTACTGCATATATATGCCTATATAACACTGTGAGGCCATATATCTCCTTTATTATTGGCTGTATAACTTACTGGCTCATGTTGATTATTGTATCCATTGGAGGCATCCGGTGGATACTTTGGTTTAGTGTTCGCTACGCTGCCGCCGCACAGGGGTTTTTTCAGCATTAACAGTCTCAGAGGAAAACTACAACACCTAAGTTCACCGAATTTGCAGGATATCTTCATTGGGGGGGGGGGGGAGCTTCTCTGGGACTTAAATGAGCCTCATTCTGAAAAACAAGATGGCCGCCGCGGGCATTTCTTTGAAAATTATCTACATTTTTCTACTGGCTGTTTCTCATGGGTAGAAGGTTGAATCTCTTCATAGGTGATATGTATAACAGATATACATGTCCTCTACAACCTTGCAGACATTTGACCTTGAAGCTCCTAATTCAAGGTCATCCACGGAGTACCAAAGTACCCCACATAGCAGACTTTAAAAGTGCCTATATCTCCCTTATTATTCTTCCTAAAGGTTTGTAATGTGAAACCAACTTATAGGAAATCGTGTGCTGTGAATCTTCTGATGTGGTCAGATTTGACCTTGGACCCCTTCTTCAAGGTCAAACGTGGATAGCCAAACTTAAAAATATTCTTAATATCCTAGAGGTTTGGATGGTAAACCAAGCTATAAAAAATCATGGACTGGGAATCTTTAGATGTGGTTGGATTTGACCTTGGGCCCCTCTTTCAAGGTCAAACGAATATAGCCAAACTTAAAAGTGCTTATAACTGGCTTATTTTTGATCCTAGAGGTTTGGAATGGTAAACCAACCTATAGGAAATCATGGGCTGGGAATTTTTGGTGTAGTCGGATTTGACCTTGGGCCCCTTCTTCAAGGTCCAACGAGGGTAGCCAAACTTAAAATTGCTTATAACTCGTTTATTATTGGTCCTAGATGTTTGGGATGGTAAACCAACACATAGGAAATCATGGGCTGGGAATCTTTTGGTGTGGTCGGATTTGACCTTGGACCCCTTCTTCAAGGTCAAACGTGGATAGCCAAACTTAAAAATATTCTTAATATCCTAGAGGTTTGGATGGTAAACCAAGCTATAAAAAATCATGGACTGGGAATCTTTAGATGTGGTTGGATTTGACCTTGGGGCCCCTCTTTCAAGGTCAAACGAATATAGCCAAACTTAAAAGTGCTTATAACTGGCTTATTTTTGATCCTAGAGGTTTGGAATGGTAAACCAACCTATAGGAAATCATGGGCTGGGAATTTTTGGTGTAGTCGGATTTGACCTTGGGCCCCTTCTTCAAGGCCAAACGAGGATAGCCAAAGTTAAAAGTGCTTATAACTCGCTTATTATTGGTCCTAGAGTTTTGGGATGGTACTGTTAGAGTTACAATAAGTGGGGTCAGATTTGACCTTGGATCCCTCCTTCAAGGTCGAATGTGGTACTTGATACCTATGATGGACTATATCTCCCCTATTATTGGTCGTAGAGGTTTTGGATGTGAAGACAATTTATAGGAAGTCATGTGCCCCAAATCTTTTGGTGGGGTCAGATTTGACCTTAGATCCCTCCTTCAAGGTCGAATGTGGTACTTGATACCTATGATGGACTATATCTCCCCTATTATTGGTCGTAGAGGTTTTGGATGTGAAGACAATTTATAGGAAGTCATGTGCCCCAAATCTTTTGGTGGGGTCAGATTTGACCTTAGATCCCTCCTTTAAGGTTGAATGTGGGTCTTGATACTTATAATGGCCTATATCTCCCTATCATTGGTCGTACAGGTTTTGGTGGTAAAGACGACTTGTGGGAAATCAATCTGCCCTGAATCTTATGGTGGGGTCACATTTTACCTTGGAGCCCTCTTTGAAGGTCGAATGTGGTCCTTGAGACCTATAATAATGTATATCTCCCTTATTATTGGTCGTAGAGGTTTGGATGTGAAGGCGACTTATGGGAAATCATGTGCCCAAATTTTTGGGTTGGTTCAGATTTAACCTTCAACCCCTCCTTTAAGGTTGAACGTGGTCCTTAATACTTATAATGACCTATATGCCGTATTATTGGTGGCACCTTGTAATTATATCCCCAGACAAAAGTCTGGGATATATTGGTTTCACGTCCGTCGCGCTGCCGCCATACGTTTTGACTTGCTAGCGCAACTCAAAAACGTTTTAATGGATTTTGTTCAAACTTGGCACACACATGACTCAAAAACATTTTAACGGATTTTGTTCAAACTTGGCACACACATGTATTTGGGTCAGGAGAGGAACCCTATTTTAAGGTGACCTTAAACTCTCTATAGTAAAGAACTTATGGCCACCTTAAGTTCAGAAATTTGACTTTTTTCCACTTAATGCCCTCTAGGTCACAGACTGTGGCTTATCTGGCTCAAATTTTACCTGGAAACACATCACTATATTCTCCTTACATATACCAGAAATCAAGACTTCTGTTAAATTGCTTTCAAGGCCCATAAAGACCATACTTAGATGTTTTTTCTACATTTTTTCCATATTTTCCCCTTTTACTCAAAAGTGGTATGTCTGACAAGTCTGTAACTGTAGTAGATATAACTACTACAACTACTTTAAGACTGTGAAAAATTTTAAGTCTGTAACTTTAATTTTAAAGTCACCCTAAAGTCTCTAAATTGCCCACAGAGACCCAATTTATGGACTTTTTGTCACTTTGAAGGCCTATAGCTGTCAAACAATGTGACTGGTACAGCTGAAATCTCATCTGGGAATATATAAGATTATGTTCTGTTTACATGTGAGAAAAATCAAGGCTTTAAATAGATGTTTAACCTATGTATGAGGACCATAAACACCCACCCTAGTGACCCTTTTACGACATTTTCAACATATTTGGTCCTGTAACCTGGAAATGGTAAGTCTGACAAGTCTCTAACTGTATTTGATACAACTTCTATATGAAATCTTTGTCAAAAATTTTATGTCTTTAACTTTAATTTTAAGGTCACCTTAAGGTCTCTTAAATGCCCACAGACCCCCAATTTATTGAATTTTTACCACTTTTAAGCCCTATAACTGTCATAATATGCACCTGATACAGCTGAAATCTCATCTGGGAATATATTGATATGTTCTGTTTTCATGTGCCAAAAGCCAAGGCTTTAAGTATACATTTAACATGTATGTGAGACCCATAAATGATCCACTGAGGACTTTTTTTTTTTTTTTAAATTGACCCCCAAAAATGAAAAAAAAAATTGGTTTGACCAAAAAGAAAAATAGTTTATAATAATTGTGAATTACACAAAATGGGTGCTGCAAAAAATACCCAGTGAATGCTTGTGGTGTGAGAGATGGCCTGTCTGGGATATGTTGGTGTCTAGTCGGCGCTATTTTGTTTTGAGGTTTGGGATGTCAGTTCAACTTACAGGAATCCATGTGCCCCAATTCTTGTGGTGGGGTCAAATTTGAGCTTTGACGCTCCTTGGAAGTCGCATTTAGTCCCTGATATCTATAGTGGCCTGTGTCTCACTTATAATAGGTCATAGCTTTTTTGGTTGTGAAGATAACTTATAGGAAATCATGTGCTTTGAATCTTCTGGTGGGGTCATTATCATGGTGAACCCCTCAATCGAGCTTGAATGTGGTCCTTCATACTTATAATGGCCTGTGTTTCCCTTATTTATGGTCTTGGAGATTTAAGATGTGAAGACAACTTATAAGAAATTATGTGCCCCAGATCTTTCAGTGAGGTCAAATTTGCCCTGGGGGCCTCCTTCAGGGTTGAATATGGTCTTTCACACTTACAATGGCTGGGAATACTCTGTCACGCTTCAATCATGTCCCGTCCAGGGATACACTATGTCGAGACGCAATATCTACTTGTACTCTAAATACACTTAGTAATTATGTCCACCCCAGTGGGGGGTGGACATATTATTTTTGCTTTTTCCAGCGTCCGGACGCTTGGTTTCCGCTCATTTGAAGGAAAAGTATTTATCCTATCTTTACCAAATTTGGCATGGGTGTTTATTGGGTTAATAGCTTGCATGGGATTGCTTTTGGTGAAGATAAATCTATAGCTGAGTAACAGCTACTTAGCTACTTTTGTGTACTTCTTTTGTTTCCGGGCATTTTAAGGAAAAATATTTGACATATCTTTACCAAATTTAGTATGAGCATTACTTAGATCGATAGCTTGCTTGGGATTGGTTTTAGTGATAATAGCTATATAACTGAGTGAGTAATAGCTACTTAGCTACTTTGCCAAAAATGGAAAACACAAATTTGCTTGTATCTCCTTAACCGTGTGAGATAGAGCGATTTCGTCGAAATTTTCGGCCCCCAGGGTATGAGTAATGTCCTCTTGGCAATTTTCAAAAAAATTTCCCCTCCCCAAAAATGGCGGCCATTTTGAATTTTCTAATTTTTGGCCAAAATGGCAAAACACAAGTTTCCTTCTATCTCCTTAACCGTGCGAGATAGAGCGATTTCGTCGAAATTTTCGGCCCCCCCCCAGGGTATTAGAGTAATGTCCTCTTGGCAATTTTCAAAAAATTTTCCCCTCCCCAAAAGTGGCGGCCATTTTGAATTTTCGAATTTTTTACCAAAAATGGCAAAACACAAATTTGCTTCGATCTCCTTAACCGTGCGAGATAGAGTGATTTCGTCAAACTTTTCGACCCACAGTGTATCCAAGCAATGTACTCTTCGCAATTTTCAAAAAAATTTCCCCTCCCCAAAAATGGCGGCCATTTTGAATTTTCGAATTTTTGCCAAAAATGGCAAAACACAAATTTGCTTCTATTTCCTTAACTGTGCAATAGAGCAATTTCGTCGAAATTTTTGACCCACAGAGTATCTGAGAAACATACTCTTCGCAATTTTCAAAAAATTTTTGCTCTCCCCAAAAATGGTGGCCATTTTGAATTTTCAAATTTTGGCCAAAAATGGCAAAACACAAATTTGCTTTGATCTCCTTAACCGTGCGAGATAGAGTGATTTCGTCAAACTTTTCGACCCACAGTGTATCCAAGCAATGTACTCTTCGCAATTTTCAAAAAAATTTCCCCTCCCCAAAAATGGCGGCCATTTTGAATTTTCGAATTTTTGCCAAAAATGGCAAAACACAAATTTGCTTCTATCTCCTTAACTGTGCGATAGAGCAATTTCGTCGAAATTTTTGACCCACAGAGTATCTGAGAAACATACTCTTCGCAATTTTCAAAAAATTTTTGCTCTCCCCAAAAATGGTGGCCATTTTGAATTTTCAAATTTTGGCCAAAAATGGCAAAACACAAATTTGCTACTAGCTCCTTAACCGTGTGATAGAGCAATTTGGTTGAAATTTTCGACCCACAGGGTATCTAAGAAATGTACTCTTGGCAATTTTCAAAAAATTTTCCTGTCCCACATATGGCGGCTATTTTGAATTTTCGAATTTTTGTCAAAAATGGGAAAAAAACAAATTTTCTACTATCTCCTTAACCGTGCGAGATAGAGCGATTTCGTTGAAATTTTCGACCCACAGGGTATCTAAGCAATGTACTCTTGGCAATTAAAAAAAAAATTTCCTCTTCCCAAAAATGGCGGCCATTTTGAATTTTCAAATTTTTGCCAAAAATTAAAAAACAGAAATTTGCTTCTATCTCCTTAACCGTGCAAGATAGAACAATTTTGTCGAAATTTTTTACCCAACCAATGCAAAAAGGCATGAAGCTGAAATAATTTACATGTATACTAATAAATATTTAAGCATCATTGATATATTTTACAAATGAAACAGGGTCTTGTAAGACTACTGTACAATTTTTGCAAAAGGTTCATGGGGTGGACATTACACATGACAATGTGTTTCTTCTATGCTATCCTGTTTCTATTCATATGTTGCAGCTACTATCAACAGGGCGTCCTATTTCTAGTTCCTATATATGTTATTGGCAAACTATGTAATTCGGCATTCACAAAATGCCCTAAACTGTTAGTCATTTCGTGTAGTCCCTAATTCACTGATGCATTTTTATGAAATGCCTAAAATTTTCAGGCTCTTGGACATCTGATTGTCCAAAATCATAAGCACAGTGGTTCCCATACAGTGATTCTCCTTATGCTGCTATGTTTGGATAGAAGCCAAGGTTGGTTTATAACAAGGGATTTTGAACATCTATGGACAGATGAAAAGACCTCTTATCGCATTAGAGTGTCCATTCACTCCCATTGTGGAACAGTGACCAATGAGCCAGAGCCTTCTGAATAAAAGAAAACACCCACTTGGATACCTGTGCCACCATCTGATGATGTACCTACTCTACTTCCAACATAGGCTAATAAAGAACCTGCAGTAACAGGAGACAGGCTAAAATATTTGGAGCACCTGATTTAGGCAATTTGCGAAATGCCTGGAGCCCAAAACCAGGCATTACAGGAAATGTCTGGAAATTTTAGGCTTTTCACGAAATGCGTAAGTGAATCGGGGATTTCACAAAATGACTAAAGATTACAAAGTTTGCCTGTAACATATATAAATTCTTTATCATCCAGAACAATTTTTCAGTACAATTTAATTTTGAACTCATACCAACTGCAGCTAATATTACACCTGCCTTGTCTCCACATTTCTGCATCCTTCTACAGTCACTTTGGTAGCGCTTGCCACATTTACTCACCATACTTTAAAATATTTGACGTCTTCCTAAAATTCTGGATTTTTGTGACTACTTTGCAACACTTATTATGTCCACCCACTGGGGGTGGACATATTATTTTTGCTTTTTCCGCCGTCCGCCGTCCCACTTGGTTTCCAGACATTTTAGGCAACAGTTCTTATCCTATCTTTGGCATGTAGGTTTATTGGGTTAATAGCTTGTATGGGATTGCTTTTGGGGGTAATTGCTTCATAGATGAGTGAGTAATTAATTAAATAAATGAGTAATTGGCTATTTTGAATACTGAAAAAGGCAAATGTGCTCATATCTCCTTAACCGTGCGAGATAGAGCGATTTCGTCGAAATTTTCGACCCACAGGGTATTTAAGGAATGTACTCTTTGCAATTTTCAAAAAAATTTCCCCTCCCCAAAAATGGCGGCCATTTTGAATTTTCGAATTTTTGCCCAAAATGGCAAAACACAAATTTGCTTCTATCTCCTTAACCGTGCGAGATAGAGCAATTTCGTCGAAATTTTCGACCCACAGGGTATCTAAGGAATGTAATCTTTGCAATTTTCAAAAAAATTTCCCCTCCCCAAAAATGGCGGCCATTTTGAATTTTCGAATTTTGGCCAAAAATGGCAAAACACGAATTTGCTTCTATCTCCTTAACCGTGCAAGATAGAGCGATTTCGTCGAAATTTTCAACCCACGGGGTATCTAAGGAATGTATTCTTTGCAATTTTCAAAAAATTTTCCCCTCCCCAAAAATGGCGGCCATTTTGAATTTTCTAATTTTTGCCAAAGATGGCAAAACACAAATTTGCTTCTATCTCCTTAACCGTGCCAGATATAGTGATTTCGTTGAAATTTTCGACCCACAGGCTATCTAAGGAATGTACTCTGCATTTCAAAAAAATTTTCCCTTCTCAAAAATGGCGGCCATTTTGAATTTTCGAATTTTGACCCAAAATGGAAAAACACAAATTTGCCTTAACTGTGCAAAATAAAGTTATTTCGGTGAAATTTTCGACCCACAGGGTATCTACAAAATGTACTCTTAGCAATTTTCAAAAAAATTTCCTCTTCCCAAAAATGGCAGCCATTTTGAATTTTTAAATATTTGCCAGAATTGGAAAAACAGAAATTTGCTTCTATCTTCTTAACCGTGCAAGATAGAGTGATTTCGTCAAAATTTTCAACCCAACCAATGCAAAAAAGCATGAAGCTGAAATAATTTACATGTACACTAATAAATATTTAACCATCATTGATATATTTCACAAATGAAACAGGGTCTTGTAAGACTACTGTACAATTCTGGCAAAAGGTTCATGGGGTGGACATTACACATGATAATGTGTGTTCTTCTATGCTATCCTGTTTCTATTCATATGTCGCCGCTACTATCAACAGGGCGTCCTATTTCTAGTTTTAGTGTATTGCTGAATTTTAGCGAATTGTTACTTATTGTAGCGGTGAGCTTCCTCTGCTGGGCTAAATCTCTCCTTCCTTTGTCACTTGATATTGCCCTGCTGTTCTCTACAGTTGTGTTTGTTAAGTATTACCTTAATAAAGTGTGTTATATTGTGTTTTCATTGTTATCAAAGGTACAGTGGTGCTTTGGGTAACACCCTGTGCTCTGATATTTTGAGATCCCAGCCCCTACCATCAGTTGGAAAGTTGGTGGTTGTTTGCTAATGCCTGATGGTAGGTTTACAGTGCAGTATGTTGACCAATTTGGTATGCACCAGGTTCTTCTATCCCCAAAATCGTCAGACTTAGCAATGCATTGCCAGTGGTGTTAAAGTCAAATTCATAAATCAATCATTGCTGGTTACACTAGTAGGTATTTTGATGTTTACTCTCAGGATTAAAGAAATTCACTGAATAGATAAAAATTTCAGAACATTTTGTGACAGGTGAAATAATCTTAGTGTTTTATTCTTCAGGAAAATACTTATTGTTGGATTTAATATAAAAAAAACTGATCTTTTATTAAGATAGTCATCGTTCCATAAACTACCTATGATGAAACAAGTATTTGAAAAAATTTGTTTTGGCATATACTTTGGATTCTCACATATGAAGTAAATTCTATACAGTAGACTCTGCATATTTCGAACCATGAAAATCCTGTCAAAATGGTTCGAATTGTACCAAGTTCGAGTAATATTTTTACTATTTTCGGCTCCGTGAATCGGCCTGAATGGGCGAAAATGGGTGAATCTTTGTAAAACACTATAAAGTACAAACAATTAAAATACATTTATTGAGGAATTCATTCATTTCAACATTAAACAACATTTAAACATACAAGAATATAAAAATGCATGAAAACAGCTCATTTTGTGTCCTTTTTAAAATGTCATAGGAGTATATGCACTTTCGTGGTAAGTTGGATCTAACTAATTTCTGTAAAAAAGTCCGAAATTGTGCTCTGTTTCATTGATTCATTTCGGGTCTTATTTAAGAAAATTTCAAGTTTGGTGACATATTCAAGTTCTTGTGATGAATTTTCAATGGATTCAATGAATCTTCTCAGCTGCTTGCACATTCGTTCAGCTTCCTGTTGGGAGGGGGTGGGCTCTTCCTGGGGTCCCTCTTCTTCTTCCTGGTCACTGTCCTCCTCCTCCTCCTCTGCTCCTTTGACTTCCTGTATTTCTTAAACCAGTACAAGTCAAATTTAGTGGTCCCAACATAAGAAAATATTTTCACGGGTATAAGTAAAGGTTATTCATATGCCGTTCTCCCAAATGTTTTAAAAATAGGAGTTCAAGGTATATGACATCTACTGTAAATATTTATTTGTATATACTTGAATTATTTAAAATACTTTTCATTGATTGCATTTTCTTGTCACAAATTCTGATATTTCTTTCCCTTAGATTCTGACCTCTACCCACTCCCCCCAGAGTTTAGCTGTGACGATGCTCTGGGCTTTTGCTGGTGGTTCATCATGCACATAGTTCCGACCTTTCTGTATGACGTGTCAGGAAGCTTAGCTGAGCAGAAATTGGACAGACTTCACTGTCAGAGTTTTGATTACATTCTACAACAGTTAGCCAGGAAATCAGTAGCCACGGTAGTTTTTGGTATACACAGTGGGTGGTTTCTTTCTCCCCACTTTCAGAAGGATAAAGTTCATGTGCCATCATGTTTAATTTAAATACGAAATGTGTAGAGTGAAAATTAACAGAGTGATATTAAGAAATATACATTAGTGTATTACAGTGCAATGCAACTTAAACGTATGAAACTAAGACAAAAAAGTCATGTCAAGATTTAGGTGCAATGGAAAGTGTATACTATTAGCTAGAATCTCCAATATCCTCAGGATTCAGCTCTAGTTATGATGGACTGACTGCATTTTCCTAAACTGGACCCTCTTAACTTAGCTCCACTTTTATATATTAATCTGAATTATTCTTTGTTGGTACATAATCCTAAATACAACCCTAAGTGCTTTAAGCATAATGATAACTGTAAAAACAAACCTTAACCATTGAATTATGTATCTGCAGTGTTTGCATTAGAGTTCTGACAGGTACTGGTACACCTTGACTGTGCAAGCTTGGGTGTCGTTGGGCAAAAATGGGGGAAAATTTAATATAGACCATGCCTTCAATATTTTGGAAGAGTGTATATAGCTGTCCTTCATACCCGGTGAAAGAGCAGGAACCAAAGTAGATTTCTAGTTGATTTTACAAAAATATGGGCAAGTGCAGAGACTGCTGCAGTGATTCAAACCAATTGTTTTATTGTTGATTTCATATATTTTCAGACAGAGACTAAGCTCAGGAATTATCTTCAATGTTGCTTGCAGTTAGCACCTTATATTGACACAAATATGCAAGTTGTCTCCATATTCTGGGATCATTTTTATAAGAAACTGGTAAGTAAAAACTTATAAGAACAGCTTTAATAGTCTTTTAATCTGAATTCAGTATAATGTTATTAATATAGAGATCCTTTGCATGTATTTTATCATTTGTGGATGTTTTGTGGAAGTTAAATTTGTAATATTTGATGAAATTGCACTTGGAAAGAACCGTATCAGAATATGTTTAGTTAAATTTTTGTACAAAGATTTTCCAACTGACATAGGTCAACATTATGACCCCTTTATGAACAAAAATAAATTAAGTAAATAAAAATTAATTGATAATGAAGAAGACATTTACTCTCCTCAGATTAGAACTTATTACTTTGGACAGGAACACAAAATCCAATTTTGATCTTTGACACTGCCCATCCAAACGTATGTTTAAATGCATCAGTGGAATCCTTTCAGAATGAGACCTATTCGGTGACTGTTCCTACCCTTGGCAACCTTCCATCTATCAACAAGTCTGCATTGGGTTTGCTGGAGATGACAGAGAAGATTGTACTCAGTGACCCCATCAGTCAGGAGAATGCCTCCAGTTTTGTCCTTTTCTTGCACCTTGTGTGTTTAGAGTTGCAGAAATCACCAGCAAAAGGACCCTCGAATCCTGGATGGAAGGCCATGAAGGGAAGGTCAGAGTGTAAATAGAGGTGCTAACTACTCTACAGCAGATTACATTCTTTTTTTTAAAAATTAGTACGCAGTATATTGCACAACAGATAGGAGCAATATTCCATAATACTTGCATGCCTAGAAAGTAAAGGTATGAAGGTAACATTGTGAAGAAAAGTGCAATAATAGTGAGGTCAAAGTGTATTCCTGTGTGTATCAACAGCATAACATGATAGACAGTGCAAACACTATTTGGTAAACATATTATGTTCGTGTTAATTTTGTCCTAAGTATGGAAGAGTTTTGGAAAGCTGGGAAAGGGAACCAACAGGGTGAATAGAAATGGTATTGCCACCAGACTAAGTCCTTGAACTAATTATTATGATTGTAATTTAATAAGTACTGCAATAGCAGAACAGTATCTCTGAAAGGTTAAGATATTGAACAACATTGACACACAGTTGTGTCAAATTTGTACCAACTTGCTTTTCAGTGGCACATTGATATCTCTCTCTCTCTCTCCCCGCCGCCCCCCCGCCACACACACACATTTTTTTGGGGTTTCACTTTTTCTTACTAAACCAGTTCTCTAGTTTCTCCAAGTCACCAATCAGTTTTGTCGCTGTTTTTCAGGTTTTACTCAAAGTTCCATTCGAGACGCATGCAGGAACTGACAGAACTGGGACTGCAGCACTTTGCGCTGTTGTTTCTCTGCCTTGCACAAGTAGCTGATCGGGAAGATGTAGTAAGTATTTGTGTAATTTTCCGGTATGAAATATCATAAAAAGTGTTAACTAGAATACCTTGTTATTGTTGCAGCAAATAATTATATATCCTTACTGATGGACCTTTGGACCTAATTCTGGTCTTTTCATAGAATTTTTTTTAGTTTCATGATTTTGTAGTATAAAAAGAGCCAAATGTATATTCAATAATATGATCAGGCTTGGGGTCAAATCTTTTTGAAATAATTTAAACCTAACTCCATTGCTTTTGAAATTTTTCAAATCCAAATATTTTCTTTTTCAAAAGGATTTAAATCCAAATTCTTTTTGAAAAGGGGACTAAAATCCTTTTTTCTTGTTATTAGTAATCATTTGTGGACTGCCTGCTGAAAAAAAATTATTATAACCGTTTCTCATATGATGCCCCGAAGTTATGGAATGATCTTCCACATAATATCCGCAGTGCTCCAAATCTCTCCTGTTTCAAAAGTCGACTAAAAACCTACCTATTTCAGAAATCATTTCCACCTTAGCTTCTAAGTATCGACCACTGGATCGCCTCCCAGGGTACAACTTGGAACATGTCTAATGTCTTGATGATTTATTCCTTACAAACTTGATGGTGTGCCTTAGAATCCGTAGATACGGAGATTAAGCACTTGGACAACTAATTGATTGATTGATTGATTATTTGGAAGTGTATTTCCATAATCTCTGTCATTTGGTTACTGTTAAGCAAAAGGGATTTAACCACACCACTGACAATGGCATGTAATGTACAAAGGATCATCTATGTCAGTGATAGTCTTGGTATCTGCTACTGTTAGAGATATTTTTCATTAGTTGTCTTGTTTAAGCCATTCAAGGATATAAATATTTAGGTAGATAATTGCCAGAGCATATTGTCCAGAAAAGTTAGTTGTTGAAAGCAATTATCAAAAATTACTAAAAGTATTTGCAAGTTTCAAAAGAATTTTGAGCAAAAGGAGAAGGATTTAAATCCAATTCCTAAATCCTTTTTTGACAAAAGGAATTGAAATCCTTTCAAATCCTGTGATGAAGGGATTTAAATCCTTCAAATCCAAATCTTTGAAAGATGTAACCCCAACACTGAATATACCGTAGCTGCGCTCTGTAACACCCATGGGCATATTGACCAAATATTTGCAAAAGTTGGGGATGGGCGTTTACAACAACGAAAACCAGCTGGGTGTTATGAAAATATAACCCGAATTTGGGGAAACCGCGTTTTAGCACATACCGACTGGAAGTAAAATATGTGGTTGTAAACAAATCTTGGCACAATAATAGGTGACATAATTACTAAAATAAGGAAAATATTGTGGAAAATGGATATAAATTAATCATATTTGACCGATTATTGGGTTTTTATGAAGAAAGTTCACATCGAAACGACATATTAGCAATTTATGGGTGATAATGTAAGATTGTGGATGGGCGCTTTCAAAAGACTGAGCGATACAGAGCGTGGCACCTGTAATTTAGTTCTGTAAGACAAAGGTAGAAACAGTTTCTTGGTGGGGATCAACCAAAGTAAATAAAATAACTAGGTGGCAGAGAATTTGATGTACATATAGATATAATCTGTTGTATTTCAGGTGCAGAAGATGTGTGATTTATACTCCACTTTGAATGTGGGTAGAATTGGAACGCCTAAAAGATCTGCCATCTGGAGAGGTAAGTTATTGTCTACATTTTTGTAACAATGGTGTATTGTACTACATGACCAACTTATTGTGAAGATTCAGACAATTTCAAATGATTATAGTAGAATTTTTGGCTTTGAACTTTTGCTGTTGTTTCAGCTTGATACCAGTTAAGCTTTAAAGTCATCTTAATTAGCATTTATTTTACTGTAAAACCTTAGTAAATGCCTTTTAGAGTTCACCAAACATATTAAAATTAAGACTGAGGCGATGTTTTGCAGATTTTGTGCACAGTTGAATCCTTCCAGGTGAAAGTGAAATTTTAAGGTCAAGTGAAATGCTTTCGCTTAAATGGTTTGAATTATATGTTAACAGAGACATTCAAATTGGGAAAAGGCCCTCTTAGCACCTAATATGTACTTCTGCTACAGAGGATTTAAATGTAAATGTGGTGGTTTATAGTCTAGTATCAGTATATATACTCTCACTCGACTTTACATTTACACCCTGGCCTGGGTTTCAGAACCTTATTCACACATGTTATCTGTCTCAGTTCCCTCTGGGAACATACTAGGGAGCTGCCACAATACAGCGCTCACACTACAAACCCACTAGCAGCCAGGTACCCATTACTCCTGGGTGGAGAGAGGCACAGTCCAGGTTAACATCTTGCCCAGGGATGTTATCCCAAATGAAACAGTCGGCATCACCGGGGATCGAACCCACGACCCTTGGATTATGAGTCCAACACTCTACCAACTGAGCCACAAGAGACCCTAGATTCTAGTTGAAGAAGTTTGCATTTGTATATATCATGTCATATTTGTCAATGCTACATTTGTGATTGCAGGCTGTTTTGCCACAATATTGCTGTATGTTCGAAGTAACACTGACATCTCCTTTCTGGCTGAAAAAATTGCAGCTTCTTTCAATGCAGTGTGTAGGTAAGTAGATAATGTGCGATCTGATTAAATGTAAGATATAACAATATCAGAACATTTATACTTTACAATAAAAATTCCTTGATGCAAAATATATTAGATATTAAGATTCTGATTCACTTCAAGATCCTTTCTAGTCATAAAATTTACATCCCTTTACAATCATCATGAAAATTGTTTTAATATTAAAACTAATTTTTCATGAAAGGCTACAGTTTTATGTTAGCAGTCATTGGAATGGATCTGGCCATTTTATTTGTGAAAGCTATTCTTCCTTGATTGGAGAATACTATGAACATACCACTCACTATAGGTGGCTGATTGTTGTGCAAGTTACACCATTGACTTGACTTGCACTGAAGATTGCTAATACCATAAACATTTATCTGGCTGAAGTGGTAATATTGCAAAATTTAACTAAATATATATGTTTGTTTGATAAAATTTCATGTTACATTGCATAGATAATTTTTTGCCTCACTGTAACTAGCTGACTTGTTATATTCTCTTAGATGAGCAAATTGATAAAAGTTAAACTAAGGCTGTAATAGGTTATCTGGTCACATGAAAATGGTCCGAATTCTTTGAGAAACTCAGTACAAATTAGCAAAGACAAGTAACCAAAAAGAAACAACAAAAAATATTAAATATAGTTTAAATCAATAAAATACCTGGACATTTAATGTTTTTTTTTTCATAACCTTTTGTTTACATCATCCACTATGTTTGCTTCTCTGGCACTTCTAATTGGTTACAACTGAAAGACAAATTCAGATTGGTTGTTTTAGATGAATGTCCTGTGTAGTGTTTGTAATGAAGTCACAGACTTATGCTAAACTCCATCTTGGAGAAATCATGTCTGGTACAGAGAATAAAGCACTATATTGCAGTGAGTTGGTGCATCCTGATACACCTGTACACTGTATTGTAGGAAGTTGGTGTCAATTGTTACACCTGAACCTTTGTATATCCTGATACACCTGTACACTGTAAAGCAGTGAGTTTGTGCATCCTGATACACCTGTACACTGTATTGTAATGAGTTTGTGTCACCTGATACACCTGAACACTGTATTGCAGTGAGGTTTGTGCATCCTGATACACCTGTACACTGTATTGTAGTGAATTGGTGTCTCCTGATACACCTGTACTCTGTATTGTAGTGAGTCTGTGCAACCTGGTACACCTGTACACTGTATTGCAGTGAGTTGGTGTCCCCTGATACACCTTAACACTGTGCTGTAATGAGTTGATGACACCTGATACAACTTTACACTGTATTGTAATGAATTTGTGTCAACTAATACACCTGTACAATGTATTCTAGTGAGTTGATGCAGCCTGATTCCGAGCCTTCACTTTACTCTGAGCTGTGGACACTGATTGATTTGTACATGGAGGGAGCACAGGATGTGATAGAACTCAGTGAAAACTTATCTCTCAGCCAACACAAATTGCTTCCTGCAGGATTTGCAGACTTGCTCAAAATATGCAAGGAACATCACTTGAGAGGATTACTAAACTTTGCTCAAACTGTTCTCACTAAATACAGGTATGTGGTTTAAAAAGTGGGTAAACTACAGTAGAACCTTTTTTATTACCCCACAGCCCTTAAGGGCTGTCGGGGTATTGTTTTCACCCATGGTGTCCGGATGGGTGAGTGGGTGGGCGGCGGGAAAAGTTTGTCCAGGCTGTATCTCAGAAACCGTAAGGTGCAGGAAGTTCATACTTGGTGGTCACATTGGTTAGGATGTGTAGGTGTGCAACATCATGGTTTGACCTTGATTTGACCTTGCCGTAGTGACCTTCACCTATAAAATCTTGTCCGGGCTATATCGCGGAAACCGTAAGGTGTAGGAAGTTGATACCTGGTAGGGATATTGGTTAGGGGTTGTAGGTGTGCAATGTCATGGTCTGACCAGGATTTGACCTTTGACCTTGCCATAGTGACCTTGACCAATAAAATCTTGTCTGGGCTATATCTCGGAAACCGTGAGGTGTAGGAAGTTGATACTAGGGACATTGCTTAGGGAGTGTAGGTGTGCAACTTCATGGTCTGACCTTGATTTGACGTTGCCATAGTGACCTTGACCTAGAAAGTAGATGCTGGGTAGGGACATTGGTTAGGGGTTGTAGGTGTGCAGCATCATGGTGTGACCTTCCTTTGACCTTGTCGTAGTGACCTTGACCTTTGAAATCTTGTTACACCTTTGGGTCTGTCTTTTGATGCAGATCAAGCACTGTTAAAGTCATATTAGAATTTATTAAGAATTTGGCTTTTACAACTTCCCATTGTAACAGATGGAATTTCATCAAGTGAGCCACAGATTTTGCTCTAACACCACACATAAGCATTCATTGGATGTATTACAACTTCTGTATGCATGGTAATATTCAAAACATCTAAACCATAATTCGGCCATGCCAGATGTAGATAAAGAGTACATGCATTATCTTTCTCTTAGAGATTAGTTTCTCTATTTAAACATTGTTTGGACCTTTATATAACTGACAGTACTCTGAAAGTATCCTGAAGTTTGTACTGATACAGTACTTCTATATCTCATGGTGTTAAAAACATTTCCCTAGGCTGTGGGGTACGGGCATCTCTGATGCTATTTTCTGACATTTTATCTGTCCTTTTATTATACAAACACTTAATTTTACCCCTTCAAATATGTATATCCCTGTTTTATACTTAAACAGCTCTCCTATTTGAGAAAATTTCTCCCACTTACAAACATTGTCTACATGGTCAGATAATAGAGGTCTTGTAATTGACTACTGTGAGTACTTTAGAAGATAATAATATATTACAGAATAACTTTAACTCTCATCCAAAGCAAGTCACTCAAAGTGAGATTAGCAAGATACAGGTTCATGATCTGACTTTAAAGAAATTTCACATATAAGATATGTATATTTTTATATGTGAATATGTAACAGTAGAAATTTAAGACAATATTTTAGTACAAGTAAAATTATCACCGTGGTGTTTAAGTTGAAAAATTGTGAGTGTATAGTAATGATTTCTCAGTGTGTACTCTTGTGGTCCAACTATAAATTACCCGTTGAGAAAGCTAAATTAAATCCAAATGCATAGAATGTTTTGCTATATGCATTCTGTGTAATAATTTTAGACTACTGAAGCACAGACAGGCTGTAGTCACTTCTTACTCATCACACAGAGCCTCAGATCTCAGCGACAACCTGTGGAAGTATTTTTATCCATTCATCAAGTAAGTTATTGGGAGACAGTGTTAGAAGTCTTTTTCAAGCTGTTACACATTTGCCATACACTGACAGTATAAATGATAGATATATACATTAAGTGAGGTTTAAATTGAACTCATTGAAAAACTTTTCTGTAATAGACTAAGTGCTTTTTGTGATTGTAATATGTTAAAGAACAGCTTTTAAGTATTAGAAAACTTTGTTTATACAGAAACATATTATCATTCAAAGTACCAGTACGATATGTGGAACTTCAATCCTTTACATGTAACTGCAGTTCAAAATAAATTCTTCAACAATAGATTTCATGCAACAAATGGCCTAATTTTGTTCTCATTACAGTACAGTATATCATGGTCTGGCAAGAGGCCCATCCTATATTTTAATGTTGTATAAATTTTATGGACTAAATACTTATGCTACGAAAGACATCCCCTGAATGTTAGGTTTATGTTAATTAATTACCTTTGTTCCCAAATGAGAATGTATACAATTTCCCATGTAACCCAAGGTATAAGTCTGACTATTCAGATTAATGAACTTTAAGTTTTCTTGTTAGTTTAATAAACTTAATGTTTATTCATACAACTGTTCACATCACCATTTAAATGTTGTTGAGAGTGATTTTGAACAGACTCTAATGAGTCTGTTTTCCACATTTTGTCATTCATGAAAAAAATCATGTTGCTGTACAGTAAAAGCTTGTCTGTATATAGATTTATGCACTAAATACTCAGTTTACCATGGCCATCCCTGGATGCCAAAGTTATTTATTTAGCTTCATTGTTATTGTGTTAGCTTTATATGAATTGATTGCCAGGTATTTGTCGATTTAGGGAGCATGCTACTACACTGACGCCCCCTCCCCAGCTTGCTGATCTGGCTGCTGGGTTTACTCTCTTTTTACTGGACACTCCCAGTGGTCACTCGGTGGTCAAAGACTCCCTAGTGCAGTGTTTTGGCTTCTTCAGTTGGAGTGAAACTGTTAATGCAAAGTAGGTTATCTGTTTTCCTATTTCATGCATTTTGTCAAAATGCAATAATTGTAATACATATACTTTATTGCAAAATAGATATTCTTATGTCAGTACTATCTCTTGGGTCTTTTTAAAATGTTACTTTTTCAAAATTGTAGTTTTGTTTACCAGTCTGTTGTGTTGTACTTTATTGTGTTCTGGAGTATTTGCAGTCAAGCAGCTGTTACTGATACTACAAACATTTTAGCTGAAAAGTATATTTTATGCAGCACTTATTGCAGATGGGAAATTATTTTGGGTTTTATTTTTTTAAAAAATATCCTTTGAAAAAAAAGGCCAAAATATGCCGAAACTACTACTCTGTACATTACAGATTACAGGTTACTTGTTGGCTAATATAGAAATTTACCTGGAGCTGTATTCACAAAATGGATCAGTGAAAGATCAGCAAAAAAATTAACTCAAGTTAGTCCGAACATTAGATTAAGATTAAGGTGAGTTTTCACACGGAAGTTAAACAAATTTATGGAATAACTTTGGGATTAGCTTTAATCCACCCAGCTTAATGCTATGAATACCAATTTAATCCAAAGATTAGATAAAACATTTTCCCAGAAATGTTTAAGCTAATGTTTTGCTTAAGTTAATCCATTATGCAAGTTAACTGATAAACATCTTACATCTGGTGTAGGTAGCTACCTTGCCCACATGTTATTTAACCATGTAACCTGTGTTCCAGCATAATCTGTGGATACCCAGGCCACCAGTTATCTGACCAGCAATTAACCTGCATTCTCAGATAACTTGTAGTTACCTGGGCCCTTTGTTACCTGACTGAGCTATCTGTATCCAGGGTTTTCCTGTAGATGTCTGGGTGATCTGTTATTTAGCCTGTGTTTCAGAGTTTCGTGCAGATACCTTTCCAACTGTTACAGTGTATTTGAATAAACTACATGTATTCCAGGGTGACCTGCAGATACCTTTCCAACTGTTAAGTGTATTTGAATAAACTACATGTATTCCAGGGTGACCTGTAGATACCTGGGTCACCTGTTGCCTAATCAACAAGTATTAGACCACTTATCCAGAGTTGTGCCTAACCTGGAGGTCAAACTTCTGCAGTCCTGGGTCAAGTGTTGCTTTGAAATCAAGGCATCTGATGAAGGCATCACAGAGCTCACTAGGTACAAAGTTTTATTTTATTAAATTAATATTCTGTAGAAAGTGAGTAAGTTTAGTTATCTCAATGCTTCCTCTTCCAGATATATCCTGGTACATGAATACATGTTTGTATTGACTGGATGGGATTGATCTTACCATATTGAAATTGTTTTTGTAGTTAAATAGTGCAAATAGTTTTCTTTGCCTCAGTATTAGACTAATTATGAAAATGTCAGTCGTTTAAAATCATGATTAGGAAACTTTTATTTGTACCATTGAAATACTTGTACTGTATACGTATATTTTTTCCTCCATGCCAGACTGATCATGAAGATGCCTGCAGTGTCTGGTATTGTTGGTGGGGAAGTTTGTAGTCAGGATACTGATCTAGCCACATCCACCTTCTTTAGATCTCTGGGAAATAAATATGCTGCCCTTGCGGTAAATTATTGAAACCATTCACAACTATTGCTAATATTGCAAGCTCTTTGACATGAGAGATTTGTCTTCTCTGGATGGACGTATATTTGTATGATCTTTTCAGTGTACTGGCTTCATAAATGGCTGTCTGCTAGTTACAGTAGTTTTTACCTCACAGCCCTTAAGGGCTGTTGGGGTATTGTTTTCACCCATGATGTCCGGATGGGCGGGTGGGTGGGCGGCGGGAAAATGTTTGTCCGGGCTGTATCTCAGAAACTGTAAGGTATAGGAAGTTGATACTTGGTAGGGACATTGGTTAGGATATGTAGGTGTGCAGCGTAATGGTCTGACCTTGATTTGACCTTGCCGTAGTGACCTTGAGTTTGAAAATCTTGTCCAGGCTATATCTCGGAAACCGTAAGGTGTAGGAAGTTGATACTTGGTATGACCATTGGTTAGGGGTTGTAGGTGTGCAACGTCATGGTGTGACCTTGATTTGACCTTGCCGTAGTGACCTTCACCTATAAAATCTTGTCCGGGATATATCTCGGAAACCGTAAGGTGTAGGAAGTTGATACTTGGTAGGGACATTGGTTAGGGGGTGTAGGTGTGCAACGTCATGGTGTGACCTTGATTTTACCTTTGACCTTGCTGTAGTAAGCTTGACCTATAAAATCTTGTCCGGGCTATATCTCGGTAACCGTGATGTGTAGGAAGTTGATACTTACTAGGGACATTGGTTAGGGGGTGTAGGTGTGCAACGTCATGGTGTGACCTTGATTTGACCTTTGACCTTGCCGTAGTGACCTTGACCTATAAAATCTTGTCCGGGCTATATCTCGGAAACTGTAAGGGGTATGAAGTTGATACTTGGTAGGGACATTGGTTAGGGGGTGTAGGTGTACAGCATCATGGTGTGACCTTGATTTGACCTTTGACCTTGCCGTAGTGACCTTGACCTATAAAATCTTGTCCGGGCTATATCTCGGAAACTGTAAGGTGTAGGAAGTTGATACTTGGTAGGGACATTGGTTAGGGGGTGTAGGTGTGCAACGTCATGGTGTGACCTTGATTTGACCTTTGACCTTGCCGTAGTGACCTTGACCTATAAAATTTTGTCTGGGCTGTATCTCAGAAACCGTAAGGTGTAGGAAGTTGATACTTACAAGGGACATTGGTTAGGGCGTGTAGGTGTGCAACGTCATGGTCTGACCTTGATTTGACCTTTGACCTTGCTGTAGTAACCTTGAAGTATAAAATCTTGTCTGGGTTATATCTCGGAAACCGTAAGGTGTAGGAAGTTGATACTTGATAGGGACATTGGTTAGGGGTTGACCTTGATTTGATCTTTGACCTTGTCGTAGTGACCTTGACCTTTAAAATCTTCTTGCACCTTTGGGTCTGTCTTTTGATGCAGATTAATCACTGTTCGAGTCATATTAGAATTCATTAAGAATTCTACTTTCACAACTTCCCATTGTAACAGATGGAATTTCATCAAGTGAGTTGCCACAGATTTTGCTCCAACACCACACATAAGCATTCATTGAATGTATTACCTCTTCTGTATGCATGGTAATATTCAAAACATCCAAACCATAATTCGGCCATGCCAAATGTAGATAAAGAGTGTCGTAATGTTTAGTTTACTGATTAATGCTGTCATCTTGTTATTGAATTGTCTTGTTTTAATACTTCATCTTTACATTATTTTCCCTATTTAAATATTGTTTGGACCTTTATATAACTGACAGTGCTCCGAAAGTATCCTGAACTTTGTACTGATACAGTACTTCTATCTCTCATGGTAAAAAAAATATTTCCATAGGCTGTGGGGTATGGGCATCTCTGATGCTATTTTTTTATATTACCTCCGCCAAGGAGGTTATGTTTTCGCCTGGGTTTGTTTGTGGGTTTGTGACTTTGTTTGTGAACAAGATAACTCAAAAACTTATGGACGGATTTTGATGAAATTTTAAGGATATGTCTGAAAAGGTAAAAGGAAGAAATGATTCCATTTTGGGAGTGATCTGGATCTTCTGGATCCATGGAATGTAATTTTTTAAGACAGATAACTCAAAAAGTTATGGACGGATTTTGATGAAATTTTCAGGATATGTCCTAAATAGGAGAAGGAACAAGTAATTCGATTTTGGGAGTGAACAGGATCACTGTCTGGATCCATGAAAAATAAATTGGGAGTGATCCGGATCACTATCTGCAAAAATATGAAATAGAGGGGGGGAAAAAGCAATATCAGTGCTAATGCATGGTAGGTTTTGAAAGTCCAGGAATTGAGCTCCTGCAGCGGAGGTCTGAGCTCTCCAAGTGCTCTTGTTTATTTATCTATTCTTGTGATCTTGTGATATTTGGACTCCTGACATCTGTATTTATTGTGTCTTTATTATCCAGTAATTTTAATGCTAATTCCTCCGAAAAGATAACACTGCACAATTTAATATCCAATTCATGGATGAGGGAGCGTGATATGATATTACAAGAGGACAAGCATTTGTAAAGCAGAAGACCTTGCTTATTTGTTAATTCTTGGTTTAAAAGAGATATGATTGTGGCACCAGAGGAGAGCTATATGATTTGTAGTTTGTGAATTAAAATATGCTACAAATGTTTATGGAACCAATTTGATTGTTAAATACCGTAAATTTCCAAAATAATGCCCAGGTTCAAATAAACGCCTGGTTCAAATTAACGCCTGGGTACCAAGCACACTGTTTACAATTTATGACACTGTTTTTATACTTCAAAAGAACGCCTGCTTCAATTTAACGCCTGGTCTGATAACCATTTGAAAATAATTAACGCCCGGGCCATATTTTGGAAAAATACGGTAATCTTTTTTTTTGTGTGTGTACAGCCTATGCACTATTGTTATAATACACACTGTAGGCCGCAAATCTTTGCCCAAAAAAACAAATATAAGGTTGTAAATAACATTCATGTAAAACTCCATTGCAACTGTTTGTAACTTCATTGCATTATTTATACATTATTCTTCTATACATCAATGGGCGGCCTCTCCTTACCTCCAAGATACATGCTGTTATATGCCTTCCAGGATTTAAAGTCTAAGACGGAGTTCCGTGAGAAGGTGGCATCAATTTTCAGTGAAGTTCCCAAGTGTTTGAATGTTCTCCTGAAGACCTGTACCTCACCAGATGTCTGGAATAATGTGTATAGAATGTCTGGACTGATGGTCAGAGACTGTGCTAGCCTCATATACTTAAAGGTACTTATCCCGTATGACTCTATCCTAGTGGTGTCATCACGAGCGGTGATATCGCAGATTCACCAGTCATGAAAAAAATGGAAGATAATCGAGGATTAATGATCATCCGCGATGCATCTCATAAACATATTCCACAGTTAACTTTAGCTTATTTTCGAAGGGATTTCATAAAAACATGGTGAAATATTCATCTAATTTCTACTTTTGTGCTGTTTTGTTTTGATTTGTGACGTAACTATGGTGATGACTCTTTCCACTTCCTTTAGGAAGTTTTGTTTACTTTTTATTGCTTCAAATATTCACCGTTTTAACAAATGTCAGCACAAATGAAACATAAAATCTATTTTATTTCAGTATTAGTTGTCAATGCATATTATCTAAAGAGCAAATTTAGGTTTAATTTATGAAACTATGGCACCGAGAGGTCGCTCATTGTTTTGTTCACGGTATTGAGACCTCATATTCCCAGATGATGACACCACTACTCGATCCCAAATGTAGTTTTGGCATCAAATAAAAATACAGTAGAACCTCTATTATCCGCCCCTCTTGGAAGAGTAACAATTAAGTCAGATAATAAAAAGGTAGGATAATAGAAAGACTAAAATAACAGGTTTAAATGGAGTTGGGAGAGTGGATTGAAGGTCGAATAGTTGAAAATTCAGATAATAGAGGGTCGGAAATAGGGGTTCCACTGTATGTATATCGATATCAAACTATATTTTTACCTTCTGTGTCGATCGATATTGAAATATCGGGGCATGAGACGCTTTCCTGGGTGAGACCTTCCAAACTTTTTCGCAAGTTTTAGTAGTATCCCGAAACGTAAACAAATATGGCAGTTCCATTTTTGCGGTAAGTAAAAGTTACAAAAAATGACATGAAAAGTCATAAAATCTTTGAATTTTGTTCTTTATTTTAATGGAACACAGCAGATGTGGATCTATTAAGTACTATGTTTCAATATTGATATTATACCTTACATTACCGATATCGTTATATTCAGCATTAATTGATAAATATGTTAATATTGATAAACTATACCAGCACTACCCAAGTGGATGAAAATCTTGTTACCTCCACCAAGGAGGTATTATTTTTATGATCATTTGTTTGCAGGATTATGCAGATACTAGTTGAATCTTCATGAAAGAAATCAGAAGATGGTTGTGGTCCAACTTAGATCCCCTTAAATTTTGAGAGTGATTTGGGTCACTGTCTGTATACAATAAAACTTATCCGGATATTTCCCATTTACTTATTATCACATGTTTTGACAGAGGTATGCGTTCTCTGAGTGCTCTTGTTAAATGTTACTCTTGGTGTCTGTAGAAGTACTCTTTACAAGTTTAATACAATATCTGATTATCCAAGCATTGTGTGGTTTTAATAGTAAACTAGGTTTTAATTTGGCTATGTTTAAGATTTTGTCCAATTTGTTAAAAGAACAAAAATTTGAGATGTCAGTATTTTCATTGCTATATCTCTTTGCTATGAACTACAAAAAGAAATGAAAACTTTCATTTAGTAAATAAAATTCTTGTATTACTTTGTGTATAATTTGGTTACAGGGTATTTCTGGACCCCCTGGGATATTTATGAGACTCTATACTTTTCAGTCCAAGCCTGACTGTCTGCTTCCCATATTGATAGACAAGCTGGCTTTACCTCGTGCTCTTGTTGTACAGAACAAACCACTACCTAGTCATATCATAGCATGCCTGAAAGAACACTTGTACTTGGTAACAAAATACGTAATTATAAAGTAAACTGTAACAATTTACTATCTATTCAGCAGATTTTAAAGTCAAATGGAATGTTTTAATGTTACAGAGGTTATAATTGGTAAGGAAATACGAACTCTGGCAAACAAACTAAATGTACTATCTATTTAGCAGATTTGATCATTGTTGCAGATCAAGCAGTTATAAGACCTTTTGTCATACATTTCATATATCTGGAGTTAGAAATGTAAATATGACGATGAGAAAACTCCTTTTTTACTTGAAATTATGTTACACATTTCTCTAGTTTGTGGTTTAGTTATGACAGTTTTAGGCTGTTTCTTCTTGTTGCTTTTTTTTTGAGGTTACATTGTTGGTGACTTGCAAATACTAGGATAGATTTGGCAGTTCCTACTCTAGCTACCATTTAATACATGAAAGATTGTATTTTGAAAAATGCATAAAACGTTTTTTGAGAACTGAGCCAGAATAGATAATTAGTAATTAACAACAGGGGCAATAAGAATTCCCAATGTTTGTGAAAACATGGTTATTGAAACATTTTACTAAGTTTAACACAAAAAATTGCATTTTCAAGATATTTTATGTGAATTTGGCAGTTTATAAATTATTCATATGAAGAAGTTGATTGCTACTTTTACAGTTTGTTCAAGGTTTAGCAAAGTTGGATTACAAAAGAGATGCCTATGTACAGAGAAAACTGAAAGACATAGTGATCCATTATATTCCCAAGTTCCCTGTGGTAAGCCTTAATTGCAATGTTAAAAAATCCAGAACATGAATATTCTTCACTAAACGTTGGCTTTATTCTTTAGTAAATGATATGAAAATCATCACCTTGTGCAATTTTTTTTAGAAATTATTGATTATTTAGACAATTATCAATATTTAAAAATACAAAGGTCTGTTGGGTTACATTTTAGTGCAGATAAACTTTGTACTTTTCAAATGGAGCCATCCATGAATTACTATCTTTGCTCATATTTCCTTGTTTTTGATGTAATTCTGTAATCTATTATTCCTAATGCTGTAGTGATATGAACAAACCCTAACTTTACTGGTGAGCTTTAAATGCTCGGGGATCACACAGCCTCAGATCTGAGATGTAGGAACTATTTCTAATCGGTCACTGAACTCTTGTTTTGCACTTGTATCAGGGCTGCGGTGGCCTGACTCTCTCAGTGACTTCAGTACATCCACTTCTCATGGCTTTAGGGGATACTTTCTCTTCAGAGGTTACAGAAGATTCCAAAAACTTCCGGAAGTACCTTGTGAATGTTATAAAGACTGAGTATCTGTCCCTAAGAGGTACAACAGTACCCCAGCATGCAGGTATTTCTTCATATGTAATATGTATTATTCAGTCGGGGTTCAAAACAATCAAAATCATCTGGCGAACTAGAACACAAAGCTACCGAAATGGTTTTAGGAAGATAAAGCAGTAAAACCATCCATTTAAATATTGCTAAGGATTGGGATTCCTCAAAAGTAAATATATTTCTAACATATTCCCTTTCAGTTTGAATGGAATCTTTCAAAACTATCCATTCTCAATAGCTTTGTGGAACACTATTGCTGTACCGCCAATTCTTTTGTTTATGTTGATCTGATTTTCAGTTTTTGTCTGGCCGTAAAAAGTGACGTTAAACTGCAATACATCCAATCATATTGCTTTGACTGTTTTCTTTGTTTCTTCAGTCCTTCAATCGTCAGTTCAACAAATGTGTTTCTTCTGAGAAGTTTGTCTTTAAGATTCCTCCATACCTTTCTCAATTTCAATACTTTCTTTTCTTCAGTTGGCTGTTTTACAAATGCTTTTGTTTTGAAAACTCCTTATCTTATTGACTTACAGGTCTCAGCTGGGTGTTTATCTTGGATCTGATTGGCAGGACTTCAAAGGGAGAAGTGATATCAGGAGATGCTGTGGTGTTACTGAAAACCACTCTGGATTATATGCTGACTGTAGACAGCGGAGACTTGAGAACAAATGCAACCAAAGTCATGCAGCAGTTAATAGAAAATGTCAGTAGAAATGCTGCAGCAGTAGATGTGTAAGTCATTATAAGGGTAATATTTCCTTGTAACAGATACAAGATAACGAAGATATATATAGGTGTTGGCCAGTGTAGTGCTTTGTTTTATCAGGATAAGTTGTCAAACTGTATGTGTATTGCTTTCTTCATGTTTTCTTCTGGAAGGTCAGCCAATGTCCTGATTTTCTTAGCTTAAAAATTGATTGGATCCAATTTGTAAAGAAATGTCTGCTGATATTAAATTGGATCTGGCGAAAATCTAATGAATAGAAATTTTCAAAAACTAAACAAAATGACTTAAATATTTGGATAAATAAGAATTGACTAAAAGAAATAGTAACCTAAGTGATTCAAATTTGTCAGAAAATTATGGTCTGATTGTGTTCATTCTCAAAAGTATTTTACCCCACAGCCCTTAAGGGCTGTTGGGGTATTGTTTTCACCCATGGCGTCCAGATGGGCAGGTGGGCAGCGGGAAAAAGTTTGATACTAGGTAGGGACACTGGTTATGAGATGTAGGTGTGCAATGTCATGATGTAACCTTGATTTGACCTTGCCCTAGTGACCTTGAGTTTAAAAATCTTGTCCGGGCTATATCTCAAAAACCATAAAGTGTAGGAAGTTGATACGTGGTAGGGACATTCATTTGGGGTGTAGGTTTGCAATGTCATGGTGTGACCTTGATTTGACCTTTGACCTTGCCATAGTAACCTTTTCTAGGTCAAGGTCACTACTGCAAGATCAAATCAAGGTCGCACCTTGACGTTGCACACCTACAACTCCCAACCAATATCCCTACCACATATTAACTTCCTACACCTTTTGGTTTCTAAGACAAAGCGCAGACAAAATTTTATAGGTCAAGATCACTACAGCAAGGTCATAGGTCAAATCAATGTCACACCATGATGTTGCACAGCTACAACCCCCAACCAATGTCCCCACCAAGTCTCAACCTCCTACACCTTTCGGTTTCCGAGATACAGGATGGACAAGGTTTTATTGGTCTAGGTCACTACGGCAAGGTCAAATCAAGGTGACACCATGATGCGGCACACCTATACCCCCTAGCCAATGTCCCTACCAGATATGAACTTCCTTCACCTTACGGTTTCTGAGATAAAGCCTGGACAAACTTTTTTTACGTGAATTTAAGTTCAAGAATCTTTGTAAATGCTGGCCCTGGTCTCCTACAATTTGAAATAAAATGACCCCCATTGCATTATTTTGGAAAGAACTACTATAGTAGTAGGTGTATGAAGCATGACTTAATCTACAGAGTGTACTCTTCTGTTATCTAGGTCAGTGTTGCACTCAATTGTTCGGAATTTCTTCCAAAGCTACATCAAGGTTTATCAGAACAAAGTAATGAAGGTTCTAGAAATCGTGGCTGCTTTCTATCCTGACATGTTTGTACCTTTGATCACAATGATGACAGAAAGTATCAAAGCCTCAGAAGCAAAAAGAGGGGTTGGAATCGACAAACAGTTGAGGTATGTTTTGCAAACATTTGAGAGTAAATGTGCCTAAAGTTTCAAAGATTTAACAGCTTGATGATATTTTGGCTAAAGTTGAGGTAAGTATAACTGTATTTAAAGTTTTATACAATGTACACCATAAATATGTGAAATATTGCCCAATGTGAAATAAATGCCTGGTTCAAACTAAGGTGTGGTAGAAGGCCAAATTTTCTACAAATCTATCATGCAAATAAAATGCCAGTCCAATTCCTAAATTATACCTAAAATTAATAATATACAGTACTCCATGATTGATGTTGCAGAAATGAAGCAAAATCTCTATGAAAGGATAAATGTATATAAAAACATGGTTAAAAAATCATCTTTCAGTAATAATCTTTTTTTTTCCTAAGTTGGACCACACTTCTGTATGCTCTTGATACTGGGATACCTAAGCTACTTACTTATTCCTAAATCATAACTGTTCTTACATATTTTAAGGACACGTGTACATTTATCTGAAAAATTTTTAAAATACATTGAAGGTTTAGAAATATAAACCAGGATTTTGAGACATAATCACAACTGGTATTATTATTTCTTGTCTTCTATATAGAACACAGAGGGTTTGGACACTTTTCAGGTTAATATTTTCAAATGTACATTTAACCTTTTATATATGGGTGGATATGAATCACGCATAAGTAATTGTCCTATGGTTCCATGTATGGTACATTTTACCATGTAATACAATATTTTAATATCATTCTCTATGCAAAGCCAAATTTTGGATTGTTTTTGTATTGTTATCACGAAACTGATAAAGACACCTTGATATGAGATTGCAATTTTGTATGGTTGTTGGACAAGCCACCCGTATTTTGAAATGAACCAGACTAATGAGCTGTTATTTCTTTATTATGATTTATTTTGTTTGGTTAACTCATTACCACTACCATCTTCATTTATATTGCTTTTTCTCATCATCTTAGGTGAACTTTCAAAAAAAAAGTAAAAAGCTGCACAGCTATCTTTTGAAAGAGAATTACAAAAACTTTAATTACATTCAGATTTTGCAATTTAAAAAGTGTAATAAGAAAAGCTAATTTTAAAATGATTACAGCTAAATTAGACTGATATAAGTAAAATACAATAAAATAATTTAATTATTGTGATTTATTTTTCCAGTAAAATTGGTTGAATTTGGTTTTGTTGTCTTAGGTTTCCAGTTAATATCTTGTTCAAGGAGAGATTTTAATGTTATCAGTACAAACTGGACGCCACTTAACTTAAAATGTATGTAGTACAAAGCACTTGTTCATTGGCTCATTGTATGATATTATACTTGACAGATTTATTTCCTTATCTCACAGGACATGCATACATGTACACATATTGAGGTTATCTATCTATACTGATAGAGTTTGAGTAGGGATTGTTTTTTTAAGTGATTATTTTCTGGTCCTTAGTGTGAAAAACAGTTGTAAAGGTGACAGATGACATTGGTTCAATCTTCAATGTGAGACATCAGTTACTATAACAGTTTCCTTTCCTTTTAATTAAATGTAATTTGCAACATTGTTAATGGTAAAAATGGTTGTATCCCACTAGGCAGAACTTTTTAGTTAAGCGTCCCGCAAGGGACGCTTGTTTGTGTATGGGAGACCTTCAGGCTCCGCCGGCTCCGCATTTTGTTTTCCTTATAACTCTGTAACCGTTAGGCGGATTCTTTTCAAATTTGACAGGTTTAGGCAGTAGTCTTGGGGAATTTTTTTGAATATGCAGTGACATTTCAACCAATCAGAGAGGTCACATGACCAAAAATGTCTTTTTTCGATGGGGAAGCTTGTCCGGATGATAACTTGAAAGGAATTTTATCAATTCACCTGAAACTTGGCAAATACATTCATTCTATTAAAATCTGGAAATCATTAGATTTTGGCAGTGATTGGTTAAGAAATGGCCGAGTAATTAATGATTAATTAATCATTATGAATTTTCCAAATAAGGAAAACACAAAAATGCTTATATCTCGAAAACCGTGCTAGATAGAGCGATTTCGACGAAATTTTTGACCCACAGGATATCTCTGCAGAGTAGTTATCCCAATTTTGAAAAAAATTTTGTCTCGCCAAAAATGGCGGCCATTTTGAATTTTTCGCAAAAATTGCAAAACATAAAAATGCTTATATCTCGAAAACCGTACTAGATAGAGCGATTTCGACGAAATTTTTGACCCACAGGGTATCTCTGCAGAGTAGCTATGCCTATTTCCAAAAAAAAATTTCTCGCAAAAAATGGCGGCCATTTTGAATTTTCGAATTTTTCGCAAAATTGCAAAACATAAAAATGCTTATATCTCGAAAACAGTGCTAGATAGAGTGATTTCAACGAAATTTTTGACACCCAGGGTATCTCTGCAGAGTAGCCATGCCAATTTTCAAAAAAAAATTTCTCGCAAAAAATGGCGGCCATTTTGAATTTTCGAATTTTTCGCAAAATTGCAAAACATAAAAATGCTTATATCTCGTAAACAGTGCTAGATAGTGATTTCGACGATATTTTTGACCCAAAGAGCAATTTCGACGAAATTTTTGACCCACAGGGTATCTCTGCAGACTAGCCATGCCAATTTTCAAAAAAAATTTATCTTGCCAAAAATGGCGGCCATTTTGAATTTTCGAATTTTTGCGCAAAAATTGCAAAACACAAAAATGCTAATATCTCGAAAACCATGCTACATAGAACGATTTTGACGAAATTTTTCATCTTCAGGGTATCTCTGCAGAGCAGCTATCCCAAAGAGCTTTCACTCGGTGAAGTTTCAGACCCGTAGCTAATTATTCACCTACTCAAAATGAGTAAATGCTAATTATCTCTAAAACTATTGCGGATACCCAATTTTTCTTAAATAACTCATTCATCTACTTTTGGAAGAGCTTTCACATGGTGAAGTTTCAGACCCATAGCTAATTACTCACCTACTCAAAATGAGTAAATGCGAATTACCTCTAAAAGTATTGCAGATAGCCAATTTTTCTCAAATAACTCATTCACCTACTTTTGGGAGAGCTTTCACTCGGTGAAGTTTCAGACCCATAGCTAATTACTCACCTACTCAAAATGAGTAAATGCTAATAATCTCAAAAACTATTACGGATACCCAATTTTTATCAAATAACTCATTCATGTACTTTTGGGAGAGCTTTGACATGGTGAAGTTTCAGACCCGTAGATAATTACTCACCTACTCAAAATGAGTAAATGCGAATTATCTCTAAAAGTATTGCAGATAGCCAATTTTTCTCAAATAACTCATTCACCTACTTTTGGGAGAGCTTTCACATGGTGAAGTTTCAGACCCATAGCTAATTACTCACCTACTCAAAATGAGTAAATGCTAATTATCTCAAAAACTATTGCGGATACCCAATTTTTATCAAATAACTCATTCATGTACTTTTGGGAGAGCTTTGACATGGTGAAGTTTCAGACCCGTAGATAATTACTCACCTACTCAAAATGAGTAAATGCGAATTATCTCTAAAAGTATTGCAGATAGCCAATTTTTCTCAAATAACTCATTCACCTACTTTTGGGAGAGCTTTCACTCCATGAAGTTTCAGACCCATAGCTAATTATTCACCTACTCAAAATGAGTAAATGCTAATTATCTGTAAAAGTATTGCGGATACCCAATTTTTATCAAATAACTCATTCATCTACTTGTGGGAGAACTTTCACATGGTGAAGTTTCAGACCCATAGCTAATTACTCACCTACTCAAAATGAGTAAATGCGAATTATCTCTAAAAGTATTGCAGATAGCCTATTTTTTTCAAATAACTCATTCACCTACTTTTGGGAGAGCTTTCACTCCGTGAAGTTTCAGACCCATAGCTAATTATTCACCTACTCAAAATGAGTAAATGCTAATTATCTGTAAAAGTATTGCGGGTACCCAATTTTTATCAAATAACTCATTCATCTACTTGTGGGAGAGCTTTCACATGGTGAAGTTTCAGACCCATAGCTAATTACTCACCTACTCAAAATGAGTAAATGCGAATTATCTCTAAAAGTATTGCAGATAGCCAATTTTTCTCAAATAAATCATTCACCTACTTTTGGGAGAGCTTTCACTTGGTGAAGTTTCAGACCCATAGCTAATTACTCACCTACTCAAAGTGAGTAAATGCGAATTATCTCTAAAAGTATTGCAGATAGCCTATTTTTCTCAAATAACTGATTCACCTACTTTTGGGAGAGCTTTCACTCCATGAAGTTTCAGACCCATAGCTAATTATTCACCTACTCAAAATGAGTAAATGCGAATTATCTGTAAAAGTATTGCAAATACCCAATTTTTATCAAATAACTCATTCATCTACTTTTGGGAGAGCTTTCACTTGGTGAAGTTCCAGACCCGTAGGTAATTACTCACCTACTCAAAAGTAGTAAATGTGAATTATCTCTTAATATTATTGCAGATAGCCAATTTTTCTCAAATAACTCATTCACCTACTTTTGGGAGAGCTTTCACACACGAAAATGAAAAATTGTGAATATCTCGGAAAAGCTATTTCTTCTCCTTTAATGCTCGGCAGGAGATACACACCGCAACAGTGGTCTTGTCAAAAAATTTTGTCTCCCCAAAAATGGTGGCCATTTTGAATTTTCAAAGTTTTTGCAAAAGACAAAAATGCTTATATCTCGAAAACCGTGCTATATGGAGTGAACTCAACAAAATTTTTGACTTGCTGGGTATCTGTGCAGAGTAGCCATGCCAATTTTCAAAATATTTTTGTCTCGCCAAATATAGTGGACATTTTGAATTTTCGAATTTTTTGCAAAACACAAAAATGCTTATATCTTGAAAACCATGCTAGATAGAGCAGACTGCGCTGACTTTGGTTGCCACAACAGTATAAGGCTAGCAACGAAGCATTTTCTTAATACTTTAGCACTCACCTTTATATCCTTTTCGGGACGCTTTGTTTTTGCTATGCAAAAACATTATCCTTTTTTTTGCGAGCAATCATCTAGTTTAATTTCCTTTTATGCTGACAGAAAATGCATGATGTTTTTATCTCTGGAAAATTTACAATATTGTCTTAAATTCCTTGTAAAGCATTATTCTCCTCCTCTGAGATTCAACAGGTTTTGAGTTGGGAGCAACATAATAGATCCAAGTATTTATGTCATCCTGACACATTCACAGGATGTTTCCTTTGTATTCTGTACTTACAGATTGACATACATTATTTACTACATTTCCAGAGGACAATTAAACCCATTTGAAAAAAGACTCGGTCACATATATTGATTATTGACATTATTATATTTCTTGTGAAAATCTAATCATGTTTTTTAGCCTGAATTTACTTATTTAAGTGATTGAAGATTTAAGTATTCTTCGATGGAAGTGTATTTTGTGCCTTGTATGTAACATGTAAAATTTAGTGAACACATTTCAATTGGTAAAATATCTCACATTTTCTATATATTAGTTGTGTGATAAGATTTATTGGAAGGATAAAACATGTTATACACAGTATATAATTTTATTGCCTTCAGGGTGTATCCAGTCGTGGAAAATCTGGAAAAGTCATGGAATTCCATTTTTTCCAGGCCTGGAAAAGTCATGGAAATTGACTACAGATTTTGGAAAATTCATAAAAAGTCATGGAAATTAAAAGGCATCCTCTCCCGAAACAGTGTTGTTTCTTACTTTCATCCAGCATTTAATACAGGAATATGTTTATGCAATCGGATCTCAAATTTTGGTGTCTTCCACATCTTCCATTATCACATTCTGTTCCAATCGACTCTAAATCATACAGGTATGGCCTGTCTCATCTTCCCTCCTGGCCCCGGTACATGTCTCTTTCATGCCACAAAGCATGTGGGTCCTTGATTTTAAAGCTTTGGTCATGGAGAAGTCATGGAAAAGTCGATACACCCTCTAAACTGAATTGTCACATAAATATATGGGACTCTGTATGTCCTGTGCATTATTTTCTGCAGAGTAAATAAGCATTTGCATGTTAAGATAACATATGTTCTCTGTCCATTGTCCAATGCTCTACATTATGATTATAGGACACATGTACTGTTTTCAGTACATTTGTTTATAAAGTGTATTTGGAAGATAATGTATATCCTCTTGTTATATTTTCTGCATATTAATTGAGTAGTCACATGTACTTGCAGAATGAGCTACTACAGCTTATTGTGCCAATTGGGCGAGGCAGGGAATGAAGAGAAAATGAGGCTGCTAAGAGAAGCCACATGACAGTGAAACTAGCAGACTGATGGCGTCAGATTCTTCAATTTGATGGCATCAGATTCTTCAGCAAATACTAACTGGGATATCTTCCATACCTTTTGGAAAAATAATTCTCAGTTTCCGTAATTGTAACTATAGTTCAAGTTTTAAGAGGTCAAGATATTTAGAAACTTTGGCAGAATGACATTGAAAGATGACACTTTTACTGGGACTCATTGGTCCTCAGAAGGCTGCCCTTGTGGATGGCTAAACTTCTCAAAAGTAGAGAGTTTTATTACCCCTCAGCCCTTAAGGGCTGTTGGGGTATTGTTTTCACCCATGGTGTCCCTATGGGTGGGCGGGCTTGTGGTGGGAAAAAGTTTGTCCGGGTTGTATCTCGGATACTGTAAGGTGTAGGGACATTGGTTAGGGGGTGTAGGTGTGCAACGTCATGGTGTGAGCTTGATTTGACCTTTGACCTTGCCACAGTGACCTTGAGTTTGAAAATCTTGTCCGGGCTATATCTCGGCAACTGTAAGGTGTAGGAAGTTGATACCTGGTGCTGACATTGGTTAGGGGATGTAGGTGTGTAACGTCATGGTGTGACCTTGACTTGACCTTGGCGTAGTGACCTTGACCTCTAAAATCTTGTCCGGGCTATATCTCGGAAACCGTAAGGTGTAGGAAGTTATTACTTGGCAGGGACATTAGTAACGGGGTGTAGGTGTGCAACGTCATGGTGTGACCATGATTTGACCTTGCCGTATTGACCTTGACCTCTAAAATCTTGTCCGGGGTATATCTCGGAAACCATGAGGTGTAGGAAGTTGATGCTTGGTAAGGACATGGGATTAGGAGGTGCAGGTGTGCATTGTCATGGTGTGACCTTGATTTGACCTTTGACTTTGCCATAGTGACCTTGACCTATAAAATCTTGTCTGGGCTGTATCTCAGAAACTGTAAGGTGTAGGAAGTTGTTGCTTGGTGGGGACATTGATCGGGTGTTGTAGGTCTGCAACGTCATCACGCATTAATTCTCCTGCAAACTTGGGATTTTATTGAAGTCATAGTTCACAAGGCAATGCAGGAAATATATAAAGCAAAATGATGAGAAATCTAGAAAATCGAAACACTGCATGAATCGAGAGTTTGTTGAGGTTTTGATTTTTCTGTCGAAACGCGTTTCAAATAACGCTTGTTGACAATGTAGTATTGTTATTGTTTGCATGTTTGAAACATCTCAAATATGTTATGTGCCATAGACAATATTTAGGTATATTACACCTAAAAACATAAAAATAACCACACAGTGGATGGTTACATCAACAATGGAGGCAGGAAGAAACGCCACTGACAGTAGTCTGGATTAGGTTTGTCACATCTACTTCCTTATTTGGTATGAGAAAGTGCAGGAGTTTTACGGATGGCAATCTTCTAACAATAAATATTCTTTCTTCTGTTTTGTGCCAAGATGAGGTTTGTGCCATAATATGGTGCCAAGCAGTACACATGTACAGTATATTCACAATCTACCAGTAAATACCCAAAACCAATATTTTGACTTTAAATTCTATTTCCATAGTGGTTTTCTACCACTGAATGCCCATGCTTTAGAAAATATTTAAAATTTATTATTGTCGGCTTTGTGTCTTCTTCAGGGGCCATGGTAACACTCGCCTCCCACCTCTGAGGTCAGCGGTTCAAACCCCGGACCTTATATGGGAAAGTTGGTAGTTGCTTACCGATGGCCGGCACTTTACAGCACAGAACCTTAACCAACTGTATATACTTGTTTCCTCTTCCCACAAAACTACCCATCATGATATGACCTCTACAGTGTTGAAAGTGAAAAAAATCCCAAAATAAATAATTTTATTGCGTTAATACATCCTATCCAATGGACAATTGCTTTACTGGTCGGCGCGACTGTTTCTGCCAAATGCCAGAAAAAGACGTCCTGTATATAATACCGACAGGACCGGTCACAGAGAGTGTGCATTCGCTAGGTGGCACATTGTACTTCCTTCCTGTCTAGACAGCGTGACGTCATAGCATCTTTTTCGTTTGGCGTGTGGAGTGTGCGGACGTGTTTTCTACAGAGAGACATTTTGAAGTTTATCTGTGAATTCATCCATTTTATTTCACATCTATGTATTTCTACTGAAGTACTGATCATCATGTCGTCCCCAGGACAGAAGAGAGGTACTTGTGGCCATGTTATGACTATATTTGATGGCCATTTGAAATGTGCAAGATGTCGGGACAAGGGGGTTGGAGAAGACAACTGCGTTCTTAAGAAAGACTGCCCTATGTGTAAAGCTTTTACACCAGAGCAGATCCAGCAACTAGCCACCCCCACATACAGAGATAGGAAGAAAAATGAAAATGGTTTCGTCCTCCCCTACCCCCACGCTCGTGGACCCTTCACACATCAGTGTTTTGGGTAAAGTAGAGGGAGAGAAGGCTAATGTTAAGCCTGAAACCATGCCTGCTGGAAAGAAGAAGAAGAGAAGCGACTCCCCCAAGCCTTTTTCCAGATCCAGCAAGAAGAAGCCCAGTACCATCAGCAGACCTTCATCTGAAGATTTGAAGAATCTAGATGATAAATGGGCTGAGAGATTTGCAAGGCTGGAAGCAATGCTGTTGTCCAAATCCTTTGCTGTCCCAGTGGAAACAGTGGTGAAGCCAGCAGAAGTCATCAGCCAGAAGCCATTTTTTTATCCTGGTGCTAGCACCAGTAAGTTGGCGGGCTCTGCAGAGCCTTCCGGTCCCAGCCTTGTTCAGGCCACCGGTGATGCTGTTCCACCCAGAGGAGATGAGATGCAACAGAATGCCACCCAGCCGGTGCGGGGACAGCCACCCAGCCTGTTCAGGCTCCCGGTGCAAGTCCTGATGTACTGCCTTCCAGTACCGGTGATGCTGCCTCCAGTGTGGACCAGACCCGTTTGCCACCAGATTCAACAACAAACTCCCACAGTCACCGGTCCCAGACCCCCAGGCTTGGGCAGTGGATGCACTCAGCCTATCTTGGGAAAATCTGCACCACCACCAGCCATCTTGGGCAAAGTGGTGGAGAAATTACAGGACTACCCCTGCAACAGGATCATTCTGATCGCTCCAGGGTGGCCCAACATGCCCTGGTTTTGGGATCTGGTGGCAATGTCCAGTCAGATCCCTCTGTGTCTACCCAACCTGCCCAATCTGTTATCTCAGCCATTCAACCAGACCCTGCACAGGAACCTGTCAAACCTGAACCTTCATGCCTGGCTCCTAGAGCCACAGCAATCAAGGAGCAGGGATTCTTTGAGGCAGTGGCAGCACGAATTGAGGCTCCTCAAAGAGGATCAACCAGATCCGTCTATGAGGAAAGTGGACCATTTTTACAAAGTGGTGCCTCAGTAATCAGGTGCACTTCAGGGCACCACCTCTAAAAAAGCCATAGCTGATTTCCTGTTGCACCTGTTTCAAGACAGAAAGTTGCAACCTGGTACCATTGATGGTTACAGATCAGCCATTGCTGACAAATTGGGTAACTCTACCATTAATGTTAGCAAAGATGAGAATCTCACCCGTCTCCTGGATAGTTTCCATAGAGACAGGCCCAAGGGTAGGAGGGGTATACCCTCCTGGAACCTTTCCCTGGTCTTACACCAGCTAACTAAGGTTCCCTTTGAACCTTTAAAAGATGCCTCACTAAAACACTTGACCTTCAAGACTGTTTTTCTTCTGGCCCTAGGTTCTGGTAAACGCAGGAGTGAGATCCATGCTTGGCTACATAAGAACATCAGACACCAGTCAGACTGGTCTAAGGTGCCCTTGTACCCCTCACCCAGCTTTCTATCCAAGAATCAGCTGGCTAAGGAGGGTCCAGATAGTGTGGCTCCAGTGGTCATACCAGCCCTGTCCCCCACTCTGGATAAGTCACTCAAGGGTGACAGGTCCTTGTGTCCAGTCAGAGCACTTCGCTACTACTTGGACAGGACTTCAGATCTTAGGCAGAACGAGGAGTTGGTCTTTGTCTCCTTCAAGAAAGGTTTTGATAAGGACATCTCACCTGCCACCATCTCATGGATCAAACAGACTGTGATCCTTTGTTATGAGCTCTCTGACCAGGAGGCCCTCACACTGCATCAGGTCGAAGCCCACAATGTCAGGGCCTTTGCTGCTTCTAAGGCCTTCCAGTCGGGGGTCTCCTTAGAGCAGATTCTGTCAGTCTGCCACTGGAAATCCCATAACACCTTCACACAATTTTATTTGAAGGATGTGGCTTGGGCAGATACAGAGCTTTTTCATTTGGGGCCAGTGGTGGCTGCCCAACAAGTCCACCACCAAGCCCCAAAATGAGGAGATATGTAAATATGTATATATGTACATAGTAAGTAAATATATAAAACAAAAAAAACAAAAAAAAACCCCAAAAAGCTGTGACTTGCTTCGTTTGGGAAGTTTATTTCTTGGGACTGAACTCAGCCCCTCTCTCTCCCTCTTCTTCCTCAGAGCAAATCTGGGAAAGAAAAAAAGGGGGGGGGGGGGCAATGTCGGTTGACTCCCGGGTAACCGGTTAGTTGGTATCCGACCTTGACCTCACAGGGTTCTCTGACCCTAGGTCAAAATGGGCCTTCTCAGTTTTTTGTTCTGTTATGAGTTCACTTATGTCCCTACCAGCTTACCCGCCTTCCAAGCGGTAGTTATTCAGCAATTGTCCATTGGATAGGATGTATTAACGCAATAAAATTGCAAATTTAATAAGTAAATTAAATTTTATACCTATCCAATCGACAGGCAAGGCCCACCCATCCGGCCCCGCTATCAGCTTACTAGGGGTCTTAATATGTTTAGACAACGAAAAAGATGCCATGACGTCATGCTGTCTAGACAGGAAGGAAGCACGATGAGCCACCTAGCGAATGCACACTGTGACCGGTCCTGCTGGTACTATATACAGGACGTCTTTTTCTGGCGTTTGGCGGGACCGGTCGCGCCGACCGGTAAGCAGTTGTCCATTGGATAGGGTATTAACTTATAAAAATTTAATTTACTTATTAAATTTGCAAATTTATGTCTTCTTCTTCAAAAAAAATAAATAAATAAATTATCCAAAGGACATACAATACAATTAAGTAATGCTTTGATTATGCTGTTCAACATTTTTTTGAAAGTGTTATTTTTATTGCGTTAATACATCCTATCCAATGGACAATAGCTTATCCGGTCGGCGCAGACCGGCCCGCCAAACGTCAGAAAAAGACGTCCTGTGTTTCCACCGGCCAGGCCGGTCCAGTGCTGTGCACTCGCCAGGTGGCGTGTAGTACTTCCTTCCTGTCTAGACAGCGTGACGTCATCGCATCTTTTTCGTTTGGCGCATGCTTGTGTGCACGGAATATTTTCATCAGAAGTTTATCTTCAGATTTTCATTGTTATTGGTGAGAATTGTACTTTATAATTGTGCTTACTTTATCTTGGGAGTATATAGACCTGTTAGAACTCTTTATTTCACTACCATCAGATCATTGTCTTCCCCGGGCCAGAAACATGGTAACTGTGGACACATCATGGCCAGTTTCGACAGCCATTGTTTCTGCGCGCGCTGCAGGGAGAAAGGAAAAGGTTCAGACCCTTGTGTGTCTAATAACGATTGCCAGGCTTGTAATTCTTTGAGGAACAACGTGTTCAGTTGTCTACCCCCAGTTATAGATTGAAGAAAGAAAAGCGCGAATTAAAGAAAGCGTCAGATACTCCCACTAAGGACTCAAACAGTTCCACCCTCATAGATCCGTCCTCTGTGATGGTAGTGGGGGCTGTGGACGGCCAAGGGATGGTACAGTCCCCAGGTTCGAGTTCCTCTGCAAAGAAAAAGAAATCTTCATCTTCTGACAAGAAACCCCCTACAAAACATACTAAGTCTTCAGAGAAGCCGGCCAAGTCGCCTACCACTCACAGATCCTCAGCTGACGCAAGGATTGATGAGCTCGACCAGAAATGGTCGGATAGGTTTAACAGACTGGAGGCTCTCCTACTTGCAAAGACTATGGACAAAGAACCCACCTTTTCAACAGTTAAAGTGGCTCCTACTTCTACCGCTCCTCCTGGCATTGCTAAGTCCACCGAGCCGTTTATCAGACCTTCAGATGCCATACCACCTTCAGATTTGGCCGGTAACCGTTCCTCTCCACAGAGTCAGGCTACCGACAAGTCGCACTCTTCATCCGCTGATGATAAGCAACCTTCTTCAGATTTGCATGGTGTATCTCAGACTGCTTACAGAGTTCAGTCGACCAGCAAGTCGCTTAGGGAGAAATCGACCACCTCCGATCTGGCTGGTACCGACCCACCTTCTCATCAGGTTCCCAGCAGGTCGTCTGCCACACCGGCCGGCCTTCACAGCCCACCGGCTATGGACACTGACTCTGATTCAGATTTCTCCGACCAGCCCCCAGTGGACATTTTCGTCGAAGAAGGGGAATTGTCCGACCAGGACCCAGATGCTGCTTCTGCTGACCCCGACCAGGTCCTATCAGAGGACCAGAATTACAGGGAGACCATGAGAGGCATCAGGTCATATATGGGCTGGTCCCATATTCCTGATTTGGATACAGCGACCACAGCATCTGATGACAACCCCTTCGCTGGGCCTCAGTCTCAACCTACAGGAAAAATCTCAGTTAATATGCCAACCGACGAGTGGTTGTGTAAAAAGATGGGTAGGCTGAATCTAACACTGGTGGAGGGGTATCCCTCACGCAGCTCTGAGGCAGGGGGGCTTCTAAAGGACCAATTTGTCAAGCCGGTCCGTTCACAGGCCAAATGGTACGGGTTTGTATCCGACCAGCAGAAGGGAGATGCCACTAGTGAGAAAACTGTTAGTTCCTGGAGTACCGACGCTTCAAAGATCAACAACACATACAGTCGCATTGCTAAAGCGGCAGGTATCTCCTCAACGCCTCCAGCCTCCCGTCAGATTTCTCAAGACAATCTGAGACGTTGGGAGAAATCGGCTAGGGAAGCCTCAACTATCTGTAATCAGGCGGCTGAATTTAACAGATGTTTGTATAGAGTTCAAGAGAATATGAAGGGACAACTTAAAACTCTCAAAACAGAAATGGCCAAAGGAAAGTCTTCCACTAAAGCAACCGGCTCACTCGACGAGTTGCAATTTTTGATGAACTTTAATGCCAGCATCACGCAGGCCATGGCAAAGACACTAGAACATTTAAGTGATTTTGTTTTCGTGTCAGTGGCTAATACTACCTTGGCTCGCAGAGATTCATATCTTTCACATCTCAAAGCAGGTATTAAACCAGATACCTTGGCCTCTCTCAGGACTGCACCTCTCCACATTCCAATGCTCTTCCCTGATGAAGCCCTCAGGCAAGCCGAACAGGATATAGCCGCTTTTGAAAGCAAGGGGCAACTTCACACTGGAAAGAAGGGTCGTTTCCATCCCTATGATCGTCCTGATAAACGTGGGGATAACAGGAAACAGGAACGACCAGCATGGAAGAACATTGGTCAGCGCGGACAGGGCAGGAAACAGAAGGGCAAGGCCTCTTACTACTCCTCGCGACCAGCCAAGGGCCAGCAGTCCTATAAATGACAGTTATTGTGTAAACAGAGTGATATCAGGACTGCTGGCCAGGAGCAATTTGCAGAGACAAACAGACACTTTTGTAGACTTAAATGTTGTACCTTGTGTTCCTTATGCTCCCGGGCATTCCCAAAAGAAAGAAGTAAGTCCCGGGGCAGCAGTTTGTCTTTCTCAAAGAAATTACAAAATAAAATCTGTGAAGCTTGCTTCTTGTGTCACTCTGTTATCTTGTGTCAAACCTGTGGTAAATGCCAGAAATGTTGTCTCAAATCCTCCTGTAGGCGCCAGACTTCAGAGTTTCTGGCAGGTTTGGTTGAAGCTAGGGGCCAGTTACAAGGTCGTCCAGATCTTAAGGTCGGGTTACACCCTCCCCTTTCAGAACAGGCCCCTCCTATCAAGACACCCAACGGTCATAAGCCGTTATGTAAACCACCACAGGAACAGCTACCTGTCGGAGGCTTTACATCAGCTTATTTCCAAAAATGCAGTGGAGCCAGTACGAAACCCAAACTCTCTAGGTTTCTTCAACCGACTTTTCCTGGTGCCCAAACCCAACAACAAATGGAGGCCCATTCTGGACTTGAGCAATCTAAATCCCTTTCTAAAAGTGGAGAAGTTCAAGATGGAAACACCGGAAAGCATCAGAACTTCTCTTCAAATGGAAGAATGGGTAACCTCTGTAGATTTCAGGGACGCTTACTTCCACATACCTATACAGGAACAATCAAGAAAATACCTGAGATTTCATGTCCAGGGTCAGACATACCAATTCAAGGCTCTTCCATTTGGTCTGTCCACAGCACCTCTGGAGTTCACGGTAGTAGCCAAGGAAGTAAAGTTGATGGCCATGCACAAGGGTATAAGGATCCACCAGTACCTAGACGACTGGTTGGTGAGGGCCATGTCCTACCAAGTCTGTCTCCAGCACACCAGAGATCTGCTGGAAATGTGCCAGGAGCTAGGCTGGGTAGTCAACAGAGAGAAATCAGAACTGGATCCAAAACAAGTCTTCGACTTTGTAGGATACCAATTCGACCTCAGATCCGGTCGGGTCAGACCCACACCAGACCGGTGGCAGAATCTCAGAACAAAGATTCAGGCTATCTTGGCCCGACCGAGCTGTCCGGTCCGGCAGTTTATGTCCTTGATAGGTCTCTTAACAGCCACAGAAAAACAGGTTCACCTCGGCCGACTCCACATGAGACCCATTCAGTGGCACCTCAAAAACAACTGGAGGGTACCGGAATCTTTGGAAAAGATCATCCCCCTACCCAGGTCCCTGCACCCACACCTACAGTGGTGGTTAGAAGAAAGCAATGTTTTGCAAGGTCAACCACTACACCCAATAAGACATGCTCTGCAAATCTTTACAGATGCATCAAAAGAAGGGTGGGGCGCTCATTTAAACGAGCTCACTGCAAGGGGTTTTTGGTCAGTGCCAGAAAGCAAACTGCACATAAACTATCTGGAGTTAAAAGCAGTTTTCCTAGCCCTAAAAGAGTTCCAGGACCTCTGTGTAGGCAAGATAGTCCTAGTGGCAACCGACAACACGATAGTGGTAGCCTACATAAACAAGGAGGGAGGCATGAGGTCGGGCCCGCTGTGTGCCCTACTGTGGAGAATCTTGACTTGGTGTTCCCAAGTGACTCTCAAAGCCCGCCACATTCCCGGTCATCTGAATGTTATAGCAGACAAGCTATCCAGATTGGGTCAGACCATCCAGACGGAGTGGTCCCTCCTCCCGGAAGTGTTTGCGGAAATATGCAAGAAATGGCACCAGCCTCAAATAGATCTGTTTACCACAAGATTCAATTACAAACTTCCTCAGTTCGTCTCCCCAGTCCCAGACCTCCTAGCCGTAGCGGTGGATGCACTCACTCTACCATGGGAGGACCTGGATGCATATGCCTTCCCACCGACCGCCATCTTGGGCAAAGTGGTGGAGAAACTACTGGATTCCCGGTACCAGAGAATTATTCTGATTGCTCCCGGGTGGCCCAACATGCCCTGGTTTTGGGACTTGGTGGCCATGTCCAGTCAAATTCCTCTGAGCCTGCCAAATCGGCCCAATCTCTTAACACAGCCATTCAATCAGATCCCTCACAGAAATCTGACAAACCTGAATCTCCATGCATGGCTCCTAGAGCCACAGCAATTAAGGAGCAGGGATTCTCTGAGGCAGTGGCAGCAAGAATTGAGGCTCCTCAAAGAAAGTTAACCAGATCAGTCTATGAGGCAAAGTGGGCCATTTTTACAAAGTGGTGCGTCTCTAATCAGGTGGACTTCAGGTCTCCACCTATAAAGTCAGTGGCTGACTTCCTTCTCTACCTCTTTGAGGTCAAGAGGTTGCAGCCCAGCACCATTGATGGATACAGATCTGCCATTGCTGATAAACTGGGTAGCTTCACAGTCAATATCAGCAGAGATGATAATCTCACCCGTCTCTTAGACAGTTTCCACAGAGATAGACCCAAAGGGCGGAGGGGTATACCCCCCTGGAACCTTTCTCTGGTCCTACACCAGCTAACAAAGGCTCCCTTTGAACCTCTTAAGGAGGCGTCATTGAAGCATCTGACCTTCAAGTCTGTCTTCCTTTTGGCCCTGGGTTCTGGCAAAAGAAGGAGTGAGATCCATGCATGGCAGCATAGGAACATCAGGCACCAGTCGGACTGGGCTAAGGTGTCCCTTTTTCCATCCCCCAGCTTTCTTTCTAAGAACCAGCTGGCCAAGGAGGGTCCAGAGAGTGTAGCCCCAGTGGTCATACCAGCCCTGGCTCCTACTCTGGATAGGTCCCTCAAGTCTGACAGAACGCTCTGTCCAGTCAGAGCCTTGCGCTACTATTTGGACAGGACTTCAGACCTTAGGCAGGGCAAAGAATTAGTTTTTGTCTCCTTTAAGAAAGGTTTCGACAAAGACATATCACCTGCCACTATCTCCTCATGGATCAAACAAACAGTGATCCTATGCTATGAGCTCTCGGATCAACAGGCCCACACCTTGCATCAGGTCAAAGCTCATGATGTCAGGGCCTTTGCTGCCTCTAAGGCCTTCCAGTCGGGAGTTTCCTTAGAGCAGATCCTGTCAGCCTGCCACTGGAAATCTCATAATACCTTCACTCAATTCTATCTGAAGGATGTGGCTTGGGCCGACTCAGAGCTCTACCATCTTGGACCGGTCGTGGCTGCCCAGCAGATCCACCAACAGGCCAGTACCTAGAGGAGATGTGTACATATGTAGATAGTTGCACATAGTTGTATATATTGCACATATAGTTAAAAAAAAAAAAAAAAAATTTCTGGACGTGCTTCCTTCGGGAGGACTACTTTATGGGACTGAACTCATCCCTCTCTTCCCCTACCTCAGAGCAGGTCTGTAAAAAATGGGGGGGGGGGAGCAAGGTCAACTGACGGTTCAATACTTTGTAACCGGATGATGATATTCGACCATAGCCTTAAGGGTTACCGACCTCAGGTCTGACCAGGCTTCAAAGGAAATGGTTCATTATTCCAGTAGGAGTTCAAGGCTAGTCCCTAGTAACTTACCCGCCGACCAAGCGGTAGTTATTCAGCTATTGTCCATTGGATAGGATGTATTAACGCAATAAAATTGCAAATTTAATAAGTAAATTAAATTTTTATAAGTTAATACCCTATCCAATGGACACACAAGGCCCTCCCACCGACCCCGCTTTCAGCTTACTAGGGGTCTAATTGGTTTAGACAACGAAAAAGATGCTATGACGTCACGCTGTCTAGACAGGAAGGAAGTACTACACGCCACCTGGCGAGTGCACAGCACTGGACCGGCCTGGCCGGTGGAAACACAGGACGTCTTTTTCTGACGTTTGGCGGGCCGGTCTGCGCCGACCGGATAAGCTATTGTCCATTGGATAGGGTATTAACTTATAAAAATTTAATTTACTTATTAAATTTGCAAATTTTGGTAATATATCTGTGTTATAGGCTGTTTTTTGACACACTGGAACTACCAGAGGACGTCCATTTTGTAAACCTATAGAAGCATTTCTCCTTGACCTCTAAGAAAGAAATATAGGGCAGGCGTTCACTGGTAGATGGGCGTTGGCTTGGGTGTTATTTTTATTTGGCCAGACTATGAAGTTACATTTACATAATTGTGCTATTTCCATCGACAGCCATTCTCCAATTAATATATTTTACAGCTTCATAATTTTTGTGTCACCAGCATTTATGCTGCATGGCATATAGGGATGCTTCGTCATCCAATTTTGTGCCGTCATCATCTGTTGTCGTCACACTTTCTATTCCGGACAATATCTCAAAAATGGCTTGTCAGATTTAATTCAAATTTACCATGTGGATGTAATTACTCCTCAGGGTGTGCTGTATAATTTGGTGACTTTAAACTCCTACTAGTAAGATACTTAAACTCAAAGTTTTTTTCGTTTCCGGACAGTATCTCAAAAATGGCCTAATGGATTCAATTCAAATTTGGCATGTGGTTGTAACTAGTTTTGAATGTGTGCCCTATTTTAAGGTGACCTTAAACTCCCAGTAATAACAGAATTATATTCACTTTAAGTTTGGTAATTTTTGAACAGTGTTTCAAATATTGTGCAATTCTAGGCATATTTTAGTTGTGGATGTAACAAACCTTGAACAGAACCTTCAGAAAAATATTACCTTAAACTCGCTACAATATACAGCAGTGCAAACAAACTTTGAGTTTAAGGTTGGGACAATGTTTGGAAGATATTTTATATGCTAATTAGGATCTTTTACATTGATATTCATTATGTACATATATCTCCACCAAAAATGGTCTCTTTTATAAGGTTATGGTAAATTGCTGATATTTTATAAACTTATGATTTTAATGTTGCATTAGTTTGTGTCACTATCAGCTGTGATGGAAGACATACATGGTCACTGTCATCTTCACACTTACTTTACAGTATCTCAAAAGTGGCTTGATGAATTAAATTCCAATTTGGCATGTTGATATAACTGTTCCTCAAGGTGTGCCCTATTTAAGGTGACCTTAAACTCACAGTAGTAAAATACTTATATGGAGTTGAAGGTTTTTCATTTCCGGACAGTATCTCAAAAATGGGTTGACGGATTCAATTCAAATTTGGTATGTGGTTGTGACTGTTTTTTTTCAAGGTGTGCCCTATTTTAAGGTGGCCTTAAACTCTCGTTTTTATTACGCTACAATAGCTTACCATGTGGGACTTAATGCTGTTCTCGGGTTGCCACACCCGGGGCCAACGTCTTAGAAAAAAAGATCGTTCTTGTTAGCCACCGGATATACTGGTAGTTGTCGTCACGTGATAACTTCTGACCAATCGCCCTACTTTCTCGTTGGCCACGATTGACTGGTAGCAGTTTGTAAATATACAGACATTTTCATTTATTTCGCAGCTTTTACTTATTGTTGGAGGCTCATATTTGCATATTTCTTTATATAAATGCCATAGATCATTCTGTAAAATTTTAATTTTCACAGCATAAGTATTTCTTTGATTTTCGCGTGTTTTGAGTTTTCCTCGGTTCAGGCAATTATATTGTACGTCTTTTTATTGTGTATAAAATGTCGATTCACCAAGCAAATAAAGACAAACCGAGAGCTCAGAAATGCCGCCACTTTTGCTTCAGTTTTGATATACATAACTACTGCCCTACCTGTAGGGAGGCTGGCAAGGGAGATGACCCCTGTGTCACCTTTGAAACTCCCTGTCAAATCTGCACGTCTTTCACAGATGAGCAGTTACAGAAAATTCAGAACAGGAAACGTTATTTAAAAAAGCAAAAAGCGGCAACTAGTTCCAAAGATGATGAACTAGATCTTTTGGGTGAAGGCGACGGGGATTCCTTCACTGGATCCAATGCAGACCTCGAGTGTGTTGCTGATAACCTTTTCACCTCACCCCCCCGTCCTCAACCTCTTGCCTTCAGCTCCCTGCCTTGAAAACCCCAGCCAAGACTGTTCCACCCACCCCAGGTAATGCTTTGCAAATTAAAATCCAGAAAAACCTTGAGAAATCCCTGGGTGATTCCTTAAATATACATATACAGCAGCAAATGGGTTCCTTCCAGGCATCCATGTTGGAAGCTTTTCAGTCACTCCGAGAGGAGTTGGCTACACAAAAGAAAGTCGAGGTAGAGTCCTCGCTTCTTGCTTCCAAACCTGGCTCGTCCAGTAACAATGCTGCCCCTCTGGATTTACCCCCTCCGAGATCTGGTACTAACCTTCCAAGCGAGGCTATGGATGTCGACTACGGTCCAGCACTCCCTCCTCGTCTAGTACCCACTCAAGATTCCTCGGAACAGTACGTTGCCCCCTCTGAAGGTCATCCCGAAGAGGTCTCGTACTCTCACAAAAAGCAAAGCCATAGGCAGCCAGTTGACCCGAGCTCTGCCTCGGACCAACTAAATGAGGATTCCGACGAACCTCGGATCCCTTCTTCTAGATCCAAAAAAACACTCTGACAAGAGCAAACATAAATCAAGATCTAGATATGTGTCATTCCCCTCACAGGAAGATCAATCCCCTGTAGCCAGACACAGGTCTTCTAAGCCCTCTAGGGCTCAGCCCTCAGGAGTAGCTTCTGATCAAGACCTCCCACAACATGATCCAGACCCCCCTTATTATAGGGAAGTAGCTTTGTCTGACATGCCCTCACAATACCTTCAGGCGTATTCTCTCTCTCCCTGACCCCAGGGAATCTATGCCCAGGTCGTCCACTTCGGTATTAGGTCTGGATGATGAAAAAGGCCGTCAAGAGCTCAGACCTAGAGGTCCTTCCTCTATCCTTCCACTTAGCTCAGTTATCAAGGACGCCTTTGATCAATTCCAACATGACTTTAAGGCTGCCAATTTATCTGAGGGAAAATATGTCAAGCCTCCTCCTTCCACTTCAAAGTGGTACAAGGTGGGACAGCCCACTTTTCAGGCCAAAATTCAGGAGTTGAATACGGACTTTGCTAAGATCTGTATTACTCCTAGACCTTCTGGGGCCCCAGTAGCCAGAGTTCCCCTGCCAGTTCTCAAGGAGCTGGAACTTCAGGCTAGACAAAATATCTCGACCCTCAACTTCACCGCTGCATTTACCAAAACTTCCTCTTCTTGCAATGCTTCATTGGAAAAATGCCAACATAGCATTAAGTCTACGGTCAGGAAGATTAAATCTCAGATTCAGAAAGGTGCCAATCCTGAGAAAGCGGCAAAGCGCGGATATGAGGAAGTAGCTGACTACTTAGATTTTTGGAACAAGACAGTACTTGTCCAACACAGGGCCCTCACTTGTCTCAGCAAATCTCTAGCCCATATTTTGCAGAGGGAATTATACTCTATGGCTAATACCGGCTTGCTCAGGCGCGAAGCCGAGATGACTCTATTACATCCACAATTAGGAGAAACGAGACGTCAAGAACTCAGGAACTCGTCCTTTTGGGGCTCTTCCTTGTTCGAGTCTCAACTAGTGAAGGAAGGTGAGGACTTCCTTCTCAAAAAAGGCACCTCAAAAGATTCTCAGGGTTTTGCACCCTACCAGAATAAGCCCTTTCGTGGTCCCTACAAGAAAAGAGGCTCCTACAGAAAATGCCCCTATGGGGGGCAATACCTCTCAAAGCAGTAACCAGTCCTTTCCCTCGGGAAGAGGAAAACCCAACTTCAGAGGCTCCAGGGGTCGTTTTCGACCCCACAATAGGGGAAGGGGGCTTGGAAACCCCCCTTCCCAATGACTCCTCCAAAGCCTCACTCAGTCCACCAGTAGGAGGTCGCCTCCGTTCTTTCAGGAGAGACTGACTAACAAACAAATGTTCTCAAAACGTGTTAAACATTATCGCCAATGGCTACGTTCTGCCATTCCGTTCAAAGCCATCAGGACCTCCCTGATTCCAGGGGAGTGGGTATCGTTGATAGATCTGTCGGATGCTTACCTGCACATCCCCATCCACCCAAGCTCAAGGAAATACCTAAGGTTTTGCTACAAGGCTCAGGTGTTCCAGTTCACCTCCCTCCCGTTCGGGCTAGCCACAGCCCCCCAGGTCTTTACAATGATCGTAAAGGAAGTGAAACTAATGGCCCTCTCAAGAGGACTCAGAATTCACCAATACCTGGATGACTGGCTGATCAGGTCCCAGTCTCAGGAGGAAGCCCAAGTGAACACTCAGGCAGTGGTAGACCTAACTCAGTCCTTGGGGTGGATAATAAATCAGGAAAAATCAGAACTGAAACCTACTCAGGTGTTTTCATTCGTGGGCTACGAATACCACCTAGATTCAGCCCTTGTAAAACCCACTCAAGAGAGATGGCTCAAACTTCAGGATTTGATCCTACGACTCAAGTCAAAACGTGTTTTGACTGCAAGATGTTTGATGTCTCTAATTGGGTTGCTAGCCTCAACGGAGTAAATGGTCCCGGAGGGACGCCTTCACATGAGGCCCTTTCAGTTTCACCTCAAGGAGCACTGGAGATATCCTCAGTCGCTGGACAACCTCCTTCCCTGGACAGAAGCCATTGCAGCCCTCCTAGATTGGTGGCAAAATCCCTCCAATGTGATGAAAGGTGCAGACCTTCATCCCAAAGACCACAGTATCCAACTCTTTACCGACGCCTCAAACGAAGGTTGGGGCGCTCACTTAGACCAAAATTCTACAAAGGGTCTGTGGTCAGATCGGGAAAAAAGGCTACACATAAATGTCCTAGAATTGAAGGCGGTCTCCCTGGCCCTTCGAGACTTCAAGGACCAGTGCCAGAATCAAACAGTGTTAGTTGCGACGGACAACTCAACAGTGGTAGCCTACATCAACAAACAAGGAGGAACACACTCGGCAGAGATGTGTGCTCTCCTGTGGAAGATCATGACCTGGTGCCATCACTACCACATAACATTGAAAGCCAGGCACATTCCAGGGTGCCTGAATGTGATGGCCGACCTACTATCCAGGTCCAACCAAGTGCAGTCCACAGAATGGTCTCTGCACCCACAGGTGTTCAAACAGATCTGCCAGAAGTGGTTCACACCTCATGTAGACTTATTTGCCACTTACCTGAACCACAAACTCCCTCTATACGTGTCTCCTATCCCAGACCCAGGGCCTGGGACATAGATGCTCTGAACATAAACTGGACCAACCTCACGGCCTATGCGTACCCTCCTATGGTCCTCCTTCACAAGGTGATCCAAAAGATCAGGCAATGTCATTGCCTGATCATCGTAATAGCCCCAGGCTGGCCAGGGATGCCGTGGTTTTGGGACCTAGTGCAGCTCTCAACAGAGATCCCACTGCAACTCCCAGTGTCAACGACCCTACTCAAACAGTCCCACAAGTTGGTGTTCCACAACAACCCCCAGCACTTGAACCTCCACGCCTGGTGTCTAGGAGCGGACAACTCCAAGAACAAGGCTTCTCTGTGGAGGTGGCAGAGAGAATTGCTGTCCCTCAGCGGTCATCAACAAGGACCATCTACAAGTCAAAGTGGGCCCTATTTGAAAAATGGTGCAGAGAAAATTCCGTGGATTTCTCCACTCCATCAGTGAAACAAATCTCAGATTTTTTCATGTACCTGTACCAAGACTTAAACAGGCGCCCCTCGACCATTGATGGTTACAGGACTGCAATCGTTGACACTTTAGGCCCAACGGCCCAACATATTGCACACAACCTTCACGGGTTACTCTCCAGCTTTCACAGGGATCATGCTAAATGTTCCAGGAATCTTCCTAAGTGGAACCTTTCTGTTGTCCTTAACAAGCTCACCAAAGCACCATTTGAGCCCATGAAAGACACAGACCTCAAACATCTTACTCTCAAAACTGCTTTCTTGCTAGCCTTGGCCTCCGGCAAGCGCCACAGCGAAATCCATGCCTGGGTCGCAAACAATGTATCTAATCTAGGCCAATGGGAAAAGGTTGCCTTGTTCCCTTCTTCTGATTTCATAGCCAAAAACCAACTAGCAAGAGAAGGTTCTCAAAGTGTGTCACCAGTGACTATCCCTGCTTTGACTACCATTGTCGATAGACAGTTTAAAGAAGACAGGACCCTGTGTCCCGTGCGGGCCCTGAGGTTTTATTTGGACCGAACTAAAGACCTGAGAGGGTCTCGTTCTCTCCTTTTCATCTCCTTTAAGAAAGGACATACCTCAGACATCAGACCCGCTACACTCTCTTCATGGTTGAAACAAACCATCCTACTTTGTTACAAACAGGCAGATCAACGAGCCTTGGACTTGGTCCAAGTCAAAGCGCATGACATCCGGGCCTTCGCGGCCTCTAAGGCCTTTTACGGTGGGGTATCGGTGGACCAAATCATGCAAGCCTGTCACTGAAAAGCTCACAACACATTTACAAATTTTTACCTAAAAGACCTTACTTGGTCGGACACCGACAACAATATGTATCTGGGACCCGTGGTGGCGGCACAACAAGTCCTAGATCCTTCCCCTCAGACCAGTTGTCCTCGGAAAGAAAAAAGGGGGGGGGGGGGGGGCACATCCGCTACAACCAAGTCTTCGAGAGTCTTTCCCAGGATCTAGGTATTCCTTTACCTTCAAGATGTTACGGGTAAGGTCATTTTATTCTTTAATTATCAAAGTAATTTCTATTAAGGACTTATTTAGTTGTCATTAATCTCATATTCAGGTTTAAAAAATTTTATGAGATGCCCAACCACTGGGTTGGTCAGTCACACGTGAAGGGCCCTTTGGGACCCTTAGACCTCGAAGTGAGCACTGCTGCACTTCCGTCCTACAATCAAACATCTAGACAGTTTTTAGCACTGTCTCTCATTTACTTAGGTTTTTGGCTCGTTACAGGCCCGGCTTTCGGGATCGGGGCACTGTAAATGGGACTCAGACTGGTATTTCTGGCACTATTCTATACTTTTAATTCAAAATCTTAGAAAAAATTTACATATCTTCCAGTCTCAGCTGTAATCCTGCCACCGGGTGGTTGAATTCAGCATTAAGTCCCACATGGTAAGCTATTGTAGCGTAATAAAATTGAAAATTTTAATTACTTAAATGTAGCTGTTATAAGCTACAAGCTTACCATGTGGGACTTAGGAGAGTCCCACCCTGCCTCCCCGCTGTTTACAGCTGAGGGGTAGGTTTAAAAAATTTCAACGAGAAAGTAGGGCGATTGGTCAGAATTTATCACGTGACGACAACTACCAGTATATCCGGTGGCTAACAAGAACGATCTTTTTTTCTAAGACGTTGGCCCCGGGTGTGGCAACCCGAGAACAGCATTAAGTCCCACATGGTAAGCTTGTAGCTTATAAAAGCTACATTTAAGTAATTAAAATTTTCAAATTAAAAAGTTATGTTGAGTTTACATTATTTTTTAAATAGAGTATACTGGAAATAACTTGAGAAATGTCATTCAAATTTTGCATGTATATGTAACTGGTCACAGGTAAGTGCCACACAATAAGGTGACCTTAAACTCCCAGTAATAACAGAATTATATTCACTTTAAGTTTGGCAATTTTTCAACAATATTTCAAACACTGCGCAATTCTAAGCATCTTTCAAGTTTTGGATGTAACAAACCGTGAATAAAACCTACAGGAAAAGATTCCCTTAAACTCCCTCACAGCTGCAAACTAACTTTGAGTTTAATTTGAGACAATTTTCTGGTGTTTGAAAGATATTTGATGTGCTAATTAAGACTTTTTTCTTTGATATTCATCATGTACATCTGTCTACACCAAAAAAGTCTCTTTCGTAAGGTTACAGTAAATTCCTGATATTTCATAAACTTATGAGTTAAAGGTTGCATTACTTTTGTGTCACTAGCAGCTATGTCGGAGGACAAATGTGGTCAGTGTCGTTGTCACACTTCCTTTCCAGAGAGCGTCTTAAACATGGCATGATGGATTAAATTCAAATTTGGCATGTGCATGTAACTCATCCTCAAACTGCCCTATTTTAAGGTGACCTCAAACTCCCACTGGTAACATATTTATATTGAAGTTAAGGTTTTTGGTTTCCAGACAGTATCTCAAAAATGGGTTGATGGATTCAATTCAGATTTGCCATGTGGTTGTAACTGGTTTTTCAAGGTGTGCCCTATTTTAAGGTAACCTTAAACTCTCACGTATTTAAAAGTTATTTGTTGAGTTTACATTTTTTATTTTCCATAGAGTACACTGAAAATAACTTCAGAAATTTCATTCAAATTTTGCATGTATATGTAACTGGCCATAGATAAGTGTCATACAATAAGGTGACCTTATGCTCCCAGTAATAACAGAATTATATTCACTTTTTAATTTGACAATTTTTGAACAGTATTTCAAATACTGTGCAATTCTTTGTATGTTTGAACAGAACCTTCAGGAAAAGATTACCTTAAACTCCTCCCCTTAAACTAACTTTGACTTTAAGGTTGGGACAATTGTTTTGGTGTTTGGAAGATAGTTGCTGAGATTTTTTGATCGATATTCATCATGTTCATATATTTAGACAAAAAGAAAAAGGTCTCTTTTGTAAGGTTACAGTAAATTGTTGATATTTTAGAAACATGTGAGTTTAAGGTTGTGACAGTTTGGTGTCACTCAGCTGTGATGGATCACCTATAGGACCAGCATCGTCATCACACTTTGTTTCTGGAAAATATGTCAAAATTGCTTGTAGGATGAAATTCAAAGCATATGGGTTTTGCTGGTCATCGATATGTGCCCTATTTTAAGATGACCTTAAACTCCCATTTATAACACATTTACTGTAAATGACCTATTTAGCGCATCCACCCTTGTAACCGCACCCCATCTCTTTGTCACGGCCATATCGTCGGTGACAGTGCACAATATCCACATATTTTTTATATATTGTACGTATTTTTACTAAATAAATTGACATTTTTGCCATGATTTTCGAGTTTGTTTATATCTACCGCCATATTTACAGGAAGTGGGTATTTTTAGTAGATACTAAATGTCGGAACACCGTTATTCTTACCGGATTGACCAAAACTTCATCTCGGAAAGTGTTTCATAATGGGTGCGCTAAAAGGGGAACTTATTCCCACCAAATATTGAATAAAACAGTCTTTCCTTAGCGCACTGTGCGCTAAATAGGTCATTTACGGTATATTGAATTTTACTTTTGCGATTTGTGGGCAATAGCTTAAAGATGGCTTCACAGATTCAAATCAAATTTGGTACGTGGATGTAACTGGTCTTCAAGGTATGGCCTATTTTAAGGTGACATTAAACTCTTAGTGATAACATAACTATATTGAATTTAAATTTTCAATTTCCGGAGAGTATTTTAAATCTGCATGACAGATTTAATTGTATCCCCGGACGAAAGTCGGGGATACTTGAGATTCAGTACGGTCACCCCGCCGCAGAGATTTCCTTTCGGATGCGATAATTTAAAAAATATTTTAGTTAGACCTTTCAAATTTGGTATGTAGGTATATATGGGCAATGCCACGAATGCTATTGTTTTGTGACCTTGACCTTCAATTTCAAGGTCACTGGTGGCCTCTTAAAGGTCAGATTTTGGCCATTTTTTCACATTTTGGCCCAGTTCTCATATACAGAAATTTAGATCATCCTATGGCTGATATATATTATACATATATATGTTCTCTGTAAGCATGCAGAAATTTGACCTTGAAGCTCTTCATTGAAGGTCATCCACAGGTCATCCAAAGTACCTCACTGAGGCCATTTTTGGCCTTTTTGGAGATATTTTCACACTTAATGCTGACTATATTACATGGAAACTATTGAAAATGGCTTTGGAGGTGGAGTATGTGATGGAGTAGCAGTATCCAGGCTTACTGGTTACAGAGAAAATCTGCCGATTCCACAGTTATGGACAGGAAGAAGGCAGTTGTTTCATATAAGCCTACCCCTGCTGAGACGTAGTCTAATTCGTCCAGTTCTGCAAGCACATGAGTTTTCACAGAACTGTGGAGCCACCAGGAACCGGTTACAGAGCATTGCTTCACCCATAACCGGTTAGGCCCTGGTACTGGGCAGGTCCACAGGACTGGCTTACAGACCAGCAGAAGCCTTTTAAGGGTCCAAGTGGCCGTCTTAGACGAAGCAGTTAATGCCCGAGGAAATTGGTTACAGAGAAATTCTTATACCAGTGATTGGTCCTGGTGAGATGACTGTCTCAACCTACCAGTCCAGTCAGCCAGCCTACTGTCAGGACCTGCTAGCTGGTCGAAAGCGACTAGATAAGAAGACTTTCCCAACAAGATTTGTCCAACTACCTATCAGCCATATCTTATCAGACCCCACACCAGCCAGTTACTGGTCCCGTTGAGATGCCGAACTCAACCGGACTGGTCAGCCTACTGCCAGCAAGAAGTCTGCTGTATCAGTTACTGTGGAGGTTCATCAAGTTTTTCTTACGGGTTCTAGTGAGATACAGTGATCCACCCTCCTAGACTGGCCACCCAGCTTACCTTTTACCCAGCCTGTGACCAGGGTCAGCTGACACCAGGCGCCTGAGTTTGCAAACTCAGCTTTCCCCTCAAGATTATAACCCATTTGCCGGTTTTCACAACTCAAGCAATGGTAAATTTATCTGTAAATCAGACCAGGGGTCACAGTTTTCATAAATGACTAGTAGTATTTTCCACAGTGGGGTTGTGTGGAAATGACCTTAGGTCGCAGACCCCTTTTCGATGGTTTCTTACTGTGTGGATCAGTGAACCTGTCTCCAGTGTTGACACTGTTTTTTCGCCCCAACCTGCCTGGTCAAACTTGGGCCGCCCTATGGGCCAGTCCCAAGTTTATAAGAATCTCCCAGGAAGATTATGCCCTCCCCTTCCAGAAACGACTAGTTTGACCAGGTTGCCAGGCAGGAAAAGTGGCTCAGTACCCTGAATAAACAGGTGACACAAGCCCGACACATTCACGCTTCAACCATGTCCTGTCCGGGGATACATTGCGTCGAGATACAATATCTAGTTATCTCCCGCTGGGCTTTAGCCCAGGAGCATCCTGTGCGTGCGTGTGTGCGTTAGTGTGTCACGCAGATTTCTCCAAAACTGCTACAGCTACAGATTTTTTGTAAATTAATTGGCCTAATGAATTTTCATGCCCTTGAAAGTTTTTTGGTTTTGTGGACTTAGGCCTAAAGATAAGTGAGTAATAGCAATTTTAGCTACTTTGAGTACAGGACTCATAACTCAAAAAGTATTGCAGTTAAGAGCTTTTTCTTGAAATATGTTGTTCAGCTACTTTGTCCTTAGCTATAAGATGGTACATAGTTTGGGGTTCTATTGCATGCCATAAGTGAGTAATAGCTATTTTCTCATTTGTAGCTAAATAACAAAAGAAGTAAATGTCAAATATCTTCAAAAGTATTAAACTTAGGGAAATCTTTTCGAATATGTTGTCCATCTACTTTTTGGTAAGCTATCACATAGTAAAGTTTCAGACCTGTTGTACCTTGGATAGCTGAGTAATTGCTACTTTGAAATTCTGACTGTTGAGTAAAGCCATTGTAACTCCAAAACTATTGCAGTTAGAGTGTTTTCCTAAAATATGTTGTTCAGCTACTTTGTCCTTAGCTATAAGATGGTACATAGTTTGGGGTTCTATTGCATGCCATAAATGACTAATAGCTATTTTCTCATTTGTAGCTAAATAACAAAAGAAGTAAATGTCAAATATCTTCAAAAGTATTAAAGTTAGGGAAATCTTTTCAAATATGTTGTCCATCTACTTTTTGGTAAGCTATCACAAAGTAAAGTTTCAGACCTGTTGCAACTTGGATAGCTGAGTAATAGCTACTTTGAAATTCTGACTGTTGAGTAAAGACATTGTAACTCCAAAACTCTTGCAGTTACAGTATTTTCCTAAAATATGTTGTTCAGCTACTTTGTCTAACTATGACATATAGTTTGGAGTTTCATAGTATGCCATAAGTTAGTAATAGCTATTTTGTTATTTGTAGCGAAATAATGACAGAGGTAAATGTGAAATATCTTAAAAAGTATTAAAGTTAGGCTAATCTTTTCAAATATGTTGTTCATATGTCTCAAAAGGTAAAAGGAAGAAATGATTCAATTTTTGGTGTGTTCCGGATCACTATCTGGATCTTCTGGATCAATGAAATGTAATATTTAAAGACAGATAACTCAAAAACTTATGGACGGATTTCAATGAAATTTTCAGGATATGTATGAAATGGTAAAAGTAAGAAATGATTCAATTTTTGGAGTGATCCAGAACACTATCTGGATCTTCTGGATCCATGAAATGTAATTTTTAAAGACAGGTAACTCAAAAACTTATGGACAGATTTCGATGAAATTTTCAGGATATGTCTGGAAAGGAAGAAATGATTCAATTTTGGGAGTGATCCGGATCACTATCTGGATCCTCTGGATCAATGAAATGTATTTTTTAAAGACAGATAACTCAAAAACTTATGGACGGGTTTCGATGACATTTTCAGTATATGTCTGAAAAGGTAAAAGGAAAAAATGATTCAATTTTTGGAGTGATCCGGATTACTGTCTGGATCTTCTGGATCCATGAAATGTAATTTTTAAAGACAGGTAACTCAAAAACTTATGGACAGATTTTGATGAAATTTTCAGGATATGTCTGGAAAGGAAGAAATGATTCAATTTTGGGAGTGATCCAGATCACTATCTGGATCCTCTGGATCAATGAAATGTATTTTTTAAAGACAGATAACTCAAAAACTTATGGACGGGTTTCGATGACATTTTCAGTATATGTCTGAAAAGGTAAAAGGAAAAAATGATTCAATTTTTGGAGTGATCCGGATTACTGTCTGGATCTTCTGGATCCATGAAATGTGATTTTTAAAGACAGATGGATGGATTTCGATGAAATTTTCAGGATATGTCTGGAAATGTGAAAGGAAGAAATGGTTCAATTTTTGGAGTGATCCTTGTCACTATCTGGATCTTCTAGATCCATGATGTATAATTTTTAAACACAGATAGCTTAAAAACTTATGGACGGATTTTGAGGAAATTTTTAGGATATGCAAGATAGAGCAATTTCAGTGATAATTAAGTCATTCACCTACTATTGGGTGATGTACCACATGGCGAAGCAGATCTATAGCTTTTTGAATAGCTGAGATCTCACAAGAAAATTTATATTCCACTATCTTTAGTACATCTAATTAATACGGCGGGAGATAATTGCATGTGTCAGAATCTTGTTTAAATTTGGTATGTTGATGTATCTAATCCTGAAGGTGTGCCCTATTTTAAGGTGACCTTGAACTCCCATGTGTAAAAGAATGTTACTGAGCTCAACTTTTTCTGTGATTCCACAAAGTATACCAAAATGGCATGATATATTTGATCTATATTTTGCAGTTGCAAGTAACTGATGTTACAGAAATGCCCTAAGACTACATTGAGGTGACCTTTAACTCTCAGTAATGGCATAATTATAATTTCTTTTCTTTTAAATTTTGGATAATATCTTAAATTATGTGCAATAGATTTTAAGCAGTTTTAAATTTTGGCTATAAGTAACCTAGAACAGAGTCTACATGGTTAACATGACCTTAAACTCTTAACATTTGCATTGACTTACATTCAGTTAAAGGTAAGGACAAATTTTTATGATATTTTGGCAATATTAAAGTGATAGTTAAGAGTTTACATTTAAATTAAATATGTGCATGTATCTAGACCAAAACAGGATCTTTATTGTAATGTTACCATAAAAACCTGAAAGTTAAAGAAGTGAATGTAAGGTTACATTTTATTGCGCTACAATAGCTTACCATGTGGGACTGATTGCTGTTCTCGGATTGCCGCCAGACATTTATAGTTGGCCGTAGCCTCAGGTTGTCCTCACGTGGTACACTCCATTTGTCTTCTCCTTTCTCGTTGGCCGCCGCCATATTGGAATCTCTTGTGAAATCTCAGCCGTTTATTCTACTATATCTCAGTTTGTACTTATTGTTGGATGCCATTTTATTTATTAATTAATATTCCTCATTTTGTGAAAGTTTTACTTCAGCTGGCTAAGTATTTTTACTTATTTGCGTGTTTTGGGCTTTCGTCTCGACTCAGGCTTGAATTGATCAGGATACGTTTTTTTTATTGCGTTTTCAATATGTCTTCTCACCAAAGCAATAAAGATAAGCCCCGAGCTTTAAAATGTCATCATTTCTGCCATTCCGGAAGACTTTCAAAAGTCTATCCAAAAGACGTCTTCTCAAGTGGAGGTGGATCAGACCTCCGCTTCAGCCTCTAAGCCTGGCCCATTTACCCCCATGTCTCGGGGCTGATCCTTCTAGATGCTTCAATGACGCCTCGGATCACCACTTAGATACAGTCGAGGAACTCGAGGTTGCCTTCGACTAAAGTCAAAAAACACTCTCATTCTCAAAAACAGCATGATATTGACTCGAGCTCTGCCTTGGACCAATACTCAGATCAGAGCGATGACCCTTGGCCTGCATCTAGTAGACCAAAAAAGCATGCTGACAAAACTAAACACAAATCCAGGTCCAGATATATGCCGTCTTGTTCAGAGGAGGATCAGTCCTCTGTACCCAGACACAGGTCTCCAAAACCTTCTAGGAAGGCCCATTCTGATCAAGACCAACCTCAACATGACCCAGACCCACCTTACTATAGAAAAGTAGCATTGTCTGACATTCCCTCTTAATACGCAGAGGAGGTAGATACTTTCAGACTTATCTTGAAACTCCTTGACCCCAGGGAATCTATGCCTAGGTCCTGCACTGCAGTAATGGGTCTATATGATGAGAAAGGTAGACAGGAGATCGGGCCAAGGGGCCCTTCCTCTATGCTGCCACTCAATTCAATTATCAAAGATGCCTTTGATAAATTCGGCCATGATTTCCAGGCAGCAAATTTACCGGAAGGTAAATATATCAAAGCTCCTTCCACTTCCAAGTGGTACAAGGTGGGACAGCCTTGTTATGAAGACAAAATCCAGGAGCTAAATACAGATTTGCTAAGATCTGTATTACTCCTAAGCCCTCTGGGGCCCCTATGGGCAAGGTTCCCCTACCAACTCTTAAGGAATTGGAACACCAAGCGAGGCAAAACATCTCCACGCTCAACCTTGCTACTACCTTTGCCAAGACTTCTTCTTGCAATGCCACTCAAGTGCCAGTATAGCTGGAAGTCAACCTTTAAAAAGGTCAAGTCTCAAATTCGTAAAGGTGCCGACCCTGAGAAAGCAGCAAAACGTGGATACAAAGAAGCCTGTGAGTACTTAGACATTTGGAACAAGACTGTTCTGATTCAACACAGGGCCTTGACATGCCTCAGCAAATCCTTAGCCCATATACTCCAGAGGGAGTTATATTCCATGGGTAACACTGGCTTGCTTAGGTGCGAAGCCGAAATGACCCTTTTACAACCACACCTAGGGGAAACGACACACCAGGAACTTAGGAATTCGTCCTTTTGGCCGCCTTCCTTGTTCAAGTCTCAATTAGTGAAGGAAGACGAAGACTTCCTACTTTAAAAAGGCACCTCAAAAAAGACTCTCAGGGTTTTGGACCCTTTCCGAACAAGCCCTTTTGTGGTTCCCACAAGAAAAGAGGCTCCTACAGGAAACGCCCCTATGGGGGCAACTCCTCTCAAAGCAGTAACCAATCGTTTTCCTCAGGCAGGGGGAAACCGAATTTCAGAGGCTCCAGGGGTCGTTTTCGACCCCACAATAGGGGAAGAGGTCGTGGAAACCCCTCCCCCCAATGACTCCTTAAAAGCCTCCCTCAGTCCACCAGTAGGAGGTCGCCTATGTTCTTTCAGGAGAGACTGGCAAACAAACAAATGTTCATCAAACGTGTTAAACATTATCACCAATGGCTACGAACTGCCATTCCTCTCAAAACCAAACTTGGTCAGATTCCCTCTGATTCTATCAGAATACAAGGCCCTTCAACAAGACCAAGCTCTGGCCGATTGTATCCAGTCTCTCCTGTCAAAGAACGTAATCGAAAGGGTGGAAAACGTAAAATCTCTCGGGTTTTACAGTCACCTGTTTCTAGTCCCCAAGCCTCACCAAAGGTGGAGGCCAGTAATAGACTTAAGCAGGCTCAACACTTTTCTACACGTAGAAAAGTTCAAAATGGAAACTCCAGAGTCCATCAGGACCTCCCTGATTCCAGGGGAATGGGTATCATCGATAAATCTGTCAGACGCTTAACTTCACATCCCCATTCACCCAAACTCAAGGAAATACCACCCAAACTCAAGGTTTTGCCACAGGTCACAAGTGTTCCAGTTCACCTCCCTTCCTTTCGGATTAGCCACAGCCACCCAGGTCTTTACAATGATCGTAAAAGAAGTGAAGCTAATGGGCCTCTCCAAAGGACTCAGACTTCACCAATACCTGGACGACTGGCTGATCAGGTCCCAGTCTCCGGAGGAAGCCCAAGTGAACACTAGGGCAGTGGTAGACCTAACCCAGTCCTTGGGGTGGATAATAAATCAGGAAAAATCAGAACTGAAACCTACTCAGGTGTTTTCGTTTTTGGGCTACGAATACCATCTAGATTCAGCCCTTGTAAAACCCACTCAAGAGAGATGGCTCAAACTTCAGGATTTGATTCTGCGTCTCAAGTCAAAACATGTTTTGACTGCAAGATGTTTGATGTCTCTAATTGGGTTGCTTGCCTCAATGGAGAAAATGGTCCCGGAACTTCATCCCAAAGACCACAGCATCCAACTCTTTACAGACGTCTCAAACAAAGGTTGGGGTGCTCACTTAAATCAAAGTTCTACAAAAGGTCTGTGGCCAGATGGGGAAAAAAGGCTACACATAAATGTTCTAGAGTTGAAGGCGGTCTCACTGGCCCTTCGAAGCTTCAAGGACCAGTGTCAGAACCACACAGTACTAGTTGCAACGGGCAACTCAACAGTGGTAGCCTACATAAACAAACAAGGAGGAAGTCACTCAGCGGAGATGTGCGTGCTCCTGTGGAAGATCATGACATGGTGCCATCATTATCACATAACATTGAAAGTCAGACACATTCCAGGTTGTCTGAATATGATGGCCGACCTTCTGTCCAGGTCCAACCAAGTTCAGTCAACAGAATGGTAATTGCATCTGCAGGTGTTCAAACAGATCTGTCTAAAGTGGTTCACACCTCATGTAGATCTATTTGCCACTCATCTGAACCACAAACTTCCACTATACATGTCTCCAATCCCAGACCCAAATGCTTGGGACATAGATGCTGTGAACATAAACTGGACGGGTCTCACTGCTTATGCTTACCCTCCAACGGCTCTCCTTCACAGGGTGATCCAAAAAATCAGGCAATGCCACTGCCTGATGATCATAATAGCCCCAGGATGGCCAGGGATGCCCTGGTATTGGGACCTAGTGCAGCTCTCGACAGAGATCCCACTGCAACTCCCGGTGTCAACAACTCTCCTCAAACAGTCCCACAATTATGTGTTCCACAACAATCCTCAACATCTCAACCTCCAAGCCTGGTGTCTAGTAGTTGACAGCTCCAAGAACAAGGCTTCTCTGTGGAAGTGGCAGAGAGAATTGCTGCACCTCAGAGGTCATCAACAAGGACCATCTGCAAGTCAAAGTGGGCCCTATTTGAGAAATGGTGCAGAGAGAATTCGGTGGATTTCTCCACTCCATCTGTGAAACAAATCTCAGATTTTTTCATGTACCTGTACCAAGATCTAAATAGGCGCCCCTCAACCATCAATGGTTACAGGACGGCCATTGTTGACACTTTGGGCCCAGCGGGCCACCATATTGCACAAAGTTCAGACCTTCACGGGTTACTCTCCAGCTTTCACAGGGATCATGCCAAATGTTCCAGGAATCTTCCTAAGTGGAACATTTCTGTTGTTCTCAATGAGCTCACAAAAGCACCCTTTGAGCCTATGAAAGACGCAGACCTCAAACATCTTACTCTCAAAACTGCTTTCTTGCTAGCTTTGGCCTCCGGCAAGCGCCGCAGCGAAATCCATGCCTGGGTTGCAGACAAAGTATCTAATCTAGGCCAATGGGAAAAGGTTGCCTTGTTCCCTTCTTCTGACTTTATAGCCAAAAATCAACTAGCAAGAGAAGGTTCCCAAAGTGTGTCTCCGGTGACTATTCCTGCTCTAACTACCATTGTAGATAGACAATTCAAAGAAGACGGGACCTTGTGTCCGGTGTGGGCCTGAGGTATTATTTAGACAGAACCAAGGAGCTGAGAGGGTCCCGGTCCCTCCTTTTCATCACCTTCAAGAAAGGACATACCTCAGACATCAGACCCACTACTCTCTCTTCTTGGTTGAAACAAACCATTCTGTTTTGTTATAAACAAGCAGACCAACAAGCCTTGGACTTGGTCCAAGTCAAAGCACATGACATTAGGGCCTTTGCGGCCTCAAAGGCCTTTTACGGTGGGGTATCGGTGGACCAAATCATGCAAGCCTGTCACTGGAAAGCTCATAACAAATTTTTACCTAAAAGACCTTACTTGGTCAGACAACGACAACAATATGTATCTGGGGCCAGTAGTAGTGGGCACAATTCCTAGACCCTTCCCCTCAGACCAGTCATCCTCGGAAAGAAAAGAAGGGTGGGGGGCATATCCGCTGCAACCAAGTCTTCAGGAGTCTAACCCAGGGTCTAGGTATAGGTTTACCTCATCAGGGTGTTTGGGTAAGGTCTTTATATTCTTTAATTTAGTATTGAATGTATAATGTATTAAGGACTTATTAAGGTTATCATTAATCTCATTCTAGGGTGGCAATAAGTTATGAATCTCGAAGCCTAGGGCTTAGATTTTCTGTCGTGGTAGCCCTAGGGGCTTTACTCCATCAAAAGTGTACATAGGTTACACTTCTCTCCTATCAAAACACCCAGACAGTTTTATCACTGTCAGTCATTCATTCAGGTTTATTGGCTTTTTTACAGGCCCGATCTCCGGGATTGGGGCACTGTAAACGGGACTCAGACTGGTACTTTCTAACTCTCATTCTTTTTTATTACTTCAAAATCTAAGAAAAACTAGACATATCTTCCAGTCTCAGCTGTAATCCCTCCACCATACGGTTGGATTCAGCAATCAGTCCCACATGGTAAGCTATTGTAGCGCAATAAAATTGAAAATTTTAATTACTTAAATGTAGCTTTTATAAGCTACAAGCTTACCATGTGGGACTGAGAAGAATCCCACCCTGCCTCCCCGCTGTATTACAGCTGAGGGGTAAGGTTTAAAAATTTCAACGAGAAAGGAGAAGACAAATGGAGTGTACCACGTGACGACAACCTGAGGCTATGGCCAACTATAAATGTCTGTTTTTCTTAGACGTTGGCCGGGCCTGGCAGCCATCTGAGAACAGCAATCAGTCCCACATGGTAAGCTTGTAGCTTATAAAGGCTACTTTTATTGCGCTACAATAGCTTACCATGTAGGACTGATTGCTGTTCTCGGATGGCCGCGAGGCATCATGGCCAATGTCTAAGAAAAACAGACATTTATAGTTGGCCGTAGCCTCAGGTTGTCGTCACGTGATTTCTCCCTTATGTTATCTCCTTTCTCATTGGCCGCCTCCATTTTAACCATGTTTTGCTAGTCAAGTCGTTTTTTCATCCATATCTCAGTACTTATGTATTAATGGATATCCACATCTAGCCATTTTGTTTTTATATATATATATATCTTATTTTGGGAAAGTTTCGATTCACCAGGATAAGTATATTTTATTTTCTGAGCGTTTTGTTCTTTCGTCTCGTCAGGCTTGTTTACTTGTCGAGCATTGGTTGTTTTCACGAGCAACGTGCTTTATTGCGTATTTATTTCCTCCCCAAGCAATAAAGTCTAGCCGCGAGCTCTACTGTGTTTATATGTTATGCTGCTCATACACACACATATTAGGTATTTATTTCTCAATATATAACACTTTTTTGGTATGATGACCTCGACCTTTAAGGACGTCGAGTTCTTCGGGGTTCTTCGGCAGATCTCGTCGATGCTGCTATGTTATTAATCCTCGTTTTTTCAACCCCAACTTGCTTTCGAGGGATTATTTTTATTTCATAAACGCCAGAAAATCTGTCCCACCTCCCCAGTACTGCATTCCAATAAAAGATCGAGTTCAAACTCTAGTCTTCACTGGGGTCTCGCCTTTTATCCAAAAGGTTAATTTTGGGCTTCTATCTCGAGGCAATGCAGTTTTCGAGTGGACTTAATTCCTCAATCGAATACTAGAAGTGGAGGTGGATCAGATCTCCACTTCAGCCTCAGAAGCCTGCATATTTTTAATCTTTACTTCTGGACCTCCACCCCTCAACTCATCCCTACCCACGAGGCAATGGTTGTGGACTTGGCTCCAGCATTCCTCTTTTCGGCACTTGTCAATGTCCCTACCCTTCGAGGTTGTCCTTTGACCACCTTTGACATCTGTCGATGCATGCAGAGTATCTGGTGTAGTGGTTAAAGTGCAGAACTCATGAGTAGGAGTTCTGGGGTTCGTACCCATCCTGGGGTGTAATTTTATAAACATGAGTTTAACATAATCCAGGTCCAGATATATTTATATCTTCTTCATCAGAGGTTTTACATAAGATAAACATTAATTCAGATATGTGTCTTCCTTGTCAGAGGAGGTTCAGTCCTCTGCTCTCAGACACAGGTCTTCAGGCCCTTCTTGGAAGGCCCATTTTTATTAAGACCAACCTCAACATGATCCAGACCCCTCCTTATTATAGGGATGTCGCCTTGTCCGACGTCCCTTCCAGTACGCAGAGGAAATGGAGACCTTTAGGATTCTCCTTAACTCCCTGACCCCAGGGAAACTATGCCGAGGACTGGTACTGGTTAGGGGCTGGATGTCGAGAAAGGTACACAGAGCTTGGGCCTAGGGGCCCTTCCTCCATACTTCCCCTCAACTCCTTATTAAAGATGCCTTTGATAAATTTGACAAGGTTTTTCAACTGCCTTTTCTGAGGGAAGTTCATCAAAGCTCCTTCATCCATTACTAAGTGGTACAAGGTGGGACACCCTTATTATTAAGACAAGATTCAGGAGTTGAGTACAGATTTGCAAAGATCTGTATTACTCCTAAACCCTCTGGGGCCCCAATGGGCAAGTTTCCCCTTCCAATTTTTTAGGAATTGGAATATCAAGCGAGGTAAAACATTTCCACGCTCAATTTCGCTTCTTCCTTGCCAAGACTCCTTCCTCCTGTAATTCCACTCTGGAAATTGTCAGCATAGTTTGAAGTCGACCTTCACGAAGGTCAATTCACAATCAAGAAAGGTGCCGAAGCTGAAAAGACAGCGAAACGTGCTTATGAAGAAGTCTATGAGTATCTGGATCTGTGGAATAAGACCATCTTAATCCAGCACAGAGCCTTTACTTGCCTCAGTAAATCCCTTGCCCATATTCTCCAGAGGGAACTATATTCAATGGGCAATTCTGGCTTGCTTAGGCGCGAAGCCAAAATGACCCAGTTACAACCTCAACTGGGAGAAACCAGATGCCAGGAGCTCAGGAATGCATCCTTTTGCCCGTCTTCATTATTTAAATCTTAGTTAGTCAAGGATGTTGAGGACTTCCTTCTTTAAAACGGCACCTCATAAGATTCTCAGGGTTTCCAACCCTACCAGAATAAGCCCTTTCGTGGTCCCCACAAGAAAAGAGGCTCCTACAGGAAACGCCCCTATGGGGGTAATTCCTCCCAAGCAGTAACCAATCGTTTTCCTCAAACAGGAAAACAAAATTTCAGAGGTTCCAGGGGTCGTTTTCGACCCCACAACAGGGGAAGGGGGCGTGGAAACCCCTCTTCCCAATGACTCCTCCAAAGCCTCCATCAGTCTTTCAGAAGAGACTGCCAAACAAACAATTGCTCATCCAACGTGTTAAACATTATCTCCAATGGCTACGTACGGCCATTCCTCTTAAAGCCAACTTGGTCAGATTCCCTCTGATAATATCAGAATACAAGGCCCTTCAAAAGACCAAGCTCTGGCCCATTGCATCCAGTCTCTTCTGTCAAGAGCGCTATCGAAAGGGTGGAAAATGTAAAATCTCTCGGGTTTTACAGTCGCCTGTTTTTCTAGTCCCCAAGCCTCACCAAGGTGGAGGCCAGTAATAGACTTAGCAGGCTCAACACCTTTTCTGCACGTAGAAAAGTTCAAATGGAAACTCCAGAGTTCATCGGGACCTCCCTCATTCCAGGAGAATGGGTAGCGTCGATAGACCTATCGGACGCCTACCTTCACATCCCCATCCATCCAAACTCAAGGAAGTATCTCAGATTTTGCCACAGGTCTCAGGTGTTCCAGTTCACCTCACTTCCTTTCGGACTGGCCACAGCCCCCCAGGTCTTTACAATGATTGTAAAGGAAGTCAAGCTCATCACCCTGTCCAGAGGACTCAGACTTCACCAATACCTGGACAACTGGCTGATCAGGTCCCAGTCTCAGGAAGAAACCCTAGTGAACACACAGGCAGTGGTAGATCTAACTCAATCCTTGGGGTTGATCATAAACCAGGAAAATCAGAACTGATTTCTTCTCAGGTGTTTTCGTTCGTGGACTACGAGTACCACCTAGATTCAGCCCTTGTAAAACCCTTTCAAGAGAGATGGCTCAAACTCCAGGATTTGATCCTACGACTCAAGTCAAAACATGTTTTGACTGCAAGATGTTTGATATCTCACATTGGGTTGCTAGCTTCAACGGAGAAGATGGTCCCGGAGGGACGCCTTCACATGAGGCCCTTCAATTTCATCTCAAAGAGCACTGGAGATATCCTCAGTCATTGGACTGCCTATCTAGACTGGTGGCAGAATCCTGTAAAGGTGCTGGAAGGCGCGGACCTCCATCCCAAGACCACAGTATCCAACTCTTTACAGATGCCTCAAATGAAGGTTGGGGCGCTCACTTAGAACAAGTTCTACAAAGGGTCTGTGGTCAGATCAGGAGTAAAGGCTACACATAAACGTCCTAGAGTCGAAGGCGTTTTCACTGGCCCTCCGAAGGTTCAAGGACCAGTGTCAAAACCAAACAGTTCTAGTGGCAACGGACAACTCAACAGTGGTAGCCTACATAAACAACAAGGAGGAACTCACTCAGCGGAGATGTGTGCCCTCCTGTGGAAGATCATGACATGGTGCCATTATTATCACATAACATTGAAAGCCAGACACATTCCAGGGTGTCTGAATGTGATGGCCGACCTCTTATCCAGGTCCAACCAAGTGCAGTCGACGGAGGGTCACTGCATCCACAGGTGTTCAAACAGATTTACCACAAGTTGTTCACTCTTCATGTAGCCGTTTGCCACTCATCTGAACCACAACTCCCTCTATACGTGTCTCCTATTCCAGACCCAAAGGCCTGGGACATAGATGCTCTAACATAAATTGGACGGGTCTCACTGCTTATGCTTACCCTCCAATGGCGTCTCCTTCACAGGGGGATCCAAAAATCAGGCAATGCCACTGCCTGATCATAGTGATAGCCCCAGGCTGACCAGGAATGCCCTGGTTTTGGGACCTAGTGCAGCTCTCAACAGAGATCCCACTACAACTACCAGTGTCAACAACCCTTCTCAAACAGTCCCACCTTCATGTGTTCTACAGCAATCTACAACATCTCATCCTCCACACCTGGTGTCTAGGAGTGTACAACTCCAAGAACAAGGCTTCTCTGTGGAAGTGGCAGACAGAATTGCTGCCCATCAATGGTCATCAACAAGGACCACCTACAAGTCAAAGTGGGCCCTATTTGAAAAATGGTACAGAGAAAATTCAGTGGATTTCTCCACTCCATCTGTGAAACAAATTTCAGATTTTTTCATGTACCTGTACCAAAACCTAAACAGGCACCCCTCGACCATTGATGGTTACAGGACTGCCATTGTTGACACCTTAGGCCCAACAGGGCAACATAATGAAGACCTTCATAAGTTGCTCACCAGTTTCCATAGGGATCGTCCAAAAAGTTCCAGAAATCTCCCTAAGTGGAACCTTTCTGTTGTTCTTAATGAGCTCACAAAGCACTCTTTGAGCCTATGAAAGACACAGACCTCAAACATCTCACTCTCAAAACTGCATTCTTGCTAGCTTTGACCTCCGGCAAGCACCGCAGCGAAATCCATGCCTGGGTCGCAAACAAAGTATCGAATCTAGGCCAATGGGAAAAGGTAGCCTTGTTCCCTTCTTCTGACTTCATAGCCAAAAACCAACTAGCAAGAGAAGGTTCTCAAAGTGTGTCTCCGGTGACTATTCCTGCTTTGACTACCATTGTAGATAGACAATTCAAAGAAGACAGGACCCTGTGTCCGGTGCGGGCCCTGAGGCACTATTTGGACCGAACCAAGGACCTGAGAGGTTCCCGGTCCCTTCCTTTCATCTCCTTCAAGAAAGGACATCCCTCAGACATCAGACCCGCTACACTCTCTTCTTGGTTGAAACAAACCATTCTACGTTGTTATAAACAAGCAGACCAACAAGCCTTGGACTTGGTCCAAGTTACAGCGCATGACATTAGGGCCTTCGCAGCCTCTAAGGCTTTTTACGGTGGGATATCGGTGGACCAGATCATGCAAGCCTGTCACTGGAAACCTCACACACTTTTACAACTTCTATCTAAAAGACCTTACTTGGTCGAACAACGACAACAACATTTTTATTACGTTAATATATCTTACTTAGTGGACCGATGCATTTGCCCGGGGCGCAGCCGGTCCCGCCAAACGTTCTGAAAAAAAAACGTCCTGAGCTGGGCTCTGACCGGGACCAGTAGTGTCGTCTTCATTCGCCAGGTGTCCTACGGACACCCAGCTCCCCTACTGCGCGTGTGCGCGCATGCGCACTTCCTCTTTTTGTTTGGCGTCATAGTGTTACAAGCATATTTTTTTCACGAACAATCTTTGGAAAATAATTTGAACTTTACTAGTTTGTGAGATATATTGTTTGGTTATTTGTTGAATATATGTGTCATGGCATCTCCGGGACAAAGGCGAGGTAGTTGTGGCCATGTTATGACGGGGTTTGACCTCCATAAGAAGTGTGCCCCCTGTAGGGACAAAAAAGTTGGTGATGACCCGTGTGTCAAAGGACAGGATTGTGGGATATGTGACAGTTTTTCGGATTCACAACGAGGTATGTTGGCTACACCCCAGTACCAGATTCGAAAAGACAAAAAAGCAGGGATCCTAGTTTCACCCAGTAAAGTTACGGTGGTGGGCCCAGTAGATGAGCATGATGACCTTGGCTTTCCCTCAGACGCTGCGCATGCGCAGGAACAGAATATTGCTGGTCCTTCTCCGATGTCTTTTGATCACCATAGTTCTGTAGCTTTGTCTCCCGTCAAGATTTTGAAGTACTGAACAATCAGTTAGAAGAAAAATTTGCTCGGTTTGAAGCTCTTCTTTCTAGGACAAACATTTTTTCTACTCCCAAGATGCTTATCAATGTGGAACAACCTCCAATTTCTGACACTCCATTTATCAACCCATCTCCTGATCCCAGAGCCACCGGTCCGGTGCGGCCTCCGGGTCAGGATCAAGAGGGTTCTGCTTTGAAAAAGCAAAAAGGAGTTGGCAATTCAAAGCCCAAGAAATCTTCCAAACCAGCCGCTGCTGCTGGTTCTGCAAGTCAAGTTGCTGTAGACGCTATTCCGGCTTACAAGACAGTTGTGCCCGGTCCGGGTTTGCAAGTTCTTGATAAACCGGATACATTGCCTTTTTCCTCTAACACCAGTGCTGCTTCTACAGTTTCAACATCTCAACCGGTTTCTACCGGTCCTAAACGGTCAAGTGCTTCTGGTTCTTCTGTACCGGACCCCCCGGATAGTTTTGACCCACCAGAACCTGCTCTATCGGATGTTGAGGTCGAACCCCTTCCGGACAGGTCAGATAGGGAATCTGGTGAGGAAGGTGAACTCTCAGATACAGAAGTTACTGAAAGAAACGAAGAAATGAACTACAGGGAAACTGTCCGGTCGGTCAGAGCTTTCCTTGGCTGGTCACATATACCAGACTTTGAGCCTGCTGTGGGAGATACTGATAACTGCTCAGACAACCCTTGGAAAGGCAAGCACCCTCGTCGCACCGGAAAAATCTCTGTGGAATTACCGGCCGACGACTGGCTTTGTTATAAGATGGAAAAACTTAACACACATGCAGCAGAGGGCTACCCATCCCGTTCCCAGGAAGCCGCTGGTTTAAAACAGGATCAATTCATTAGGACCCCCAAAAGCCAGGCTAAGTGGTATTCTCAGTCGAGAATTAAACAAGATGGCAATCAAAGGCCAGGAAGAACTATCTTTGGCTGGTCCGGATCAGAGGCAAGACTTAACTCACAATTTTCCCGGATTGCCAAAATTTCCTCATATCCATCTTCAGGACCGGCTTCTAGGCCTATCCCTCAAGAAATTCTGAGACGTTGGGAACAGTGTGCAAGAGAAGGTTGTCTTATCACAAATCATGCGGCAGGGTTCAATAGGTGTGTGAGTGAAATCCAAGACAAGATGAACCAACATATTGCTCACTTGAATAGTACTATTGTGAAAGGAAAAGCCCCTAAGGAAGTCACAGACGCCATTAAGGACTTAAAAGATTTGTCAGCTTTCCACACCAGCGTCTCTGTGGCTCTAGGCACTGCTTTCCAACACCTCGCTGACAGCCTCTTCGTGCAACTTGCAAATTTCATTTTGTTGCGACGTGATTCATATCTGGAATATGTCAAACCAGGCCTGAAACCAGATACTTGGAACAAACTTAGAAACACTCCAGTCTTTACTTACGGCCTGTTTCCGGATGATGTTCTGGCAGTTGCGGATCAGGACATACAAAAACATGAGTCAGCCAGGAGTGCTTCTGGTCCCGGTTCGGGCACATTTCAGCACTCAAAGAAACACCAATTCAGATACCAACCATATGAAAAGAAAGATAACAAACAGTCTGGTTTCTCTTCTGCTCAATCTCAACAACCATGGCAACAGTTTTCGGGCAGAAGAAGGGGTCGTGATAGAGGTGGCTCTAGTTCCCCGTACTTTTCTAAGTCTGCCCATGGATCAAAGCAGTATAAATGACAATCACTGTTCAATGAGTTCCCCAGTTCAGTTAAGATTATGTTGCGGGGTTCCCAATCAAGTGTCCCCAAAGGACAAATTGACTTATCAAAAGACTGTAAACTTGCATGTTGTTCCTCCTGCAGTTTCTGTAAACGGGCAGTTACAAAAGAAAAACGTAAGACCCTCCTCTCCAAAGGTAGAAATAAAATCTGTGCACGATGCTTTGTGTGTAAATCAGTGTCTCTCTGCCCCAAATGTCAGAAATGTCCTTCATGTTGTAAAAGATCCCCCTGTGGGAGGCCGTCTGCAAAGGTTTTGGCAGGTCTGGCTCTCCCTGGGTTCAAATCCGAGGGTAGTCCCCATCCTCAGGGAAGGGTATCAGCTCTCCTTCAAGGAAAGGCCACCCCTAACAGGATATCCTGTGATAGCCAGTGGTTCCTCAAATCCCTTACAAAACAAAAACCTGAATGAGGCGTTGCAGTCTCTAGGTCAAAAGCAAGCTATAGAAAAGGTTTCAGTGCAGTCGTCCCTGGGTTTTTACAACCGACTGTTCTTGGTTCCAAAGCCCAACAAAAAATGGAGGCCCATTCTGGACTTAAGTCAACTGAACCTGTACCTTGCTCCGGCTCCCTTCAAGATGGAAACTCCAGAGACCATCAGACTCTCGCTTCAGCAGGGAGAGTGGGTCACTTCACTGGATTTCAGCGACGCTTACTTTCACATCCCAATAAATCAAAGGTCGCGGAAATATCTCAGATTCCACATAAGAGGTCGGACTTTTCAATTCACTGCCCTCCCCTTTGGCCTGTCGACGGCTCCGTTGGAGTTCACCAAGGTGGTCAAGGAGGTAAAACTAATGGCACAGGCTCAGGGTATTCGAATCCACCAGTACCTAGACGACTGGTTACTGAGAGCCCCTTGCCAGGAAATGTGCCTACGACATACCCAGACCCTTGTGGACCTGTGTCGCCCTCTGGGCTGGGTAGTCAACATGGACAAATCAGAGCTAGTTCCCCAACAAGCTTTCGACTTCGTCGGATATCATTTCGACCTATCTCAAGGCCTAGTCAAACCCACACAGGACAGGTGGACGGCTCTATCTCAAAAGATCAACTTTCTGTTGGGTCTGGAGACCTGCTCGGTCAGGCAATTCATGTCCCTAATCGGTCTTCTAACGGCCACAGAGAAACAGGTTGTCTCGGGACGTTTACACATAAGACCCCTCCAGTGGCACCTGAAGAAACATTGGCATGTCCCAGAATCTCTGGAGAAGATCATTCCCATTCCCTTATCTCTCCATGTTCATCTAAGGTGGTGGTTGAGCCCAGACAATGTCCTATCAGGTCAACCTTTACAGCACGCCCTACAACTGTTTACAGACGCATCAAACAAAGGTTGGGGCGCACACTTAGGAGATTGCATGGCAAGAGGCCTCTGGTCAAGGTCAGAAAGCGCCTTGCACATAAATTTGCTAGAACTCAAAGCAGTCCTCTTGGCCTTAAAACAGTTCGAGCAATGGTGTTGCAACCAGATAGTTCTTGTTTGCACGGACAACACCACTGTGGTCTCCTACATCAACAAGGAAGGGGGTATGAAGTCAGGCTCTCTCTGTGCCCTCCTTTGGAGACTGCTTCTTTGGTGCAACCAAAGACAGATTATCCTGAGGGCCAGACACATCCCCGGTCACCTAAATGTGATTGCCGAGAAACTGTCCAGGCACAATCAGGTGATTCAAACAGAGTGGTCTCTCCTCCCGGAGGTGTTTGCTCTGTTATGCCGGCGTTGGCACATCCCGTCAGTGGATCTGTTTGCGACCCGGTTCAATCACAAACTTCCCAGGTTTGTGTCTCCGGTTCCCGACCGGTCAGCTTGGAAAGTGGCCGCCTTAAGTCTCCGGTGGGAGGAACTGGACGCTTATGCCTTCCCTCCGACGGCCCTTCTTCCTCAGGTGGTGGCAAAACTATTGGACCACGGGTGCCGTCGCATCATTCTGATTGCTCCAGGCTGGCCCAACATGCCTTGGTTTTGGGACCTGGTCAACATGTCAGTTCACATTCCCCTCTTACTTCCCCAGGTGGCGAATTTGTTAACTCAGCCATTCAATCTGTGTCCTCACAGGGACCTCCTCAACCTAAACCTCCATGCTTGGCTCCTAGAGCCTCTGCCATCCAACAAGCAGGTTTCTCTGCAGAAGTGGCAACAAGAATTGAGGCTCCTCAAAGACGATCTACCAGAGCCATCTATTGACAAAACAAAAACCTGAACGAGGCGTTGCAGTCTCTAGGTCAAAAGCAAGCTATAGAAAGGGTTTCAGTGCAGTCGTCCCTGGGTTTTTACAACCGACTGTTCTTGGTTCCAAAGCCCAACAAAAAAAGGAGGCCCATTCTGGATCTAAGTCAACTGAACCTGTACCGTGCTCCGGCTCCCTTTAAGATGGAAACTCCAGAGACCATCAGACTCTCCCTTCAGCAGGGAGAGTGGGTCACTTCACTGGATTTCAGCGACGCTTACTTTCACATCCCAATAAATCAAAGGTCGCGGAAATATCTCAGATTCCACATAAGAGGTCAGACTTTTCAATTCACTGCCCTCCCCTTTGGCCTGTCGACGGCTCCGTTGGAGTTCACCAAGGTGGTCAAGGAGGTAAAACTAATGGCACAGGCTCAGGGTATTCGAATCCACCAGTACCTAGACGACTGGTTACTGAGAGCCCCTTGCCAGGAAATGTGCCTACGACATACCCAGACCCTTTTGGACCTGTGTCGCCCTCTGGGCTGGGTAGTCAACATGGACAAATCAGAGCTAGTTCCCCAACAAGCTTTCGACTTCGTCGGATATCATTTTGACCTATCTCAAGGCCTAGTCAAACCCACACAGGACAGGTGGACGGCTCTATCTCAAAAGATCAACTTTCTGTTGGGTCTGGAGACCTGCTCGGTCAGGCAATTCATGTCCCTAATCGTTCTTCTAACGGCCACAGAGAAACAGGTTGTCTCGGGACGTTTACACGTGAGACCCCTCCAATGGCACCTGAAGAAACATTGGCATGTCCCAGAATCTCTGGAGAAGATCATTCTCATTCCCTTATCTCTCCATGTTCATCTAAGGTGGGGGTTGAGCCCAGACAATGTCCTATCAGGTCAACCTTTACACCCGTTACAGCACGCCCTACAACTGTTTACAGACGCATCAAACAAAGGTTGGGGCGCACACTTAGGAGATTGCATGGCAAGAGGCCTCTGGTCAAGGTCAGAAAGCGCCTTGCACATAAATTTGCTAGAACTCAAAGCAGTCCTCTTGGCCTTAAAACAGTTCGAGCAATGGTGTTGCAACCAGATAGTTCTTGTTTGCACGGACAACACCACTGTGGTCTCCTACATCAACAAGGAAGGGGGTATGAAGTCAGGCTCTCTCTGTGCCCTCCTTTGGAGACTGCTTCTTTGGTGCAATCAAAGACAGATTATACCTGAGGACCAGACACATCCCCGGTCACCTAAATGTGATTGCCGAGAAACTGTCCAGGCACAATCAGGTGATTCAAACAGAGTGGTCTCTCCTCCCGGAGGTGTTTGCTCTGTTATGCTGGCGTTGGCACATCCCGTCAGTGGATCTGTTTGCGACCCGGTTCAATCACAAACTTCCCAGGTTTGTGTCTCCGGTTCCCGACTGGTCAGCTTGGAAAGTGGACGCCTTAAGTCTCCGGTGGGAGGAACTGGACGCTTATGCCTTCCCTCCGACGGCCCTTCTTCCTCAGGTGGTGGCAAAACTATTGGACCACGGGTGCCGTCGCATCATTCTGATTGCTCCAGGCTGGCCCAACATGCCTTGGTTTTGGGACCTGGTCAACATGTCAGTTCACATTCCCCTCTTACTTCCCCAGGTGGCGAATTTGTTAACTCAGCCATTCAATCTGTGTCCTCACAGGGACCTCCTCAACCTAAACCTCCATGCTTGGCTCCTAGAGCCTCTGCCATCCAACAAGCAGGTTTCTCTGCAGAAGTGGCAACAAGAATTGAGGCTCCTCAAAGACGATCTACCAGAGCCATCTATGAGTCAAAGTGGTCCGTTTTTGTCCGATGGTGCGAGGAGAATAAGGTGGACTTCCGGTCTCCCTCTATAAAACAGATTGCAGACTTCCTCCTCTTCCTTTTTCAGAGGAGACATCTTCAGCCTAGCACTATTGAGGGTTATAGTACTGCAATAGCCGACAAGGTGGGCAATGATCACATTAACATAAGCAAGGACGAAAACTTGACCCGTTTGCTGGACAGTTTTCATAGGGATAAGCCAAAAGGCAGGCGCGGTATTCCCGCTTGGAACCTGTCCTTGGTTCTCCACCAGCTTACTAAGCCTCCCTTTGAACCTCTTAGAAAGGCTTCCCTGAAGCATCTCACCTTTAAAACAGTTTTCCTTTTAGCCTTGGGTTCTGGAAAACGGAGGAGTGAGATTCATGCCTGGATCCACAGAAACATTAGACATCAAGAAGATTGGTCCAATGTTTCGTTGTCCCCCTCTCCAAGTTTCATCTCTAAGAATCACCTGGCTAAGGAGGGCCCATCTTGTGTCGCTCCGGTTGTCATACCAGCCCTGGCTCCTACCTTGGACAGGATAGAAGTCTGTGCCCGGTTAGGGCACTTCGTTATTACTTGGACAAAACCAAAGATCTCCGGACCGGCAAGGAGTTGGTTTTTGTGTCTTTCAGAAAGAGTTTCCAGAAGGATATTGTACCTGCCACTATTTCCTCCTGGATCAAACAGACTATTGTCTTATGCTATCAGTTATCAGACGAACAGGCTCAAGACTTGCACCAAGTTCGGGCACATGATGTCCGCGCCTTCGCGGCATCCAAAGCTTTTCAGGGAGGTGTTGCTTTAGATCAGATATTGGCAGCCTGTCACTGGAAGTCTCACAATACGTTTACCCAGTACTATCTGAAGGATGTGGCCTGGGCGGACTCAGAGTTGTTCCATTTGGGCCCTGTGGTAGCTGCCCAACAAATTAGAGTGAACTAGGAAGCTTCCATGTATATAGTTGTAGATATGGACTTCATTTAAAAAAAAAAAAAAAAAAAACAAGAAACAAGAAAGATGAGGGATCACTTCACAAATTTTCCCCTTATCACTTCCTCATGGACTCCTTGAACTTAGATCCCTTCGCCTATCCTCTCCTCCTTCTTTTCAGTAAATTCTGTAACAGAAAAAAGGGGGGGGAGCAGTCGGATCTTAACCAGGGATTTAGAAACCTGTCCGGTTGTTTTCCCTATGGTTTGACAGTATATTTCTGGTTTTGAGTCTATTTCTCCCCTTCTTAGAGCTACCCTCCAACCAATGGGTAGTTATTCTGCATCGGTCCACTAGGTAAGATATATTAACGTAATAAAATGGAAAATTTAATAGTTAAATTAAATTTTTATAAGATAATATCTTACCTAATGGACCAGGGGAGTCCCACCCTACCTACCCCGCTATAGCTCAAAAGGGGACATTCTTAGGTAGGCCACAAAAAGAGGGAGTGCGCATGTGCGCACACACGCAGTAGGGGAGCTGGGTGTCCGTAGGACACCTGGCGAATGAAGACGACACTACCGGTCCCTGTCAGAGCCCAGCTCAGGACGTTTTTTTCTAACGTTTGGCGGGACCGGCTGCGCGCCGGGCAAATGCATCAGTCCACTAGGTAAGATATTATCTTATAAAAATTTAATTTAACTATTAAATTTTCCAGTTTCTGGGACCAGTAGTAGCGGCTCAACAGGTCCTAGACACTTTCCCTCAGAGTAATCCTCGGAAAGAAAAGGGGGGGGGGGGGCACATCCGCTACAACCAAGTCTTAGGAGTCTTCCCCAGGTTCTAGGTATAAGTCTACCTCATCAGGGTGTTTCGGGTAAGGTCTTTATATCCTTTAATCTTAATTATATTTCTTGTTTAAGGACCATTAAGGTTGTCATTAAACCCCTTAAGGGCATAGTAGCATCTCCAAACCTTGGCTTTGGACTCCTCACGTGACAGCCCTCGGGCTCTTCCTCCCTAGTGTATTTATCGTACACTTCTCTCCTTAGACAAACACCCAGAAAGTGTATTTGCACTCTTTCTTTCATTCTGGTTTTTGGCTTATTACAGGCCCAATCTCGGGTTGGGGCACTGTCACGGGACTCAGACTGGTATTTTTTAATCTCACTTTCATATCTTTCATTATCTAATTCTATCTAAATTCTAAGAAAAACAAACATATTTGCCAGTCTCAACTGTAATCCCGCCACCGGGCGGTTGGATTCAGCAATCAGTTCCACATGGTAAGCTATTGTAGCGCAATAAAATTGAAAATTTTAATTACTTAAATGTAGCTTTTATAAGCTACAAGCTTACCATGTGGGACTGAGAAGAGTCCCACCCGACCTCCCCGCTGTATTACAGCTGAGGGGGTATGGGTTTAAATCTCAATGAGAAAGGAGATGACATAAGGGAGAAATCACGTGACGATAACCTGAGGCTATGGCCAACTATAAATGTCTGTTTTTCTTAGACTTTGGCCATGATGCCTCGCGGCCATCCGAGAACAGCAATCAGTCCCACACGGTAAGCTTGTAGCTTATAAAAGCTACATTTAAGTAATTAAAATTTTCAAATTTAAGTAATTAAAATTTTTAAACTTATTTTAATTATTATATCCATCCTGCTGGACATGGATATTATTTTGCCTTTCCCTCTGAACCCATCAGACACCCTTCATTGCTGCTCATTTATACAGTTTACAGGTACAGTTTTTTATGTTTCTTAGCTAAATTTGGTGGGGAGGTTTAATGGCATGAGAGTTTATGTGTGATTGCTTTCTTGGCAATATCTGGCTATATCTCGGAAACCGTAAGGTGTAGGAAGTTGATACTTGGTGGGACTTTGGGTAGGGGGTGTAGGTGTGCACCGTCATGGTGTAACCTTGATTTGACCTTCCCATAGTGACATTGACCTATAAAATCTTGTCCGGGCTATATCTTGGAAACCGTAAGGTGTAGGAAGTTGATACTTGGTAGGGATATTGGTTAGGGGGCGTAGGTGAGCAACGTCATGGTGTGACCTTGATTTGACCTTGCCGTAGTGACCTTGACCTATAAAATCTTGTCCGGGCTATATCTCGGAAACCGTAAGATGTAGGAAGTTGATACTTGGTAGGGACATTGGTTAGGGGCGTAGGTGTGCAACGTCATGGTGTGTCCTTGATTTGACCTTGCGGTAGTGACCTTGACCTATAAAATCTTGTCCGGGCTATATCTTGGAAATCGTAAGGTGTAGGAAGTTGAGACTTGGTAGGGACATTGGTTAGGGGGTGTAGGCGTGTAACGTCATGGTGTGACCTTGATTTGACCTTGCCATAGTAACCTTGACCTATAAAATCTTGTCCGGGCTATATCTTGGAAACCGTAAGGTGTAGGAAGTTGATACTTGGTAGGGACATTGGTTAGGGGGTGTAGGTGTGCAACGTCATGGTGTGACCTTGATTTGACATTTGACCTTGCTGTAGTGACTGAGTTTGAAAATCTTGTCCGGGCAATATCTTGGAAACTGTAAGGTGTAGGAAGTTGATACTTGGTAGGGACATTGGTTAGGGGTTGTAGGTGTGCAATGTCATGGTGTGACCTTGATTTAACCTTTAATCTTGCCGTAGTGACCTTAACCTATAAAATTTTGTTCGGGCTATATCTCTGAAAGCGTAAGGTGTAGGAAGTTGATATTTGGTAGGTACTTTGGTTGGGGTTGTAGGTGTGCATCGTCATGATGTGACCTTGATTTGACCTTGCCGTAATGACCTTGACCTATAAAATCTTGTCTGGGCTATATATTGGAAACTGTTAGGTGTAGGAAGTTGATACTTGGGTGGCACATTGGTTAGGGGGTGTAGGTGTGCAACATCATGATGTGACCTTGATTTGACCTTGCTGTAGTGATCTTAACCTATAAAAGTTTGTCCGGGCTATATCTCAGAAACTTTAATGTGTAGGAATTTGATACTTAGTAGTTAGTAGGGACATTGGTTGAGGGTTGTATGTGTGCAATGTCATTGTGTGACCTTGATTTGACATTTGACCTTGCCGTAGTGACCTTGACCTTTACAATTTTATCCAGGCAATATCTCTGAAACTGTAAAGTGTAGGAAGTTGATAGTTGGTAGGGACATTGCTCAGGGGTTGTAGGTGTGCATCATAGTTTTTAGTTTACTGATTAATGCTGTCATCTTGCTATTGAATTGTCTTTTTTTAATACTTTATCTTTGAATACATTTTTTTTCTCTTAGATGTTATTTTCTCTACTTAAACATCAATTAGACCTTAATATAACTGACACTGCTCTGAAAGTATCCGGATCTTTGTACTGTTTCACTACTTCTATATATCATGGTGTTAAAAACCATTTCCCCAGGCTGTGGGGTATGGGCATCTCTGATGCTATTTTCTTTTCTATTTCAACAAGTGTTGTAATGGCAATGCTTTTTTATGTTTTTGGGGCTTCAAAATCTTTCTCCGATATTTTTGCATTCCAAACCCTTGTATAGACTTCAGATGATTCGTTTTTCGGTAACACCATGGCAACACTTTTTTTGGTTTCTTTGACTTATATTTCTGTGGATTTTTTGCATTCCAAACCCGTGCATGAATAGGAGCTGGTTAGCTTTTCAGCAATATCAGGCAGCTAGTTATGCCATGGCAACACTTTTTTCTGTTTCTACATTGTGGATATAAAAAGTCCTGCAGAAGACCTGTATGGTAAAGTGACGTAACACTCCACAACATTAGACAATGATCTTGCTTGTTTGCTCTCCCACAAAATGGTGGACAAATATAAGTCCTTCTTTCCTCCATGAATAGAGGAGGTGGACATATATAAGTCCTTTCCTCCATGAAGAGCCGAGGCAGACAAAACAGGACATCTTGCACAATTCATTATTTTACTGCGTTAATACATCCAATCCAATGGACAATTGCTAATCCGGTCGGCACAGACCGGCCCGCCAAACGTCAGAAAAAGACGTGCTGTGTTTCCACCGGCCGGCCGGTCCCTAGTACTAGTGCACTCGCCAGATGGCGTGTCGTACTTCCTTCCTGTCTAGACAGCGTGACGTCATGGCATCTTTTTCGTTTGGCGCAAACTAGTGGACACGGAATTTCTCAGTGCTTCAGATTTTTGAAGTTTATCACCTACATTTTATTGCGTTAATACATCCTATCCAATGGACAATTGCTAAACCGGTCGGCGCGGTCCCAGTACTGTGCATTCGCCAGGTGGCGCATGGTATTTACTTCCTGTCTAGACAACATGACGTCATAGCATCTTTTTCGTTTGGCGCGTGTACCATCTGAACAAGACCATCAACATCATGATCCAGACCCTCTTTTTTTGTACAGGGAAGTAGCCATGGCTGACTTACCTTCACAATACTCGGAAGAAGTTGAGACCATTCTTAAACTCCCTGACCCCAGGGAAACTATGCCCAGGTCTTCCACTTCTGTTCTGAGTCTGGATGAAAAACAAGGCCAACAGGACCCTACTCCAGGAGGCCCCTCAGCTATGCTCCCTTTGAGCTCTGACATCAAAGATGCTTTTGACAACTTTGAGCAGGACTTCCTGGCCTCCAACTTATCTGAGGGTAAATACATAAAGCCCCTCCCTCAACTTCAAAGTGGTACACGGTGATACAGCCTTGTTTGAGGACAAAATCCTCTGGAGCCCCTATGGGCAAGGTTCCCCTACCAGTTCTTAAGGAACTGCAACATCAAGTTAGGCAGAACCTCTCTACCATCAACTTCACAGATGCTTTTAATAAGACTGCCTCCTCCTATAACACTACCTTGGAAAAATGTCAACACATAGCAGAGATGTGTGCTCTCCTGTGGAAGATCATGACCTGGTGCCATCACTATCACATAACATTGAAAGCCAGACACATTCCAGGGTGCCTAAATGTGATGGCCGACCTTCTGTCCAGGTCGAACCAAGTGCAGTCAACAGAATGGTCACTGCATCCGCAGGTGTTCAAACAGATCTGCCAAAAGTGGTTCACACCTCATGTAGACTTATTTGCCACTCATCTGAACCACAAACTTCCACTGTACTACTCCTGTCCCAGACCCAAAGGCTTGGGACATAGATGCTGTGAACATAAACTGGACGGGTCTCACTGCCTATGCTTACCCTCCGACGGCGCTCCTTCACAGGGTGATCCAAAACATCAGGCAATGCTATTGCCTGATCATCGTAATAGCCCCAGGCTGGCCAGGGATGCCCTGGTTTTGGGACCTAGTGCAGCTCTCAACAGAGATCCCACTGCAACTTCCGGTGTCAACGACTCTTCTCAAACAGTCCCACAATTATGTGTTCCACCACAATCCACAGCATCTCAACCTCCACGCCTGGTGTCTAGTAGTGGACAGCTCCAAGAACAAGGCTTCTCTGTGGAGGTGGCACAGAGAATTGCTGCACCTCAGAGGTCATCAACAAGAACCATCTACAAGTCAAAGTGGGCCTTATTTGAGAAATGGTGCAGAGAAAATTCGGTGGATTTCTCCACTCCATCTGTGAAACAAGTCTCAGACTTTTTCATGTACCTGTACCAAGATCTAAACAGGCGTCAACGACTCTTCTCAAACAGTCCCACAATTATGTGTTCCACAGCAATCCACAGCATCTCAACCTCCACGCCTGGTGTCTAGGAGTGGACAGCTCCAAGAACAAGCTTCTCTGTGGAGGTGGCAGAGAGAATTGCTGCACCTCAGAGGTCATCAACAAGAACCATCTACAAGTCAAAGTGGGCCTTATTTGAGAAATGGTGCAGAGAAAATTCGGTGGATTTCTCCACTCCATCTGTGAAACAAGTCTCAGACTTTTTCATGTACCTGTACCCAGATCTAAACAGGCACCCCTCGACCATCGATGGTTACAGGACGGACCTTGTTGACACTTTGGGCCCAATGGGCCACCATATTGCACAAAGTTCAGACCTTCATAGGTTACTCTCCAGCTTTCCTAGGGATCGTCCCAAAAGTTCCAGGAATCTTCCTAAGTGGAACCTTTTCTGTTGTTCTTAATGAGCTCACAAAAGCACCCTTTGAGCCTATGAAAGACACAGACCTGAAACATCTTACTCTTAAAACTGCTTTCTTGCTAGCTTTGGCCTCCGGCAAGCGCCGCAGCGAAATCCATGCCTGGGTTGCAAACAAAGTATCTAATCTAGGCCAATGGGAAAAGGTTGCCTTGTTCCCTTCTTCTGACTTCATAGCCAAAAACCCACTAGCAAGAGAAGGTTCTCAAAGTGTGTCTCCAGTGACTATTCCTGCTTTGACTACCATTGTAGATAGACAATTCAAAGAAGACAGGACCCTGTGTCCGGTGCGGGCCCTGAGGTAATATTTGGATCGAACCAAAGACCTGAGAGGGTCTCGATCCCTCCTTTTCATCTCCTTCAAGAAAGGACATACCTCAGACATCCGACCCACTACTCTCTCTTCCTGGTTGAAACAAACCATTCTACTTTGTTATAAACAAGCAGACCAACAAGCAAGTCCAAGTTAAAGCGCATGACATTTGGGCCTTTGCGGCCTCTAAGGCCTTTTACGGTGGGGTATCGGTGGACCAAATCATGCAAGCCTGTCACTGGAAAGCTCACAACACATTTACAAATTTTTACCTAAAAGACCTTTCTTGGTCAGACAATGACAATATGTATCTGGGACCAGTAGTGGCGGCACAACAAGTCCTAGATCCTTCCCCTTAGACCAGTTGTCCTCAGAAAGAAAAGGGGGGGGGGGGGGGGGGGGGCACATCCGCTACAACCAAGTCTTCAGGAGTCTAATCCCAGGATCTAGGTATAGTCTTACCTTCAAGATGTTACGGGTAAGGTCATTTTGTTTTTAGTTTATCAAATATAATATGTATTTAGGACTTATTAAAGTTGTCATTAATCTCATATTCGGTGGCAAAAAATTTTATGAGAATTCCTTAGACCTCTAAGTGAGCATTGCTGCAGTTCTGTCCTACAATCAAAACATCTTGACAGTTTTTAGCACTGTGTTCCATTCTATTTAGGTTTTTGGCTCTTTACAGGCCCGGTCTTCGGGATTGGGGCATTGTAAATGGGACTCAGACTGGTATTTCTAACACTCTTTCTAATATATATTACTTCAAATCTAAGAAAAGTCGACATATCTTCCAGTCTCGGCTGTAATCCCGCCACCGGGTTGTTGGATTCAGCATTGAGTCCCACATGGTAAGCTATTGTAGCGTAATAAAATTGAAAATTTTATTTACTTAAATGTAGCTTTTATAAGCTACAAGCTTACCATGTGGGACTCAGAAGAGTCCCACCCTGCCTCCCCGCTGTTTACAGCTGAGTGGTAGGTTTAAAAACAACAACAAAGTAGGGCGATTGGTCAGAAGTTATCACGTAACGACAACTTGAGGCTACGGCCAACTATAAATGTCTATTTTTCTTAGACCTTGGCCATGATGCCTTGTGGCCATCCGAGAACAGCATTGAGTCCCACATGGTAAGCTTGTAGCTTATAAATGCTACATGTAAGTAATTAAAATTTTCAAATTTAGAGTATTTTCTTTAAATATGTTATTCACCTACTTTTGGATCAGCTCAAACATAGTAAATTGGCAGACCTATAGCTTATATCATAGCTGAGCAATAGCTATTTTGAGGTTATCACTGTTGAGTAAATTAGTTATAAATTGAAAACTATTGTATTTACAGAAATTTGTATAAATATGTTATTCAGCGATTTTTAGTCTAATTCTAATAGCACTTTTATAGCGCTTAATCTCTGTCAAAAAGACAGACTCTAAGGTGCATCACACAAAAACATTATTCAATATTCATAAACCAGAGACATTGCAGGGGTCAGCACCGCGGAGAAAGCAGGAGATTGGAAATTTAGGGTGGATATGCTTTTCCAAAGTGGTATGACTTCAGCTTTGACGTGAAGGAGGCAAGTGAGTTTGAAACAGAAACATGCCATCATATTGACTTCGACAAGTGTTATATGCACTATGTCTGGGTATGAGAAAGGGTTGAAAGTATTTGGGGTTACCACTGTGTAATTACTTATAAACAAGCACGGCAGTCTTAAAGATAGAATGGTACTTAATTGGCAACCAATGTAGTGCCATGTAGTCAGCTAAAACATAGTAAAATTTCAGACCTATGGCTCATTGCATAGCTGAGTAATAGCTATTTTCATGTTCTCACTGTTGAGTAAATTGCTTGTAGCTTGAAAACTATTGCATTTAGAGAGTTCTCACTGTTGAGTAAAACAGTTATAACTTAAAAACTATTGCATTTACAGTATTGTTTGAATATGTTATTCACCTACTTTTCCGTCATCTATAACCTAGTGAACTTGCAGACCTGTAGCTCATTGCAGAGCTGAGTAACAGCTACTTTTAGGATATAGCTGTTGAGTAAATAAGTTGTAACGTGAAAACTATTACATTTATAGTATTTTCTTTAAGAATGTTATTCTTCTAATGTTTGGTCAGCTATAACAAAAAAATTGCGGATCTCTGGCTCATTACAGAAGTGAACAATAGCTACTTTGAGGTTCTCCCTGTTGAGTAAAAGAGTTGCTACTTGAAAACTATTGCATTTAGGGAATTTTGTTTACATATGTTATTTATGTACTTTTGAATCAGCTATAACATAGTAAAAATGTAGACGTGGAACTCATGGCATAGCTGAGCAATAGCTGTTTTCGGGTTCTCACTATTGAGTAAGTCAGTTGTAACTTTTGCTCTGAACTATTGCATGCCATTTAGAGTATTTTGTTTAACTATGTTGTTCACCTGGTTTTGGGTCAGCTATATCATAGTATAATTGCAGACCTATAGCTCATTGCATAACTCAGCTATAGCTACTTTCAGAGTATTGCTGTTAAGTAAATCAGTTGTAACTTGAAAAATATTGCATTTAGAGTACTTTGTTTACATATGTTATTCACCTACTTTTTGATCAGCTATAACAAACTAAAGTTGCAGACCTGTAGCTCATTGTATAGCTGAGCAATAGCTACTTTCAGGTTTTCACTGTTGAGTAAATCAATTTTAACCTGAAAGTTGTTGCATTTAGAGAATTTGCATTTAGAGAAGTGAATTTAGAGAAGTGAATAATTTCATCATTTATTCTGAGTTGGACATCAATATGAAATAGAATAGAAAATTACGCATTAACAGATGAACCAAATTAAGTCTTGCTGTGTAATCACCCTGTTACTGTTATCAGTATTAACTCTAGTATTTTAGGATCTCTATGGGCTTTCTCCACAGGCTAGCCTTTGATTGATATCTTTGCAGATGTCAGGTAGCTCTGCTATGGTATCCACTACATAATGAGCTCCTGCCTTGATCAGAATGTCTCTGCTTTTCTCCAATCGTCCCTGTATCTCCTCGCTACTCAGATTGGCCTCCTGTTCCAGGCTGTCAATATCCATATAATTGCTGTATCTAGCCACACCTACACCCCAGCAGCCCGCCTCTAGGGCCTCCCCGATCCCAGATATGGTGTCATCAACCTTTACCACTGACTGAATGGGATGCACATTGAGTAAGTCCAGGTTCTTGTAAACCATGAAGGGCTTTGGCCTTGCTCCATTCAATACTTGATCCCCAGCCACTGAAGCATCGGGCTCATAGCCCTGTTTTTTAGCCTCACTGAGTAGGATGTCTACCATAACCTCAGTGAAGCCTGTACTGCTGCCTATCTTCATGTGGTAATCCTTCTTCAGTGTTGCAATGGCCTCAGCACAGCCGGGAATGAGAGTACAATACTTCGGGAGGCAAGACAGCTGCATGGGCACAAAGTCCTTAAACATGTTGTCCACATCAGTTTGGTCAGGATGCTTTCCATACACTGACTTCCACCTGCACATTTACCAATACATATCAAGATCAATTTTAATTGAATGTAGTAATATAGTGGTTTAAACAAGTGTTTAATAAGACATAAATAGGGGCCACGGTTCGGGGTTCGATCCCCGTCATGGCCGTAAGTGGGAGCTGGTAGTTGCTTGCCGTTGGTCGGCAGTTTACAGTACAGAACCCTAGCGAACTGTATGTACTGGTTTCCTCTGCCCTTCCAACTACCCGTCGTGATATGACCTGTACAGTGTTGAAAGCGACGTAAAACCCCAAATAAATAAGACATAAATAGACTGCACCAACTCAAAGTTAATAGATCCCTAAACAGGCTATCAGTCACTCCACAGACGTTAATTGGGTAGTTTCTGTGGAACCCATTTTCTGTATGCCACAATTATTACAAATATTTTGCATTTTTTCATTCACAATGTTAAGTGTCATCCTTTTTCAAAGTATTTAAATGTTTGTGCATTCTATAATCATTTTTTTTTATTTCTTAATAAATGTATATTTGTGTCCTCCAAAGATTGAACAATATCTGTAAAAACACCTTACATTTGGTGCAATTTCTGATAAGACAAATTATGAAATCTATTTAAATTATATCATATATATACATATTATTATATACACAGTTCTTTCGTCTGATAAAGATGAGATTGTACCAGCTATAGATAAACACACTCCTCTTCCCGATTCAGGCATGTCTTGCTGCTGCCATACGTTTTGACTTGTGTGTAAATACTCAAAAATGATTTCATGGATTTCATTCAAACTTGGTGTACATGTGTGTTTGGGCCCAGGAGAAGACCCTTCCTTCATAGTAACCTTAAACTGCCAAAATTAAATAACTTATGGCCACCTTAAGTCTGAGTAGGCTCAAACTGCACTAAATGTAGCTTCTAGTGTCATATTTGAGCCCTGTAGCTTTAATTTTAAGGTCACCTTAAGGTCTTTGAAACTGTCTTAATGAGTAATTTTATGCACTTTTTGCAGGATGACGTCTTTTTAAGCCCTTTAGTTCTAAACCTATTTGACTCATCCAGCTAACATTTCATCCTAGACTATAAAAATATTCTCTTTTTTTTAAATAGGACGAATATCAAGGCATATAATTGACCTCCAAACTGTGTTCGAGGCCCATAAAGACCCCCACCTGATTGATTATGTGCCTGTATACAATATATATATATATATGTCTGTATACAATATGTATTTTTTTTTATTTTAGCTTGCTTATAACTTTCAATTAAGGATGAGTAGACCTTTTTTGGCAGGTTTTCTGCAAAACTGATAAACTATTTGGGGCTTACTATTTTAGAATGTACATTTAAATGCTTTGAAAGAGGCTCAAACTTATCATTGCAGGTAAATTCATGCTAAATCTTTTATGAATAAATCAATTGTGGCATACAGAGATTGCCTGTCTGGGAATATGTTGGTGTAAAGTTACCCAAATAGAAGACTGGATAGACCAACATGAAAAATTTTATCTCGATTTATTGACTTAGTATCTCCAGAAATCGATTTGTGTATCTTAATTTATCAACTTAATTAACTAAATAAATTCACTTGGGTATCTTCATTTATTGATTTACTAACTTGGTAAATTGTATCTTTTTTTGTCAACTTTACTAACTCAATAAATTCACTTACTCATTTGAAAAATCAACTTACATATCTTGATTTTGTCAACTTTCTAACTTAATAAATTCTCTTAGCTACCTGGACTTATCTATTTAGTAACTTGATAAGTCAACTTCTCTAGGAATAACAAACTCCTAACTTCTTAATTGCTATATCTGGATCTTTCACTGGTTGTGTTGCCTAAACTGGTTCTTCTCAAATTACTAAGTCAATATATCGAGATAACCAAGTCAATTTATCGAGATAATATGCCGGAGTATGCAGAAAATTATAATATCTAATTTGATTTATCATGTAAGTCAATACAACCAGATAGCTAAGTGAATTTATCAAGTTAGTAGACAAATAAAAAAAACTATGATGTTGGTCCTTTTAATCTTCCGTAACACATTCTACTTTTTCTGGTTCAAAACAAAGCAGTCCCTATAAGATACAACAGAATTGACAGAACAGCCGCCATTTTAAATTAACTTTGATGAAAGTGAAGGTTTCGTAAATCTCAAATTAGTCTGTTTTCTGTTCACAATATTAAAACCAGAAAATTATTCACAACAGAAGTGAACAAGGTAGTGAAATATACCCAAAAATAAAACTATAACATCAGACCTCTTTCTATATCATTAACTGTGACCCCTCTCTGTAGCCACTAGAAAACAGCCTTTTTGGTAGATGGTTGTTACAGTTAAGGTCAAATCCCCACAATGCCTCTGTACAACCAAGTGTTGCCATGATCTGGATTCAAACCTACAACCACCCTGATAAGTGACCACTGAGGCCTCTTAATTACATTGTACCTGTGATCCTCAGTCGTTGACTCAAAATAAACGGTATGCAGAACCAATATTTTGACAAAATCAGAACAAATAAGCCATTGTACATTTTGTCAAACCACAAAATTATGAAATGTAATGAGAATATTTTTTTTTTAAATTTTTTTCTTCAAGAAAAGTATAATTTTGTGAACAAATGTTTAATCTTTTAAAACATTTTCTATTTTATGGTGAAACTTGCTCCAGCTAAAATTTCAAATTCAACTTATCGGGCTATTTGACTGGGAATCTCTGTCTTTGCCTTGTTCTGGAAAAAGTACTAATGTACACGTGATTTTTAAAACACTTAATTTTGTCAAAAATTATTCCAATTAAAATTTCAATTATTTAATAGTGTATGAGTGGGTGCTATTTGCCTTTCTTTTACTTCAGGCATCTCTGTTATGGCTTTGATGTGGAGGTCTTTTCGTAGACCCATTGGGACCCTGGCCTCCTGCATGCTTATTGGAACCTGAATTAAGAAGAACAATTGCTCACTTGTCATCACATGCAAACACAATTTTTATCTATGGACTTGTGCAATAATTCAGTTCAAACTGTTGCATTTTAGCATGGATTTTTTTTCAAAGAATGTGTACTGAAAAGCAGTACATATTTATAATAACGTTAACTAAACTTCATTTATTTTAAGAAAATTCTGTTGTTATTTTTTTCTTGCACAAAGTTCAAGTGAATTATTTTTATACACATTTTAAAATGCATGCTTAAACGATACGTTTCGAAAAGTTACTATATCTAAATACAAATTGCTATAACTGATCTCATTTACTTGAATAATAAAGAATAAAAACAAGTAAGAATTAGACCTACACATCATAGAACCGATGCAAATCTGTATCCACCGGAAAGACGACTCCCCAAAGCCAGTGAACCATCGTTTGACCTTGGAAGTAGAGGCCAAAGGTCAAATCTGACAACATCAGAAGATACCCAGCCCATGATTTCCTATAAGTTGGTTTCACATTGCAAACCTCTAGGACCAATAATAAGTAAGTTATAAGGACTTTTAAGCTTGGAAGTCCTCATTTGACCTTGAAGGAGGGGTCTAAGGTCAAATATGACCACATCAAAAGATTCCCAGCCCATGATTTCCTATAAGTTAGTTTCACATTGCAAACCTCTAGGACCAATAATAAGAGTTACAAGAAACTTTTAAGTTTGGGTGTCCTCGTTTGACCTTGAAGGAGGGGTCTAAGCTCAAATCTGACCACATCAAAAGATACCCAGCCCATGATTTCCTATTAGCTGGTTTCACATTGCAAACCTCTAGGACCAATAATAAGGGAGATATAGACACTTTTTAAGTCCGCTATGTAGGGTACTTTGGCACTCCATGGATGACTTTGAATTAAGAGCTTAAGGTCAAATGTCTGCAAGGTTGTAGAGGACATGTATATCTGTTATACATATCACTTATGAGGAGATTCAACCTACCTATGAGAAACAGCCAGTAGAAAAATGTAAATAATTTTCAAAGAAATGTCCGCGGTGGCCATGTTGTTTATCAGACTGAGGCTAATTTCAGCCACAGAGAAGCTTTCCCCCCAATGAAGATATCCTGCAAATTTGAACCTAGCTGGTGTAGTTTTCCTCTGAGAGGGTTAACGCTGAAAATTTCTTTATGTGCGGCGGAAGCGACGTAGTGCACGCTAAACCAAAGTATCCACCGGATGCCTCCGGTGGATACAATTATCTGGACTGAACAAACTCTAGATCTACATGTCAGACTGTCAGTATTTGAAGACTTACCTTGTGTTTTTCAAAGACTTCCACAAACACCACAGCTGGGGCCAGGACGTATTTGTCTGCAGTTGTACCACTCCAGTCCATTATTGCAGCCTTGAGAGGACCAGTGTACTTTCTTATGTAGCGAAATGGTGAATTCATCTTGCCTTTGTACTAGCCAATACAGAAGTAAGAGTAAGTGAATCTTGATTAATTATTGAACTCTAATTAAGTTTTCCTTAATACTTTTAGCTGTTGTCCAATAGAAAACAATACAGATGCTTTTACCTGTAAAATCCCCAACCTCAACACGTGTAATAAATCCACACTTCAGACAAATCAAGTGTTTTATACAAGTACACCCATGCATAAATTAGCATAACTGATAAGAAATGAAAATGCAAAGCATCTAAGAGTTTTCTTTGTAATTTGGAGAACTGTCAGTTAATGTGATGGACAGGAGTTTCAGTTTATATAATGTATTCGTATATCTACTGCCTTTACATCAGCATACTGCCGAGACCATGAAGCTCGAGTTTAATTACGTCTCGGTCGAACATGTAAGAGTACTGTATGTATGAACTACCTGTACACGTTTGAAAAAGAAAGGACAAATTTGAGCCTTACGGAAGGCTATAATTAATGTGGGTGTTCCACCACACGACTAAGGCTCCCGATTAAGGGTTTTTGAGGGTCGGTTTCAGAAATATGCTTAGTCCCAGGCGTCCTGTAAGGGTCGGTTGTGGTCGGTTGTGGCCGTGAGAGAAATCAAACATGTTTGATATTTCTCCCGACCCCAACCGATTATTTTTTCCCGCCATAAACAAAATGTCCAGTCCCAGGCTTCCTCAGGCCTCCTCAGACCAAAATTACACAGTCCTATGCTGTCCCAGGCCGCCTGCGACCCTTAGTCCCCGACCCTTAGTCCCAGACCTCTATCACTTAGTCCCAGGCTTCCTGCGACCCTTAGTCCCATTGCCAAACAAAAATCGGCGATCCTGGTCTGGGGACGCCTCAGGACATCTTGTGGGGTCGGGACTTAATCCTGGGTTAGTCGGGGCTTAGTCCCAGGAGGCCTGAGGCGTCCTGGGACCCAGTCGGTTTGTCTACGACTAGAAAAATGGCTTAATCGGTTCTTAGTCCCAGACCAGTTGGGGACAGTCTGGGGCCTCCTGGGGCGTCCTGAGGCCGATCTGTAGTTAATCCCAGACCTTCATACCGATTCTGTCTTCCACCCCATTGGTCAATTTTTTTTCCATTTTTTCCAAGACTACCCACGATTAAGGGTCCCAGACAGGTTCGAGGCTTAATCCTTTGGTGGAACAGGGGCATAAGCTACAAAGTTGGTCCAGAAAATTCTGGTACAAGGGTAGTTAAATGATGACAGAAAAGCTTATCTAAAGTATGTCCAATAATTGGAACAAAAAAGGTAGGTCAGCTGCTTATAGGCTTGTACGTTAGACGAAACTATTATTGGTTAAAGGTTATCTTAAAAGAATGTCTGATAACAAGTATTACACGGGTGGTCACTAAGATAAACGGTCATAGAGATAAACGGTCTTCAGAAATTATGTCGCAAAAACAGTGAAAGGGCTTAAACAACAATATAACATAAACCAAATGTTATGGTGGGCATTGTTTAAATATATGTTGTTATTTAGTTTGTGTGATTTTGTTATTTACCCTATTTAAATTTGAAAGATTTAAAGACCGTTATCTCTGTGACCGTTTATCTTAATGACCCCCAGTGTACATGGGTGGTCTGTTCAAACTCAAGTTCTCGCACACCGACAAACGAATGCATCCCGGACCGGTTGGTGGAGGTTATAAATTTCAACGGGGGGGGGGGGGGGGGGGGGGTATGTAGACTTTCTCCAAGTCTTTGTATTTCTCATTCCACCAAATTTGACATAGAAGGGGGGGGGGGGGGGGGGGCAGTATTTCGCCCATAAAAACAAAAAAATACAGTGTGGCTTTATAAAAGTTATCAGAATGAAAAGAGGTTCCTCAAACTGTAAAATTATAGTGGCATCCTAAAATATATTTTGTGATAAGTACAAATACATCCATAGATAAGTACAAATACATCCATAGAACTTGGCCCATGGTAATAAAATTAGGGCTGTTGAAAAGTGGACAGCATTTCGTCAATTTTTTTTTCTGTTCCCAAAAGTTACAAAGACTGTTAAAACACTTTGCACAGAATAATTAAAGCAAAAGGTCGATTCTTCCCATTGTAGCATATTCTCATTCTAGCAAATGATGACATGAAAAATACATGAATGACATGAAAAATTTATATTGACCCAACACAGTTTAGAGAACATACAGCTCTCTGCATCAGTCAGATGCAGTTTGTTAGGCATATTTTTCACCGACATACATGAAATCATTATGAATCCAATGGATGAGTTAAAAATCTTCTGTCTGCTGAAATACTTTTGTCAGCACCAAATTCTTGAAAAAAAGTCATTCAGTCCTCGTATAATACCTAAGACGAAAGGACGTATTGAGGAAAGTATGGGGAAAATGCAAAGTAACAGCTTATCCACCATGCAACTTCACACCCGTATCATAACGCACTCCAGAACTGCGGTTGTCCCATCCAACCTGCGTGGTCTGTCAATAACTTAAAGGGGATTTATTTTCTTTAAATGACATGTTTTCGTTGTGAACGTCCAAGGCAAACTACAGCAGAGTGCACACCATTTGAAGTGTATTTTAAATGAAGGACCTCATATTTTTGGGCTTTGACTAGCTAGGTATTTTGTTGAGTTGTTTACTGGCCTTTTTCCATTTCCTGGGTCGTCTACTTGAAAGTTGTTTTATTATAGTATATATTATGTTTGGCTTGTCTTATTTTCGTGTCCAAATACCAAAAGGTAAATAAAATGTTGTTAAAAATGATACTGCTCAGCCAGTGAATTTCGTCACCCCAGTGAAGTTCGTCACCTGCCATAAAAACGCTCAAGAACAGGCCATATTCACATTTAAATAAATGGAATAGCTTCTTTCAACGGCAAGGTATATATAAATGCCGTAACTAGACAGTAAAAACTCTTTAATATTGTCATAAAATACAGGTGATGAACTTCACTGGGGTGACGAAATTCACTGGCTGAGCAGTAGAGCTTGAGGTTTACAGACTGATCCGTCTATATGTCTACTTCCTATGAACCATGTGTACTTGTGTACATTGTAAGTACTACTATTTTTTCTGACAATGTGACTTCATAGAATTGTGCTATAAAACCTCACTATTACAACAAGTCGATATGTGCAAGTACAGCAAGAGCCTGGCGCACATTCCACTACCTGATGAGTATCAAGAAAAATTAAACTCTATTCTATCATAACCAACAGTAAAAAACATTTCCATTTGTGTGAAACCTCCTCATTGAAGTAATGAGATATTCAGGTTATTTCTTACCTCATAAGTAGCCTTTTCTGATCAAGTTTACCCTCTTTCTTTTCAGCTGCGTGAAATAATCTCAAATTACTCCATACAAACAATAAGGAAATCACCCTTCTTGACAGGTTAATGAAAACTAGTTTTATACTACATGTGTTGAGTACTTGTCTAGATTTACAGTATCTAGCTACTACACATGATGATCTACATTGAAAAATCGGTTTGTTTGTTTTTTTTTGTTTGTTTGGTTTTTTTTTTTTTTGTTTGTTTTTTTTTTGTTTCTTGTTGTTGTTGTTGCTGTTGGTTGAGCTTTCTGTGTACATAGAATTAGGTCTGGTCGTTATAACAAGTGTTAAAAGTGTGGAGTGCTTTTATCAATATTTTGTCCCTTTTCTTTGCTGGCTGTTCTACTGTGCCGCTAGACTTGCTCCAAGTCTTTGTATTTGTATCCATCAGTAACCTGAATAGTTAAATTTAAATTGGAAACTTACAGGAGTTCATTGTACCACTAGCATTCTGGAGTTAGGGGGATAGTCTCTGAAAAAACAAAGACTTGTGCCACCCATTTAGCTTCAACTGTAATGAGGACACATTTATGCAGATTGTATGCACAACATTATGGAGAAATCTCCAACATATTTACATACTGTTATTTATATGATGGGGGTTTTCCCTCTTGAAAGCATGCTGCCACAGCTGTCATGCTGGGTTTCATAGTATTGTAGAACACAAATACAGCCAACACTTGGAAGCCTTTTATGTATATACTTATTGAGAGTTTACTTTGAGAACATCAGAGTGAAAAGTATGTAAATGAATTAAATAGGTGTAATAGTTTCCCAGAGTATTTGTATGAATATTGCCTTGTTTTAGTTTTGAGATTCTAAATTCCCATGGTTTTGAACATATTGTAAAAATTGGTAAAAGTCCCTAAGAGGGCTGTTCCATATTGGCGATCCAAATGTATACCTTGTTTCTAGTTAATTGGAAAAATTTAAATTGTTCATGATCCATGGATAAAGAGGCTTGATTTTACATTAGCTTTTCAAATGAGATTTTAGGGGCTCGGTGGTGAAGCATTTAGAGTTCTCGCCTCTAACCTCTGAGGTGGCCAGTTCGAATCTCGGGCCGGGTGCTTCATGTTGGAAAGTTGGTAGTTACTTGCCGATGCCCGGTGGTTTACAGTGCAATATGCACTGGTTTCCTCCATCTGTATACTACCCGTCGCAATATTACCCTGGCTGTTGAACGTGACGTAAAACAACAAATAAATAAATCTAAAATCAAGTGACATTTTGACTGGTACTAAAAAACTTTTGATTGGTTCTTAAATCTCCTTGAATCACTTGTGAACCTTATGAAAGCCTCGCCAATACCAGTGTAGGATGGAAAAGATTGATATACAAACTTTATAAAGAATTGTGTTCCTAAATGTAAGTTATGCTAATGATTATAGAGGATCACAGAAAACTTTTGACAAATTTAAACAGTATGAATTTATCAGGGTCACAAACGATTCATCTCTACCTGAAGTTTAACCCTTGGTTCCAGGCCAGTGCTGAAGGCTCTCAAATGTTATGATCATTGTTATGGACGTCAAAATGAAAAGTTTGACTTCCGGCCCATCCCTTCCAGATAGACTATCTTCAGGACTTGAAATATATTACAGAGGGGGATCAGCATAGTGGAACAGCCCTATTAGACAGTAAATTCCATTTGAAAGATTATCAACAAAACATAATGTAAAGTGTGCTTGATGGAAAAGATGTTTTTTGTGGTGTATGGAAAAATGTGTCCCGGACAATATCTCATGGAAAAAATGCCTCCTGCATATTTTGTATCCATGAAAAAATGTCTCCTAAGAAATACAAACAAGTAATATAGCTAGACCAAGAACGCATCTGTGGCCAGATGCAAGTTGTATCCACAGGAAAAGGACAACTAACATGGTTTTGAAGATGAACTGCATTTTTCAAGATGGCAGCCAGAATAAGAAAATTCTAAATTATTCACAGACATTAAAGGAGTAGTCCTTGTTATCTAGTGGGGCCAAAGTCACTCTATCTGTTATAGTTTTCAAGATAAAAGTTTCCATTTCCATCAAAATTCAAGAATGCGACTAAAATTTGGAGAAGTCATAATTTTTTAGAGATCCTAAAGGAGTAGTGTACTATAGTGATGGGAATCGCCTCCAAGTTGCATGGTCGACTAATCGTCCATTTTTCTGAGTGATAATCGAGCCATAATCGAATCCAATGTTGGCTATAGCATGAAACACATTCTTGGATGAAATATATGTTGATGCGGTAGGAATAACAGTGTTCTGATGTTTAGAATCTACCGAAAACGTTCACTTCTTGTAAATATGGCGGCAGATATAAACAAACCCAAATTTCATGACAAATCTGTCAAATTATTGAGGAAACTGCCTAAAAATTTGTGAAAAAGCGTGGATATGTATAAACATAACTAAATATTATGAAATCTTCAGTGATAATGATGAATCGATCTGCACTACTTCCGGATCGATCATCGCTACTACAGTGAATTTCGACCAACCATTCAATGTCTGTAGACATTTGTTCTACCACTAGTGTACTAAGTACTAATGCAATGCAACCATTCCTAAAATCACTCATATATTATGGTTTTGGAAATAGACAACTTTTTCCATTTAGTTTCAAGAAAAGTTACCCTTTAAACTATACCTATGACAAGATCTAAACTGAATGATGCTGATGTTCATAGATGTTATTTGTACACATTTAGTATGTTTAGCCATGGTGGTGTAGTGGTAACACACTCACCTCCCACCTCTGAGGTTGGCGGTTCAAACCACAGACCTTATGTGGGAAAGTTGGTCATTGCTTACCGATGATTGGCAGTTTACAGTACTGAACCTTGACCAACTGTATGTATTGGTTTCCTCTGCCCACAAAACTACCCATCATGTCCTGTACAGTGTTGAAAGCAACATAAAATCCAAATAAATAAAGTATGTTTTTTTTTCCAATTCCAAAGATGGGGTTTATTCACCTCATCCCACTATGATATTTTTGCATAGAAAAAAAAATTGTTTATAAATTTTTTTGACAGCATTTTTTCTGGAATACAACATATGCCGGATTTATTCTTTTGAGGAGGTATGGTTTCAGGAGGTATTCTTTTCAGGAGATCTTTTACCAGTAGGCATTTTCCCTTGATTTGTTTTTTCCTCAACAACTAGATCTAGAAAATTGATAATATACCTTCAGACCCCAACTGTAATGAAATATGCTGAAACAAATTCATTTATAGAAAGACTACAAAATAGTGACAATTATTATAACCTATTTATAAGGTATTGACAGAAGAAAATTTTATGAAACTTTAAAAAAAAGGTTTCGAGCTGCATATCCTGGGGAGAGAAGTGAAATGTGAAAGAAATTATTCAAAAGAAAAACAACTACAATTTTAGACTACAAACATAAAAAATACTGAACACCTCAATTCCCCTTTTATTTGGACATACATGATACTGAATCACCCATGATATATATCATATATATACTGATAAGCAGCACATTCTCTTGAAAGTGCATTTTAACTACATGGAAATGAGAGGTCCCACAGAGCTCATGGGGATTGTATTTTTACACATACCAGTATTTTAGAGAACACGTCTGTTGGATTAAATATAGAATTATGCTATGTATATAAGAGTGGGGCTTTTTTATTGGCTTAAAAAGTGCACAGGAATTCCTGAGTTCTTTAGTTATTTTTTTTAACACTAGGTGGACAGTCACTTCATGAAGTGAGAAAAGTCCTTTTGTCAGGGCTGACTGTTTCTTCAAAAGTCATACAGTACTCATATATTTCACAAAAGACAAAAGGACTTGGTGAAAGTCTACTGTGCCGCCTGATCCAGGGGTAAGCAAGGGATTTTATGCCCACTGAAAAGAATGTGATCACTATCCAATAGTGAAAATGAGGGTTTGTGACTGTTATAAATGTTTCCAAACGATTTTGCATTTGGATCCAGAATTGTACAATTGTGGATAAGATCACTCTATGATTGAAATGATTGGTGTACAAGTGTCATGAACACCTATATGATCTGTAGACCAAAGTGTACAGCTGACATGGGGTTCCCGGTGAAAAGGTTCAAGATAGACTTGCTATTCCCTTGCGTTTTGGCCTCATTTTTTATGATCCAGGTTGGGTCGTATATAAAGGGTTACTTCAAAGATCAAATTCATTGACCATTCTGAGCTTGACCACTATGGGTCACTACTTAGTTCCAAGACACAGAATAAAGGCCCAACAGTATTTAGTCAGGTAGTGACTGAGAAGAAGGGAAAACCTGGCACATTGCCATGCCATTTTGGCCTAACTAAGACCAGCACTCCTGCAGAAATATTTTGTGATGATGTATCTAGAGTTATTTACTGACCTGGAGCATATCCATAATTCGGGATTATTGAGATGAGTCTGCCCAACTAGCCCTGATCACTGGAAGGCAATTGAGCTTGGCTTAATGGAGAGGTGGAACTTGCCCTGTGCCACTGGTCTCCTTTATTTAAAACATTGCCACGAGTTTGTCCCAGAGGTGGGGACAGCCAATACTACAGTAACAAGGGCTTCAACACTATTATGTTACTTGCCTTGGTGGATGCAGATGACAAGTTTGTGTTGTCACAAATAGTATCAATTAACGTAAATTAATGGCAATTCCTTTTAGGTTTAAAAATATGTGTCACCAGCCTTCTTAAAATTTGGCATTTGGATATGTAACTGGGCCTCAAGGTGTTCCTTTTTAAAGGTAATGCAGGTGTTCCACTGGAGGCCGACCCTACAACTCTAAGGTCGGCTGCAAAAGTCGGGGGGTTGGGGACAAAATCCACAAAAAAGGCGGGAAATTTTTAGGTAAGCTTCAACTCCCTGACAGGATGTGAAACATACAAGCTTGTCTGGATCTAGAGGCCGACCCGCTGTGGGGTTGGGATGTTTTGTACAGACTGGTCTGGAAACTACCAGGACAAGCCCTAAAGCCCTAACAGGCAAGCCCTAAACCCCTAACAGACAAACTGTAGCAGGTACCGACAAGCCCTACTGACAAAAAGACAGGCCTGGAGAAACATACAGAATCCCACAACCAGACTTGAAGTCGGTATTGTAATAACAGTTGAGGACCAATAAACAATTGTTAAACTAGGTCAAGTCTGAATATTTGGATCCCATCACGTGACTAAAATGTCAAAATTTATTTCTTTTGTTATTTTAATTACATTTTTCACGTTTTTGCTTTAATATACATAAAAATAAAATCAATGTATGTCTGCTTCTATTTATGAACGAAAAAGTCATTTAAAATATAAAATTTTCATTAAACATGGTACCATCTTTTCAAACAAGCAGAAGAAGATGTGTTTCTGACAATAGCTCACATGACAATGAAGTCTCTTACGATAATGAGTGCTTTAACCCGCCGAAGGCGGGTTAAAAGGCGTGACATCAGCTGAGATGATGTCTTTTACCTGACTTGTTCTTGGCTTATTTGAAGTCGCTTGGCTCCTTGGCTGAAGCGGTTGGAAGCAGGGCTGAGTCGGCTTGGGTCTTGTGACTGTGGTAGTCGGTCAGGGGGGTGCAGGCTGTGTGGTTTCTCAGGTCGAGGCTGGCTACTGTGGTCCCTCTGTGGGCTGTTTTATTCACCTGTAGATTGCAGGTTGGACGTTTGCTTGTGATCTGGATCTGTGGCTGTTACATCGTGTCCAGGATGCCATCTAGGTGTGCCTGGAGCGAGGAGCCCTGATACCTGTTGAGGGCCTTGGCCCTGCAGGTGGACAGGTACTCCTGGATGCTCGGTAGGTTGAGCCCTGCACGGAGTGTGCGAGTGGGAACTCTCCTAGGGTTCCAGGTGATGATCCTAAGGCATCTGTTTTGGATTTTTTCCAGGTCTTTGATGCTCTTCTTGTGGTCGTGGGTGAGGTGATACCCAGTCTCCAGTATGGGGCGAATCATGCTGAGGTAGAAAGTCCTCAGGCCCCTATTGGGAACACCTTGGATGGTTAGGTGTCGTAGGGCTTCTGTTCTTGGGATGGCTTTAACCTTTATTTTCCCAATGTGGGCTGTCCTGGTCATCCTTCTGTCGAAGGTGGAGCCAAGGAGGGTGGCTTCATCTGTAGTCCTGATGTAGCTGTTCCTAATTTTCACTGGTAGATCGACAATTGTGCGTTTGTTGTTGACCTGTACCAGCTGGGTTTTCTTGGGGTTCAATTTAATGAACCAGGTAGCACACCAGTCCTCAAGGCTGTCGATCTTCCTTTGCAGATCCGCCCTGAGGTAGTTCTTGTTGCGATGGCTTGTGTAGATGGCTATGTCATCCGCATACTGTGTGCACTGGCATCGTGGACTGGTGGGGATGTCATTCACATACAGAATGAAGAGTAGTGGGCTCAGGATGCTGCCTTGAGGGGTCCCTGCCAGGAGGTGAACCTTGTCTGAGAGGTTAGTTCCTGTCTTCACTTGTATGGTCCTGTCCTTTAGGAATGATGCAACCATGCGTAGGAGGTCAGGCGGGATGCCTTGTTGGTGTAGTTTCTTGAGAAGGCCATTGTGCCAGACAGCATCAAAGGCTTTCTCAATGTCGATCAGCAGAAGTGCTGTGATCCTCTTGGTGTTCCTGGCCTTCATCAGGTACTGATTGATGATGTGGATGTGCTCGTTGGCTTCCTTCTGGGGCTGGTATGCCCTTTGCCACTTGTTGATGAGGTTGTGGTCAACAGCGAATTCTTGGATTCTGGTGGCGATGACCTTCTCGAATAACTTCCCAAGGCAGTTTAGGAGACTGATGGGTCTGTAGCTTGTGGCTAAGTCCTTTGGCTTCTGCGGCTTGGGGATCATGCTCCCTATGGCGTGCTTCCACTGGATTGGGAAGTACCCGCGTCGGAGGCAGAGGTTGTAGATCCTCGAGATTGCTAGAAGTTCGTCTTCAGGCAGGTTCTTCAGGGCCATGTAGGGGATTGTGTCCTCCCCTGGGCTGGTGTTGTTTCGGCAACCTTTCAGCAGACTTGTGACCTCCACCAGTGTGATCGGCCTTGAGTATCCATCCGCCCCCGGTCTGGGGGGATCCAGGATGTCAAACAGGTGTTTGTGGTCATCCACCCACTGATCGACCTCGGCCTTGTGGTCGTGGTCAAAGTGGGTGTCCTGGTGTACCCTGTGTACCCCTGACAGGTGACGGGCGAAGACGTCGGCAGTGGCCTTGTCGGAGACGGTCTTTCGGTCTGTTGCCGGGTCTTTTAGCCGTGGCGGCTTCTGCTTCTTGGCGGGGTTGGTCAGCCTCTTCAGGTCCTTCCAGAAGTTGGGGTTCGTGCCAGGGTCTAGTGACTCGTACTTCTCCTGAAGCTGATTGTGTCTCTCCTGGGCCAGCCGAGCCTTGATCTCCTTGATCAGTTGGCGGTGGGCCTGTCGGAGGGGCAGGTAGTCAGGATGCTGCCTGATTTCCCGTTGGAGTTCATGCTTCAGTTGAATCCTCTCTCTGAGTCCTGGGCTGATTCGTTGGAGTCCTATCCTGAACTTTCTGACTGGGCAACTCTCATGGAGGCTTGTGGCTATGGCGGTGGTTAGGGCACTGATGTGTGCGTCCAGTTCCTCTGTAGGTGAGCCGTCTCCGGGTTTCGGTAGGGTTGAGATCTTTGCTGAGGTCAGTTCACGGAACTTTGTCCAGTCACACTCCTTGAGGCTCCTGATGGTCCATACTGGATGGTCCCTGACGCTGGTCCGGACTTTCAGCCGTACTGGGCAGTGGTAGGTCGTTTCACCAAATATTGGTTCGTCGACCCCCATACTGACGGAGTTGGCTTTGGCCGGGCGAGTCATTAGGGCCAGGTCCAGTGTCTTGAACCGGTCGTGGTTGTGGTTGAAGAAAGTGGCTTCCTCTGGGTCATTCGTGATGACCAGGTCGAAGTCCTTGCAGAGTTTTCTTACTTCCTTCCCCCTGACATTGGTAGACTGGTGTCCCCAGGAGGGGTGGTGAGCGTTGAGGTCACCTACGAGGATGGAGTTCCGGTGGTTCTCAAGTAGATCTCTGAGCGCGTTGAGGTTTGGGATACCTCCGTGTGCGAAGCCCCAGTAGCAGCTGATGATGCAGGTCTTCTGTCGGTTGAGGGTCAGGGTGATGGCACAGATGTCATCGGCGTCTACCTGGAGGTCTGAGCAGTCGATGTGGGACTTCACCAGGATGGCTACCCCTCCCCCGCCGGTATGACTGGTCCTGTCTCTTCTGGCTGCCAGTGAGTATCCTTCTATGTTGAAGTCTGTGTTGGCTGTGGGCTTCGTCTCGTTGAGGCACATGATGTCGATGTTGTTGGTCCTCATGTAGATTTCCAACAGTTGTTTCTTGCCTTGGAATCCGTTGATGTTCCAGTGAGCGATGTTCTTCATGGTTGTGTTGTGTAGGGTTGGGTGTTGAGCTCCTTGAGTGTTCTTACTGAGTTGTTTTCTTGTTCTCTGTGTAGAAGTTGAAGAGCGCTTGGTGGTTGATTCCTACTCTGTAGACTTCCTCCATGGAGCTGACGACGGACTTGCTGAGTGTCTCCAGGTTGAAGTTGGGATGGTCCTTCATGCAGCCGTGGAATGTGGAGAGAAGGGCTATGGTAAGCTTCACGATTTCCTCGTCCATCAGGGTTGACTTCTTGGCAGCCTGGGCGTAGGTGAGGGACCTGGTCTTCCTGGCTGAAGCGGCTTCTTGGTGGGCCTTACAACCCTTGAATGTGGGACAATGAAGTCTCTCTCACTTGTTGCTGGTTTTATGCTCCAATTTCGAGCTTCTGGGAAGGACCACTTCAAAATTCCGTCCCTCTGAGCAATTTTCCTACACATTTATACCAAATAATTTCGTGCTTCTGAGAAAGCACATTTTTCTGGACGTGAAGGTAAACACCCTGTAGTTCTGGTCACGTGATGGGATCCAAATATTTACTATTGACCTAGTTTTAGATTTGTTGATTGGTCGACACTTGATCCTCTTTTTGCCCAAAAATTTATTTCTTGAAATAAGCTGGGATTTTATTTTTACTTAACCAAATCGAAACACTTTGTCAGGTTTCTTAATTAATTATAGCACACTTGCACTGTTTCTTAGTCATTCTTGACATAATTTTTTATCATATTTTTACCTTACATCATGCTGGAAATTGACTGCAAATGAGCAGTACTTAAGTTACAAAAGACAAGCCTGCAAGTGGTAATGACAAGCCTGGAAGGGTTACAGACAAGCCTGGAAGTGTAACCAACAGGCCCTTAAGTTAACCGACAGGCCTGTTGCTAGGTGGATGAATTTAGGGTCGGATACAAAGGTCGTCAACGGTCATAGAAATATCTAACATATTTGATATTTCACCGACTCTCCCCGACAGGCCGGGAAACTACAACTGACCGTAAACGACCATGTAAACATTTGTCCCGACTCTCCAAAAATGCATAGTTACCGGCCAGTCGGCTCCAGTAGAACACCTGTATAACATTAAACTAGCACAAAAGACAATTATATTGATTTTTTTTCTTGAGTTGTGTGCAAGTGTGAGTATTTTTACTCAATAACCATTCGATTTCTTTGTTATTCTTCGGCCAGTTTAAAAAATAGCCAGCCTCAGCAGGCAAGAACCCCAGCTCACAGGTACAACTAAATGGGAACAACATTGAAATACTGGAAATCTTAGGAACAACTTCAGTTGTAAGGAGGATACAGAATCCACGAAATGTTGTCAGATGTAAGATTCACAGGCCATATGACTTCTTACAAGTTGTTTTCATATTTTGAAGCCCTAGAACCAATTATAAGGTAAATATAAGGCCATTTTAGGACTCTACATGACCTTGAAACAGGGGTCAAAGACCAATTTTGACATTTAGAAAAGATTTGCAGACCACGATTTCCAAGAAGTTGTTTTCTCATTCCAAACCCCTAGGACCATTGATAAGTGAGATATTAGGGCTTTTTGATATGCCCCCCTCATTTGACATCAAATATGTGATATGGCAACCATTTTGTTTTCAAAACAAGACCAAGATTACTCTCAGCCAAGCTTTCCTAGCCATTTGCATTTTGTGCAAATCTGGCACAGGTAGCTGCAGTAGTTTAAATTTTAGAACTTATCAATGATTTTCCAACAATTGGCTATGGTGGCCATGTTTTTTAATGAGTACAAATTTTTTTACATACATGTTTTCCCAGCCATAAACATTCTCTACAAATTTAGTGAAACTATCTTCAAAAATGAATGAGATATATAAAGGTTGATGTAAAAATGTAAGAAACACACACACACATGCACACATGCATGGAAGGCATTCCATAATCTCCCAAACCTGACCTTGGCTGGCAGGAGATAAAATCCAACTGTAGTAACATCTGCTTAATAGAGCCCATTTTTCAATTAAGAAATTTAAGACCAAAAAATATTTAAAGCATTGTCATAGCAACAGGCGTTGCCAGATACCCTCCAAAACCTACTCAGCTCTAGATCCTGGTTTCAGTTAACATATCTTGAAAATTTGGTGAAAATCTATGCACCGATTTAGGCTGTGGAACACCCAGAAACGTTAAAACCCAAAAATATTCAAAGTGGTACCACAGCCACAGTTGTTGCCAGATAGCCCCGCAAAACCTAATCAGCTCTAGATCCTCTAGAATTTAAACATTTTGGGACTATTTTCAGACTCGTGCAAAGCTTTACAAATATATAAAATTAGGCAATTTTATGATTTCATATATTTATGAAAATCTTTAGATATGTCATATATATATGCAAGGTACACTTCCTTTTGTTTATTTAACTTGGAATCTGGAATTCTGTTTAATGGTTGATAATATGACGTTCATGCCAACTCAAGAGATATGACAGATTTTTTTTGTTCCCTCAAAGTGTGCCATATTTTGAGGTGACCTTAAACAACCAGCAGCAACGTAATTATATTGACTTTTAGGTTTGTCCTTTCTTGACAGTATCTCAAACACACCTTGATAGATTCAATTTAAATTTGGTAAATGTAAATTTGGTAAATGGCTGTAACTGGTTCTAAGGAGGTTTTTTTTTAAATTTTTCGGTAAGGTGTACTGAAAATAGCTGGAGAGATTTCTTTCAAATTTTGCATGTGTTTGTAACTGGCCATAGATTATAGGTTTGTCCTTTCTTGACAGTATCTCTCTCTTGATAGATTCAATTTAAATTTGGTATATGGCTGTAACTGGTTCTAAGGAGTTTTTTTTCAGTTTTTCGGTAAGGTGTACTGAAAGTAGCTGGAGAGATTTCTTTCAAATTTTGCATGTGCTTGTAACTGGCAATAGATAAGTGTCATGCATTAAAGTAACCTTAAACTCCTAATAATCACTGAATAATATTCACTTTAAGTTTGACAATTTTTAACAGTATTTCAAATACTGCGCAATTCTAGGCATGATTAAGATGTGGATGAAACAAATCTTGAATAAAACCTGCATAAAAAGGTTACGTTGAACTCCCTCACAGCTGTAAACTGACATTGAGTTTACGATTGGAATAATTTCTTTGTGTATGGAAGATATTTGATGTAATTGAGATTTTTTCAATTGATGGTCCTGAAGGTGTGCCCTATTTTAAGGTGTAAAGAAATTGTACTGAACATTTTTTCTATGTTTCCACAAAGTATACCAAAAATGGCATGACATATTTTAACTCCCAGTAATGGCATAATTATAGTTTCTTTTCTTTTACGATAATATCTGAAATTATGTACAATAGATTTTAAGCATATTTAAGATCTGGCTATAACTAAGCTTGAACAAAGCCCTTAAACTCTTTACAGTTGCATTGACTTACATTCTTACATACACTTACTTTTAAGGTTAGTTTTTGTAAATTTTTTATGATATTTGGACAATATTGAAGTGGTAATTAAGAATGTTCATTTAAATTAAACATGTACACATATCCAGACCCAAAGAAAATCTTTATTGTAATGTTACTATGAAGACCTGATAACTAAAAAAATAACTTTAATATTTTATTATTTTAATTATTATTTACATCCTTCTTGGTTTGGAGATGTTATTTTGGCACTTTCTCTGCATCACCCGTCATTGCTGCTCATTTATAGGAACAATATTTTATTTATTTTTATGTCATATCAATCACATATTCACAATAACAGTAACTGCAGGAAAACACATGACAAATTTACATTTACATATAAAACAGATATAAATGAAGGGCACAACATAACAACAAATGACACAACTTACTTAAAATACATTTAAAATTTACAAATACAACAATTGTATTGGAGTAATTGATGACAAAAAATGGTCCAGGTTCTTTGCAGACTTTCTAATATTTTATCAAGAAAAGGTTGAAATTTGGCTTAATCAATTCCAAAAACTTCGAAAGTGTACAGTTTTATTTTTAGTTTTTATGTCAGCTGACTTGTCAGTCAACTGACATTATGATATTGTTCTGCGTCCAAGTGAGCAACTTCTCTTCCAATAGTACAAGGCCAAAGACATGCTGTTTGTTTTAAGAGCTACCTTATCTATGCAAATTTCTTTGTTCGTCCGTTCCCCAGAGCCGTTAGAAGTGAGGTACCCCTACCGACGTGTCAAAATGTCAACACTTCATCACAATTTTCTCATTCACTTTTGAATTTATTTGTCCCTTATCTTGTATAGATGTATTAGATCACAAGTAGATTCTCTTGTGTGAGTATCAGGCCTGGACCTGTCTTATTTTTTTAATGAAATTTTAAAATAATTTTCATGCATTAAAATTCATGAAATCGTGCACTAATACCCTTAAAACTTGCAAAAGTGTGCCATGTAGCGCATTTTATAAAAATATGTGGTTCAGCTGTATTTTCTATAGATACAGTATGCTAAGCAACTTAGGTGTCTATCCCAGTGGCTAAGTCAGTAATAGCCACTTTCTGATGTTTCAGTACCTTCCATAATGAGTAATATTATTTGTCACCTGAAACTGTTACATATATAGCATTTTGTTGAAATACTTTGTTGAGCTACTTTTTCCATACCCACAACATGGTCAGAAGTTTCGAAGTCAGTCTCCATGGTTAAATGAATAATATCTACTTTTGGACTTTTCGTTAGTTACCTAACCTAGTTGGATTGGCTATAACAATAGCTATGTGAGTAACAGCCTCTTTCTCAGCAGTTAGCATAATGAGTAAATGGCTGATATTTTCAAAAGTATTGCAGCTATGCAGTTTCTTTCAAATGTGTTGTTCATCTAGTTTTTGTGAACTGATAACTAAGTTTGCAAGTTGTTGCTTAATAGTAATAGCTACTTTCTCATTTTCAGCAGTTACCATAAAAAGCAAAGACAACGTCTATTAAATCCTGTGACCAGAATTATATCATGAGTTATTTGTTGTGAACATTGGAGGGATTTGTCCGTTATTTTGGCAGTATATACGAGGTCAGAGGTAGATTACCTTGTGAAGGTGTGGTCATTATGCACCTACCTTTTAAACTCTCTACCTTCGTATAAGAACCAGATCTTCAATAGCTTCTTAGGAATCACTTTAACAGTTAACTTTGTACTTTACTTCCTAATACCATTTTCAGCACACAACTTTTGTGTCCTTTCCTAATTTTACCTGTACCCTGAAGCTCAAAGCAGCAAGTTAGCTGACACAGGGCCCATTGGCGGGCACTGATTGCTTGTTTTATAGTTTACTTTCTCAGTGTTCACTTGATATGATTAGGTTTTAGGCAACATTTCCCATGGCAACATTTTCTTGTTTTTACTTCAAATTTTTAGGTTATTTATATACAAAACCCATGCACAGATTAAACCAATATTTTCAGGATATATTTGTTGCAGGAGGAACTATAAGATTAGTGATTTTTATTTCATAACACTTGGTTTGGGTGCTGTGCATTCCGAAAGCCTGTATGGATTAAACCTGATTGCTTTTCGGCAATGTCTGGCAACAATTCTTGCCATCGCAACACTTTTTTCTGTTTCTTGGACCTGTAATTTTATGAATGCTTTACATTCCAAAACCCTGAATGTATTTGACCTAAGTAGCCTTTTGGCATTTTATGGCAACAAGTATTGTCATGGCATAGAAAGTCCTGAAGAAGATCTGTAGGGTAAGATGACCTTACACAACACAAGATTAGACAATGAACTTGCTTGTTTGGTGTCCCTCTGTATGGGTTCCATTTCCACAAGTGGTATTGATGAGGACCTGTTCCAATAGTACCTTGTCTATTGAACGGGATGTAAAACACCAACTTTCAATTTAAGACTAGGTTGCCAAACTGATACATTATTTGTAGAATTTCCTGCTTCGTGCTGAGATAACGGTTTAAACTTGCTAAGTGATAGTTTTATATAATTATACATATCATTGTGTTTGTACATCTATTTGTCTGTCTGTGTGCATTAGCCAGAAACTATAAATTAGATCTTGGTTATATTTTTCAACGAGGTGGGGCCTCACCATGGCTTGATCCTTCTCATAGATGGCCAGGATCTGTAAAAAGACTGTCAGTCAGCCAACTTTTATGTCCATCTACCCTTATGTATGTTCTTTCGAATTTCATCCATTTTACCCAAAGCTGATGACACAGTACAATTCTACTGAATTCTTGTTTGTGTCCTACATATGATCCCTGACCAAACTGAGGGTGTATATTTACATTTTAAATTCGAACTGGCATTCTGACAGTCTTTAAACCTGGGTATGGAGATTTTGTATGGGTGTGTGTCTGTCTGAGGAACATGCTGTGTGTGTTTGTTTAAATACAATCGCATGAGAAACTTATTTTTGAAGCTGGTAAAATGAGAATGGTGATGTCAGGGGTACTCCCATTTAATCTATTAAAAGGATAAATGCTTTTAATTATTTTTATTGGAGTCTAAATTTTTAACGATATATCAACATTACAATTTAAAATATCAATATTATAATTACGATTATTATCATATCACTTGCTGTCATAGAAAATTGAGTAATTGTAGTCCAAATATATAAATTTGCATAAGCTTACCGTTCACTTAAGTGGCAAACTTTATTGTTTTACACATGGGCTTCTACTAGGAACCATTTGTGACTGGTAGATGGAGATTCCATGATGTAATCCACAACCTGGAATGGCATATAAGGTCACTAGAACTAGTTAGGTTATTCTGAAATCTGGAACAAGCCTAAATGCTGTAAAACTGGGAAGCAATAAGAGGAACTGGAGCATCAGTCACACAAGTAACCATACTAGGAGCCTACCCAGGAACCATATAACATACTAGGAGCAATACAAGTATCATCTTACCTACAGTCATACTGCACCTACAGGGAGACTTGCTAAAGTTCATCATAGTAAAGGTATTGGATGATTTCGACTAGATGCTTTTGTGTGTCAGGGAAAATAGCATAAGTGGGACTCAAATGCAGTGGTGTATATAGTTATAGAGTAGTAAAATGGGATGGCATCAACAAAAGTCTAACAGGGAATTCGGGGAAGGTAATAATAATAAACAAGGAGTGGTCTGAGTGTGACTGTACATTGAAAAAAGTGAACTCTCATTAAATAAATTGATTAATGCCTGTTGGCTACACATTAATCCATATCCTCAGACACCACAACTGAAAATGTACTCGGACGTTGAATACCTGGTTCAGGCTTTTCTTGAATAGTGTCTTAACAACTAGACTTAGGAATATAATGAGCATGCAATTGTTCTTCATGTTTCTTCCATACAATATCCTCTATTTCGGCTTCAAAATGTCTAAGATTGATTACTTTAAGTACAACCCTGGTACCCAATGAGTACTGCGTCCAGATTTTATGGCAAACACTGGGTCATTTGCTCGGAACCTTGCCACACAATCCAAGTTTTCTTGAAATCTTTTAACCTCCTGGTTTGTGGTTTTAGATCTCCAAGCACTGGGTCTAGTTCTACGCTGCCTCTTCAATAATTCTGAAGGTGCTTTCCTCATTGAGGTCTGTGTAGCACAGTAAGTCAGCAGAAATCTATCCAATTTGGTTTGTAATGTTTCCCCAGTGTTTAAATTAACCAATATAGCATTCTGCCAGTCCACTAGTAACTGGATGTCCTGGAAATGAAGTAGCATGCTAGATATCATTTTCTGAAAGGAATTTCTGTAGCTCGTGGTTTGTAGATTGTATCCTTTATCTAGAACAATATGTTCAGGCAAATCAAAATAGCTGAAAATATGTTGAAGTGCAGCAATAGTAGTAGCAGGCGTAGCAAGATACATGGGCCCATTGTTGGCATCAACAAACACAAGAAATATTTTGTTCAAGAATGGGCAAACAAAATCCAAATGTAATCATTTCCAAGGACCTCCTGGCTATGACCAAGGTACTGGTATTGATACAACTGGTGAGACTGATAACTTCTGACAAGCTTATTTTCATGGTTTCAACAATTTGTTTATCAATCCTGGGCCACTAAATGTATTTCCTTGATATTTGCTTCATATTTACCACCCCCAAGTGTAAGTTTTGAGAAGTATTTTCTACAGAGATGCTAGATGCTCTAGTTTCAAATGCATTTTTCCATTACAGAAAAGAATGTAATGATGTAATTGTAAGCAGCCAATCACTTGATATGAGCAGACCCCAGTTGCACCTCAAAGAGTAGTCTTCACAAATTCTTAAATGTCCATTGGGATTCAAAACTGAAATAATGGGTTAAACAGACTCACAATGCCCAACGTTTTCAATTTTCCTTCAGCTTGAAGCCTCTCCAGAGATTTTTGCATATTGACTACAAATTGAGATTGGATTGAAGAATTGGGACTGAAGAAAATATGATTTTCATCCTTCACCTATAAACCAGTTTTAATGTCTTTCAATTTCCCTACTTTACTGGTATTAAACAAATTAAACTTCTGGATAATTTTATACTTTTATGAAATGTCAATATTGAAAATACTATGCCACGGTAGCTTTGGCCATCAAATCATTACCAGGAAAGGAAGGTCCTTCAGTCTTTGGGCTCTTCATTAATTGGCCTGATGATCATGAAGACGTCAAATACACGGAAACCCACTGCCCTGTTACATTGCCAATGTATTACATATTACAGCATCTTGGCATTTAAATAGTGCATTCAGAAGAAGAGCAGACAAGTCGAATGGCTCCCAGGTCACTAAAATATCTAAAATACTGAACAACCAAGGTAAAAATAGCCAAAGAAATCTTTGTATACTGTCTGTAGCAGAATTTGTACCCCCCGTACCATGCATGACCAATCACATTTTGTTGGACGAACCACAAACAAACACAGCCATCAATCCTTATGCTCACTTCCTCATAACTTTCCACAGACTTCCAACATATGTCCTGCATAAATGCACATACTTATATCCATGACCATGCATGAGCCATGTAATCAGTAAAATTTTACACCTCCTTACAACAGATTATCACCACCCAGTTCTCACTACTTTAACCAGACTTACAACTATATATCCAAACACTTATGCCAGTGACCTACAAACAGTCCATATACGACCTTCATAGAAAGCAGGAACCTACAAATGATCCACACATGTGTACTGAAATAATGCCCATTAACTTATGACAACAGATGACTTATGTCACAAAATTGGCATGTTCAACAAATGTGCCAATTTTTTTTGCAAAGTTAAAGTTTGGGTTTTACATACTGTTCAACAGCCAGGGTCGTATTTGGACAGGTCTTCACCATTGCCATTTGTGGGAGTCATGCCCACACATTTCATTAGAAGTAATGACAAGCCTGATGAATTGTGAGTATAGCAACCCTGTGAACCTAAATCACACCCTTATATAAACCCTTTGTATTGGCCAAGCCTTTCATTACATCATTGAAACTTCTAGCAAGAGCACATATTATTTTTCTAACATGGATCTAGATAATTCAGACAGAGACTTACATGTGTGCTAAAGAGAAGCAATCCTATGCTTTTTTCTGAATGAATTTTCTGAGTTTTGATCGAGATCTGTTCTAGGCACAATTTCCCCCTGCATAGCCAAAGTGCACGTAGACTTTTAACAGATAACTCATAGAAGGCTGCAGGTTGGCCGTCACACTCGGAAACCTATCTATGGGGGATAAAACATTAGTCTTTCTTATGCATTTCGAGTGACACCCAACACTGTCCACTACAATATTATTGAAAACCTGGCTGCTATTCATGATGAGAATGGTCAAGGTCACAGATTTTTAATGACTGCTGATTCACAGAGGAGATTCTCAGTGACCTAGGGTTAGCAGGTTTGGCATCTAATCACAGGCAGTCAACTCTGTATGAATACTCCTAAATATGGCAATGTTGAGGACCTGTCCCAGTATGACCTGTCCCACACCTAGGGGTTGACAGAGATATCCCCTATTACTTCATAGCTAATGATGCTTTGCCCTCAAGACTTAGGAAGCTGTTATTCCAGATATCTGGATATATGATATCCAGATATATTGGTGCTGGCTTAATTGGGGTATACTTAGATGCACAGATTTTAATGACTGTTGATTCACAGAGAATGAGGTCCTCAGTGACCTAATGGTTAGCAGGTTTGGCATCTAATTACAGGCAGTCACCTCCGTGTGGGTTCGACTCCCACAAGCTATTAACGGGATGTAAAACATTAACTTTGACCTCTGATTCATAGAGAATAACACCTTGGGCATCCCCTACCAGGACCCACACCTAAGGGTGATAAACCCAGTAAACATTTTTGAGTTTTGCAAACGTTTGAAAGGAAACGTTTTACAAAGCCTAAAAATTATTGGCATGAAAGCCATTTATAATAGGTGTTCGAAATGTTTTATGTATACCATTTATTAAACATTTAATGACAAATGCTAGAATAACATCACAATATTACTTTGGGATTGCTTAGCAATATTAACCTCAATTGGGGTCAGAGGTCAAATTCGATATCTTTTTAGGTTGCTCACTAATGAAAATATTAATTTATGTCTAGTGGCCTAGTGGTTAGCAAATTTGAAATCTAATTAGAGACAGTGACTTTTGTGTGGGTTCAACTCCCACAAGTAGCAATGCTGAAGACCTCTCCCAATATGATCCTTGCTTTTGAATAGGACGTAACAACCTAACTTTGACTTTGTAAGAGAGTGGCTAATAACTTATGCCCCCATTCAATTCTTACTTTTAGGGATTGCATGAGGGGCAATTTGTGATAAAGTCCTTTAAAATACACTATTATTGCTCACCGCCATCAGTATCATAAGTTTACACCATTTACTTCCTTTAATGTCCAAATAATTTTTATCTCCTACCTGCAGCCGAAGGCCGTTGTCGGAAGATTATAAAATGTCTTCCGTACATGCGTGCGTGCGTCCGTTCGTCACATTTTTGCATAAACCTTAATATCTTATTCATCTATAAAGATATTTTCACCAAATTTACAGAGAATGTTTATGGCTATGAAAATATGTCTCTGCAAAATTTTAGTCTCATTTGGAAAAACAAAAAAATGGCCGCCATAGCTAATTGCTTGAAAATCATAAAGGTGCTCTAAATCTTGAAATATTCTGGCGAGCTTCATCAAATTTGCACAAAAGCTATATGGCTAGAAAAGCTAGCCTGATAGTAATTTTGCCCTAGTTCAAAAAACAAAATGGCCGCCATATCACAGTCCCCACCCCAAGTCAGACAACAAACTGCGGGTATCAAGTTTATTATACATCTAAGACATTAATACATAAGGTTACTACTAAAATATTTACAAGTCATAACAATAGTATAAAGTATTTAATATATGTGACTAGTAATATATGATAATAGTAAGAGTAATGCATAAAATTACTTATCTTGACTTGTCATTAGAGTCCATCTCTATGAGCACAAAAAGAAGCATTGCCCCGAGAAGTTACTAAGTTAAGAATGTTTGACCCCTAAGGTGACCTTCAACCCCAGCAGAAGAGAAGGTCAGGTAAGTCAAGGTCAGGGACCAAGAGATTTACAACAATATATGTGATTTCGACTAGGGTGTCCTGTAACCTCTCTAAACTGCTGAGGAAGAAGGTAACCCCAGGGTTTACAATGATAAAAATGATAAAATACAAAAATAAGAACTTATGACATTTGTTAAGAATAACCAGGAGCAAGCATTATACTGACCCTCAAGCCCAACACAGTAGGAAACAATATTTATGCATTATCCACAGCAGCAGCAAGGGCAACAGCTATGGATTCACCAGATGAGTGGTCAGACTGAATATACTGCCATACGCAGTCAGATGACCATGTGCCATGTTGTTTTATTTCTTGAATTGGTACATTTGAATTAAAGGCAAATGTAGCCCCAGATCTCCTAAAGTCATGAAAAGTAAAAAAGGCCGAATGAAAACCCAATTTCAAGTTTACAATCTTTAAAGTTTTTCGAACCCTGGAGTCAGTGAGGGGACTCGAACCCCCAGGGAATGGTAGTTGAAACAAGGAGGAGTGAGAGGACATGGGATACAGTTGAAATAGTTCTTTGAGAGCCCTGAAGGGGCAAATTGAGTGGTCATGTAACTTGGGAAGTGTGATACACTGTACTTTGTCTCTAGTCTGTAGAGTTTTTGACCATTTTATCAATATTTTGACAAATTTCTTGGTAAAAAATACATCATGACCAGTCAGATTTCTTGAAGGATCAAAGGTGGAGAGAGAATGGGGGGCCAAGTTGGACAATCTCATAAAAGCAAAGAAACCAGTGAGGAACACTGCTCTGTAAACCACTCCATATGGCAGCTCCAGGCAAGCAATTGAGATACGCCTGAGAATGGTGAGGTCAATGAGATTGTGAGGTCTCAAGGTCAAAGGTCTATTTATTTTCAGGGACTTGATGAAATATTTGATTTTGGGATGATTGAAAACAACATATGGTAGCTCATACAATATAAAACTGGCCTTTATGGGTGATACATAATTTTCCACCATGGCAAAAGAACATTTATTTTGCACCAAGCACTCTAAGAAAGCTAATATAACTTTGACATTCACATCTACAAGCAGCACCTCACTGAAGATGCAGAAAGCCACAAAGACTCTGAACATGCTGTGATATGCTCGTTGTGTTTTAGGACGAAATGCATGTTGAGACCTGTGGGAAGCCTTGGAAGCCAGATGCATCAATGCAGCATGTTCTACAAATACAAAGTGTAGCAACTTTACTATCAATACAAACAGAGAGAGGCCCCTGCAAACATGTTTTTTAACTGTACATAAAAGTCACTGGACACAACATAGCATGTCCCCTGACATGGATTTGACACATATATGACATATCATTGGCCCAATGTCATGGCCCAACACAAAATTATACATATTACATTGCACATTACAAGTAAGGATCCAACTCCAGCAGATCCATGGACACTGGTAACCACACTGGATGTGATATTTGAGACTATAAAAATTTAATTTGAGCGACTGAGCCCTGCCATCTAGACAGTGTATCAGCCACCTGATTTCTTGCTCCACTAATGTGTGTATACTGTACTTCAATGTCATGAATGGCTGTGACATACCAAATATTTCTGGCACTGGCTGCCAAGAAAGCGTCACGTGTCTTGCCTGACCTTAGGACCGTCACTACTGCCTGGTTATCACACCTGATTAGAATTTTCAAAGGTTTGCAAACAGCTTCATGGCCAGCACAATATTGACCATTTCGAGATGTACTATGGTCCAATTTCTGAAACCACGAGCAATGCCCAGGTGATATACAAAATTGCCACACCTGGAATGTTGCATGAATGTCACTAGGTATTTGACTATCTTTATCAGTTACATTGTCATCAGCCACTGCATTATTGCCATTGGAGCCACTTGCCCAAACAACTCGACCTTTGACATAACTTTGACTGTTTTTTGTCATTTTTCTGGCTAAATTGGCTTCTACAAGGGCAGGTTTTACCTTGGAGTTGTACACAAATCTGGTGTTAAAACAAGATTTTTCAGACCCGCTAGGGGCTCCAATGGCAACCATAGCAGGGGCACTGCTACCACTAGCAACATTTTTCATCTGATCATTAAGACTTTTATCATTATAATTGACATGGCTACACATAGCACTCTTCCAGCTGCTACATCCTAGTGATGTGCAGCTGGTATTTCGTTTTTTGTTTGACCTTTGTTTTGACAGTTCTTCTCAGAGTGACCCAGCTATTTGCCTTGTGTTAAGCAAAAGGCACATATGTGCTTCTGTAAACGCCCATTCGACTCGTGATCCCTCGAAAAAGAACATGAATTTGTTTGAAAATTTTTGCAAATATAGGGTAGACCATCCCTTTGTGGTCCAAAAACCAAGCCTGAGGTTGTCTACACGACTATAGAATTTGCAGAAGGCGTCAATATATCAATGTTCACAGTTCAGCCAGTGTCACAACTTATTTATTGCCAAACAATACCCCCAAAATTAATGTACAGTTGAACCTGCTTAAGCAACCACCTCAAAAGAGCAACCACCTTTGAAACCGCCCATGACATTTTACATTAATTTGAACGTGCGAAAAGCAACCACCTGCTACCTGCAACCAGCAAACACCTTATTAAGTCTCCAAGAGAGGCTCGAACCTGTGAAAAGCAAAAAAAAAAACCCAATGTACTTTTAAATTCATGCTGTATTTTATTTACTAACAACAGCTCATTACAATATTCATACAAACTTTATTAATCATTATCATAAATATAATTATTCTTTAAAGATACTTCACTTTAAGTGCATTTTCCTATGCTTATATATCGCTATACAATCTGTATGCAAAAAGGTACATAAACGATGGAAAATTTTGCCTTTTCTAACCAGGTTGTTTTTAAATGCTCTGTGTTTTATAAACATGTTAGAGTGTCAACATCAGATCTTGTACTTTCATGTTGTTATCTTTGCTAACAGGTTTCAGTGAAGGGGACTGTTTATTTTGTTTGTCAAAAGGATTACTCATGAATAGGTTGTGTCACTATTAACCGGGCAGTGGATTAACACCCTCTCACCTCTTTAACAATTAGATCCCACAGAAGGGTAAACTCAATTGTATGGAATTCTGTACAACTCACTCCAAAGTTCAATTCATAGATTTCATCACTTGCTCAAAGTGTCATATTTTCCTCATATATAATACAATTGCCAGTGAATGTGAAAACAAAAATCATCTAAAATTATAGAGTGCACATAATTCTGACTCATGGCCCTCATAAGCGAAGAGCAACCATATGCAAAGAGAAGCCACATTTGGATTTTCCTCTGGGTGGTTGCTCTTTGGAGTTTCAACTGTACATATACTTGGTGTACTGTCGACCAAATTTCATTCTTAAGGGGAAAATTTTGAAGAACATGAAATCAGGAAATAAAAAATTTGCCAGAACAAAATTAGGAAATGTAAGTATCATATAATATCCCAATGCCTATAGGCATGGGCTAGCACTCAATATTCAATGACATTTGACATAATATATCAATGTAAGAGGCTGAAGGGTCTGTGTTGACCCAAATTGAAAATCTTTCCTTCCGTCAGCCAGACAGAATTATTTTCCCTGTCTGTATAGAAGAAATCTTCTGACATTTTATATTGAAAACTGTAACTGAACCTTCACAATTATTGCAAACACCTAAAATGGGCCATAGTGATGCAGTGGTAAAACACTCGGCTCTCGTCTCTGAAATCAAAGTTTGAATCCAAGCCTGACCTCGTGGGAAAGCTGGTAGTTGCTTTCTATTGGTCGGCAGTTTACAGTACAGAACTTTGACCAACTGTTTATACTGGTTTCCTCTGTTCTTCCAACTACCCGTCACAATATAATTAATAAGCTACTAGGCATGATGTAAAACATTAAATAAATAAACAAATAGGTAAATAAATGGGTAAAGAAATAAGGAAATAAATAAATAGGTAAATAAATGCAGAGACCCAAATACACATCCAGTATCATTGCCCAAAATAAAGGAGGCACCAGACATCAATTTCCCAACCTTCATCGTTTGGTCTTACAAACCATCAACATACTTGGTGTCTGAATGCTTCATCTCTGACATGAGCCGCTTGGTCCAATTGTTGTACAGGGCATCATCTGCAACAAAACAGTGGTATCAAATTATCTGATCAAGTTCTTCATATCCTCTTGCATGGAGTCAGTTTTTGACGTCATGTACTGGAAAACTTCACATCATTGTGGGTGTTGTACGTGTCAGATGATGGGGGTTTTAGTGTTGACATCAGAACAAGATCATTATCATCATTGGTTCCTTGACTAGATTGTGGGTGCAGTAGAAGTAGCATGTGGCAAGGGTTCCTGGGGCTAGGTGCTTACTCCTTGCCCTATATACATGCTGATACACGAATCTCAACTTTTTCCAGGATCCATCTCTTTCTGTCTGTATAAAAAGGAGCACCTGCCCAAGATTGGAGCAGCTTCCAAAACCTAACAGACTGATATTCCATTGGTCCTTGGCCCTTGCCCAGATAGCAAGACCCTAGTGGGTCACAATTGGCTACAGTTGGCAAAATATAACTAGTGGGCCACCACTGAGCCACTACTGGACCACTGAGTGCATTTTTTTCAAAATTTTTAAAGCATTATAAAATACTTCATATGCAACCACAACTATTGTTTTCTTATATTATTTAATAATATTCAATGTTAAAAACTTATTATTTCAAAATATAAATATTGTGTGACCCACTGTTGGTCCACCAACTACCAAAGTCAGTGGCTGTAGCTCAGGGACCAGCCTACACCCACTGGTGTAAAGTTCTGGGAAAAATTAGATAAAATGTGCATTTTCTTTCACTAAACATAAGTTAATGTCATTTATATAAACAAACCTATTCTGTACTCCTTCATTTTGCTTAGTCAGTCTTTCCTCCGCTTTATTACTTTATATATTACTTGCTTATATATTTGCCACAGGTGGTCCATCAATAGCCCACCCACTACATAAATAGTACAGGACCCATGATGGGCACCCAGTGAAAGTTAAAGAAAGACATCTTCATTTTTTCCATTTGATATAAGTTTGTGTTTTGATGAAACCTAAAACTATCCCAGAATTTTTTTTTATCTGACGCATGCCACTATGATCTGTAAGAGCTATACTTAGTTGGTGTACCAATGGTGGTCCTCTGGTGGGTACACCTCAAGCTTTGCTGAACGGCATTTGTTTTGACAGACCTTGAAAAAAACTGTCTTGACTTAAATTCATTTGGTTTAAGTGAATTACTTTCCAAAAGTTGTTGTTTTGAATTTTATTACACCAGAAAAATTGTAAGATTTGCCACTGGTGGTCCATCAGTGGACAATTTCTGCTTGCAATGGTACTCATACTGTTGGACTGCCGGTGGCCCACCGATGGTGTAAGTAATTGGATATTTTATGTATGCATGTGTAAATCACTGAGACAACAACATTTTTAAATAACTGATGTTACACCCCTCATTATATATCATTTCAATTTTTTCCACTCTTGTTGCACAAGTTTCTTCTAAGGTTCACCACTGGCAGCCCACCAACTATATCAGTGGTATATAAGCTATGATCAATGGGCCATTGATAGGAATATGTTTCATGGGTAATTCAGCCACTGATTGGAATATGTTTCATTTGTAATTATTTCCTTGAATTTAAAAGCAGCTGGTGGACCAAGGGTAGTCCTCTGGTGGCTACACCTCAACCCCAATTAATAGGGTTTTGATTTAATAACATATTTTTCATCTATGGGTGGACACACAATTCCAGTTGTTTTCACACAAATTTAATATATACATGTATATATTCCTGTACATGTTTTATGGTTTGTTCACAGGGGAAACTTTCACTTCTGTTCACTTTTCCGTACAATTGTCGGATGATTTTATTGATTCGGTGTAAAACCCGGGTGAAAATTAGAAAAAAGAATCATGCAGTTTTAGATCCTGACCGAATTTGTGAATAGGATCCTGATTCAGTGCAATATGAACCCTCCTGTTGATTTGTACCAACAATTATTCCGATAGCCATTATTCCGATAGCACTTCCTCCAATAAACAATCACAAAATACTCTAATTTGCTTTCAAATTGATATATAAATTGTATTTATACTTTTTATAGGTATTGAGATATGAATGATAAGTGTCGGTAATTTCATGGCAAAGATAGAAATTCAAATGAAATTGAGGTACTCATTTTTTGCAATTATTTGAAAAACTATTTAAAACACAAAATATTCTGTAAAATACTTAGGTAGGAAGGACTGAAATTTAAAAACTTGAAAATGAATTTTACAAGAACCAAAAGACTTATTTTACTTTGAGAGCCCATGAAATAAAATAAAAAAACTCACAGTTTAGTAACTGGAGGTATCTTGGCATTATTTGTTGAGGAATATGTGCAGAATGTTACTTGTACCCCATTTTCACACTGTGGTACCCCGATTTTGAGGACCCATGGTGTACAGGGTACCCCACATTTCATAATTCCAACATGAACACTTATGACCTTCAAAAAATGGGAGTCCCAGTATTTTTTCGGAGTCCCAACTACGTAACAGATGGCACAATTTGGGCATTTCAAGTACTGTATTATGCTATTTATGGTGTATTATTTTATCACTGTATTATTTATTGCATTGTCTGAAAATAAAATTATGATCTTATATCTCTCATAATAATTTTTACTTGTATCTTGGTTGCTGCACTTTCAGGTCTGTCTTTTGGTGCAGATTAGGCACTGATAAAGTCATATTAGAACTCATAAAGGCTTTTACTTGTGCCACTTCCGATTGTAACTAATGGAATTTCATCAAGTGTACTGCAGGTTTTGCCCCAACACCACACACAAGTATTCATAGAATGAATTGCCACTTCTGTATGTATGGATCATATTCAAAGCATCCAAACCATAACATCTGCTGACACATGGCTGCCAATGGTGGACCACCAGTCAACCTTGTTCCCAGAAAGCATTCCGCTATCAGCTGGTGGTCGCATGGTTGGCATATTTTGCCAACATTGGCCCAACACTGGCTATTGGTCGCATGATCAGTAGATTTTGCCACCTTAGGGCCACGTTGGCCCAATGGTGGCTTGCAAACCAAACCTCAGGCTGCCGATGTTGGGCCAACTGTGGATTTTTATTCAACTTGGCACTGAGCGTTAATAGTATGTCTAAAAATCATATTTCAGTGAGCCCAAAATTTTTAACTAACAGGTGAACAATTTTAGACATAAAAATAACATTCTCATTATAAATTCACAATAAGAAAAGTTGTTTCTGAACATTATAATTTTATTATGGACTATATCATCTTAAGATACTGTTCCACCATTGTTTATGTTTGGTCATGTGACTTATCAGGGATTCCCTTAAGTAAAATCCACCCACAATCAATTATTTGCTTTCTGTTAAACAATGGCAACATAACTCCATGCTGCCATCTGATTGACTGATGCTACAATGGTAGTAAAATTTTACCGTTGGCTTGCCAATGTCAGACAGATATAGCATCTGTCGGCCAAAAAGCCATTGGGCAAACATTGGACTGACAGACATGCCAAGGTTAGGCCAACATCCGCATACTATTTGGGTTTTTGGCTAATGAAAGTGATCCACCGGTGGACTAATAGAAAAGCTTATCATTAGCTGTCGACAGTGGACCACTGATGGACTACTATTAACCTTATTGTTGGCTGCCAACTGTGGACAACTGACTATCAGTTGGTCACCCCACAAAAGAACCACCAAAAAAGTTGATGGCACCCAACAGTGAGCCACTGGTGGGCCACCAGTCAACCTTTTTGTTGGCTTCTGAAGGTGGTCTACCGGTGGACCAGTAGAAAAGCTTATCATTGGCTGCCAACAGTGGACCACTGATGAACCACTATTAAACCTTATTGTCAAAGCATATATGCAGAAACAAATGTTTCAAATATATTGGCACTACCCAATAATAACAGGGAAGTGAAATGCTTTTTCTATAGCAAGAGACTTTTTTTGCAATTAAAATATACTCAGTAGTTTAGGTACCATAAAATATCTGCACAACAAGTCTGTTGTCTAACTATTTCACAACAATGCTGTGCTAATGATGCACAATTTTTATTTCAACATTCCACATAAAAATACATGACACAGTATATACAGCTTGAACAGTGAAAATTATGTGCTAACTAAATATTTCATTTGGATGCTTTACAATCGCAGGGGGTGGGTAGAATCATGATATTGTCTGTTTCTTATCAAAATGAAAATCAATTCAGGGGACATGGAAGATACATGTTCTTGTATTACTTTTAGAAATTCAGCCACATAAGTTTTAATTATAGAAATAAGTGCACACTGACATAGTACATTTACATGACCAAATAATAAGACACATGATTATAGAATCTTATATACTCCGGAGTGTATCCCCCTTCTAAATTTGAGGTCACAACCTTAAATCTATGATCTAATTGTTAAAACATTACACATCTGTTATTTTTTTGAAATATTCAGTAGTAGTATATAGTCAGCAGCAGATACCCTCATGCCATTAGTTGTTGAGTGTACTTCCGGTGTGTGTGCTGTGATCATGTGACTAAATGCTTCAATTTAATTGATGGGGGGGGTATCATAGGATGCAAGCATTTAATTGGCTGAAGGGTGATACAGGCATCTGATTTGCGGGAAATTATCTGCTGATGCAGCAAGATATTTGTAATGCAGCAACAAGCACTAGTATATAAGCAAGTTGGATAAAGAAGAAGGGGAAAGAAATATTTTGATGGAACTTCCATGTACACCTACTGAGAAACTGGTATATGAAGCTTTACAATTCATCATGCAAAACAATATGTAAATCCCTATGAGGAATTGCTGTTGTTTCCTTGTTAGCCTCATTTAATTTTACCATGTATTGCTGAGAGTGTCTTTCTTCCGGCTGCTACAAATTATAAACGGTAAAGACCTGTTAAATTTGCTTTCTACATTGTGTGTTTAATTTATGCTTAACAAGTTATCCGCCCCAAGAAAGAATGTGTCTTCACAGTACAAATGATTTAATGCACTGATATGATGACGATATCTCACAAGTCATAGGTCTTTTAATGAATTGATTGCCATAGCAATGATGTTTGCACTTCAACTACTTGATGTACTAAGGCTATTATGATGCTACTACTGAAAAAATCATGAGTCTTTCTGCATGTTTTTTTTCATTGTGATAAGATCTACTATCTCTTCATAAATGTATTATATTAGATACTGTTTTATGAAATGTGATACAAAATATAAAGTGACTTTGTTTTGATCTTTTCCCTAATGTACCACTAGTACTGCACCGGACAAAGGCTTCCTGAATTCAGACATCCTGTCAGCAAAGCATCTAAAACAAAAATATGAGCGTGTATGGGACAGGGACAATTCCACAATTTTACAACAGTAGATATTGTGTGGCTGTTAACCACTACAGTTTTCCACTTGAAAAGTCCAGATGCACGTACTATTCCACAGTCATTGCTGAAAACAATGATAACCCCAAGGCTCTGTGGAACATCTAGCCAATTCCTTTGGGCATTTTTTCAGTGACAAAATTATGAAAATCAGAACTGCACTACAGTAATCGGCACCAATTTCTATCACCAGACCAAGCATTAACAACAGTGCTTTATCTTCTTTTGAGCTTGTATCTGAGGATGACATTCTCAAAATTCTAATATCCTCTCCCACCAAATCATGTGATTTAGACTCAATACCAACCTCACTGGTCAAAGAGTGCACAGACATACTAATCACCCCAATTATCAATATCATAAATCTCTCACTCAGAGAAGGGAGTTTCCCAAATAGTTTCAAAATTGCCTGTGTTACCCCCCTTCTCAAGAAGCCTAGTCTAGATAGAAGCCTCCTGAAAAACTAAAGACCAGTGTCAAACCTTAGTTTCATATCTAAATTGATTGAAAAAGCTGTGTGCTAATCAGTTAAATAGTTACATTAATAAAGAGGGGCTCTCCAATTTCAACCAATCAGCCTACAAGAGATTGCATTCTACAGAAACAGCACTCCTTAAAATTCAAAATGACATAGCTGCTTCATTGAACTCAGGTAAGGCTGTTGCTCACACATTGTTGTACCTTGATACTGTTGATGACAACATTCTTTTTAACTGCCTTAGGTATTGGTTCGGTGTGGATGGCACTGTTCTGATGTGGATCAAATCTTATCTCACAAACCGCAGACAGAAAGTTAAATTGGGAAATAGCTTCTCAGATGCCTTCACACTCTCTTATGGGATCCCCCAAGGTTCTGTCCTGGGTCTGCTGCTTTTCACTCTTTACACCACCCCCCCTCAGCTAAATAATCTCCAGTTTCAATGTAACCCATCATCTTTGTCCCAATAACACCCAAATATACTTAGCACTCAACTCCAGGAGTTTTGATTGCTGAGCTCACTGAGTGTCTTGCTTGCATTCAAAAATAGATGGATGGTGTCAGACTGAAACTTAATCCAGAGAAAACAGAATTCACTGTCATTGGTGAAAGACAGGCCAGAGTCCCTTATGCAAAAATTTCTCACCCAGTTTCTTGGAAATTCTATCTCCCCTACCAATGAAGTTAAGAATTTAGGTGTTACTTTTGATTCTAGAAACACCTTTGCCAGTCATATCATCAAGGTTTGTCATGCCTGCTACTATCATGTACTACTTCAGACGCATCCGTATATTCCTCAGTGTGGAATCGGCGTGGTGTGGTTCCGTCAGGGAAGTACCGTTTTTGAAAATTAGTTACCGATATAGTTAAAAATTAAATAACCTCACTTTGCGTCTGCCTTGGTGCTACTATTGAAAGAACTAATAAAATAATCTACCCCCTCTTGACATAGTTAATTGATATTTACACATGCAAACTGCCCACTTTATCGTTTGATCCCCTTTTATCGCTCACATTCCCCGTTATCAGGGATCATCAAGCTCAAAACTCAAAGCCACCAAACCACTCTAATCCACTCTAAAGACCTCAAACATGATTTTCCTATATTTTTACTGGCAATCCAACCAGTTATTGCTTCATATCAGCACCATAGCAACTCAAGCATTAAGTGCCCTGATGTCATCAGTTTCTGCCCCTTCAAACCCCCCACCACCACCTGTCTACATTTTATCATCAAATCTACAATCTCAATTCCACCTGCCCTACCACCTTTCCGTCTTTTCATCCTACTCCTGCTTGCTGGTGACATAAACCCAAACCCAGGACCACCCAGGTGTCCAAAGGTCACCTGTGCAAACATTAGCTCAATACACAACAAATATCCTGCCATTGCAAAATTTATTTCTGATAATGACACAGATCTCTTCGCCATGTCTGAGACCTGGATAAGACCTGACACCACAAGTGCAAATCTGTCCGAAATTACCCCACCAGGCTACAAACTCTATCAACAGCCACGAGCGGCCCGTCGCGGTGGAGGATTCGGCTTTTTTGTCAAAGATGGATTGGATCCTTCCGTAGTTCCAACAAAGACCTGCACCACCTTCGAAAATTTCCTCCTCAAGATAACCCTTCACAAAGAATCCTTTTACCTTCTGAATATATATAGACCTCCGTCCTCCAGCACTACATCCTTTTTTGACCAGTTTCAGTCACTTTTGGAGGATATTCATCATACCACAGAGAATCTGGTGATCATCGGCGACTTCAATTTTCACCTCGAAACAATATGTTCAAATTCAAAAACCTTTCATTCTTTGATTGATTCATTTGATTTAACTCAGAAAGTTAACTTTCCAACTCACATTCATGGACATACACTTGACCAGGTATTAACCAAATCTAGCAATGACTATATTTCCAATGTCCATACCACTGATGCCTTTTCCGACCACTTTTCAATTAGTTTTACCCTCAATCTCTCAACCCCTATACTCCAAACCAAGGCTACTGTCACCTTTCGTAAATACCATAAAATTGATAAAGACAAATTGAAAACAGATCTCCTCGCTTCTGAACTACTTAATAATCCTTCCAAGGAAGCCGACACTCTTTATGAACAATATCATACTACTTTGTCCACCCTTATTGACAAATATGCACCACCACACACCAAAAATACCAAGGCGAAGAACATCCCAGGATGGGTTAATGAAGCGGTAATTGCGGCAAAGGAGACCAAGCGTTTGTTTGAACGTATTTGGCGCCAAAATAAATCTACCTTCAATAGATCCCAATACATGCAGAAAGTCCACCAGTACAATAAAATCTGCATGCAGGCCAAATCTGAATTCCTCAAAGAAAAAATTCGGGACAATCACCACAACCCACAAAAACTATGGCGAGTCCTGGGTGATGTGTTACACAGAATCCCAGAAAAGATTCTCCCATCTATTAACCCCCCAAAGCTTTTGGCTGACAGATTTGTCGAGTTCTTTACAGAAAAAATTGAAAAAATACACTCAATTTTCTCTACCTCACTCAATTTCCAACACATCACCCCAGACTCTCCTCCACCCACATTCGCCTCTTTCTCTGTTGTAACTGAAGAGCAGGTCACCAAAACCATTCAAGACTCTCCCACTAAATCATGTTCCCTTGACCTACTTTTCTTGTTCTTGAATTCCTGGATATTCTTATTACCCCCATCACCTCAATAATCAACGCCTCTCTAGCACAAGGTACGTGTCCTAATTTCTTTAAGCAGGCCCATGTAACCCCAATTCTCAAAAAAATCATCCTTAGACAAGGAAGTTTTCAAAAATTACAGGCCTGTTTCCAATCTAAACTTTATTTCAAAGATACTTGAAAGGGTAGTAGCAGCCCAGCTACAAACTCACCTTGATGAAGCCGGCCTGATGACTGCCTTCCAGTCGGCTTATAGAAAACACTATTCTACTGAAAGTGCCCTCCTTAACATTCATAATGATATTCTTCTCAATATGGCCAAAGGGTCTGTTACAGCCCTCACCCTTCTAGATCTCTCCGCCGCTTTCAATACCATTGATCACACTATTCTCCTGGACAGACTTAATGGTTACTATGGAATCAGTGAACTGGCACTCGGCTGGTTCAAATCATACCTGTCGGGAAGGACACACTCGGTCAAGGTAGGCAGCACACTCGCAAATCCTGTTGCCCTTCAGGATGGGGTCCCCCAGGGCTCCGTCCTTGGTCCAATTCTTTTCTCCCTTTACACCAACCCAATCACCTCCATCATTCAATCTCACAGTAGCATCAATTACCATTTCTACGCCAATGACACTCAGCTATACATTTCACTCTCTCCAGCAAATTTTTCTCACTCTGTACAAAAACTAAAAAATTGCCTAAACGACATCCAAAACTTCATGTTCACAAATAAATTAAAACTCAACCCTGATAAAACCAAGTTCATTTTGATAGGTTCGAAAAACAACCGTAAACAACTCCTTCCTCACTTTCCAATCAATATTCTTGGTAATCAGGTCTCAACAGCACAAAGTGTCAAGAACCTCGGAGTGGTGTTTGACTCCAATTTCACTTTCTCCAACCATGTGTCACAGGTCCTAATGTCCACTAGAGCTCATGCAAGAGACCTCTACAGAATACGCCCTCTTCTAGACCTTAAAACATCAGTTCTTTTAGCCAATGCCTTGGTCAGCAGCAGATTGGACTACTGCAATTCCCTGTTTCTATCACTCACAGACTTTGAGCTAAGAAGATTGCAACTAGTGCAAAACTCACCCATTCCTCAAAATTTTCTCACATCACCCCTCAACTGAAAAAACTCCATTGGCTTCCAGTTAGGTATAGGGTACAATTCAAAATAGGCCTCATTACATACAATATCCTCAACCAAGGTCAGCCTGTTTACCTAAGAGAACTAATCCACCCCTACACTTCCTTTAGAAATACTAGACGAAGTACCCCTAAACTCAAGTTCCTTCATACCCCCACTTTTGACCGTAGAGTTCATAAATCAATTAAACACTTCTCAAATTCTTTTAGTCACTATGCCCCAGTTCTTTGGAACTCTCTCCCCTTCCAAATAAGAAACAGTCCCTCTGTCGCATCTTTCAGGAAACACCTCAAAACCCACCTTTTCAACTCTAGCTTCCCAACTTAGTCCCCTTCCCTCTTGGTCTCACCCACAAACCTGGTACACTGACCTTGAACACCCCTCGACTCTCCTTATAAGAAATGATTTTTGTTAACTAGTGCACTGAGTTCCCCTTAGTGGGGATGATATTGGGCCTGTAAAGCAGTAGATTAGATTAGATATTAGTGTGGAGACTGCAGCCCTGCTGGCAAAATCAATGATCAGTAGTCGAATTGACTCCTGCAATTCTCTACTTTATGGTGTGAATAAATATAATGTGGCTAAACTCCAAAAGATTCAAAATGCCCTTTGTAGAATTGTTTTCGGACTTAATAAAATAAGCCATGTTACTTCCTATCTGCAAAAACTACATTGGCTCCCCATTTCATACCATATCTTGTTTAAACATTATCTTATTTCATTCAAGGCTATCAAATTCTCCCAACCCACATACTTATCATCCTTAATCAAAACCAGTAGCCTTACTCATGGACATCAGCTTTCTCTTTTTTCAGTTCGTCCCAAGAAGGCCATTGGTAGGCAAGGTTTTGCAATGGCTTCTCCCACTGAATGGAACAGACTCCTACAGTCGGTCCGATCACAGAACAAAATAACAGGTTTTCAAAGCCAGTTAAAAACCTACCTGTTTAGACTTGCATACCCCCCACCATAGCATATCTCCCCTTGTGGGTGCTAAATTTTGATTTTGACCTGGCATTTGACCTTTGACTTTCCCTTTTTTGCCTAAAGCACGTTACAGGATGTTGCGTCAATTTTGCGCTATATAAATGTTTCTATTCTATTCTAATGAAGTTTTATCACAATAAATGTTTATTGTAACAATACCCAGTATAGGAATGTATTTTTATAAACAAATTAACACTTACACCTTATTCAAGACATATGTGTGTCAATAAATTATGTTCTGTTTTAGCTGTGCAATGGCGTAAAAGCAATATTTAATGTTGATAATTATAAGTCAAAAATATTGTAATGAATGAAGTTTGTATTGTTATATTGTTACAATTAATGTTTATTTTGGTTTTAATGAATAATAATAACATATATTCAAATGTTATATAAATTAACACAGAATGTTTTTCTTATGATAGTCAGTTATAATATTGTTCCACTTTTGTACAACTTGGGGTTACATTAAAATGTCACCTCACTATCTGACACATAAAACGAAATTCTAAAACAATCATGCCTTAATTATTTATTGCCACAATAAACCCATTATTGGACGTGCACTATAACAGGTTGGTCAATGCCTATCTAAGTGGGACACAATGTCCCCTGCTAACAGTGAGACACCAAGTCTTCTATTCATGGAATAATTCTACATTATGTACTCCTGTCACAAATTATGGTGAGCTAGCCAATAGCTAGCATTAATTAGACTCCACAGAGTGTACATTTACAAAACCTATAAATTATAAGCCACACCGACCACATGTCACCAATATATAAATAAATAATAAATTATATAAATAAATAATTAAGTCACAAGGAATCTCACTAGTTTATATCAAAGATCAAAAGTTGATATTTTACTCCTTTCATAATACACATTTAAACAACCTGTATATGTGTATGTATCTAAATTGCTTATAAATTTCCTTTCCCCAGCAATTTTCCCCATGTAAATTAATTCAATAATGAGCTCACAGATAAAGGTTGATAGAGATGATACATATGCATAGTTTATTAGACTTATCTGTATGAATCATGGCTTGACTACTGTAACTCCTTGTTTAGGGGTCTATCTGTTGCTAACCTACGCAAGCTACAATGCATTCAAAACAGTCTGGCCAGAATTGTTTGCAGAACCACATGTCTTTCTCACACCACTCCACTAAGAAAAGCCCTTCATTGGCTACCCATAAGGCACCGTTGCATCTTCAAGACTGCCTTGTTGGTATATAAATACCTACATACTAACTGTCCAAAATATTTCAGCCCATTTCTCAAAGTTAGACAATGTGCCTATAATACTCGGTTGAGTCAATCTGATGGAATAATTCTACATGTTCCTCAATACCAACCATCTATTTATAAATCCACAAAGCAGTTTGGTCTAAGCTTTGCATATGATGCTCCCAAAATATGGAATGAACTCCCTGATAATGTAAGATCTGCCACTTCCATTGCTTTCTTCAGAAAAAAACTTAAGGCATACCTATTCTGCCAAGCTTATCCTCCTTAGTATTTTCCACCTCATATGGCGTTCTCCGTGATGTCGACCATAGCTATGGACAAGGACAATGATTTTTGTAACTATGCTTATGATGTTGTGCCTTGGAGTCTGTCACTTCGACAGAGATTAAGCGCTATAAAAGTTGAATTGGAAATCATCTTTTATTTTTTAGAATGACACCCTGCTGTGATAAGTGTCAAAGTTTTTTGTTCAGGTTTTAATATCAGGAACCACGAGCCTAAATGTGAGAAACTCTGTAAAATATAACTGATAACCAGTGTAGGAGCTTATGAGTACCAGGACCCAGATATTCAAAAATGTAACAGGTGTCATCATGGCTTTTCCATCAACTATGGACAAACATGTTTGCCGTACTAATATTATGGATGTCACTATGGGTTCCAGGTGGGAACCCCATTCTGTGGAGGACCAGAAGAGTCCATTTTCATTCCTGTGACTTTGTGATGGCAGAAGGATGTTATGTGTTCATCAAAATTATCAACACAGAGGTGCTTTACAACATTATCCCTGTAGAGAGGGGGAGGATCTATTGGGTGCAGGAGATCAGACACTTTGAGATATGTGCAAGCATAATAGACATGTGATTTTAGCTGACTCAAGAAAATTGGTGTGTATTTTACCCACATGGAACATAAAAACAGTCTTAGTGTAAATATTTGATGACCAGCAGGGGACTTTTAAGGTAACCATGTCTTTTGGGACGAACGCATAGAATGGAAAGTACTGTTATTTTGCTCCTGTTACCAATGAAATTGTTTTTCCCATTCTCATTTTGATTACTAACGGACATATTTTGAGAATACATCAGAACAAGATTAGACTACTGGATCTCACAAGGCATATGCACTGGGTGAGACCCAACAGTAAGCGGTGTCCATTTCTTTTGACCAACATAATTTTTTATGTGTTTCTCACAGATTTTTCACTAGGGGATGGATTGATGCCAGACTTTGTGGTGAGAAACCAGCCTTGATGTATATACATAAAACCATCATGGTGAAGAGCATAAAGGTAAATTGTGTTTTTTTTCTGTTATTTGGCTTATCCCTAAGAAGAGCGGGTGTCAGCTTTGGTAGACCAATGGTGCACCTTTGGTGCTGACTCTGGCAAAAATGTTTTGAGAAAAATTTGAGCATGAATTAATTGCTGGAAGAGGGCATGCACTTGAATGTGTGGGAAACCATCTGAGTTTGATTTTAGATTTTGAAAAGTATGCCAAAAATTATACCTGTGACTTTTGTTATAAAATGCTTGATGGAAAATTTAATTGGCAGAGTTAGCAGAAAGATGAGGGAAAGGGTAGAGCACAAACCATTTTCCTCTGGTTTATTATCTACAATTTTGAGGTCTTGCTCCTGCCCCAACATTCCAGCCAAGGAAACAAAGTGTCAGACCAGACACCAAGCCATCAGTATCAGAATGTGTAGCAATTCCTCTTCTTATATAGTGTTTGTGAGTGAGGATCTGACTGATCTCTTGAGATGGTAAATGACATGAGCACACATCACTTTAAAAATTATGCTTTGGCTTGTAACATGTGAGACAGCTTGGTGCAAGAAGAAGATTTGAGAGTGAAATTGGAAAATTACAAGGAAGAAGTACCCATTCAAGTATGATATGAATTCGATGTAGATCAAGAGTGATTTGCCAAAGTCTTGTGTCTCATGAAAGAAAAGAGGATTTGTGGTGAAGAAATCCAATCAATACATGTGTATTTCCAATAACCAGTTTCATTTCTTAGATACTTCTTATTATTAGGTTATAGCTATGCCAAATTTCTTGAGACGTACCTGAGAAGCCCAAGTTTTTCTTTCCTAGGAATCTTTTGGCAGTATGGATAAATTGGATTCTCATAATCTTCCCCTGCCCAGGTCCTTTGTTTAAGTTTAAATCAGAAGAAAACGTTGGGAGTCACAGATGTCTGAAGGATGGTGAAGGAGTTCAAAAGATCGCTCTCAAAGGCATGAACAAGAAATTTGTGCCCCCGTCTTTAGAAAAGTGTAAACAGGTGTTGAATTGTGGTAAACTTCTTTCCTTTACCAACAAAAGTTTTAGGGTGTACGATAATACTATATTCACCTACAAGCAAGAAAAAGTGGGATTTTATATCTTTTACTGCATAAGAGAGCTTACAGACGATATGCATGCCTAACCTTTAAATTTAGTCCTGAGTCCAAAGGAGGATGTTTTTGATTTTGACAGGACTCATATTTTATTGCCTGCTCATTTCCACTGTAGGTAGGATAACAAAGATATGAACATATTTATGATTACCTCAGTACTTTTTGTCATGTGACAGAAAGAGTCATACAGCTGGTTATGATAAATTTTAAGTCAAGAAACAGGAGTAATAATTGTCTTGTCAATGTTAAGTGTTAAATGACCTATATAAACCAGTCTTCCATAAAATAAAGAGGGAAGAAAGACATGCAGGGAAGGAGGAAGACCTGACAATATTTAGAATATGAATATTAGACTGGAAATAAGTAAAGAATTAGTTTCAAATGACATGTTGGCAATGGACTTGCGAAATCAAAGAATGATGACTCCCCATGGCAAACAGCAAAAGTAAAAAATCCTCATACAATTTGGACAGCAGCTTTTTGTCATATTGGGGTTGGGGCATGGGGAAAAACAACAATACAGACAATTTTTTATGTTTTTTAATGAATATTTTATACAAATAATTTTTCTTTCTACTTGGATTTCTAATCCCATTTGTTATCCATGGTTTGTCTTTATTATTTCGACACTTAAATTTGACAATAGGAAAACAATTATTATACAGATTAATAAAAATATTTGTGAATTTATTGTAAGCTTCAATGACATCAACGGTTTCATATACTTCTGTCCATTCAACACATCCTAGCCTTTTCACAAGGTTTTTTTACTTTTTTACATTAACACTGTTCACCTCTCTTTTTATATTATATTTTCCCTTTTTTACACAAGTACTTTCTACAGACTTACAATTTAGTGTACTAGAGAATATAGGTTAAAACATATTGTAAACCTTGCTCCCCAGGGTCACCAATGTTTTTAAATAATTTGAAATTTTCATCAACCTTTCCCGGATCTTATCTGATCGTACACTCATATACCTTGTCGTAAACCTATCATGGCCATCATTTTTATCATACTGAGATCTTTTTGAGTGTAAACCTATCAGGAACCCCCAAATCATTGAAATTGTTAACCTTTTATCTCCCTCAGTGACATTTGACAAAATTTAAATCGAAGGTTTGCCATTCCCTATATAAACTCCCTCAACTTTATGGCTAGCAATCGTGAAGTACTATTACTTGTGAGATATAATTGGACATATTTTCATAGGACTCAATACTCTGCAATAGTTTGAATATCACTTAGTGGCCTTTCTGTTTTTGGCCATTTTTGGAGGGTGTTAAAAGTTAAGTTTTTGTCATTATGCCACCAAAGAAGCAGAAGAGAATACCTGCTGCAACAGACAAAGTCAAGAATCCCAGAGAGTGGGAGTGTGGCTGAAACACAGGAGGCTATTTTGGGTGAGGCTACACAGGAGGCTGCTATTAAGGCTTCAAAGGAAAGCAAGAGGACAATTGCTGTATTTAACGAGGAAGATAATTTGAAACTGGTAGAATTTTTTAAGGACAATTGAACTGCTGTACAGCATGGGACCCATGGACTATATAAAGATCCAAACAAGAGGGATAAATTTGGCACTGAGAACAAAATGGATAAGGCTGCCTGTAAGAAATGGTTCTAGAATCAGAGGTCAATGTCTGGCAAGATTGCACATATGAAATCTGTCACGGGAGCACCTCATCTCACAGATAGACAGAACTGCCTCAAGAAGAACTTTCTACACACATCTTTTGCAAACATTCATCCAAGAGTGCCTTTAAGCCAGCCCTTAGAGGAACAGTGCCAAGGCCACTCGATGCCATTCCATCAGCAGAAGAGTCAGATCACTCCCCAGTTGGAGAGCCCAGTACAAGTGAGTTGATTTCAGTTGGCAGTGCACGTGGATCAACTGAGGAACCACAGGGACTGTATGGCGTCTCCCTATACCGCATCACAAAACCCCTCCATCACCCAACCTTGTGCAACCCCTACCATGAACAAACCAGAGTTCTAAATGGAGGCCGAGGAAATGAGGAAGAAATTAGAGGCACTTGACTCGAAGACAAACTGGAATGCATGATCTACCAAAACTCTCAGAATGACCCCAAAACCGCATATTTCGAGTGGCTGCATTCAGAACTGAAGATTCTCTCCACCAAGCCATTTGAAGGTATTTAGGTTGAGACTTTTGTGCTTATAAGGAACATGAAATGCAAGAAGAGACAGCAACAGGAGCAAGAACAACAAAGTTTACTTTACCAAGCGATCTGTACCACATTTGAGCTCACAGGCACCTTTACACAGCAAATACTGACCCAGCATCCGATACAGATCCAGCAGCAGTGTTGACCAGTTCCAACTTATCAAGCACAGGACGTCCATGCAATATGTACATCACATCCAGCAACAGATGCCACCGCCCATGCAACAGCTGCATGAACCCATATAACAGCAGATGCAGCAGCAATTAACAATTAATAAGCTAGCAGAACTATCGAGTGGAAGCTCTTGTAATTGAAGTAATTGCTCCCCTTTCGTCTAGGACACATGATGGGGATGTGTTTCTTGTCTATGGCACAAAGAGAATGCCTGGGGTAGGTTCCCCCTTTCCTGCCTCATGGCACATAGGGCAAGCAACAACCTCATCATGGTAATATTTGATTATGCTGTCACGCACCTCAGGGATGAAGCAGTTAATTACTTGATCTCTCCACCCTGAAAGTGAATTGAGGTCTTCTGGAGGTCTGGGGTTCTGCGGTGTTCAATTTTAGTGAATATCTCAAGAGACATCCACATGAAGTTGATAAAAGCAGGTTGGTCTTCTTCATAGAGCTACACAATGAGATTATGGTATTGACCGCTGTCCTCACATCTACTTAGCCACTATCTGACCCAAGTGACTGGGCCGTTCTCCTCCTCTATGGAAGAACTCTTCTTCTAAAGCACATTACTATGTTATCTAACTGCAAAATGTCTCTTAAGAGTTGCAAATATATAACCATGATATGTAGTAAGTCATCAGGGGGATCCACGAAATATCATAAAGAAATCTTTTCAATCACATACCCATTCTTTTTTACCATAAACCACATCAGGGGCCGGATTCACGAACAATACTTAGACCATTCCTAACTTAGATTTTAAGTATTACTTAGATTTCAAGTAAGAAATTATGAAACCTTATTCACGAACGTTCCTAACTCTAAGGTGACCTTAAAACCCATACTTAGATTTTAAGTTAAGTTGAAAGCTACCTTGAGAGGACAGGATGTTAATATTACATGATTTAGTTTGTAAAAATTGGGCAATAATAGTGTTGTATTTGGATTGGGAGGTTTATTTATCCACGTGGTTAGTGTATAAGTCAAAATTTTAGTAAGATGAAGTTTTAACTAATTTCTTAGAAATAATTTCCACTAATGGCTAGATTCTACTTGAAAGGAACAGATTAAAATTTTTACTAGGAATTAATTTTACTCGCAAAGCTCATCGGCTAAAATAATTAAAAATCTCACTTTAATAAGCTGTGACTAATATTCTTTGTAGAGGTTCATTATCATAAACAATCCAATGTATAGACCAAAATTTTCCATACCACTTGGCCAATCAGATTCACTGACACAACCGTAACTAAAGAGTTAGGAGAGGTTTTTTCCTTACTTAAAATCTAAGGTAACCTTATCTAAGTATTGTTTCATGAATACCAATTCTAAGAAAAACTTAGTCAAGTGAAAAACCTTCCCTTACTTAGATCTAAGGTCACCATATCTAAGTATTGTTTGTGAATCCGGGCCCAGGGCTATTGAAACCTAATCTTGCCTCTTGTATTGCTATCATTGAGATCGTATGGCTATCGTATTGTTACGGCTTGACTTCAAAGTCCACATTTCGGATTTCACATCTCCCGGTAAATTTCGCGGTAAAATTCGCGGTAAATTTAGCGGCCGTTTTTGCATTATTTTGAGTGCTATTTTCCTGTCTTAAGATGAAAATCAAGGTAAATATTGCTTTTAACCCATTTACCGTTATTTTTGAACCATTTTTGGCCCATCAAATGCTCTTTGAAGGGGTTTGTTTACTGTAGTAATAAATACTGAGTGTGAGGGCGTTTGTTACAGGATATACGCCCAGCAAAAATTCCAAATAATGCCAGAGCGCCGCTATATCCTGTAACAAACGCCCGAGCATGAGGTATTTATTACTATTATAAAGACCGGCCTATCTGGTTTCAAGAAAGATGCCTTTATTTTTATGAGGTGAAACGAACAAGGACGCCGCCATATTGTTTTGAATGCATGATCGCTCTCGTAAAAGCAGACAATCTTACTACCGACACACAATCGAGCAATCGAAACAACACTTCCGTTTCTAAGCGGGCCGTTATTGGAGGTTTAACTCAGTGCTAATTCTATGCGCACAGACGGATTTTCGTTCACTGCGCATTTCCGGTCTTTATAATTAAGCAAGAAAAGAAAAGAAGGAAAGGTAAAGAATAATCAACAGATTGCCACCGGATCAGTGGTGAACCAATGATCCCGGGAATCATTGATCCCAGGAGCGAAACATCTTGATCCCGGGAACAGATCATTTTGATCCCGGGAGCAGGTTATCTTGATCCCGGGAGCAGAACAAATTGATCCTGGCAGCAGATCATCTTGATCCCGGAGTGGAACATCTCGATCCCGGGAGCAGAACAAATTGATCCCGGGAGCAGATCATCTTGATCCCGGGAGTGGAACATCTCGATCCCGGGAGCGGAACATCTTGATCCCGGGAGCAGAACATCTTGATCCCGGGAGCAGAACAAATTGATCCCGGGAGCGGATCATATTGATCCCCGGAGCAGAACATTTTGATCCCGGGAACGGATCATTTAGATCCCGGGAGCAGAATCTTGATCCCGGGAGCGGATAATATTGATCCCAGGAGCAGAATCTTGATCCCGGGAGCAGAATCATTTAACAAGAAAGCGGTAATTTAACAGGCAGATTAGAATAATTGGTGTTAACATTCTTTGTAATTATAGTCGTGTGTATTATTAGTAAATATATTGAGTTCATTGCTATATGACTTGTCATTTACCTGGCCTACTTAAGAAACCCAATAACTTGTCTGAACTCTCACTGATGCCAGTCCTGTTGCCAGCCAGAAGAAGAATAATTAAGTGAACCCTTTGCAGAGCGACGGGTGTGCCAGTTGACCATCCAGCATGCTGTGAGATCCAGTAAAGAGTAATTAAGTGGACTTCTTGAGCGACTGGTGTGCCACCCATCAAGCCAGCACATATATAGTGAGAGATCTGGTGGAGTGTAGTTAAGTGATCCATTTGCAAAGTCAAAGGTGTGCCAGCTGACAACCCAGCAATGTGAGAGATCCCATGAAGAGTAATTAAGTAAACCCCTTTTTGCAGCGACTGGTGTGCAACCCAACAATCCAGAGATCCAGTGAAGGGTGATTGAGTGACACTATTAGAATACCAGGGAGTGACAGTTGATATACATAATTAAGGGGGTACCTCTTCCATCACTTGTGAACAAGATTAGTTTGTGAATCTGGAAAGCGCCCAGTGGAATCTAATAACCAATTCTCATCATTCATCCATTTTATGTCAGTGCTCATCATTGTGTTGTCCCGGGGAGGCTGGTACTCCCCCCAACAAATCCTATATTTTTATCAGGGGAAAATTGGCCTATTCTTGTATGGCACAGTGGAGTGTCATGATATAGGTTTTAAGGACAAAAGCGGTCCTTGTTATGGAAATTCCAGTACTGGTGGAAACCTTGGTAGCATCATGGAATCTGACGTCAGTGATGTTATGCTGCATGGTGACATTGTGGAATCTACGTGTAGTGATGTCATCTGGATGCAGGAGGATCACGAGATGTGATCTTGTGTCTGGAAGTCCTGGTGGATTATACTGAATCTGTAGACTTCTGGGTCTATGGTAGAGCCTTGAAATGTACACGTAGTGGCCCTACTTGGCAGAATATGTTATGTGATGGATACACCGCTCGGATCCGTCACATTTGGTGTCAGAAGTGGGATTCCGTGTTGTTGGAATCCTGTGATACCTACTCACCCTTGAGTTACTTATTTATTTATTTTTTATTCTATTTTATAAAGAAAATATATGGGTATATGTTAAGCTATATATCCAAGCTTGACATGAAATATGTGCTTGCAGTTTCACGATGAATATTGAAGGAAGTGAGCAGTTGACAAGAACTACTGTTGCAGAAGGCCTCTTTGCTGATACCGCAGGTTGTGGAGATGTCGGGCATTCCCAGCAAAAGGACACACAAGATGTAGGACCAGATGTTAGACCAAGAAGGGAGGTCCTAGAGAGGCTACACGAGCTTGATATGGGAAGAGCTATAGATGCCAATGGAGAAGATTTCAGAAGATACGAAGACATTCGACCAAGAGTTCGGCAGCCAGATGTTGAAGGAATTCAGATCCCTCACCTTGGGGGTCAAAATAAGAGACCAAAGGTGATGCCTGATCAGTTTGATGGGAAGTCATCCTGGACAGACTACATAGCTCATTTCGAAATATGCTGTGAGATAAATGGCTGGACCCCTCCACAATGGGCACAGTACTTGAGTGTCAGTCTCAGAGGCTCAGCTTGTCAAGTTTTGGGAACACTTCCAATTGAGAGAAGGCGGGACTATAGGGAATTGGTCAGGGCACTAGGAAGATGGTTTAATCCTGAAAATCAGTGAACTCTACAGGGTTCAACTGAGAAACCGTGGGCGAAAGTCAATGAGAGTCTGCCAGAACTAGGGCAGCAAATCCGCACCCTAGTTGCACAAGCCTATCCAGGTGCCAATCCTGAAGTTCTAGAAGTCCTTGGTAGGGACTATTTTATTGATGCGATAGAAGATCCTGATGTTCGCTGGAGAATCTACCAAACTAAACCAGAAAATCTAGATGGTGCTATATGCACCGCGGTAGAGTCTGAGGCATACAAAGCTGCTGAAAAGCAACGGCTAAGTGGCAAGCGGTTTGTACGAGGTATTGATGTCCAAGAAAAGAAGCCTGTAGCGGCTGAGTACAAAGAATCAGTGATCAGAGAACTGGAAGACAGAATAAGGAACCTACAGAAACAACTTCAGGTTTCCAGAAACAAAGACAAAAATGGGGACAATAGGAAAAGCTACAACAGGAAAGAAAATCCTGCAGTGCGATGCTGGAACTGTGGGGAAGTTGGGCATGTCAAATATGATTGCCCAGCTGAACAGTCAAACTAAATGTGGCTGCACCTAGTGGTCGAGGTATAGCCAAAACAAATCAAAGACCACATAGGGTTTTAACAATAAAAGGTAAAGGAGGTTTGATTGCAGTGGGACAAGGAAATGGATGTCCTGTGAAGTTTCTTATTGACACCGGGGCTGCAGTAACACTAGTTTCTGCTGAGATGTTTCAGCAGATCCCAAACAAAACTGATCTTGAACGTGCAGCATCCACAATTTGTGGGGCAGACGGACAACATCTGAACATTTTGGGACAGGGTACTATGGAGATTACTCTAGGCCCACTGAGAGTAATGCACGATGTGGTCATCGCTGACATTCAAGCTGCTGCTATTCTGGGCATCGACTTCTTGTTGGAACATGAATGTAAACTGGATATACCAGCTCAACAGCTGATGGTAGATTCAGAAAAATTGAATCTTTGGCAAGAAGGGGGTGATGCCCAATGTTGTAAAATCAGTATCAAAGAGGATGTCATCATTCCAGCCCATACAGAAAAGATAGCAGCAGGAACAATCCACAGAAGGGGAGCTGAAGGGTCATCAACCATGGTTGAGGGAGTGAATTGTTTTGCAGAAAAATTTGGATTGTTAGTTGGACATTCCCTTGTGGACATCCAGAAGGGAGTAGTACCCCTCCGCATCTTAAATCTGTTACCAGAGCCTGTGCATTTGTACAAGGGTACTATGGCTGCTTTAGCAGTACCAGTGCACCTTTACTCACACCATCAATCCAATTGCCAACAGGTTTCTCAGATTAGTCAGCAGGAGGGCAGTGGTTCACCAAGTAGATTGCCAGAGCAACTGGGAGTTCTCTTGGAGAAGTGTGCTGAGAACCTTAGTGCCGATCAGAAGAGCCAATTAGAAGCTCTCCTCATGAGTTATGCTGATGTTTTTGTCTCTACTAATGGGGACTTAGGCAGAACTGGACTTGTGAAACACACGATTGATACAGGGGACCATCGTTCTATTAGACAGCACCCCAGGCGTACTCCACTCCATCTCCAAGATGAAGTAAGGAAGCAAGTGAAAGATATGCTTCACCAGGGGGTGATTGAACCATCAAACAGCCCTTGGTCTTATCCCATTGTTTTAGTGAGAAAGAAAGATGGGACATACAGATTTTGTGTAGACTATCGCTCACTCAACAAGGCCACTATCAGGGATGCATATCCGATACCCCGTGTTTCATTTGACCAGTTGTCTGGCTCACAATGGTTCTCCACACTAGATCTAATGTCCGGGTATTGGCAGGTTGAAATGGACCCAAAAGACAAACCGAAGACTGCCTTTGTCTGTCAGGAAGGATTGTTTCAGTTCAACCTCATACCCTTTGGACTCACAAATGCCCCTTGTACATTTGAAAGGCTAATGGAAAGTGTCCTTTCAAGCTTGCAATATCAAACATGCTTGATTTACCTGGATGATGTAATTGTATACTCCAAATCATTCCTGGAAGGAATGGCAAGACTTGAAGAGGTTTTAAAACGCTTCAGGAAGGCTGGACTGAAACTGAAGGCTAAGAAATGCACTCTATTCCAGAGGGAAGTTCAGTACTTGGGGCATATTGTTTCCCAAAATGGTGTCTCAACAGATCCGGAGAAGATAGCCACAGTGAAAGAATGGCCTACTCCTACAACAGTGACTCAGGTGCGTAGCTTCTTGGGCTTAGCAGCTTACTACCGAAGGTTCATCAAGGATTTTGCCAAGGTTGCAGCACCACTTCACCAATTGACAGAAAAGGGCAAGAAGTTTGTTTGGACTGAGTCTTGTAGTGAGGCTTTTGCTTCACTAAAAGACAAGTTAACATTGGCTCCAGTGCTTGCATACCCGGAGATGGAAAAAGTATTCATCTTAGACTGTGATGCCAGTGATGTGGCTATTGGAGGTGTCCTGTCAAAAATGGAAGATGACAAAGAACATGTCATCGCCTATGGCAGCAAATGCTTGACAAAAGCTGAAAGGAGGTATTGTGTTACTAGACGTGAGCTTTTTGCAATTGTTCATTTTGTCAAGCATTTCAAGCAATACCTCTATGGTGTGAAGTTCCTTGTCCGGACAGATCATGGTTCCCTTCGTTGGCTTTTCAACTTTAAGGAACCACAGGGCCAGGTGGCCCGGTGGATCGAAACACTTTCAACATACCAATTCGAAGTCCAACACCGTCCTGGTAAGCAGCACAGTAATGCAGATGCTCTTTCCTGAATTCCATGCAAGCAATGTGGTAGAATAGACCATAGGGACATTCAAACTGTCCTTGTGAAAGAATATACCCGGCAGATTGAAACTGAACCAGAACAATCTAGCTGGATCACTGGATGGACTTTTGATTTTCTTAGAGAAGAGCAGTTGAAGGACCCGGCCATTTCCAAAATTTTACAAATGAAGTAGGCATCAGAGCAAAAACCACCGTGGAGTGACATCTCAGCTGAAGGACGAAGTGTCAAAACCTATTGGTTCTTGTGGAAGCAGTTGCACATTAAATCAGGAGTACTGTACAAGTTGTGTGAAAGTGAGAAGCCAGGGAAAGGTGTCTGGGAGCTTGTCCTTCCCCTCTCCTTGAGGAAGGAAGTACTTGGCCAACTCCATGATCATATCACAGCGGGTCATTTGGGGCAGCACAGAACACTGGCAAAAGTGAGGCAACGCTTTTACTGGCATGGCCTGAAGGAATATGTGCATGATTGGTGTAACCAATGTGATAGCTGTGCCACCATTAAGTTGACCAAGAAGCCAAGAGCTCCTCTACAGCAATTTCCAGTTGGTTGTCCCTTAGAAAGAGTAGCTATGGACATCTTGGGACCACTCCCAAGGAGTCACAGTGGGAACAAATACATACTGGTAGTGGTTGACTGTTTTACTAAATGGACAGAAGCTTATGCAATACCAAACCAAGAAGCGACTACCATTGCGAAAACTTTGGTTGTCGAATTCATCTGCAGATATGGTGCACCCATGCAGATCTTAACAGATCAAGGGCGCCAGTTTGAGTCTCTGTTGTTTACAGAAATTTGTACACTTCTGGATATTGACAAAACCAGAACTAGTAGTTTCCATCCTCAAACTAATGGTTTAGTGGAAAGATTTAACAGAACCTTGGAGGAGATGCTGAGGGCTTTTGTCAGTGACCACCAGCAAGACTGGGACACCTATCTGCCTATGCTGCTTATGGCGTACAGAGCAACTCCACAGGAGTCGACAGGGATCTCCCCATTTTGCCTCATGATGGGACATGAAACACAGTTAGCAATTGATTTGATTTTTCCTGTTCCCAAGGATAAGTCTCCTGTGCTGGAGGCTGATTATGCTTGCACCTTGAGGGACTCTTTGACAAGGGTCCATCAACATGCCCGGGACCAGCTCAAAAGATCGGCTGTGCGGCAGAAGCGTTTGTATGACTTTCGGGTAAACTATGCAACCTTCAAGAGGGGTGACTTTGTCTGGTTATTCTCTCCACAAAAGCTGAAGGGTATTTGTCCAAAACTTCAAAGGTCCTGGACAGGTCCTTACCTGGTCATACACAAATTAAGTGATGCAATCTACAGAATCCAAAAATCACCAAGAACAACTCCTAAGGTGATACATCTGAACCGACTGAGGAGATATCGAGGAGAAGAATTGAGAAGTTGGATCTCCAGTGAAGAGCCCTTAATAGAAGTTCTAGAAGAAGAGACAACCAATGATGTTGTGGCTATTAAGCCTGAGAGGCACAGTAGTGATAGTGATTCAGAGAGTGAATCACTGACTGCTGAGCCATACCCTAAAACCCCTATGATCCCAAAACAGGTGGACTTGTGTCCACAGTTGAGCCAATCTTCATCCTCAAAGAAAGATTCAGAAAGTTGTGTATCTTTTGCGCCCAATACAGCAAAATCATTGGTTCTCAGATGTTCCAAAAGACTTGTTCACAAACCTAAAAGACTGATTGAAGAGGTATAGTTAAGAAATAGTTGGTTCCCTGTTTAATATCTGCATATGGCAGGTAGCAGAAGAGTTGTTATTCCGGCAACTTAAAGAGGCCTTTAATTTTTTTATATAGATGGTGAGCTGTAGAGACTGTGACAAGGTGTTCTCGTCAAAATCAAACATGCGTAGGCATGTAACAAATTGCCATGAAAAGGTAGAACAAATTAGGTACCAATGCCCATATTGCACCAAGTCACGAAGTAGAAGGGAAGATCTAATAAGATATCACATAGTAGATGTCCACCCGGAGCGCCTAATAGAAATTCAAACTGATCCAACTCTGATCGCACGTATAACAGAAAAAGAGGAATCTCAGGTGAAAAGAAAGAGAACAGATGGGAGGACTGAAGATAGAGGGAAACTGAGGAAGTGTGAGACGGAAGACAGAAGGGAGAAACAAAAGGTGGAAGTGAAAACAGCAAGAAAAGAACAAGTGAAGGATCGGGAATTGAATGTCAGAAAAGACCAGCAACAACAGGAAATAGAGGATACAAGAGTGGTTAAAAAGATTAGTGAGGGACTGGAAGCTACAAACATGGTTCAAGAAAATTATAGTACAAACATGGTGCAGGAGAAAGATAATGCAAACATGGCACAGGAGAAAGATAATGCAGAGATGGTGCAGGAAAAAGATGATGCAAACATGGTGCAGGACAAAGGAGCAGGTGACAACAGATTTGAGCAGTTGCCAATTACAGATGACATCATCAGCATAACCAGAGTCGAGCCTGTGGTTTCACCATTACCAAATGACAGCCCAACATTGTTCAACCGCCTTGACCGGATGTTGGCAGGTGTTGATAGGTCTGTCACCAAAGAACAGCAGGAACTTGGGCAAGCCGTTAAGTCAATACTTCCTGAAGCCTCTGATGTTACCCACACCATGTATATCCCAAACTGTGAGAGTATTGCCACACAATTTTCACCACAGAAGAAAAATGAGCCAGCTGTTCAGGATTTTTCTACAGTTAATGAGGCTACTACAATTGAAGATCTGATTGCTCCACCACTGTCCTTCCTTCAATCTGTTCCCTTGCACCAACCTTTCCCCACTCCCACATCCTCTCAACTTCCATCACCTGTCAACTCCCCTGTTGCCTTCTCAGAACCTGCTCCTTCCAAAACGCCCCACCAATATCTCCAAGATATCCGTTATCTAGAGACTCACTGTAAGCATGGGATGTTAAGACCTATACACGTCCATATCAAGAGGCGCATCATTGAGCCAAATGGCAGGAGGGTGAAATCCAAGGAGATCCAGGTGAATTGTGCTCTATGTCCACCCCCAGTGATTTCAAAAATAGAAAGTCTGCCAGGGAGGAAGAATGAACGGAGCCAGAGGTCCACCAACTTCTCCAGTTCTTCCTCAGATTCAGATTAATAATTGATTAGTAGAATGGACAGTCAATACTAGTAATTGGTTACGAACAATTTTTAGACTGTAGTTAGGCTAATAGTAGGAGTAACTGTCTTCTGAAACTTTTCATGTAATTTCAATTGTATATTAAATATTAAATGTTGGTTTATGGATAATGTTTTACACTGTACAGCTTTCAGCAGATGCAACTGTTTAAACTTTATGTGACATGTATAACACTTTAAGTGGACACTTATTAGCTGTAGTGTTTAATGGACAATGTTTCTGTTTATGTTGCATTTTTTATAGTTTCATGATTAGATTGATGTGTATACAATGGAATAACATTGGATTAAAGTTGTGTACGCAGTATAGGTATTTATATTCTAATTATCGACGAGGATGTCTCAATCTAAGATGGGGAGAGTGTTACGACTTGACTTTAAAGTCCACATTTCGGATTTCACATCTCCCGGTAAATTTCGCGGTAAAATTCGCGGTAAATTTAGCGGCCATTTTTGCATTATTTTGAGTGCTATTTTCCTGTCTTAAGATGAAAATCAAGGTAAATATTGCTTTTAACCCATTTACCGTTATTTTTGAACCATTTTTGGCCCATAAAATGCTCTTTGAAGAGGTTTGTTTACTTAATATTAATTCCGGTCGTATGGGCGATAATAGAGGTAAATAAACAGTTTTCCCTTATATTGAGACCATAATATTCACTAACATGCAAGCAAATAATTTATAATCACTTTATCTTTCGTTAAAATGTATTTCTGGCTTACCAGAGCTTGTTAATCTGTACATTTTGGCTATTGTTTTATTGTTAGTTGGACATTTTTAACTGCAGGGATGGGTTATGCATGAAAGAGGGGTGATAGGTTTATTGAAAGGTGATTTATGACAGGTAGATTTGAATTAGAGCTAAAAATGATGATTTGGTGCAAGGTGTATTGTACTAAATAAGGAATGTGAATGTTTTAGAGCTCATTTGCACAGTTATGAAATGTAAATGCACAAAATGGTGTGAAATGTAAAAGTTATCACCCCCATTTTACCTCTATCCCCCTTATGCCCTCTTTCTGGATGATCACATGACCAGACTGGAGGCTATATAAGAGCTGGTTTTACAGTAGAGTCAGAATTCAGAATTGAATTCCACTGGGCAACACCAAGAAAAGAAAAGAAGGAAAGGTAAAGAATAATCAACAGATTGCCACCGGATCAGTGGTGAACCAATGATCCCGGGAATCATTGATCCCAGGAGCGAAACATCTTGATCCCGGGAACAGATCATTTTGAGCCCGGGAGCAGGTCATCTTGATGCCGGGAGCAGAACAAATTGATCCCGGGAGCAGATCATGTTGATCCCGGAGTGGAACATCTCGATCCCGGGAGCAGAACAAATTGATCCCGGGAGCAGATCATCTTGATCCCGGGAGTGGAACATCTCGATCCCGGGAGCGGAACATCTTGATCCCGGGAGCAGAACATCTTGATCCCGGGAGCAGAACAAATTGATCCCGGGAGCGGATCATATTGATCCCCGGAGCAGAACATCTTGATCCCGGGAACGGATCATTTAGATCCTGGGAGCAGAATCTTGATCCCGGGAGCGGATAATATTGTGACGGATCCGAGGGGTTAAATCCATCATCCCCAACAACTTTGCAGTGGTGCCACTACGTGTACATTTCAAAAGCCCACTGCTCACATCAGGAATGAATCCAATCCATGGATCAATCCTCAACCTAGGATCAATCCTAACTCCCGGGATCAGACTCACTCCCAAAAGTTCATCTCAGGTTGCATCCAGATGGCATCACTACACGTAGATTCCACAATGCCATCATGCACGGTGACATCACTGACGTCAGATTTCACCATGCCACCAAATAACACCTGCAGGAATTTTACACAAGGGTTTTCTAACCCTTAAGCTGGCAGTGTCACCACTTCGCGAACATTTCACAGTGGCACTCCAAATCCGGGGAGTTACCAGTCCCCATACAGTTAAGCCTCCTATTGGCTTAGCAGGAAGAACTTCAATCTTCCCTATAACTCTTTATGAAAAATGAATAGGCCTAAGAATAATGAATAATGGGGTGGAATTCACATCTGAATTCTACCGGGCTTATCAAACTGAATCACTTCACAGATATCAGAAAAACTGTATATAGTTGTAACAAATAAACTTCCCGGGATTCTGGATCATGGATGTATAGATGAAATAAATACTCTTCCCAGGATTCTTGATCATGGACCTACAGATGAAATAAATACTCTTCCCGGGATTCTGGATCGTGGATCTACGTCACTCTTACTAGCACCCTGGTTCAGCTGCTCTAAGGATCGGCATATTGTCACCTGGTGGACTGGAACAAAACCTTATTAACTATTCTGCAATGCTGCCGGCTCTGGTTGCCCTGGAATATTCACTCTTAATTAATCTTGCTGGTTCTCCCAGGATTGCTGCAATCTGAATTGGGCATCAGCACATTGGTTAGCGGAGGCTCCAGTGGGTTCAGTCATTGTCACCCTTCTGTCCTGAATGGAAGATCAGATCTTAAGTATTTTGATTCAGGGATCACTGATCCGTGGATTCTCATGGAAGGTGGTGCTACAAGCTTATGCCAAATCTATAGTTGTGTAGATTTTCAGATCTTAAGTATTGATAGAGAAGATAAGCAACAGGAAAAATAAAGTCACAATAATAATTTATTTAATAAGTATTTCAGTGCTGTAATAAATTCTCTGGACTCATACATCATAACAAAACATCTTTGGGTCTCCACCACAATTATTTATTATAGAACATAGCTATTGGGATGGGGGAGTGAGGATTATGGATGGCTGTAGTGATCCCGGGAATATGGTCTGAGTACTTCTGGGATGGTCTGAGTACTTCTGGTATTCAATGCTGAACACTTATCAATAATTCTGATCGTGTTCATTTCTGAATACTGGTTCCTTCAATGAGGTAAATTATGGCAGCTCTTAGAATGTTCTTTGGCAGCTCAGGCAGCTGATTACTTGCAAGATTCACAACAGAATACAATGCAGAAATCATTCGCCATCCTGGTTCCAATTCCTGGGAGTATTGTCTTAGATCAACAATGACAGTGATCCCGGGAACTCACTCCTGGGACTGCATCCAAGGAGCCACTCCAGGATCGCATCAAGGATTGTCACTGTGTTCAATTCTGAACACTGCTCTGATATCCTGTGCTGATCCCAGAGCCACTCCCGGATCACGTGTTTAATGATATTCTTTTGCTATTACCTTCTCTCTTCAGTTGTTGCCCGGTGAATTCAATTCTGAATTCTGGCTCTTCACTGGAAAACCACTGCTTATATAGGCTCTCAGCCAGACGGTCATGTGATCATCAGGAAGAGTGTACATAGGGAGCATATGGGAAATGGATGTGATAACTTATACATCACACACTATAATGTAAATTTACATTACATAAATATTCAGTTAACACTTACAACACTCAGATTTATTAATCTGTGGAAAATGATTTATACCAAATCATATTTCAATATTATAATTTTCAATCTAAATGTGAACAACACTACATCACTAAACCCTTCACCCCTATTTTAAGAATGACCCATTCACAGTTGAAAATCTCCAACTAAGCTCAGAAACAGCCCAAAATGGTCAAATTCTTACGAAAATATGTACTATTATCACTATATTCCGCGCTAAATTTACCGCGAATTTTACCGCGAAATTTACCGGGAGTAAGAGGTGAAATCCGAAATGTCAAATCAACAGACTTACGGTCGAACCGTAACACTCTCCCCACCTTAGATTGAGACGTCCTCGTCGACTCAGAGCACATAAAATTACTAAGTAAAATACGCTGTGATCCATATATACATGTATTCAAACCATTATGTTACAAGTTAACCGAAAATTCATATTTACATAAAAAAAACTAGAAATTCATTCAACTAACTTTTAAAGAAGAAACGTCTATTTTAAATGTCCATGAATCAGAAAAAAAAAAATAAAATAACACAAAAACCATGCATCTGCATGCATATGTACAAAAGTCCAGTTCTCTCAGGATATATTCGGAATTTATCACCTCACTAAATTACACTAAAATTTGATCAACACAAAATTATAGTCCTTCAGCATTTGTAAATTATCCTATAGTCTCTTTACACCGAATCATCTGACGATGATGACAGGTTGAACTCTGCAGACGTTGACCTTGGGGTGCTACTCCTCCTGCTTTGTCCTGGGAGACCTTCCACTTCCGCGATCTTTTTGATGGTTGGAGGGGGGCAAAATGCACAGTTAATCTGTATTTCGTGCTGGCGGACTCTTTCTCCATTGGGTTTAAACACTTCTTTCCTGATATGGACATGTATTGGCCTCAATATGCCGTGTCGACAATGTGTCTCTAGGTACCTCACATTCTGTCTCAGATGGTTTGGAATTTGGTGTGAACGGTTAGCTTTGGGGGCACTGGGCAAGATGTTTGGAACAGTAGGAGAGGAATTTATTGAGATGGGACTAGCCATAACTGATGCCATAACTGATGACAAGGTACTGACTGGGGCAGTGGGTGTCGGAATATTCATCTCTTGTGGTCCAACTTCTTCATTTGTCATCTTTTGTGGCGAGTACTGGGTAGAAATAGATTCGCAATCTGGAATGTACATACTTGGTGCCTCTGTATTTATGTGTGGCAAAATGGACCTGACAGCCAGTTGCAACTCGCTTTGGGCCACTGTGTTCCCGGAACTCTCTCCCCTATGCTCTGCACCGGCAATGATCCCATCCAAATGTTTGAAGAGTGGTATATCAGATTTGAGGGTCTCTGTATCTGCATCCTTTTCTGTTTCTTCCCTGGTCCCCTCTTCCTTCTCAGCCTCCTCATCTTTCACAATCTCAGTGGCATGTTCCTTCCTGATCTCTTCTTCTTCCTTCTTATCTTCTTTAGTAATAGTGGCAGAACATTCCTTCCTGGTGTCATCTCTCTTCTTTATCTTGTCTTCTCGGTTACTTGCGGCATGATTTTCTTTCCCATCCTGATGACTTTTCTTTTCTTCTCTCTTTTGTTCTCCATAATTTGTTTTCTTGCTTTTTTTTCTTACTGCAGGTTGGTTCTTCTGACTTCTGTTTCTCCGGCTCCCTCTTCCGCTTGAATGTTTCGTCCATTTTGCCCCTTACTCTTGTTCCATCTTCACTCCTCTCTTCCTGGCTTCTATCTTCTCTATGATCTTCTCCAGGAGACACCTTTCTGATCAGTTCAGGATTTTCTCTGACTGCCATCAACTTCTCCGGATGCTTATCCACAATATGGAAGCGAATAAGGTCATCCCTACGACTCTTCGTCCAGCTACAGTAAGGACACAGGTATCTGCTAGGCACCATGTGGCAGCTGGAAATATGCCTTCGCAGATTTGATTTTGAAGAAAAACTTCTTTCACATTCTCTACAGTTGTTCATCTACAACACAAGAGAGGCATGGGCCATACAGGTGAGATCTTGTTTCTTAGATTGATTACTTGAAGTCTTCTTATCTACGCATCTTATCTAAAAGGTTTCTTTACTAATAGAACAGAATTGAAGTGATTCAGTCTGGATCGCAAGGCTATATCTCTTCGATCAGTCTCTTGGGTCTTTGAACTACACGTTTTGAGCGCCTGATACTTGGGTTCGGACATGGGGTATGGGAAAATTCACAGTTTGAGTCCACAGCCATCTGCAAATCCGGCATTATTGGTTGTTCAGACTCAATCTCTGAATCCTGTGAAATTACATCTTCATTCTCACTATCTGTATCCAAGTCAGGTGGTCTTGGACCAGTAGGTGTACCTTCCTCAGCATCCTGAGTAAGGATTTCAATTCCTGGATCTGCTCCCGGGACCCAGCTCACCAGCCCTTTTCCATGGTATCTTTTCAGCCTGTTGAAATGAACTATCTTTGGAATTGTTCTCACGGACTTTTGAATCCGATACAGTGCATCACTCAGTCTATGCACTATCAAGTATGGTCCTGACCAAAACTTCTGCAGCTTAGGAGAAATTCCTTTTTTCTTCTGGGGTGTGTAGAGCCAAACAAAATCACCCCTCTTGTATCTTGAAGGAGATGCCTTCAGATCATACAGCTTCTTTTGTCGCATTGCAGCTGACCTAAGATGCAGGCGAGCATTTTCATGAGCTCTTTGCAACCTTTCCTGCAGAGTACTAGCATACTCTGAATCCACTAGATGGTTACTTTCATGGATTGGGAACATAAGATCAATTGGAAGGTTGATCTCATGTCCCAACATCATGCAATTGGGAGAGATGCTGCTGGACTCCTGTGGTGTTGATCTGTATGCCATCAACAACATTGGCAGATACTCATCCCAATCCTGCTGGTGATGACTGACAAAAGGTCGAAGCATGCCTTCCAAGGTGCGGTTGAATCTCTCTACAAGACCATTGGTTTGGGGATGAAAACTACTGGTTCTGGTTTTATCAATGTCGAGAAGGGTACAAATCTCAGCAAACAGTTTGGATTCAAACTGGCGTCCCTGATCAGTCAGTATTTGCATTGGAGCCCCAAAGCGACATACAAATTCTGTGACTAGTTTCTCAGCTATGGTGACTGCTTCTTGGTTGGGCAAGGCATAGGCTTCTGTCCAGCGTGTAAAACAATCTGCCACTACCAGCACATACTTGTTTCCTTTGTGGCTTGTTGGCAATGGTCCTAGGATGTCCAGTGCCACTCTTTCCATAGGACAGCCCACTGGACACTGCTGGAGAAGGGCCCTTGGCTTCTTTGATGGTCCTTTAGCAGATGCACAGGCATTGCAACCATTGCACCACTTATGGACATATTCTTTCAGACCATGCCAGTAAAAGCGCTGTCTGACTTTGGCGAGGGTTTTGTGTTGACCTAGATGCCCTGCCGTGACATGATCATGAAGCTGAAGGAGAACCTCTTCTCTTAAAGAGGCAGGGAGAACTATCTGCCAAACTCCCTTTCCAGCTTTCTCTTCTTCCCACAGCTTGTATAAGACTCCTGATCTCACATGGAATTGCTTCCACAGAAACCAGTAAGCCTTCATACTTTTACAACCCTCAGATATATCTTTCCACTGGGGTCGCTCATCACAGCTCTCTTTCATGGTCAGAATCTTGCCAATAATTGGATCTTCAAGTTGTTCCTTCCTAAGAAATTCTGAAGTCCATCCTACAATCCAGGAAGTATTCTCTGGTTGAGTTTCCACATTCCTCTTTTCCTCTTCCTGAAGACTAATAGCTCGGACATCTGAATGAAGCTCCTGACATTGTTTGCATGGGATACGAGACATCCCATCTGCATTTCCATGTTGTTTCCCCGGCCTATGTTGGATATCAAACTGAAAAGTTGAAAGAGTTTCAATCCATCTCGCCACCTGTCCTTCTGGTTCTTTAAAATTAAACAGCCAGCGCAGGGAACCATGATCAGTTCTTATCAAAAACTTCACCCCATAGAGATAGTGCCTGAAATACTTTACAAAGTAGACAATGGCTAACAGTTCACGTCTGGTGACACAGTATCGCCTCTCTGCCTTTGATAAGCACTTGCTGCCATAAGCAATGACATGTTCAATGTTATCATTTACTTGTGACAGAACAGCACCAATTGCTATGTCACTGGCATCACAATCTAGAATGAACTGCTTTCCCATTACAGGATATGCCAGAACAGGTGTTGTGGTCAAACTTTCCTTCAGCTGGTTGAATGCCTCATTGCATTCATCAGCCCATGAGAACTTCTGGTTCTTTTCAGTCAACTGATGCAAAGGAGCTGCAATCTTTGAGAAATCCTTGATGAATCTTCTGTAGTAGGCAGCCAGCCCAAGGAAACTACGAACTTGAGTTACGGAGGTTGGGGTGGGCCATTCCTTGACAGCTTTTATCTTCACAGGATCAGTGGCCACCCCATCTCGAGACACAATATGTCCTAAGTATTTGACTTCTGTTTGGAACAGAACACATTTCTTTGCCTTCAGTTTAAGGCCAGCTTGTCTGAAGCGTTCACAAACTTCCCTTAGCCTGGAGATGCCTTCATGGAAACTGTTGGAATACACAATAACGTCATCTAGGTAGATCAGGCATGTCTGATACTGGAGGCCAGTGAGGACACTCTCCATTAGCCTTTCAAAAGTCGATGGAGCATTAGTGAGGCCAAAAGGCATCAGATTGAACTGAAACAAACCCTCCTGACAGGCAAATGCAGTTTTAGGTTTATCGTTGGGGTCCATTTCTACCTGCCAATAACCAGACATGAGATCCAAGGTTGAGAACCACTGAGAACCAGCTAACTGATCAAAATTCACCCGGGGTATAGGGTAGGCATCCCCTATGGTGGCTTTGTTCAAGAGGCGATAGTCAACACAGAAACGATAGCTACCATCCTTCTTGCGTACCAGGACAATGGGTGAAGACCAAGGGCTGTTGGATGGCTCAATGACTCCTTGCTCCAGCATGTCTGTCACTTGCTTCTTTACTTCATCCTGCAAATGCAGTGGGGTCCGTCTCGGACGTTGACGAATGGGGTACTGGTTTCCAGTATTGATGGAATGTTTAACCAGGCCTGTTCTTCCAAGTTGGCCTCCAGCTCCCACAAAAACATCATTGTACTCTACTAGGAATTCTTTGAGTTCATCATTCTCTTCTTTGCATAGATTTCCACCAGACTCCTCTAGTAGCATCTGCAGATGTTCAGGCAATGTCTTGATCCTTGCTGATGGTACTTCTGCATCCTGTTGACCAATCTGATAGACTCCATAATTCGGTGACATATCAGTCTGACATATATCTACTGGTAATGCTAATCCAGCCATGGTCCCTTTATGGAGATGTACAGGCTCAGACTGGGGATTCAAGATGCGGATGGGTACAACACCCTTTTCAACATCCACCAGTGAATGGCACACAAACAGCCCATATCTCTCCACAAACTTGGCAGATCCTTGGACCATGTTGACTGGACCCTCAGATCCTCTTCTCTGTACCTCACCTAGGATGAGCTTCTCTGATTCTGGTGGAATAACGACAGGTTCCTTTATAGCCACTTTACAGCTTTGAGGATTATTTCCCTCTTGCCAAAGATTCACCACCAGTGAATTTATAATCAAGCGTTGGGCAGGTATGTCAACCTTGCATTCATGTTGGGACAAGAAATCCATACCAAGTATGGCATCAGGCTGAAGTGCTGCAACAATGACCTCATGAGTTACTTTCAACGGTCCAAGTGTAATCTCCATTGTACCCTCTCCGGACACATCTAAATTCTTCCCATCTGCACCACAAATTACCAGATTGGATGGCTGTAGTTCACTCTTCATTTGAAATTTATGAAAAATCTCTTTTGACACTAGGGTAACAGCAGCCCCAGTGTCAATGAGAAATTTCAGAGGATGGCCATTTATTTGTCCAATGGCCACCAATCCTCCTCTTCCATTCACTGCTAAAATCTTCTGTGGTCTAAAACGTTTGGCTGTATCTCGACCACCAGATGCAGCCATAATTAGTTTGACTGATTTGCTGGGCAATTGTATTGGACATGCCCAGCCTCTCCACAATTCCAGCATCGCACGGGTGAGCGCTGTACCTGCTGTTTTCCACCAGCATTTTCTTTTGCTCTGGAGGCTTGCAGTTGTTTTTGCAAGTCTGTAATCTGCCTTTGCAATTTTGCAAGTATTGATTCATCTTCTTTTGCATCTCGAGTAGTTAAATTCTTTGGATGACTGCTAATATCCCTAATAAAGCGCTTGTTGGTCACCCTCTGCTTTTCCGCTGCTTTGTATGCTTCAAATTCTACAGCTGTGCAGATAGCTCCATCCAAGTTTTCAGGTTTGGCTTGATATATTCTCCAACGAATGTCTGGATCATCAATTGCATCAATAAAATGGTCTCTACCCAGCACATCTAATACTTCTGCATTGGCTCTGGGGTATGCTTGTGCAACCAGTGTGCGTATTTGCTGACCAAGTTCTGGCAAGGTTTCATTGGGTTTTCGCCCACGATTTCGGAGTTGAACTCGATAGAGTTCACTCTGATTTTCTGGGTCAAATCGCCTTCCAAGGGCTCTAACAAGTTCCCTATAATCTCTGCTGCGACCTGGTGGAAGAGTTCCCATCACTTGGCAAGCAGACCCACGCAGACTGACACTAAGAAACTGTGCTCGCTGTTGTGCATTCCATCCGTTTATCTCGCTGCATATTTCAAAGTGTGCAATGTAGTCAGCCCAGGAGGTTTTTCCATCAAATTGATCAGGCATCACCCGGGGCCGTTTGTTCTGTGCTACTTGATTCTGGATATGTGGATCCTCCTCTTCATCTTCGTCTCCGAGCCTTGGTTGCCATCGGGATTCACACGGCCTTGGCTGGTCGCCCTCATTTCTGACATCTCTGTGACCAGCTGTCAGATCCCGAAGCATCTCCAATGCTCCCCGTATTTGCCCAAGGTCATCCTGCAGCCTTGATGGGTCATCTCCCAGCTTCCTGGAACAGTCTTCGGAATCACCATAGGCACCATCTGGAAAGAGGCTTCCCCCGGCACCACCTCTGGTACAACTGTCATTGTTCACTGTGCTCATCTCGACAAATGCTGGAAACAAAAATAACTTTAGAATCCTGGTATCGAATTCTATAAATCCAATGTTACTTATACAAAAATAAAACAGGCTGGAGTCGTATCATAGGATCCCAAGAAAAATGGAATCCCACTTCTGACACCAGAATGTGACGGATCCGAGCGGTTAAATCCATCATCCCCAACAACTTTGCAGTGGTGCCACTACGTGTACATTTCAAAAGCCCACTGCTCACATCAGGAATGAATCCAATCCATGGATCAATCCTCAACCTAGGATCAATCCTAACTCCCGGGATCAGACTCACTCCCAAAAGTTCATCTCAGGTTGCATCCAGATGGCATCACTACACGTAGATTCCACAATGCCATCATGCACGGTGACATCACTGACGTCAGATTTCACCATGCCACCAAATAACACCTGCAGGAATTTTACACAAGGGTTTTCTAACCCTTAAGCTGGCAGTGTCACCACTTCGCGAACATTTCACAGTGGCACTCCAAATCCGGGGAGTTACCAGTCCCCATACAGTTAAGCCTCCTATTGGCTTAGCAGGAAGAACTTCAATCTTCCCTATAACTCTTTATGAAAAATGAATAGGCCTAAGAATAATGAATAATGGGGTGGAATTCACATCTGAATTCTACCGGGCTTATCAAACTGAATCACTTCACAGATATCAGAAAAACTGTATATAGTTGTAACAAATAAACTTCCCGGGATTCTGGATCATGGATGTATAGATGAAATAAATACTCTTCCCAGGATTCTTGATCATGGACCTACAGATGAAATAAATACTCTTCCCGGGATTCTGGATCGTGGATCTACGTCACTCTTACTAGCACCCTGGTTCAGCTGCTCTAAGGATCGGCATGTTGTCACCTGGTGGACTGGAACAAAACCTTATTAACTATTCTGCAATGCTGCCGGCTCTGGTTGCCCTGGAATATTCACTCTTAATTAATCTTGCTGGTTCTCCCAGGATTGCTGCAATCTGAATTGGGCATCAGCACATTGGTTAGCGGAGGCTCCAGTGGGTTCAGTCATTGTCACCCTTCTGTCCTGAATGGAAGATCAGATCTTAAGTATTTTGATTCAGGGATCACTGATCCGTGGATTCTCATGGAAGGTGGTGCTACAAGCTTATGCCAAATCTATAGTTGTGTAGATTTTCAGATCTTAAGTATTGATAGAGAAGATAAGCAACAGGAAAAATAAAGTCACAATAATAATTTATTTAATAAGTATTTCAGTGCTGTAATAAATTCTCTGGACTCATACATCATAACAAAACATCTTTGGGTCTCCACCACAATTATTTATTATAGAACATAGCTATTGGGATGGGGGAGTGAGGATTATGGATGGCTGTAGTGATCCCGGGAATATGGTCTGAGTACTTCTGGGATGGTCTGAGTACTTCTGGTATTCAATGCTGAACACTTATCAATAATTCTGATCGTGTTCATTTCTGAATACTGGTTCCTTCAATGAGGTAAATTATGGCAGCTCTTAGAATGTTCTTTGGCAGCTCAGGCAGCTGATTACTTGCAAGATTCACAACAGAATACAATGCAGAAATCATTCGCCATCCTGGTTCCAATTCCTGGGAGTATTGTCTTAGATCAACAATGACAGTGATCCCGGGAACTCACTCCTGGGACTGCATCCAAGGAGCCACTCCAGGATCGCATCAAGGATTGTCACTGTGTTCAATTCTGAACACTGCTCTGATATCCTGTGCTGATCCCAGAGCCACTCCCGGATCACGTGTTTAATGATATTCTTTTGCTATTACCTTCTCTCTTCAGTTGTTGCCCGGTGAATTCAATTCTGAATTCTGGCTCTTCACTGGAAAACCACTGCTTATATAGGCTCTCAGCCAGACGGTCATGTGATCATCAGGAAGAGTGTACATAGGGAGCATATGGGAAATGGATGTGATAACTTATACATCACACACTATAATGTAAATTTACATTACATAAATATTCAGTTAACACTTACAACACTCAGATTTATTAATCTGTGGAAAATGATTTATACCAAATCATATTTCAATATTATAATTTTCAATCTAAATGTGAACAACACTACATCACTAAACCCTTCACCCCTATTTTAAGAATGACCCATTCACAGTTGAAAATCTCCAACTAAGCTCAGAAACAGCCCAAAATGGTCAAATTCTTACGAAAATATGTACTATTATCACTATATTCCGCGCTAAATTTACCGCGAATTTTACCGCGAAATTTACCGGGAGTAAGAGGTGAAATCCGAAATGTCAAATCAACAGACTTACGGTCGAACCGTAACAATATTGATCCCAGGAGCAGAATCTTGATCCCGGGAGCAGAATCATTTAACAAGAAAGCAGTCATTTAACAGGCAGATTAGAATAATTGGTGTTAACATTCTTTGTAATTATAGTCGTGTGTATTATTAGTAAATATATAGAGTTCATTGCTATATGACTTGTCATTTACCTGGCCTACTTAAGAAACCCAATAACTTGTCTGAACTCTCACTGATGCCAGTCCTGTTGCCAGCCAGAAGAAGAATAATTAAGTGAACCCTTTGCAGAGCGACAGGTGTGCCAGTTGACCATCCAGCATGCTGTGAGATCCAGTAAAGAGTAATTAAGTGGACTTCTTGAGTGACTGGTGTGCCACCCATCAAGCCAGCACATATATAGTGAGAGATCTGGTGGAGTGTAGTTAAGTGATCCATTTGCAGAGTGAAAGGTGTGCCAGCTGACAACCCAGCAATGTGAGAGATCCCATGAAGAGTAATTAAGTAAACCCCTTTTTGCAGCGACTGGTGTGCAACCCAACAATCCAGAGATCCAGTGAAGGGTGATTGAGTGACACTATTAGAATACCAGGGAGTGACAGTTGATATACATAATTAAGGGGTACCTCTTCCATCACTTGTGAACAAGATTAGTTTGTGAATCTGGAAAGCGCCCAGTGGAATCTAATAACCAATTCTCATCATTCATCCATTTTATGTCAGTGCTCATCATTGTGTTGTCCCGGGGAGGCTGGTACTCCCCCCAACAAATCCTATATTTTTATCAGGGGAAAATTGGCCTATTCTTGTATGGCACAGTGGAGTGTCATGATATAGGCTTTAAGGACAAAAGCGGTCCTTGTTATGGAAATTCCAGTACTGGTAGAAACCTTGGTAGCATCATGGAATCTGACGTCAGTGATGTTATGCTGCATGGTGACATTGTGGAATCTACATGTAGTGATGTCATCTGGATACAGGAGGATCACGAGATGTGATCTTGTGTCTGGAAATCCTGGTGGATTATACTGAATCTGTAGACTTCTAGGTTTATGGTAGAGCCTTGAAATGTACACGTAGTGGCCCTACTTGGCAGAATATGTTATGTGATGGATACACTGCTCGGATCCGTCACAGTATAATTTTTTGGCCAGATCGGCATCAAATCCCAAACCTCATAGGGAAGAAATCGTGGCGATCTTGAACCCTGAAATCGCATCGACAACTGGATTGCAAAGCATTGTAAACCTTTCACACTGCCACCCGCTGTGCATCATATCGTTGGAAATTCTCCCGATTCCCACATTTTCAGTCAGGTCTACGAACAGCCCCGTTAGCATGGCCGTTATGGTACAGATTTCAATCGCTAGATGGCACTCAGCGATGCAATGACCCGGAAATGCAAACTTATTATTCTAAAAGCTGAGTAAATGGATTATTCTGAGCTAGTGCAAAGGGTGATGGAAATATTTTAGCCAACGTAATTTACACGTAAAAAGTAATTGATTATTGATTTGTTTCTACTTATATTTCATGTAAACGTTTGAATTTGATAATTTTGGTATTTTTGACAACTCCACTGCTGTTTACCGAGTGTGTCGACTGCCACTTAAAAAGTATAATATATCATGAAAGTATAGTGGATGATCGTAATTTCGATATGCTCATTAAATCGATCAGTCGGCATTGACAGCTTTACAGCACATGTCGAGCAACGTTTAAAATTGCAAACAAACACCCCCCCCCCCCCCTTTGCTTGGATATATATTCTATAAAAATACCAATGCAATGTGTTCCAAGCAAATACACATGTTAGTGGTCGGACCGGTTCTGAAAATAAAAACCAGTTTTCAGGGCTTTGAAACAGAACAAAATCCGGGATTTCGAAAGTGTGCAGAGATATGGTAAAAATTTTCACGCAAGCGTACATGAGCTGTATTATCAAGAGGAAATATGCATTCGCAAGATATTTTGAACTTTATAAACTTCATTTACCATGAATATAAAGTGAAAATGCAAGTTGTTTCCTCAAATATATACGTTCTTTACTGCCTCACTACCAATTATCGCCGGCTACCAATTATCGCCTGACAGAATTCAAATCGATATAACTTCACCAAATTAACATCCCAAATCTAGCAAATAAGGTAAAACTATTTCCAAAGTGAATGGAACATATACACAACCAAAAGCTTTCAAAATATATGACCATTACTGAAATGTGAACGTTTAATTTTCTGGTGGCGATAATTGGTAGCCGGCGATAAATGGTAGCAATTAAGGCAGTATTGTTTTAACGAGGTATTAACCAGTAGAAAGCCTAATGGTGTTTTCAAAAACCAGGTCTTAAATATTCTTTGCGGTTTTCGTCATTTCTACCTAAACGAAATGAAATGCGGTATACCGGTTTACCGTTCACACCACTACTGCTCAGCTACCCAAGTTCGTTGCCTACCCAAGTTCGTCACTTGCATTTTTGACAATATAAAAGCCTCTTCACAATTATCTCTCAATGTACAGCTGTATGTTGTCATTGTTCCTATGTAATCCATTGGTTTTGGTATCAATAGTGCTTATCTTTAACAATTTTTAAGATGGGTGACGAACTTGGGTAGGCGACGAACTTGGGTAGCTGAGCAGTAACACATATATTTTTATATTTTCTGGAATAAACACTAAAATAGTACCTCATTACAGAAATAAACCATAAAGTTTGTTATAATACAACTAGTGTAAAATATCTGTGCTCAAAGTTTTGTTTGTTAGTGCTAGATATAATTGATCATCAGTTTTTCATCTTGTTGATGCCAATGAAAGTTGTGGTACTAGGTGATCGATAGTCGTGTAATGATTCAAAGAGAACTCAATTTCCGTACTCTAGTCCACGTTTTAGCATCTACTTCGGTCCCATTGGAAACGTCAGGCAACGAAAAATAAACCGGGACCATGGAAGATGTTTTGAGTGAACGATAATAGAAATATACTAGCTACCCCATTCTGAAGCTGTCGGTGGTAACCAAAGTGGTTTAAATGGACGATAATTGTTAACTTATGCAATCACGGTACTTCGTTTTTATGTTTAATGTATATTTAAGTAGCCATAACTTTCTTATTTCTCAATTTACTTTACTTTCTTAATTTTTTCACCAATATGTTCAGTTTAATTTAGGGCTGTGACGGGTGCTGAAAAACGGCATCGAGTACTCGCCCTCTGACAACCGGCCCGAATTAGAGTAACCGCGAGATTTAGTATCTACCATTAGAAGTCTTCTGTAAACAAATAGTCGGTTCCGGAAACGAAACTTTTGAAGAAAAACGTCTTCTATTTGACCATATATTATAGAATATGGAGTAAATTGTATGTTTTCAAGTAGGGATGGGTCGGTATGAAAAATATGTACATCGGGAGGTCGCCAATGCAAAACCGTACCGATTCCGGAATTCCGCGTTTTAGTACACCCCAAACAAACATGGATGTTTCCTCTTCACGACATCACAATAAAAGTGATCAAATGGACGAAATACGAGATAAAAGCTTATAATTTCTTCAGATTTCTTGTTTGTTCCCAATATTTTAAGTTTTCCTTCAGTTATATAAGCTGACAAGCGAAATTGAGGTTATAAATTGTCGTAACCTAAACATAGGCAGTTCTGCTCAACGTAATCGATAGTACTGTATAAAGTCTGCAAATGCTGGAAAATATGGGACAAAAGCTTATAATTTCTTCAGATTTTGGGTAGGTTTCTAATATTTTAACTATTCCTTCCATTATATGTGTTCACAAGCGAAGTGGCGGTTGTAAAATCTCATCACGGTATTTCAGTAAAATGCTCTCGATACCGAGATACCGGAACTACCGACCCGTCCCTATTTTCAAGTGAAAATAACAACTTTAATTGATATTATGTGACGGAAATGCTGAAATGTAGCATATTTTACACAAGCGTTTGATTACGTGGGTGATAATACAATACCTCACGAGTAACCGAGTTTTTAAAATGGACTCGAGTACAAGCCAAGACCACCTTGTACACCGAGGCTCGAGTACTCGTTCGCAGCCCTAGTTTAATTAGCTGAATTCTGTTGGACTAGTGATATTTTATGTTATTTTAACACATTTGTTACTATTTAGAAGTTTACATGTTAATTATCATCTACAAAACTTAACTGCTAGTTGTGAAACTTCTTGACAATAAAGTGACACAACTTACATACATTTTATTCCAGAAAATAACTATTTTGTGGTCATAATTGAATTAAAGATAACATAGAACCACAGTACAACATATATACTGCCTTGCTACCATTTATCGCCGGGTACCAATTATCGCCAGGCTAAATTAAAAGACTCATAATTTGGAAAATAGTCACGTCTGAAGCTTGTTCTTAAGGTAGAACCGTTTCCATATACATGTGAAAAGGACATGAATATATGTATCCTTTACAGAAATATGAACCTTTTATTTACAAGTGGTGGTAATCGAAAACAACTAAACATAGACATAAAGTCAACTACAAAATTAATTTTTTTCTTAAAATATATGAATATATTTATATATTTTACGAATATAAGGTGCTTCCGTTTTAATATTTTATATTGTAAGCATTTGCAAGCGTTAATTATTTGTGTAACAATGTTTTTATAAGACCGCATTTTAATATAATATAATGTATTTCAAAGATGCCTCAAATCTCGCAATATAAACATGCTTAAAGTTTCCTGTATTTTGCATTGTAAATGCGTCTTTTTTTCCAAAATTCAATGAATTATCAAGATTATTTCCTGTTGTATACATTTTAATCATTTTATAAGGTGTAATATGTCTAAATATAATGAAGTTTATTTTGTGGGCGATAATCAAGCAATTAGCTGAGTCCGAGTCGATTCTTCCAAAAGGAGGAATCGAGGCGCATTTTCGGACTCGCTTGCAGCCTTAGTCACAAGGCAGTATCATTAAAAATTTAAAATCTCAGGAAAGATTGATAGATTTCAAAGAAAATTACTGACAGTTATTTATACCAGAAACCAAGATCAGTATTTGTAAATCCGTCACTGACAGTAGCCCAGACACTTCATATTTTTTATGGAAGGAGTTTTGTAAAATTCCCTGTATGACCCCAAAATCAATTCGAATCGATAAATCATCTCTGGAGATTTGCAATTATCGATTCTGATTTTCAAGTTCGATTCCCACTACTAGTGGTCAACTTAATGGTCAGTCTTACAAATGATAGTCTTTTTCACATTTTCAAACCCAAAGTTGAATTTTCTGTTGAAAAAAAGTCTGGCAGCGTTTTGTTAGTTTATTTGCTTTATGAGGTCATATTTTTCAGTGTACCTTAGTATTTTGAGGTTGACTTTATAAATTGAAAACAATTGCACTTTTTTAAGTTTCCCTTAAGTGAGCGACCTTACGATCATCCACTATATATGATAAAGCGAATCTACATTAAGTTCTCAACAACTGTAAAATATTTCAGGTATCTTATAGTACTTCTGCCGAATTATGAAGAAAATATCCACTACACGGGTGGTCACAAAGATAAATGGTCTTCAAACCTTTCATACCTAAGTAGTGTACTGCTTGGCTTTGTATATTGACACACACCTCAAATTTACACATAACGGAAGATCAATATTTCTCACTATTTGATTGTCATCGATAAAATTTGTGCATATTTGCATGACAAATAAGGAAGTGCTGTGATGATGTGTCCTCCGCAGTTTTCATATGCAAATTGAAACAATTTGGGGCACTGATTTCAAGTAGAAATTATATTATCGTCCATTAAAATTATTCTAAAAGGTTAATCGTTGTACTTTTATTTCCGAAAAACTATTTGTATAACATGCACTAGTGTTGATTCTACTGTTGGTATCAAATGAAAATATGTATATCGATATCAAACCATATTTCTACCTTCCATATCGATCGATGTTGAAATATCAGGGCATGAGATGCTCTACTGGGAGACAGCTTCCAAACTCTTTTGTGATGTTTAGTAGTGTCCCGAAATGTAAAGAAATATGGCAGTTCCATTTTTCACAGAAAGTAAAAGTAACTGAAAATTATATGAAAATCAATATAATCTTCAAATATTGTACTTTATATTAATGGTAGACGGCAGAGGTACATCTGTTTTGTAGTTTGTTCCAATATTGATATTAAACCCTACATTATCAATATCGGCATATTTAGCAACCATTGATAAATATTTCAAAATATCGATAAACAATACTAGCACCAGTTGATTCATATTTTAATCATTATAATTCCACACAGCTACACTCATAACAAACAAAAATAAGGTTTTTGTGCCCAGGTTCTGCCAAGTTACGGCAGGGAGCTGTAAATAACAAAATCACACAAACTAAATAACAGAATATACTTAAACAATGCTTATAGTGACAGTTGGTTTGTGTTATATTATTGTTAAATCCTTTAACCATTTTTGGTGTGATAATTTCTGAAGACCTTTTGTATGACTTTTTTCTGACTCTTATGTATTGAGAGATTTGCAAACAAAGATTTACAAAATTTCATGTTGCTTGGTAAAAAAATATTGGCAAACGAAGAATTTGTTAACCGATAACCAATTACCTAATTCAGCAACAGGAATAACAAATGTACCAAGTTAAAGACAAATTTTAGTAGATATTGGTAGTTTTCATTTGAAGAAATTTCATTTTTTATTGGCCGAGATATTGTTAATTATGTTGTAAATGCACAAAAAATAGTGCTGGTATGAAAAATGGATCTTCAACCATACTGAACAGCATCTACATTAAATGAGTTCCCATGACACTAGTTCCCTTAACCTGTTTTACCCCACAGCCCTTAAGGGCTGTCGGAGTATTGTTTTCACCCATGGTGTCTGGGTGTTCATTGGGAAAAAGTTTGTCCGGGCTATATCTCAGAAACCGTAAAGTGTAGGAAGTTGATACGTGGCAGGGACATTGATTAGGAGTTGTAGGTGTGCAACGTCATGGTGTGACCTTGATTTGACCCTTTCGTAGTGACCTTGAGTTTGAAAATCTTGTCTGGGCTATATCTCGAAACAGTAAGTTGAAGGAAGTTGATACTTGGTATGGATATTGGTTAGGGGGTGTAGGTGTGCAGCGTCATGGTGTGACCTTGATTTGACCTTTGACCTTGCTGTAGTGACCTTGAATTATAAAATCTTGTCCTGGCTATACCTGGGAACCGTAAGGTGTAGGAAGTTGATACTTGGTAGGGATATTGGTTAGGGGTGTAGGTTTGCAATGTCATGTTGTGACATTGATTTGACCTTTGACCTTGCCATAGTGACCTTGACCTCTAAAATCTTATAAAATCTTGTCCTGGCTGTACCTGGGAAACCGTAAGGTGGAGGAAGTTGATATTTGGTAGGGACATTGGTTGGGAGTTGTAGGTGTGCAACAACATCATGGTCTGACCTTTATTTGACCTTGCTGTAGTGACCTTAACCTATGAAATCTTGTCTGGGCTATATCTTGGCAATCGTAAGGTGTAGGAAGTTGATACTTGGTGGGGACATTGGTTGGGGGTTGTAGGTTTGCAACATAATGGTCTGACCTTGTCATAGTGACCTTGACCTATACAATCTTGTCTGGGCTATATCTCAGAAACTCTAAGGTGCAGGAAGTTGACACTTGGTGAGGACATTGGTTGGGGGTTGTAGGTGTGCAGCGCGATGGTGTGACCTTGATTTGACCTTGCAGTGGTCACCTTGACCTATAAAATCTTATCTGGGCTACATCTCAGAAACCTTATGGTGTAGGATGTTACTTGGTAGGAACATTGGTTAGAGGTTGTAGGTGTGCATCATCATGGTGTGACCTTGATTTGACCTTGCCGTAGTGACCTTGACCTATAATGTCTTGTCAGGGCTATATCTCTGTAACAGTAAGGTGTAGGAAGTTGATACTTGGTAGGGACATTGTTTGGGTGTTGTAGATGTGCAATGTCTTTGTGTGACCTTGATTTGACTTTTGATCTTGCTATGCTGACCTTGACCTATAAAGTCTTGTCCAGGCTCTATCTCGGAAACTGTAAAGTGTAGGAAATAGATAGGTGGTAGGGACATTGGTTAGGGGGTGTAGGTGTGCAACATCATGGTGTAATCTTGACATAGTGACCAGTGAGTTTTAAAATCTTGTCCGGCTCTTTCTTAAGGTGAAGAAGTTTGACACTTGGTAGGGACATTGGGTAGGCGGTGTAGGTGTGCATCATGGTGTGACCTTTACCTTTGCCAAAGTGTGTTCACCCGCCATATTTGAGACATGTTTCTATTATGACAAAGATATATAGATTGTTACAACTTACAATAAGTACTTTTACTTAATTGTGCTATTTCCATTGACAGCTACTCTCCAATTAATGAATTTTACCGCATCATAATTTTTAGTTTGCTGATTAATGCCGTCATCTTGCTGTTGAATTTTGTTGTTTTATTACTTTATCTTCAAATGCATTTTCTTTTTCTTAGACAATATTTTTCTCTATTAAAACATTATTTGGACGATACTACTCTGAAAGTATCCCGAACTTTATACTGTTTCACTACTTCTATATCTCATGGTGTTGTAAACTATTTCCCCAGGCTGTGGGGTACAGGCAGCTCTGATGCTATTTTACATAACTGACACTGTTTGCTCTGAAAGTCTCTTGGTCTTTGTATGGTTTCATTTCTATATTATTTCTTCATTTTCTCATGTCGCAAACTGGCATATGAGGTTAGAGTTCCAAACAGTAGAGGTATTTGACCCGCTAGCCCAGTGCTTTTCTGACTTTTCTATATTGTGTACAATTTCCACTTGACCTGTATACAATCACAGAAAAAAAAATTTCCCCCATTTTTATCTCTTTTAATATTGAAAATATGTTAATGATCACATAGTGTCATCTTTGAATCTCATCTGTACATTTATATGATAGATATTTACATAATGATTAATAATTATGATTTGCAACTTCCATAAAAAAGCTTCACAATTTCTCACTATCAATGTGCTTTCGAAATTATTATTCTTCCATATTGGAATTACATAAATGTATTTAGAAAATTAGACGTAGAAGAAATCATCAACTCTTGAAATATTAGTTAATCTGTGAAGATTTAATTTCAGCATTTTTATATGTTTTCTGTAGGATTTGATACTTACTTGGCAATAGTGGTGTGAATGTTAAACCAGTATGTGGTTTTTCGTTCGTTTTTGGTAAAGATAACAAAATTCGCAAAGAATATTGGGGAACCGGTTATTGAAAACGTCATCATTTTAGGCCATCTAATGGCTAATACTTCATCAAAACGACAAAAATATACATATTTTGTAAAATATGTCTCATTTTTACTTTATAGTGAGCAAAAATCATATTTACATACTTAATAATATCTCATGAAAGCTATTTCTAGTTTCAATTTCTGCCTTATGTATGCTGTGCGAATAATTTACTGCACACTAACAAGCATACGAAATACCAGATTTCATTCGTTTCAAAGCCCCGGTTACCGGTTTTGATTTCTGTAAACGGTCCCACCACTACTTGGCAATGGTGTTTCATGTAAGTAATTTCACTGTCCCAAAAATTGCTTTTGAACCCCTAATTTCTAAGTGGTTTCTGGAGGTGTTTTAATTTACTTGTAGAAATATGGCAAAACGTCTGGGTCCCCGTTCACCAAGATCTCCAATGGCGACAGTTACTGCTGTAGCACCAGAGAATACTGCTGCATCAAAAATGTTTGACCAGTTCTGTACTGCAAATACTTTTCAGGTTAGTTATATCAAAACTAATGATGATGAGAAGGAAGTGCATGCTGTAATTTATAAGCGGTAATTTGAATCTTGTAAGTTACATCTGTCCTGTAAAGGTGTTTCTAAAATATGCTAGTAATTATCTTTAACCAGTTTATAATTACAAAGCAAAGACTCGGGCTTTAATAATGGACTCTGCTAGGAGCGTTTTGGGAAAGAATCATTCTGTGCAATATTCAAGGTCCTCAGTGAACTAATGGGTTAGCAGGTTTGGCATCTAATCACCTGCTGTCACCTCTGTGTGGGATTGACTCCCACAAGTGAGAATACTGTGGACTATCCCAATATGACCCTAGCTTTTAAATAGGATGTTAAAAACTCGACTTTGACTTTATACAATAATCAGCATTGCACATCTGTCAGGGTTCGCGAGTATGGAGTCCAACAGACTACATGACCTCCAAAAAATGGAGTCCCAATCATTTTTTTCTGAGTCCAGTGTTTGGGTTAGGGTTATGAAATGTTGGGTACCTTGTACCATATGGAATCTCAAAAATGAGGTACCATTGTGTAAAAATGGGGTGCAGATAATATTTTTTTCTCCCTTATTTCTATATACATTTAAAAATATAGAAGCACTGTTCAGTTTCCTTTCTACTGGTAAATAATATGTTTCTGTTGATAAATCAATTTAAAAAATATTTTATATTTTAAAAAGCTGAACCCCAGTCAACAAACTTCATTTTAGTGCAATTAGAGTGAAATTTGTTTGTATGGTTATTAAGCGTCCCGCAAGGGACGCTTGTTTGTGTATGGGAGAGCTTCAGGCTCCGGCGGCTCCGCCGGCTCCGCATTTTGTTTTCCTTATAACTCTGTAACCGTTAGGCGGATTCTTTTCAAATTTGGCAGGTTTAGGCAGTAGCCCTGGGGATTTTTTTTGAATATGCTGCAGTGACATTTCAACCAATCAGAGAGGTCACATGACCAAAAATGTCTTTTTTCGATGGGGAAGCTTGTCCGGATGATAACTTGAAAGGAATTTTATCAATTCACCTGAAACTTGGCAAATACATTCATTCTATTAAAATCTGGAAATCATTAGATTTTGGCATTGATTGGTCAAGAAATGGCCGAGTAATTAATGATTAATTAATCATTACGAATTTTCCAAATAAGGAAAACACAAAAATGCTTATATCTCGAAAACCGTGCTAGATAGAGCGATTTTGACGAAATTTTTGACCCACAGGGTATCTCTGCGGAGTAGTTTTCCCAATTTTCAAAAAATTTTTGTCTCGCCCAAAATGGTGGCCATTTTGAATTTTCGAAATTTTCGCAAAAATTGCAAAACACAAAAATACTTATATCTCAAAAACTGTGCTAGATAGAGCAATTTCGACAAAATTTTTGACCCACAGGATATCTCTGCGGAGTACTTTTCCCAATTTTCAAAAAAATTTTGTCTCGCCAAAAATGGCGGCCATTTTGAATTTTCGAAATTTTCGCAAAAATTGCAAAACATAAAAATGCTTATATCTCGAAAACCGTGCTAGATAGAGCGATTTCGACGAAATTTTTGACCCACAGGGTATCTCTGCAGAGTAGTTATCCCAATTTTGAAAAAATTTTTGTCTCGCCAAAAATGGCGGCCATTTTGAATTTTTCGCAAAAATTGCAAAACATAAAAATGCTTATATCTCGGAAACCCTGCTAGATAGAGCGATTTCGACGAAATTTTTGACCCACAGGGTATATCTGGAGAGTAGCCATGCCAATTTTCAAAAAAATTTTGTCTCACCAAAAATGGCGGCCATTTTGAATTTTCGAATTTTTCGCAAAAATTGCAAAACACAAAAATGCTTATATCTCGAAAACCGTGCTAGATAGAGCGATTTCGACGAAATTTTTGACCCACAGGGTATCTCTGCAGAGTAGCCATGCCAATTTTCAAAAAAAATTTTTCTGGCCAAAAATGGCGGCCATTTTGAATTTTCGAATTTTTGCGCAAAAATTGCAAAACACAAAAATGCTAATATTTCGAAAACCGTGCTACATAGAGCGATTTCGACGAAATTTTTTATCTTCAGGGTATCTCTGCAGAGCAGCTATCCCAAAGAGCTTTCACTTGGTGAAGTTTCAGACCCATAGCTAATTGCTCACCTACTCAAAATGAGTAAATGCGAATTTCCTCTAAAAGTATTGCAGATAGCCAATTTTTCTCAAATAACTCATTCACCTACTTTTGGGAGAGCTTTCACATGGTGAAGTTTCAGACCCATAGCTATTTATTTACCTACTCAAAATGAGTAAATGCTAATTATCTGTAAAAGTATTGCGGATACCCAATTTTTATCAAATAACTCATTCATCTACTTGTGGGAGAGCTTTCACATGGTGAAGTTTCAGACCCATAGCTAATTACTCACCTACTCAAAATGAGTAAATGCGAATTATCTCTAAAAGTATTGCAGATAGCCAATTTTTCTCAAATAACTCATTCACCTACTTTTGGGAGAGCTTTCACTTGGTGAAGTTTCAGACCCATAGCTAATTACTCACCTACTCAAAATGAGTAAATGCGAATTATCTCTAAAAGTATTGCAGATAGCCAATTTTTCTCAAATAACTCATTCACCTACTTTTGGGAGAGCTTTCACTTGGTGAAGTTTCAGACCCATAGCTAATTACTCACCTACTCAAAATGAGTAAATGCGAATTATCTCTAAAAGTATTGCAGATAGCCAATTTTTGTCAAATTAATCATTCACCTACTTTTGGGAGAGCTTTCACTTGGTGAAGTTTCAGACCCATAGCTAATTACTCACCTACTCAAAATGAGTAAATGCGAATTATCTCTAAAAGTATTGCAGATAGCCAATTTTTCTCAAATAACTCATTCACCTACTTTTGGGAGAGCTGTCACTCTGTGAAGTTTCAGACCCATAGCTAATTACTCACCTACTCAAAATGAGTAAATGCGAATTATCTGTAAAAGTATTGCAGATAGCCAATTTTTCTCAAATAACTCCTTCACCTACTTTTGGGAGAGCTTTCACTTGGTGAAGTTTCAGACCCATAGCTAATTACTCACCTACTCAAAATGAGTAAATGCGAATTATCTCTAAAAGTATTGCAGATAGCCAATTTTTCTCAAATTAATCATTCACCTACTTTTGGGAGAGCTTTCACTTGGTGAAGTTTCAGACCCATAGCTAATTACTCACCTACTCAAAATGAGTAAATGCGAATTATCTTTAAAAGTATTGCAGATAGCCAATTTTTCTCAAATAACTCATTCACCTACTTTTGGCAGAGCTTTCACTTGGTGAAGTTTCAGACCCATAGCTAATTATTCACCTACTCAAAATGAGTAAATGTGAATTATCTCTAAAAGTATTGCAGATAGCCAATTTTTCTCAAATAACTCATTCACCTACTTTTGGGAGAGCTTTCACTCTGTGAAGTTTCAGACCCATAGCTATTTATTCACCTACTCAAAATGAGTAAATGCTAATTATCTGTAAAAGTATTGCGGATACCCAATTTTTATCAAATACTCATTCATCTACTTGTGGGAGAGCTTTCACATGGTGAAGTTTCAGACCCATAGCTAATTACTCACCTACTCAAAATGAGTAAATGCGAATTATCTCTAAAAGTATTGCAGATAGCCAATTTTTCTCAAATAACTCATTCACCTACTTTTGGGAGAGCTTTCACTTGGTGAAGTTTCAGACCCATAGATAATTATTCTCCTACTCAAAATGAGTAAATGTGAATTATCTCTTAATAGTATTGCAGATAGCCATTTTTTCTCAAATAACTCATTCACCTACTTTTGGAAGACCTTTCACACACGAAAATGAAAAATTGTGAATATCTCGGAAAAGCTATTTCTTCTGCTTTAATGCTCGGCGGGAGATACACACCACGGCAGTGGTCTTGACAAAAATTTTTGTCTCCCCAAAAATGGTGGCCATTTTGAATTTTCAAAGTTTTTGCAAAACACAAAAATGCTTATATCTCGAAAACCGTGCTATATGGAGCGAACTCAACAAAATTTTGGACCTGCTGGGTATCTCTGCAGAGTAGCCATGCCAATTTTCAAAATATTTTTGTCTCGCCAAATATAGCGGACATTTTTAATTGTTTTATTTTTTGCAAAACACAAAAATGCTTATATCTTGAAAACCGTGCTAGATAGAGCAGACTGCGCTGACTTTGGTTGCCACAACAGTATAAGGCTAGAAACGAAGCATTTTCTTAATACTTTAGCACTCACCTTTATATCCTTTTCGGGACGCTTTGTTTTTGCTATGCAAAAACATTATCTTTTTTTTTTGCGAGCGATCCTCTAGTTTTATTTAAGCTACAAATATGGTAGTTATACTGTTTAAAAGAAAAATATTTGTAGTTTCCATTGTTTTTTGTTTGATAAAAATTCATTGGCTAGTTCCAGAGATATAGTTCTTATGTTACATTCCCTATTGAATATTTGTTACAGCTTTTATTTTCCGAGGAACTTTCCAGGGTTAAATATCAAGAGTTTCCGAGATTTAGTATAGTTCATCTCCCACGAAAGTTCACCGTCCTAGCTTGTTGTTTCGATTGTTTCCGTGCAGAGATCAGGCTTTTTTTCAATATATAACGTTTGGAATAGATTTACTAGTGTATGACACTAGCACTCACTGGCTGTTTTAGAAGGATCTCGTCACGCATGAAATCTCGCTTAACAATGGTGGACGTAAACAACTTGCCAGGAAATTGCTCGAAACCATTTAATTTTAAAATATAAAGCTTATATTCAGTGTTATATATATTGCGTGCATATCTACGCTTCCCACCAACTGAAATTCACTTCTAAAGCAGAAATATTTTCTGCATAAAAATTGCGTCCCAATAGCACGTGTTTAACATACTGGGATGGTGTAAAGGCGAACCCTGTCTGCTATGTCCAAAGTTTGCTATTTTGCATTGTAAAATCATTTTGCCTTAAAGAATCAAAAAGTTTATTCTGTTTTTATCCCACTAAAGTGCTGTCAGGGTGTTGTTTTCACCCATGGTGTCTGGATGGGCTGGTGGGGGGAAAAGTTTGTCTGGGCTGTATCTCGGAAACCATAATGTGTAGGAAGTTGATACTTGGTAGGGGCATTGGTTGGGGGTGTAGTTTTGCAATGTCATTGTGTGACCATGATTTGACCTTTCACCTTGCCGCAATGACCTTCAGTTTGAAAATCTTGTCCAGGCTATATCTCAGAAACCATAAGGTGTAGAAGTTGATACTTGGTAGGGACATTAGTTAGGGGGTGTAGGTGTGCAATGTCATAGTGTGACCTTAATTTGAGCTTTGACCTTGCCGTAGTGACCTTGACCTACAATATCTTGTCCGGATATTATCTTGGCAACCATAAGGTGCAGGAATTTGATATTTGGTATCAAGGGACATTGGTTTGGGGTTGTAGGTGTGTAGTGTGACCTTGACCTTTAAAATTTTGTTTGACAATATCTCTGAAACTGTAGGAAGTTGATACTTGGTAGGAACATTGCTTAGGGGTTGTAGGTGTGCAGACATGGGGTCAAATGCAAATGCATTTAAATGCATTTTAAATACTTTTCGAAAGTATTTGTATTTACATTTGAAGTTTTCAAATGAAAAGAATTTGCATTTGAAAAAAAAATTGAAATAATTTTTACATTTTGCAAATATATTTTATTCTGCAAGTGACTGAATTTGCTGTTTTCCCATTTTGTTTTTCCAAGTTATTCTTTTTATTAATATTACTATTATGTATCAGTGAAATCAATTTAATGTAGATTTTTATCAGTACTTAATAAGTAAAAGTAATAAGTTAACAATATTTTATCTTATTGGATATTACTAATATAATGTTACAAACATGCCTCTTTGAAGATATTTAGCTGATAAAGAAAGATTATGTCAAAGACTGATTTCTTAAAGTGATATTCCAATTAACATAAACAAGTCTAAAACCAACCCAATGTCCTGCTTATACAAAGGCAGATTGCAAGTGGTAGTCCCATCATTATGTATTTGTGTAAAAATACATAAACACAAAAACAAACATTCAGTAAAAGGTTACTGGGAAGATTCAAGATGTCAGGAAAGATTAAGCCTTATGTTAGACAACACTCTTCTGTTATGAATGTCCCTGATGAAAAGGAAACTATTGTGTGAGGTGCCAGCATTGTTCTAGTGAACTCAGTGGCTCAACAAAACCAACCACTAATCCCCTCACTTAAAGGTTAAAATTTTACGCATTTCTTATAAATGTTACTGGAATGTAAACGTTCAGTCCTTCATAAAAAATTACTTTACTAGAAAATAAATATATAAGAAGTTCATGAAATAATTTTAAAATACAATCTTTTTGAACACTGTTAATTATTTCATTTTTTTTCTACAGATTTTTTTGTAATATTTTAATTTATAAAACCAATTGTACTTATCACCATTATGTTTTAAGTGCAGTAATGGTACACTTCTGCTGTTTTTACTACTTGTTATTTGACACTATTTATAGCAAATTTCTATTATTTTGTTTTCATAGAACATTTAAAATTTGTTTTATGTGTTTTATCATTTTTAATCTCCACTTAATGTGCAGTATACTTTTCACATTTAATTTATTCATGAATGCTAACATATAAAACTTAAAGTATTTGAAAGTATTTGAAAAAGTATTTGAAATTTAATTGCATTGCATTTGCATTTAAATACTTTTGAAAGTATTTAACCCCAAGTCTGTAGGTGTGCATCATAATTTTTATTGTAGGCAATTATGGGGAATTTTCACCAGATGTGTGACCTCTTGGAAATTCGACCAAATGAACATCGCCCTTTCTACAAGTTGCTCAAAACACGCCTGACATCATGGAAAGCTCAGTCTCTGTGGGCAAAACTTGACAAGCGAGCCTCTCACAGAGAGTACAAGAAGTCTAGCTCAGCTGTACATACAAGGGTGAGTGTGAAACAAGGGACATAGTTACTTATTGGACTACAGCAATTCACTCTTCTTATCATTCACTGATCTTGAGTTAAGGAGATTGCAGCTAGTCCAAAACTCACTCTGCAGGGTTGTCACCCGTTCCTCTAAATCCTCTGACATTACCCCTCAACTAAAAAAACTCCATTGGCTACCTGTCAGATACAGGGTACAATTTAAAATTGGTCTTATTACATATAAAATTCTCAACCAGGGTCAACCAGTTTACCCAAGAGAATTAATCCACCCCTACACCTCTTCCAGAAATACAAGGCGAAGTACCCCCAAACTTAGGTTCCTTCAAACCCCCACTTTTGATCGCAGAGTTCACAAATCAGTTAAACACTTTTCTAATTCCTTCAGTCACTATGCCCCTGCCCTTTGGAACTCTTTCCCTTTCCATGTAAGAAATAGTCCCTCTGTTGCATCTTTTAGGAAGCACCTCAAAACTCACCTCTTCAGCTCTAGCTTCCCAACTTAGTTTTTCTTCCCTTCCAGTCACACCCACAATCCTGGATTACCGACCTTGAATGCCCCTCGACTCCCCTATGATAGTGATTTTGTTTAATTAGTGGACTGAGTTCCCCTTTGTGGGGAAGATATTGCGCTTGCAAAGCAGTAGATTAGATATTGTGTCTGGTAATGCTGGGACGATATTTGCAAACTTCGGTAGTATCGCTTGTTGGCTCATTGCCGATCAATGATCGGTAAAATTTCAGTGCAACCGATATTTGCTAAACTCAATTCTTTGTAGCCTCTTGGTCACAATAAAACACTAATCGGAATATTATTTTGTAAAAATCTGAAATAATCATTAGTTAAAATCACAAAACTAGCTGTGAATGCAAACAAATAACATAAATATAAACACCTTGGGGTTTTCCAACTGTTGTCAAGGTAATCATAAAATCAGCCAATCACAAGTGAGGATACATCAAGCATGGTCTGTTAGTGAGGGAGACGTCTGTGAATGGCTTTTAGATTATATTTTGGTCATATTTGTGATAATTTGTGTGTATTATACTTGTTATCATTTATTATTAAGCGTCCCACAAGGGACGCTTGTTTGTGTATGGGAGACCTTCAGGCTCCGCCGGCCCCGGTGGCTCCGCCGGCTCCACATTTTGTTTTCCTTATAACTCTGTAACCGTTAGGCGGATTCTTTTCAAATTTGGCAGGTTTAGGCAGTAGCCTTGGGGAATTTTTTTGAATATGCTGCAGTGACATTTCAACCAATCAGAGAGGTCACATGACCAAAAATGTCTTTTTTCGATGGGGAAGCTTGTCCGGATGATAACTTGAAAGGAATTTTATCAATTCACCTGAAACTTGGCAAATACATTCATTCTATTAAAATCTGGAAATCATTAGATTTTGGCATTGATTGGTTAAGAAATGGCTGAGTAATTAATGATTAATTAATCATTACGAATTTTCCAAATAAGGAAAACACAAAAATGCTTATATCTGGAAAACCGTGCTAGATAGAGCGATTTCGACGAAATTTTTGACCCACAGGGTATTTCTGCGGAGTACTTTTCCCAATTTTCAAAAAATTTTTGTCTCGCCCAAAATGGCAGCCATTTTGAATTTTCGAAATTTTCGCAAAAATTGCAAAACACAAAAATGCTTATATCTCGAAAACCGTGCTAGATAGAGCGATTTCGACGAAATTTTTGATCCGCAGGATAACTCTGCGGAGTAGTTTTCCCAATTTTCAAAAAATTTTTGTCTCGCCAAAAATGGCGGCCATTTTGAATTTTCGAAATTTTCGCAAAAATTGCAAAACATAAAAATGCTTGTATCTCGAAAACCGTGCTAGATAGAGCGATTTCGACGAAATTTTTGACCCACAGGTTATCTCTGCAGAGTAGCCATGCTTATTGTAAAAAAAAAAATTGTCTCGCCAAAAATGGCGGCCATTTTGAATTTTCGAAATTTTCGCAAAAATTGCAAAACATAAAAATGCTTATATCTCGAAAACCCTGCTAGATAGAGCGATTTCGACGAAATTTTTGACCCACAGGGTATCTCTGCAGAGTAGCCATGCCAATTTTCAAAAAAGAAATTGCTCACAAAAAATGGCGGCCATTTTGAATTTTCGAATTTTTCGCAAAATTGCAAAACATAAAAATGCTTATATCTCGAAAACCGTGCTAGATAGAGCGATTTCGACGAAATTTTTGACCCACAGGGTATCTGTGCAGAGTAGCCATGCCAATTTTCAAAAAAATTTTATCTTGCCAAAAATGGCGGCCATTTTGAATTTTCGAATTTTTCGCAAAAATTGCAAAACATAAAAATGCTTATATCTCGAAAACCGTACTAGATACAGCGATTTCGACGAAATTTTTGATCTTCAGGGTATCTCTGCAGAGCAGCTATCTCAAAGAGCTTTCACTTGGTGAAGTTTCAGACCCACAGCTAATTGCTCACCTACTCAAAATGAGTAAATGCGAATTTCCTCTAAAAGTATTGCAGATAGCCAATTTTTCTCAAATAACTCATTCACCTACTTTTGGAAGAGCTTTCACTTGGTGAAGTTTCACACCCGTAGATAATTACTCACCTACTCAAAATGAGTAAATGCTAATTATCTCAAAAACTATTTCGGATACCCAATTTTTATCAAATAACTCATTCATGTACTTTTGGGAGAGCTTTCACATGGTGAAGTTTCACACCCGTAGATGATTACTCACCTACTCAAAATGAGTAAATGCGAATTATCTCTTAAAAGTATTGCAGATAGCCAATTTTTCTCAAATAACTCATTCACCTACTTTTGGAAGAGCTTTCACATGGTGAAGTTTCCGACCCATAGCTAATTACTCACCTACTCAAAATGAGTAAATGCGAATTATCTCTAAAAGTATTGCAGATAGCCAATTTTTCTCAAATAACTCATTCACCTACTTTGGGGAGAGCTTTCACATGGTGAAGTTTCAGACCCATAGCTAATTATTTACCTACTCAAAATGAGTAAATGCTAATTATCTGTAAAAGTATTGCGGATACCCAATTTTTATCAAATAACTCATTCATCTACTTGTGGGAGAGCTTTCACATGGTGAAGTTTCAGACCCATAGCTAATTACTCACCTACTGAAAATGAGTAAATGCGAATTATCTCTAAAAGTATTGCCGATAGCCAATTTTTCTCAAATAAATCATTCACCTACTTTTGGGAGAGCTTTCACTTGGTGAAGTTTCAGACCCATAGCTAATTACTCACCTACTCAAAATGAGTAAATGCGAATTATCTCTAAAAGTATTGCAGATAGCCAATTTTTATCAAATAACTCATTCACCTACTTTTGGGAGAGCTTTCACTCTGTGAAGTTTCAGACCCATAGCTAATTACTCACCTACTCAAATGAGTAAATGTGAATTATCTCTAAAAGTATTGCAGATAGCCAATTTTTCTCAAATAACTCATTGACCTACTTTTGGCAGAGCTTTCACTTGGTGAAGTTTCAGACCCATAGCTAATTACTCACCTACTCAAAATGAGTAAATGTGAATTATCTCTAAAAGTATTGCAGATAGCCAATTTTTCTCAAATAACTCATTCACCTACTTTTGGGAGAGCTTTCACTCTGTGAAGTTTCAGACCCATAGCTATTTATTCACCTACTCAAAATGGGTAAATGCTAATTACCTGTAAAAGTATTGCGGATACCCAATTTTTATCAAATACTCATTCATCTGCTTGTGGGAGAGCTTTCACATGGTGAAGTTTCAGACCCATAGCTAATTACTCACCTACTCAAAATGAGTAAATGCGAATTATCTCTAAAAGTATTGCAGATAGCCAATTTTTCTCAAATAACTCATTCACCTACTTTTGGGAGAGCTTTCACTTGGTGAAGTTTCAGACCCATAGATAATTATTCACCTACTCAAAATGAGTAAATGTGAATTATCTCTTAATAGTATTGCAGATAGCCAATTTTTCTCAAATAACTCATTCACCTACTTTTGGAAGAGCTTTCACACACGAAAATGAAAAATTGTGAATATCTCGGAAAAGCTATTTCTTCTGCTTTAATGCTCGGCGGGAGATACACACCGCGGCAGTGGTCTTGACAAAAATTTTTGTCTCCCCAAAAATGGTGGCCATTTTGAATTTTCAAAGTTTTTGCAAAACACAAAAATGCTTATATCTCGAAAACCGTGCTATATGGAGCGAACTCAACAAAATTTTTGACCTGCTGGGTATCTCTGCAGAGTAGCCATGCCAATTTTCAAAATATTTTTATCTCGCCAAATATAGCGGACATTTTTAATTTTTTGCAAAACACAAAAATGCTTATATCTTGAAAACCATGCTAGATAGAGCAGACTGCGCTGACTTTGGTTGCCACAACAGTATAAGGCTAGAAACGAAGCATTTTCTTAATACTTTAAGCACTCACCTTTATATCCTTTTCGGGACGCTTTGTTTTTGCTATGCAAAAACATTATCTTTTTTTTTTTGCGAACGATCCTCTAGTTTGATTTTTCTGTCTGGTTTACACTTTTGGATCCAAAATCGGAAATGTTCTAAGTTTGGTCACAAATGCCCGATATGAACATCGACAGGTAAAATCATGGCGATCTCCCAGCACTAGTGTCTGGGATATATTGAAATAGATGCAAAACCTGGTGTACAAGAAAGAATTGTTTGTTTTTATCTATGGTATATGGGAAAAAAAACAGGAGCATGAGAACATTTACCAACCCTAAAGTGGAGCAGAAGTACAATCTGATACACTAAATTTGTTTAACATAGATCAAGATGTCAGTCTTACCTTTCGACACACTAGGTAGGGCATGTATCAGGTTTCTATTGCAGCTCATAATTTGAGCTATTACATTTGAACTAGAAGTTTGTAACCACTACCATTGATTAATGCAAGCTTTGAATGCATATATTACTGTTATGTAAGCGTTTATTAGGACATTTATTAAGCGTCCCGCTTGTTTGAGTATGGGAGAGAATCAGGCTCTGCCGGCTCCACGTTTCGTTTTCCTTATAACTCTGTGACCGTTGGGCGGATTCTTTTAAAATTTGGCTGGTTAATGCAGTAGCCTTGGTGAATTTTTTTTTAATATGCTGCAGTGACATTTGGACAAATCAGAGAGGTCACATGACCAAAAATGTCTTTTTTTGATGGGTAAGCTTGTCCGGATGATAACTTGAAAGGGATTTTATCAATTCACCTAAAACTTGGCAAATACATTTATTCTATTAAAATCTGGAAATCATTAAATTTTGGCATTGATTGGTTAAGAAATGGACGAGTAATTAATGATTAATCAATCATTACGAATTTTCCAAATAAGGAAAACACAAAAATGCTTATATCTCGAAAACCGTGCGAGATAGAGCAATTTCGATGAAATTTTTGATCGACAGGGTATCTCTGCACAGTAGCCATCCCTATTTTCAAAAAATTTTTGTGTGGCCCATAATGGCGGCCATTTTGAATTATGTCCACCCACTGGGGGGTGGACATATTATTTTTGCTTTTTCCGCCGTCCGGCGTCCCACTTGGTTTCCAGACATTTTAGGCAATAGTTCTTATCCTAATCTTTACCAAATTTGGCATGCAGGTTTATTGGGTTAATAGCTTGTATGGGATTGCTTTTGGTGGTGATAGCTCTATAGCTAACTGAGTAATAGCTACTTTGCTACTTTTGAGTATCTCTTTGATTTCCAGACATTTTAAGGAATGCTATTAAGCCTAGCTTTCTGAAATTTGGTATGGAGGTTCATTGAGTTAATAGCTTGTATGGGATTGCTTTTTTGGGTAATTACTTCATAGATGAGTGAGTAATTAATTAAATAAATGAGTGATTGGCTATTTTGAATACTGAAAAAGGCAAATGTGCTCATATCTCCTAAACCGTGCGAGATAGAGCGATTTCGTCGAAATTTTCGCCCCACAGGGTATCTAAGGAATGTAATCTTTGCAATTTTCAAAAAAATTTCCCCTCCCCAAAAATGGCGGCCACTTTGAATTTTCGAATATTTGCCAAAATTGGCAAAACACAAATTTGCTTCTATCTCCTTAACCGTGTGAGAAAGAGCGATTTCGTCCAAAGTTTCAACCCACAGGGTATCTAAGAATCGTACTCTTGTCAATTTTTAAAAAATTTCCCCCTCCCCAAAAATGGCGGCCATTTTGAATTTTCGAATTTTTGCCAAAAATGGCAAAACACAAATTTGCTTCTATCTCCTTAACCGTGCGAGATAGAGCGATTTCGTTGAAATTTTCAACCCACAGGGTATCTGAGCATTGTACTCTTAGCAATTTTTAAAAAATTTTTCCCTCCCCAAAAATGGTGGCCATTTTGAATTTTCGAATTTTCCCCAAAAATGGAAAAACACAAATTTGCTTCTATCTCCTTAATCGTGCGAGATAGAGCGATTTCGTCGAAATTTTCGACCCACAGGGTATCTAAGGAATGTAATCTTTGCAATTTTCAAAAAAATTTCCCCTCCCCAAAAATGGTGGCCATTTTGAATTTTCGAATTTTTGCCAAAAATGGCAAAACACAAATTTGCTTCTATCTCCTTAACCGTGCGAGATAGAGCGATTTCGTCGAAATTTTCGACTCACAGGGTATCTAATGGAATGTAATCTTTGCAATTTTCAAAAAAATTTCCCCTCCCCAAAAATGGCGGCCATTTTGAATTTTCGAATTTTTGCCAAAAATGGCAAAACACAAGTTTGCTTCTATCTCCTTAACCGTGTGAGATAGAGCGATTTCGTCGAAATTTTCAACCCACAGGGTATCTGAGAAATGTACTCTTGGCAATTTTCAAAAAATTTTCCCCTCCCCAAAAATGCCAGCCATTTTGAATTTTCGAATTTTTGCCAAAAATGGCAAAACACAAATTTGCTTCTATCTCCTTAACTGTGTGACAGAGCGATTTCGTCGAAATTTTCAACCCACAGGGTATCTACGGAATGTACTCTTGGCAATTTCAAAAAATTTTCCCCTCCACAAAAATGGTGGCCATTTTGAATTTTCAAATTTTTCCCAAAAATGGCAAAACACAAAATTGCTTCTATCTCCTTAACCGTGCGAGATAGAGCGATTTCGTCGAAATTTTCGACCCACAGGTTATCTCAGAAATGCACTCTCAGCAATTTTCAAAAAAATTTCCCTTCCCCCAAAATGGCAACCATTTTGAATTTTCGAATTTTTGCCAAAAATGGCAATACACGAATTTGCTTCTATCTCCTTAACCGTGCGAGATAGAACGATCTCGTCGAAATTATCAAGCAACAGGGTATCTCACCAATGTACTCTTGGCAATTTTCAAAAAATTTTCCACTCCCCAAAAATGGCAGCCTTTTTGAATTTTCGAATTTTTCCCAAAAATGGCAAAACACAAAATTGCTTCTATCTCCTTAACCATGTGAGATAGAGGGATTTCGTCAAAATTTTCGACCCACAGGGTATCTGAGCAATGTACTCTTGGCAATTTTCAAAAAATTTCCTCTTCCCACATATGGCGGCCATTTTGAATTTTCGAATTTTTGCCCAAAATGGCAAAACACAAATTTGCTTCTATCTCCTTAACCGTGTGAGATGTAGCGATTTCGTCGAAATTTTCGACCCATAGGGTATCTAAGAAATATGCTCTTGGCAATTTTCAAAAAATTTTCCCCTCCCCACATATGGCGGCCATTTTGAATTTTCGAATTTTTGCCCAAAATGGAACAACACAAATTTGCCTTAACCGTGCAAAATAGAGTTATTTCGGTGAAATTTTCGACCCATAGGGTATCTAAGAAATGTACTCTTGGCAATTTTCAAAAAATTTTCCTCTTCCCAAAACTGGCGGCCATTTTGAATTTTCAAATTTTTGCCAAAAATAGAGAAACAGAAATTTGCTTCTATCTTCTTAACCGTGCAAGATAGAGTGATTTCGTCAAAATTTTCGACCCAACTAATGCAAAAAGGCATGAAGCTGAAATAATTTACATGTACACTAATAAATATTTAACCATCATTGATATATTTCACAAATGAAACAGGGTCTTGTAAGACTACTGTACAATTTTGGCAAAAGGTTCATGGGGTGCACATTACACATGATAATGTGTGTTCTTCTATGCTATCCTCTTTCTATTCATATGTCGCAGCTACTATGTCGCAGCGGTTTCAAGGAAATTTTTTACCTATAGGGTAATCCTGCAGACTAGCCATCCCAATTTTCAAAAATTTTTGTCTCACCCAAAATGGTGGCCATGTTGAATTTTCAAATTTTTCGCAAAAATTGCAAAACGCGAAAATGCTTATATCTTGAAAACCATGCGAGATAGAGCGATTTCGATGAAATTTTTGACCCGCAGGGTATCTTTGCAGAGTATCCATCCCAATTTTCAAAAAAATTTTGGCTCCCAATAATAGTGGCCATTTTGAATTTTCTAATTTTTGCAAAAAATGCAAAACACAAAAATCTCGAAAACCGTGCTAGATAGAGCAGACTACGCAGACTTTGGTTGCCACAACAGTATAAGGCTAGAAGCAGAGCATTTTCTTAATACTTTAGCACTCACCGTTATATCCTTTTCAGGATGCAGCAAAAACATTTTTTTTTTTTTGCAAGCGATCCTCTAGTTTATAAATGCTTTTAGTGTCTATGCTGTTGGCTGTGTTCCATGTGGGAACCAGGTAGTGCTGGTATTGTTTATGGATAATGTAGGGTACAATATCAATATCAAACATAGTACTTAATAGATGCAATTAAGCGGTATCTGCAGAGCCTACTGGCGACTTTTCTCAAAAAATGTTTTCCCGCCACTTTTGACGGCCATCTTGAATTTCGGCGTTGAACGAAAAAATGCATTTATCTCAGAAACGGAGCGAGATAGAGCGATTTCAATGAAATTTTTGACCCACTTTTGGTGGCCATCTTGAATTTTTGCGTTAAACGCAAAAACCCATTTATCTGGGAAACGGAGCGAGATAGAGAGATTTCTACAAAATTTTGACCCGCAGGGTATCTGCAGAGTCTACTGGCGATTTTCCAAAAAATCGTTTTCCTGCCACTTTTGGCAGCCATCTTGAATTTCTGCGTTAAACACAAAAACCTATTTATGTTGGAAACGGAGTGAAATAGAGCGATTTCGACTAAATTTTTGATCCGCAGGGTATCTGCAGAGTCTATGGACGACATTTCGCAAAATTCATTCTCCCGCCACTTTTGGTGGTCTTCTTGAATTTCTGCATTACTTGAATTTCTGCGATAAACACAAAAACGTGCGAAATGGAGCGAGAATTTTTTGACCCACAGGCTATATGCAGAGTCTCCTGGTGATTTTTTGACCCACAGGCTATATGCAGAGTCTCCTGGTGATTTTTTGACCCACAGGCTATATGCAGAGTCTCCTGGTGATTTTTTGACCCACAGGCTATATGCAGAGTCTCCTGGTGATTTTTCCCAAAAATCGTTTTCCCACCACTTTTGGTTGCCATTTTGAATTTCTGCATAAAACGCAAAAAAAAAAATAATAAAAAAAAAATAAATAAAGAAATAAACAAACCAGATTCATCTAGGAAACCTTGCATTTTGTCATAAGTGGAAAAACATATTAAACACTGGAAGTAAGGCTGCAACGATTCTTTGGTTACTCGGAAACGAAACGATTCAGTTCAATACTCGAGGCAAGAAAAGTGAACCGGGTCTTCGAAAACAACTAAACATAGATGTAAAATCTACTACAAAATTCTATTTTTTCTTTAAATATATTAATATATTTATATATTTTACTAATATAAAGTGTTTCCGTTTCAGTATTTTATATTTTAAGTATTTGCAAACTTTAATTCTTTGTGTAACAATGTTTTATAAGATGGCATTTTATTATAACGTGTTTCGAAGAGGCCTCAAATCTCACAATATAAAGATGGTTAAAGTTTCTTATTTTTTGGATTATAAATCGTCTTTTTCCCAAAATTCAATAAATTATCGAAATTCTTTCCTGATGTGTGGTTTGTAACCATTTTATAAGGCGTGATATGTCAAAATATGAAGCAGTTTATTTCGTGGGCGATAATCAAGCGATTAATCGAGTCCGAGTCGATTCTTCTAAAACGAGGAATCGAGGTGCATTTTCGGACTCGCTTGCAGCCCTAACTGGAAGACAATTTTTTTTTCTCTTGCAATGCAATACTCTGGTTTATACTTTTTATGTCAATCTTGATGTGCTGTCTGTAATTTTTACTTTTTGTATCCCCGAAAAGCGGTGATACTATGGATCATGCACGATCATCATTCGCATCCATATACACGTCCGCAGAGATTTCTTGTGTTCAACCTACAAGCCACATTTCTTTTCCTTGTCGTAGTGACCTTGACCTTTAAAATCTTGTCCGGGCTATATCTCGGAAACCGTGAGGTGTAGGAAGTTGATACTTGGTAGGAACATTGGTTAGGGGGTGTAGATGTGCAACGTCATAGTGTGACCTTGTTTTGACCTTTGATGTAGTGACCTTGACCTATAAAATCTTGTCTGGGCTATGTTTCGGAAACTGTAAGGTGTAGGACACTGATACTTGGTGAGGAGATTGGTTGGGGGTAGTAGGTGTGCAACGTCATGGTGGGACCTTGATTTGACCTTGCCGTAGTGAACTTGACCTATAAAACCTGGTCTGGGCTATATCTTGGAAACCGTAAGGTGAAGGAAGTTGATACTTGGTAAGGGACATTGGTTAGGGGGTGTAGGTGTGCTACGTCATAGTGTGACCTTGATTTGACCTTTGACCTTGCCGTAGTGAACTTAACCTATAAAACCTGGCCCGGGCTATATCTTGGAAACTGTAAGAGGTGTAGGAAGTTGATACTTGGTAGGGACATTGGTTAGAGGGTGTAGGTGTGCTACATCATAGTGTGACCTTGATTTGACCTTTGACCTTGCTGTAGTGACCTTGACCTATAAAATCTTGTCCAGGCTATATCTCAGAGACTGTAAGATGTAGGAAGTTTATACTTGGTAGGGACATTGGTTGAGAGTTTTAGGTGTGCCACATCATGGGGTGACACTGATTGACCGTTGACCTTGCTGTATTGACCTTTAAAATCTTGTTGCACCTTTGGGTCTGTCTGTTGATGCAGATTAAGCACTCAGTTAAAGTCATATTAAAATTCATTAAGAATTTCCTTTTGCAAGTTCCCATTGTAACAGATGGAATTTCATCAAGTGAGCCACAGGCTTTTCTCCAACACCACACTTAAGCATTCATTGAATGTATTGCCACTTCTGTATGCATAGGTAATATTCAAAACATCCAAACCATAATTCGGCCATTTTTGGTTTACTGATAAATGCTGTCATTTTATTATTGAATTGTCTTGTTTTATTACTTCATCTTTATATATATTTCTTTTCCTTAGATATTATTTTGTCTACTTTTTGTATATGGGAGAAGCGACTCTGCTGGATCTGCCGGATCCGCATTTTCTTTTTGCAATAGCTTCACAGCCATAAGGCGGATTTTTTTCATATTTGGCAGGTGTGTGCAGTAGCTCAGGAAAATTTTTCTGAATATGCTGCGATGACATTTTCACCAATCAGAGAGGTCACATGACCAAGTGTGCGTTTTTTGGAAGGGCATCCTTGTCCGGATGATAACTTACGAAGCATTTTATTTATCCACCTGAAATTTAGCAAATACCTTCCGCATAATAAGATCTGGGCGACATTAAATTTTGGCAGGGATAGGTTAAGAAATGACTGAGTTATTGATGATTAATTAAGCATTAACAATTTTCAACAAATATTTCACTCACCAAAAATGGCGGCCATTTTGAATTTTCGAATTTTTTTTCAAAAATGCTTGTATCTAGAAAACCGTGCTAGATAGAGCGATTTCGACGAAATTATTGACCCGCAGGGTAACTGGAGCTGAGTAGCTGATCCAATTAAAAAACAAAAATTACCCTTCCCAAAAATGGGAATCATTGTCAATTTTCAAATTTGTGACAAAAAGTGCAAAACACCAAATTGCCTCTGTCTCCTTAACCGTGCAAGTTAGAGCAGTTTCATCAAAATTTTTGAAACACACTGTATCCAAGATAACTACCCTGTCCAAGACCCACTTATCCTATATTCTGGCTTTGTTGAGCTATAAGCACAACTTTCTTACATGATTAAGCTGCCATCATTTTTCCTTTTCGGGACACATTGTTTTTGCATGCTTTGTTTTGCAAGTGATCCTGTAGTTCAAAATTTGTCTTTTCAAAGCTGGAAAACAGGAATTTGTTTTGGTGTTTTGAAATCAGATTAGGGTTGGGGTATGTCAGAAAAAGAATTAATTTGTACTTACTGTACAAAAAATTGAGTATCAAATTATCACAGTCTATATTAAAATAAATGTGGCCTATGCCTTTGTGTCTTCTTTAGTGATCTGTCCTAGGAAATAGAGGGTTGGCCATAACAGTGACAATACATACTCTTTCCGAAATGACTTTGAATTATTTGATCTTCACTCTGATATAGCTAGTGAAAGTACTATGTACAAAGACATGGTATGTTGTTTAGAATTTTATTTCCATTTTTACCACACAGCCTTTAAGTATTATGTGGGTATTGCTTTTTTCTGGCTGGGGGAGGACTGTTTTATTGTTTGTAGCAGCATTGGTTGTGGGTGAAGGTGTGTATTGTCATGTATGACCTTGGTTTGATGTTTGACATTGAGGTAGTAACCTTGATCTTTAAATCTCTCTGGGCAATATCTGGGAAACTGTAAGGTGTAGCAATTTGATACTTGGCTGGGACACTGGATGGAGGGTGTAGGTGTATAATGCGGTGTCTGACATTGATTTGACCCTACTGTATTTACTTTGAGCTTCAAAATCATGCCCAGTCTGTTAAACTATAATGTGTTGGAAGGTGTTACTAGCTAATGACATTTATTGGGGGTTAGTGTTGCGTTAATTTGACCTTTATCCTTATCGCAGTGGCCCGTAATTGAGAAATATTACTCCTATAACAAAGCTATATAGATTACTGAAACTGATTTTTATATTGACTTTTACCTAATTGTGCTGCATCGATTGACAACTATACCTCAATTAATAAATAAATCAATAATTTTTTACAGCTTCATATCGATTTGTTATGTTTATAGAGTAATGCTGTCATATTACTATTAAATTGTATTTTTTGGTACTTTGTCTTTACAAGTACATGTATTTTTATCTCCCGACCAGCTCACCGGCAGGAGATTATAATTCGCACCATGTGTGTGCGTGCGTGCGTGGGTCACACAGTTTTCTCTGAAACTACTACAGTTACACATTTTTGGTAAATTACTTGTCCTAATGAATTTTTACACTCTTCAATATTTTTTTGGTTTGGCGAACTTTGGCGGCTACTTTTGAGTGAGTAATAGCACTTTTACCTAATATAATTATATGACTTATAACTCACAAACTATTGCATTTAGAGTATTTTGTTCCAATATGTTGCTCAGCTTCTTTCTCCATAGCTACAACATGGTCAATAGTTTGGAAGTGTATCTCCATAGCTAAGTGAATAATAGCTACTTTGTGAATTTTTAATGATAACCATAATGAGTAAATGGCTTATATCTTCAAAAATATTGCAGCTACACAATTTCTCTCAAATATGATGTTCATCTACTTTTTTGTGAACTGTAACATATTTAAGTTTCACAACTTTTGCTCAATGTACAAGTGAGTAATGGCTACTTTATTGCTACTTTTAGTGAAAATGTGAAAAATCACAAATATCTCGCAAACCGTAAGAGATAGAGCAATATCGAGCGAATTTTTGACCCACAGGGTAGTACAAGAGTATCCTATGCTAAGGGGAAAAATTTCAATTTTTGCTGCTTTTGGCGGCTACTTTTGAGTAATAGCACTTTTTCCTAATATAATTATATGACTTATAACTTTCAAACTATTGCATTTAGAGTATTTTGTTCCAATATGTTGTTCAGCTACTTTCTCCACAGCTACATTTAACATGGTCAGTAGTTGGGAAGTGTATCTCCATAGGTAAATGAGTAATAGCTACTTTGTCAAATTTTAATGATAACCATAATGAGTAAATGGCTTATATCTTCAAAAGTATTGCAGCTACACAATTTCTCTCAAATATGTTGTCCATCTATTTTTTTGTGAACTGTAATATATTTAAGTTTCACAACTGTTGCTCAATGTACAAGTGAGTAATGGCTACTTTATTGCTACTTTTAATGAAAATGTGAAACATCACAAATATCTCGCAAACCGTAAGAGAGCAATTTCGAGTGAATTTTTGACCCACAGGGTAGTACAAGAGTATCCTGTGCTAAGGGGAAAAATTTCAATTTTCGGTACTTTTGGCGGCATCTTGGATTTTTGCGGAAAATGAAAAAGTGTGAATATCTCAAACCGTAAGAGATAGACTGATTTCGAGCGAATTTTTGACCCACAGGGTAGTAGAAGAGTGCCCTATGCAAAAGGGAAAAATTTCAATTTTCGCCACTTTTGGCGGCCATCTTGGATTTTAGTGGAAAATAAAAAAGTGTGAATATCTCGAAAACTGTAAGAGATAGAGCGATTTTGAGCAAATTTTTGACCCACAGGGTAGTACAAGAGTATCCTATTCAAAGGGGAAAAATTTCAATTTTCGCCACTTTTGGCGGCCATCTTGGATTTTTGCGGAAAATGAAAAAGTGTGGATATCTCGAAAACCGTAAGAGATAGACCGATTTCGAGCGGATTTTTGACCCACAGGGTAGTACACCAGTATTCTGTGCTTAGAGGAAAAATTTCAGTTTTTGCCACTTTTGGCGGCCATATTGGATTGTAGTGGAAAATGAGAAATTGTGAATGAATAAAAGGTATTTCTTCCCCTTTAATGCTCGGCGGGAGATACACACTGCGGCAGTGGTCTTGTTCCCCTGGATTCAGTATCAAAAATGTGTAAATCGGGAAGCTGCCAATGCTAAACTGTTCCAAAAGTACATGGCCAAGAAACATGCTGTTACTTTTAAAAGATACCTTATCTACCGGGGATGAAAGGTTATTTAAGGCATGCAGATCTGTGTGTCCGTCTGTTTTCCAGAGCCGTAAGAGTGTTCATGGGCACTGATTGCTTGCTTCATATTAAGTTATCAAGACATGGAGAATGTTATGACATGAACCATTGTGCAATATTGACAGTCTGTGATGCTGAGAGAAATGACACCATAATAGGGCCACTGTTATAAAATGTAGAAGCTGCGCTAACAGGGTATTTAGTTTCACATTTATTGCACCAGTATATTGTGGATGTCACTGTAGCAAAGCTTTCAAAATGACGTTGTTGGCAAACTATTCCGCAATTTGAAGTTATTAACTAATGTCTCTTTGTACACTTGCAGTCAGTTGTTGCAAACTGCTAGCAGTAGTTTAAAGACGTGTAAGCTTATTCACACAGACTACTCATTTGTATTTATTTGATTTAACTGTTTTTCAGTTAGTGATTCACTTGTTATTGTGTTAATAAATTAATTTTCTCTCTCTCTACACACACACACACACAAGATAAAACAAACTGTTGAAGTGTTTACTCTAATGAACATTGCATGTTTTGACGCTTTGTTGACTGCAGTTCGCCGAGTTTAAATTTATTGATGTTCCACAAAACAAGAGAATTTGTATGGATAATTTCCTCAACTGGTTGTACTTTTGTAAAAGTATTTCATGTAATCCAACTGAAAGAGGATCTTAGTGAATTTATGTATTAAGTAACACCGTATACATGTAGTAAGATTATTCATGCAAGTAATACTGATAAAAATTGGATTAGTGTTAATGAGTTTTCATATCAAGCAAGGTTACACAAACTAAAAGCAGCAACCCAGCCTTTTTTTTTCGATTGCGTGACAATTAACTCCTTGCCCTTAGTCATTATGTCCACCCCCCTGGGGGGTGGATATATTATTTTTGCTTTTTTCGCCGTCCGATGTCCGATGTCCGGCGTCCGGCGTCCGGCGTCCGATGTCCGGCGTCACGCATGGTTTCCGCTCATTTAAAGGAAAAGTATTAGAGCTATTGTCACCAAATTTGGTATGCAGGCTTATTGGGTCAGTAGCTTGCTTGGGATTGCTTTTGGCTGTTGTACCTCTTTTGCTTACTGAGTAATACTTAAGTACAGCTATTTTCAGTACCCATTGGTTTCCGTGCATTTAAGCCAAAATAATTAAAGATATTTTACTACAATTTTGAATACAAGATTGTTATGTCCATAGCTCGCTTGGTATTGCATTTGGGACTGATAGCTTTGTCAGTACATGAGTAATAGCCATTTAGGTACTTCATTGTGTATTTTCAGTACTACTTTTGAGTAATTTGCTAATATCTCAGAAACCGTGTGAGATAGAGCGATTTCGTCGAAATTTTCGACCCACAGGGTATTTAAGGAATGTAATATTTGCAATTTTCAAAAAATTTTCCCCTCCCCAAAAATGGCGGCCATTTTGAATTTTCGAATTTTTGCCAAAAATGGCAAAACACAAATTTGCTTCTATCTCCTTAACCGTGCGAGATAGAGCGATTTCGTCGAAATTTTCGACCCACAGGGTATCTAAGGAATGCAATCTTTGCAATTTTCAAAAAAATTTTCCCCTCCCCAAAATTGGCGGCCATTTTGAATTTTCGAATTTTTGCCAAAAATGGCAAAACACCAATCTGCTTCTATCTCCTTAACCGTGCGAGATAGAGCGATTTCGTCAAAATTTTCGACCCACAGGGTATCTGAGCATTGTACTCTTGGTAATTTTAAAAAAATTTTCCCCTCCCCAAAAATGGCGGCCATTTTGAATTTTCGAATTTTTGCCAAAAATGGCAAAACACAAATTTGCTTCTATCTCCTTAACCGTGCCAGATAGAGCGATTTCGTCAAAATTTTCGACCCACAGGGTATCTGAGCATTGTGCTCTTGGTAATTTTTACAAAATTTTCCCCTCCCCAAAAATGGCGGCCATTTTGAATTTTCGAATTTTTGCCAAAAATGACAAAACACTAATTTGCTTCTATCTCCTTAACCGTGCGAGATAGAGCGATTTCGTCGAAATTTTCGACCCACAGGGTATCTGAGCATTGTGCTCTTGGTAATTTTCCAAAAATTTTCCCCTCCCCAAAAATGGCGGCCATTTTGAATTTTCGAATTTTTGCCAAAAATGGCAAAACACTAATTTGCTTCTATCTCCTTAACCGTGCGAGATAGAGCGATTTCGTCGAAATTTTCGACCCACAGGGTATCTAAGGAATGCAATCTTTGCAATTTTCCAAAAATTTTCCCCTCCCCAAAAATGGCGGCCATTTTGAATTTTCGAATTTTTGCCAAAAATGGCAAAACACAAATTTCCTTCTATCTCCTTAACCGTGCCAGATAGAGCGATTTCGTCAAAATTTTCGACCCACAGGGTATCTGAGCATTGTACTCTTGGTAATTTAAAAAAAATTTTCCCCTCCCCAAAAATGGCGGCCATTTTGAATTTTTGAATTTTTGCCAAAAATGGCAAAACACAAATTTGCTTCTATCTCCTTAACCGTGCCAGATAGAGCGATTTCGTCAAAATTTTCGACCCACAGGGTATCTAAGGAATGCAATCTTTGCAATTTTCCCAAAATTTTCCCCTCCCCAAAAATGGCGGCCATTTTGAATTTTCGAATTTTTGCCAAAAATGGCAAAACACAAATTTCCTCCTATCTCCTTAACCGTGCCAGATAGAGCGATTTCGTCAAAATTTTCGACCCACAGGGTATCTGAGCATTGTACTCTTTGCAATTTTCCAAAAATTTTCCCCTCCCCAAAAATGGCGGCCATTTTGAATTTTCGAATTTTTGCCAAAAATGGCAAAACACTAATTTGCTTCTATCTCCTTAACCGCGCGAGATAGAGCGATTTCGTCGAAATTTTCGACCCACAGGGTAACTAAGGAATGCAATCTTTGCAATTTTCCAAAAATTTTCCCCTCCCCAAAAAATGGCGGCCATTTTGAATTTTCGAATTTTTGCCAAAAATGGCAAAACACAAATTTCCTTCTATCTCCTTAACCGTGCCAGATAGAGCGATTTCGTCAAAATTTTCGACCCACAGGGTATCTGAGCATTGTACTCTTGGCAATTTTTTAAAAAATTTCCCCTCCCCAAATATGGCGGCCATTTTGAATTTTCGAATTTTTGCCAAAAATGGCAAAACACTAATTTGCTTCTATCTCCTTAACCGTGCGAGATAGAGTGATTTCGTCGAAATTTTCGACCCACAGGGTATCTAAGGAATGCAATCTTTGCAATTTTCCAAAAATTTTCCCCTCCCCAAAAATGGCGGCCATTTTGAATTTTCGAATTTTTGCCAAAAATGGCAAAACACAAATTTCCTTCTATCTCCTTAACCGTGCGAGATAGAGCGATTTCGTCGAAATTTTCGACCCACAGGGTATCTAAGGAATGCAATCTTTGCAATTTTCAAAAAATTTTCCCCTCCCCAAAAATGGCGGCCATTTTGAATTTTCGAATTTTTGCCAAAAATGGCAAAACACAAATTTCCTTCTATCTCCTTAACCGTGCGAGATAGAGTGATTTCGTCGAAATTTTCGACCCACAGGGTATCTAAGGAATGCAATCTTTGCAATTTTCAAAAAATTTTCCCCTCCCCAAAAATGGCGGCCATTTTGAATTTTCGAATTTTTGCCAAAAATGGCAAAACACCAATCTGCTTCTATCTCCTTAACCGTGCGAGATAGAGCGATTTCGTCAAAATTTTCGACCCACAGGGCATCTGAGCATTGTACTCTTGGTAATTTTTAAAAAATTTTCCCCTCCCCAAAAATGGCGGCCATTTTGAATTTTCGAATTTTTGCCAAAAATGGCAAAACACAAATTTCCTCCTATCTCCTTAACCGTGCCAGATAGAGCGATTTCGTCAAAATTTTCGACCCACAGGGTATCTGAGCATTGTGCTCTTGGTAATTTTTACAAAAATTTTCCCCTCCCCAAAAATGGCGGCCATTTTGAATTTTCGAATTTTTGCCAAAAATGACAAAACACTAATTTGCTTCTATCTCCTTAACCGTGCGAGATAGAGCGATTTCGTCGAAATTTTCAACCCACAGGGTATCTGAGCATTGTGCTCTTGGTAATTTTCCAAAAATTTTCCCCTCCCCAAAAATGGCGGCCATTTTGAATTTTCGAATTTTTGCCAAAAATGGCAAAACACTAATTTGCTTCTATCTCCTTAACCTGCGAGATAGAGCGATTTCGTCGAAATTTTCGACCCACAGGGTATCTAAGGAATGCAATCTTTGCAATTTTCCAAAAATTTTCCCCTCCCCAAAAATGGCGGCCATTTTGAATTTTCGAATTTTTGCCAAAAATGGCAAAACACAAATTTGCTTCTATCTCCTTAACCGTGCCAGATAGAGCGATTTCGTCAAAATTTTCGACTCACAGGGTATCTGAGCATTGTACTCTTGGTAATTTAAAAAAAATTTTCCCCTCCCCAAAAATGGCGGCCATTTTGAATTTTCGAATTGTTGCCAAAAATGGCAAAACACTAATTTGCTTCTATCTCCTTAACCGTGCGAGATAGAGTGATTTCGTCGAAATTTTCGACCCACAGGGTATCTAAGGAATGCAATCTTTGCAATTTTCAAAAAATTTTCCCCTCCCCAAAAATGGCGGCCATTTTGAATTTTCGAATTTTTGCCAAAAATGGTAAAACACAAATTTGCTTCTATCTCCTTAACCGTGCGAGATAGAGCGATTTCGTCGAAATTTTCGACCCACAGGGTATCTAAGGAATGCAATCTTTGCAATTTTCCAAAAATTTTCCCCTCCCCAAAAATGGCGGCCATTTTGAATTTTCGAATTTTTGCCAAAAATGGCAAAACACAAATTTCCTTCTATCTCCTTAACCGTGCGAGATAGAGCGATTTCGTCGAAATTTTCGACCCACAGGGTATCTAAGGAATGCAATCTTTGCAATTTTCAAAAAATTTTCCCCTCCCCAAAAATGGCGGCCATTTTGAATTTTCGAATTTTTGCCAAAAATGGCAAAACACAAATTTCCTTCTATCTCCTTAACCGTGCGAGATAGAGTGATTTCGTCGAAATTTTCGACCCACAGGGTATCTAAGGAATGCAATCTTTGCAATTTTCAAAAAATTTTCCCCTCCCCAAAAATGGCGGCCATTTTGAATTTTCGAATTTTTGCCAAAAATGGCAAAACACCAATCTGCTTCTATCTCCTTAACCGTGCGAGATAGAGCGATTTCGTCAAAATTTTCGACCCACAGGGCATCTGAGCATTGTACTCTTGGTAATTTTTAAAAAATTTTCCCCTCCCCAAAAATGGCGGCCATTTTGAATTTTCGAATTTTTGCCAAAAATGGCAAAACACAAATTTCCTCCTATCTCCTTAACCGTGCCAGATAGAGCGATTTCGTCAAAATTTTCGACCCACAGGGTATCTGAGCATTGTGCTCTTGGTAATTTTTACAAAAATTTTCCCCTCCCCAAAAATGGCGGCCATTTTGAATTTTCGAATTTTTGCCAAAAATGACAAAACACTAATTTGCTTCTATCTCCTTAACCGTGCGAGATAGAGCGATTTCGTCGAAATTTTCGACCCACAGGGTATCTGAGCATTGTGCTCTTGGTAATTTTCCAAAAATTTTCCCCTCCCCAAAAATGGCGGCCATTTTGAATTTTCGAATTTTTGCCAAAAATGGCAAAACACTAATTTGCTTCTATCTCCTTAACCGTGCGAGATAGAGCGATTTCGTCGAAATTTTCGACCCACAGGGTATCTAAGGAATGCAATCTTTGCAATTTTCCAAAAATTTTCCCCTCCCCAAAAATGGCGGCCATTTTGAATTTTCGAATTTTTGCCAAAAATGGCAAAACACAAATTTGCTTCTATCTCCTTAACCGTGCCAGATAGAGCGATTTCGTCAAAATTTTCGACTCACAGGGTATCTGAGCATTGTACTCTTGGTAATTTAAAAAAAATTTTCCCCTCCCCAAAAATGGCGGCCATTTTGAATTTTCGAATTGTTGCCAAAAATGGCAAAACACTAATTTGCTTCTATCTCCTTAACCGTGCGAGATAGAGTGATTTCGTCGAAATTTTCGACCCACAGGGTATCTAAGGAATGCAATCTTTGCAATTTTCAAAAAATTTTCCCCTCCCCAAAAATGGCGGCCATTTTGAATTTTCGAATTTTTGCCAAAAATGGTAAAACACAAATTTGCTTCTATCTCCTTAACCGTGCGAGATAGAGCGATTTCGTCGAAATTTTCGACCCACAGGGTATCTAAGGAATGCAATCTTTGCAATTTTCCAACAAATTTTCCCCTCCCCAAAAATGGCAGCCATTTTGAATTTTCGAATTTTTGCCAAAAATGGCAAAACACAAATTTGCTTCTATCTCCTTAACCGTGCGAGATAGAGCGATTTCGTCGAAATTTTCGACCCACAGGGTATTTAAGGAATGCAATCTTTGCAATTTTCCAAAAAATTTTCCCCTCCCCAAAAATGGCAGCCATTTTGAATTTTCGAATTTTTGCCAAAAATGGCAAAACACAAATTTGCTTCTATCTCCTTAACCGTGCGAGATAGATCGATTTCATCAAAATTTTCGACCCACAGGTATTTCAGCATTGTATTCTTGGCAATTTAAAAAAAAATTTCCCGTCCCCTAAAATGGCGGCCATTTTGAATTTTCAAATTTTTGTCAAAAATGGCAAAACACAAATTTGCTTCTATCTCCTTAACCATGCGAGATAGAGCGATTTCGTCGAAATTTTCAACCCACAGGGTATCTAAGGAATGTAATCTTTGCAATTTTCAAAAAATTTTCCCCTCCCCAAAAATGGCAGCCATTTTGAATTTTCGAATTTTTGCCCAAAATGGAAAAACACAAACTGGCCTTAACCGTGCAAAATAGAGTTATTTCGTTGAAATTTTCGACCCATAGGGTATCTAAAAAATGTACTCTTGGCAATTTTCAAAAAAATTTCCTTTTCCCAAAAATGGCGGCCATTTTGAATTTTCAAATTTTTGCCAAAAATAGAAAAACAGGAATTTGCTTCTATCTTCTTAACCGTGCCAGATAGAGTGATTTCGTCAAAATTTTCAACCCAACCAATGCAAAAAGGCATGAAGCTGAAATAATTTACATCTACACTAACAAATATTTAAGCATCATTGATATATTTTACAAATGAAACAGGGTCTTGTAAGACTACTGTACAATTTGGGCAAAAGGTTCATGGGTGGACATTACACATGATAATGTGTGTTCTTCTATGCTATCCTGTTTCTATTCGCATCTACTATCAACAGGGCGGCCGATTTCTAGTTTGAATATATAATACACACATGTCAATGCACCAACCGTAAACATATAGCTGTGAATTGTGTTTGAGAATTATCACAGTATTTTTCATTAATTCTCTCAATAATTCATTCAGTTTTGTCCACTTTTCCACTTGGTCACTTTTTGTGTAGTTTTGAGAAAGAGCTTCTGTTTTCAGAGGGTATTTTGATGGAGCAACAGCCTTAGTGGTTGGTTGTTTCATGCAGTATTAGAACCAGTTTCCCCGGGCATCTGTAAATGGCCCACATGACCCAGCCTTGAATAAGAATATAAAGAGGAGAGGATTATTTACCAATGTGATTGTAACTGGGGTCTGTTTTCAATTGTAGAACAACTGAATGCAAGCCTTAGTGCTTGATAGAAATACTCGACTCCATGTGAAACTATTTATAGGTCCTGAGAAAAATTTAGGGAACATGAAGAAAAATACATGTTCATGTAAATAGTTGCTTGGCATGACATCATCAGTTGCATCATGGAGTGTTGAATGAATATAAAGTAGATTCTCTTTTAGTTGTAGCATTACCAGAAAAAAAACACACCAAACATATTTATAAACACATGGAGCGCTTGGAGAGCGCATGCCTCCATCAAGGTTGAACAACTCTACTATTGCTTATCAGTGCATTGAATAAATCTTATCAAAAATTCTGGATTCAGAGTTGGCTCTGGCTTATTCCTAAAATTAAGTTAATTCTATGTTAAATCAACACCCACCTACTGTGAAAATTAGATGTAACTCTGTTTAGTAGTTTCTGTGTAATCTTGATAACATATAAAAGAACTGAATCCAGTGATCACATAACCTACTTTCTTGGTACAGGTAATATCTTAGTATATCAAAGACAAGTGGATTAGATCAAATTAAAAAAGTTGGCTCCAGGAAAATATAAGAAGAAAAATAAATTTAATATTAGCATATTACACAAATATTTTTACTTCATGATATTATTACCTCCGCCAAGGAGGTTATGTTTTCGCCTGGGTTTGTTTGTGAGTTTGTGAACAAGATAACTCAAACACTTATGGACGGATTTTGATGAAATTTTCAGGATACATCTGAAAAGGTAAAAGGAAGAAATGATTCACTTTTGGGAGTGATCCAGATCACTATCTGGATCTTCTGGATCCAGGAAATGTAATTTTTAAGACAGATAACTCAAAAAGTTATGGGCAGATTTTGATGAAATTTTCAGGATATGTCCTAAATGAGACAAGTAAAGTCACAATGAACAAGTGATTAGATTTTGGGAGTGTGGCCTGGATCACTGGATTCATGAAAAATAAATTGGGAGTGATACGGATTGAGCTCCTGTGGCGGAGGTCTGCACTCTTCGAGTGCTGTTGTTATTATTCAAATTGTTTTGTTTTCTGTTGCACATATGAATGTTTAAAATAGTTTTAAAAGCTTTATTGACATCCGAATCATTCACATATTAATGCAGTCATTGTATATTACATCTCACTCAGACCGGCACAACAGTAGTCAAGATAACAAATTAGTCTAGATGTCTTTTGCTAAAAACCAGGCCTGAATTCTGGCCAACAGAAGGTCAGTATTTATAGCTTTGATGGCCAGTGGTATTGGCAGAGTAACTTTAATGATTTGTATGATCTTTGTTACATAAAAAACATCTTGGAGAAGCTGTTACTAACTGCAAAGGTTTTATTGAAAATGTCCATTGAAAACACTCAACATACTCATACTGCATTCATAGTAAATTTTGATTAATTAGTCTTTGTCTATGCACAATTGCTGAGCATTGTATAGTGTGGATATGTTGCAAAATATAAATATTACTTGTTCAGTTAACACTAAATTAGGATAACGTGTTTGTAATTTGCTATATTATTAAAAAAAATTTTCAACCAGTATCTTATATATGTAGGAGCAGTAATTATCAATAATCTAATTTGATGTTCAGAGAGCTCTTTGATTTTATGTTTGCTTTCTTGATGAACTACAATAATGAAATGAGATAGTGTTATATCAGCTGTTCAGTTTTCTGTTCCCATTTGTTATGACATCTTTATCAAAGCAATTTGGTAAACTATGTTTTATATAAAGGTAATGAAATACAAACATATTCTTTAAATTATTTTTTTGGGGTTATAAATGAATTTCAACTCTATATTTGCATACATGTTTGCTTCAGTATCACATACCTACAAAGGAACTTGGATCTTTTAAATCTGAACTGTTGAAGACAGAATGTTAAATGCGTCTTAACATAAGCTTTGTTTCAAGTAGTCTAATATTGCTGCATCTGTTAAAGACAGTACAATCCTTTCTACTTGATTTGCCCAAATTTATCAAATAATAGTTTACCTCATAAGTGTTCCTAAATGTACAGTTAAAATAATAAAATACAGAATTCTAATAATGCTCACTGTACCAATGATTCACCTGCTGTGATATTGTGTTATTAGGTGATGATAATGTTTCTTGATAGAGACAACTATTTATCTCTATATTGTCAGTAAAACACTAGGTAAATTACATTTCTGTGTCAGGTAATTAAGAGTTGGAGTATTTATATCCATTTTGTGTGACAGAGAGTAATTTTGGTACAATGATTTTTATAGTTGCCAGCAGTTTGTGCAGTTTACCTGAAAACTTTCTAGGTTCACCGAACCTACAACAAAAATATGTTACAGGTCCATTGAAATATCATTCAGTTGCCAGTCCATATTTCAATGGAGGTTAAAACAATCTTGAGTTTTAAATTGGGCAAGTGGTAGGTGCTACAAAACAAATGCTATTTAGATTAGGGCAAGAATGTGACAAGTAAAAGTCTCAATAGTTTTCTCAAGTTACAGGTTCCAGACCTGTACCTCTTGAAGGATACAGGTCTGTGAGAGAAGTTACCAGTGGTTAAAATTTGGCAACAAAATTTGTCAAGAAGCAAAATTCATTGAAATTCTACATAAGATTGCACAGGAGAGCGAGGAGACCTGAGAATTGGCAGGGTGCCAATACTTTGCTTCCAACACTTATCACTAGAAATAATCCACAAATTAGAGCATTGTTGTCTGGTTAAATATGGGGAAGTCAATGTACTACTGGACAACTGTAGTCTCGTTGTCACTTTTGGCTTATTTCATTGAAGTGTAGGTGCAATGCCCCATGTAAGATAAATAGCCTAAAACTGTCATAGAATGCTTTGATAGTTTGCAGAAGTCTTTCTTGATGCTGTACTTGTACTTGTACATTCAAAATATAAACTCTGATCAAGACATTCTTAGGCAATGATCATAGATTGTTGATTAAAAATTTCGAGATTTATCTGGGAGAAATTCTGATATCTCACCTGTAGTGTGTACACAATCAGAAATATAAATTCTTCTGGGAGAGACAGCATTTGATATATCTCCCAATACAAAGTATAACCATTTTAAGAAAATTACATTTTTTCTGTTTCTTTTTGCTGTTTTAGTGGAGAATCATGTACAGAGGTATATACTTATAAAATGCTATATATTGGATCTTTACTTAAAGGTTTTGCCTTTGGAAAATAAAATGATTAATTATTTATGTTGCGTTTAGTAAGTTCTGGATTAGCTTATTGAACTTGAAGTATGGGAATTTTATGCGACCCTAATTTCTGCCAAATGGTGTGTTGTATTCATTGAATATTAATATAGGTTATTCTTGTATTTGTAAGTTATGACATGCAATAATTTACAGGCTACAGGTTATAAACAAATTCCTTTGTGTAATCAATACTCAAAGTCTCTAAATGACACTTTAATAGTATTGTGATATGATCGTGAATAACAATAATACAATGTTATCTAATCATTCATGTATTAAAAATTTCTGATTATTCACTGTCACTCCAGAACTGAAGATGGAACACAAGATAAAAAAATAATCATCACAAATTGCCTTCATGGAAACAAACACTTACAAATTACAAAACTACTTTTATTGCTTACTGTCACAGACATTGCAATGTGGTGTACAGAAGTGTGGGTCCCGCTTATATACAGTAAATTTGATATATATCTGACTGCGTTGAGAGTTACTGTAAAGCTGATGTCATGAAAATTTAGAATTCATTTGCAGTACACACTGTGCAATAAGATTTCCATCTAGTTTTCAGCATGTGGTGGCTTATTCTATTGCATTTATTCTAACATCACTTTAGTCTATTGACCTAGCTTGTAAACTACTTTGATTTGCAGACATTATTTGGATGGCTGTCAGCATTTATCAGTGCCTAATCATTCTGTACAACAGGCATGAAGCACATGTTGTGACTGCAGTAGTATTCACTGGCAATTATGGACCATGTTGAATTATTCCACTTGTAGTTATACAATGTGTGAGGACCGTGAAGAGTTTGCTACTTGAGGGTTTTGTTCATTATAATCATTATAAAAGATTCTAATATAGACTTCCAAGATTGTTGAACCCATTTGTATTGCTTTTCTTTTCAGGTTCAAACAGTTAAAGTGGGTAAAGCATTCGTCCTAATTTTAATTTTATTTGAACTTTTATAGGACTTAGTCTCTGCTGACTATAGACTCTAAGGCACAACAGTTAAATTCAGAGTCCAATTTCATATATCCCAGGATGTGAAAAGGTCAACAACCACAGAGACACTAGAAAATAAAAAACTAAGGTGGATAAACTTTTCCAAACAACTAAATTCTTAATTTTGATCTAAATGTGTCAGAGATGTTACCCAGTTGGATATGGTATTATTGGAAGAGGTTTAATTTTTAAATATGAACTGAGATATATAGGACAGGCAGTGTGAATGTTTTTATACACTTATGAAGCCGTTTTGAAAATGGAGCACTATTCAACATGGAGCCAATGTAGACTTCACAGGATAGGTATCATATGCACAAACTTTATACTATCGGTTAATGAAACTGACAAGACTACTTTGATTGTGAAATAATTTGAAACAGAGCATTGCAATAGTCAAGATGGCTACTTAAGCATTTTATTGCGTTAATACATCCTATCCAATGGACAATAGCTTATCCGGTCGGTGCGGACCGGCCCGCCAAACGTCAGAAAAAGACGTCCTGTGTCTCCACCGGCCAGGCCGGCCCAGTACTGTGCACTCGCCAGATGGCGTGTCGTACTTCCTTCCTGTCTAGACAGAGTGACGTCATAGCATCTTTTTCGTTTGGCGCATGTACTTGTGACACAGTTTTTTTCTGAGAATATATATTTTCAAGTTTTATGTGAGAACTATTACTTTTTTTGCTTTTAATTTTGTACTAACGATTTCTAGAAGACTTATAGCTCACTATGTCTTCTCCCAGTCAGCGACGGGGTAGTTGTGGCCACATGATGGCTGGTTATGATTCTCATACATTTTGTGCACGCTGTCGTGACAAGAAGAAGGGGAAGGACCCTTGTGTAGAGAAGGAAGGGGCGGATTGCCTTCATTGTAATGCCCTTACACCAGAACAGTTAGTTCATTTATCTACCCCGTCTTATCAAATCAAGAAGGAGAAGAGGGAATCCAAGTCTTCTACCCCAGCTAAGAAATCGTCTACAGACTCCACTCTCAGTCCCACCCTTGTGGACCCGTCCTTAGTGACGGTAATGGGGGTTGTGGATGGCCAGAGCACCTCTAGGTCACCTGGTTTGAGTGATCAGCCGGTGGAAAAGAAAAAGAAGAAGGAGGACAAGAAGGCTTCCAGTGAAAAGTCAGTTAAAGCTGACAAGTCGGTCAAATCTTCATCTCACCGAACCTCATCTGCCTCTAGTACCGACCAGAAGTTAGAAGTGATGGAGCAGAAGTGGTCGGACCGGTTCAACCGGTTGGAGGCTCTCCTCCTCTCCAAATCTTTAGACCGACCTCAAGAGCCTGTGTTTACTACGGTCAAGGTTGCACCTACTCATGCTCCCCCTGCTAGTGTCAGCACTGAACCTTTTCTGAAACCAACCGACCAGCCTGTTCACCGACCTCCCACCTCTAATCTACCGGCTACCGACCCTGCTAGCTCAGCTACTGCTTCACAGGCCGGATCAGATGTATCTCCGCCTTTTCAACCACCAGGAATTTCTAGTGTGTCTGACCGACCTACTATTAAGAAGCATGTGCCCGGTACCTTGGATGTTACCAGGAAGGACACTTCTTCAAGTGACTCGGATATGGATAGCATCACCTCCGACCGTCCTCCAGTAGATCTTTTCCCAGAAGAGGGCGAGCTCTCTGATAAACAAGATGTTTCCCTCACCGACCCGGATCAATCCCTCTCAGAGGAGCAATCCTACAGGGAGACCATGAGGGGCATCCGATCCTATATGGGATGGAGTCACATCCCTGACATGGACTCAGGCACTAAATCATCAGACGACAACCCCTTTGCTGGGCCAAAAATGCAGACACCAGGGAAAGTTTCTGTCGCCTTACCCACCGACGAGTGGTTGTGTAGCAAACTGAGCAAGCTTAATCTCACCTTAACACAAGGTTATCCCTCACATACCACTGAGGCAGGCACTCTACAAAGGGACCAGTTTGTCCGGACGGCCAAGTCGCAGTCAAAATGGTACAGCTTACATTCAGAAGTTAAAACAGACAGTTCTGACTCTCTCAAGTCCTGGAATACGGGTTCCTCCAGGCTGAACAGTACCTACCTGAGAATAGCCCGACAAGCCGGCATCGCCTCTAACCCACCCTTGTCTAGGCCCATATCTCAAGAGAACCTCAGGAAATGGGAAAGGTCGGCCAGAGAGTCCTCTGTAATATGTAATCAGGCTGCCGGATTTAATCGCTGCCTTCTCAAGGTCCAGCAAAGTATGCAATCCCATCTCAAGACCATCCGGACAGAGTCAAAGGGCAAGTCGGCCAGTAAAGTTTCAACAGCCACTGACGAGCTGCAGTTTCTACTAGATTTCAACGCTAGTGTGTGCCATGCAATGGCTCGGGCCATGGAACACTTGACCGACTTTGTTTTTGTTAATGTAGCAAACACGACCTTAATGAGAAGAGACTCCTACCTGTCTTACCTGAAAGCCGGAGTTAAAGCTGACACTTTAAATGCGCTCAGGGCAGCCCCTCTGGATCTGGACACCCTCTTCCCTGATAAGATTGTCAAACAGGCGGAAGAGGACATAGCAGCCCTAGACAGAAATCGTTCCGGCTCAGTTTACAAGAAGGGTCGATACCACCCTTATGAGAAACATGACAAGAAGCCGGATAGTTCAAGACAGGATACGCCGGCTTGGAAGAATATCTCTTCTCATGGCCAACACCGTAGAGGGAAAGGAAAGTACCAGTACTCCACCCGACCAGCCAAGGGCCAGCAGTCTTATAAATGACAGTCATTGTATAACACTTGTACAGGCAAGGCTGCTGGCCGGAAGCTCCTCACAGACAATAGACAATTCTTTAAATGTAAAACCTCTTGTTGTTACAAATGTTCATACTGCGCCCGGGCTTTCACAAAGGAAAGAAATAAGTCCCGGGGCAGCAGTCTGTTATCAGAAAGAAAGTTCATTAAAATCTGTGAAAAGTGCTTCTTGTGTCATTCCATTGTCTTATGTTCAACCTGTAACAAGTGTCAAAAATGTTGCCTCAAATCTGCCTGTAGGGGCCAGACTTCAAAACTTTTGGCAAACTTGGCTGGATCTAGGGGCCGGTCCGAAAATAGTTCAAATCCTGAGAGAAGGTTACACCCTTCCCTTTCGGACCCGGCCAAATCTTACAAGGTCTCCCACTGTCGTAAGCCGTTATGTCAATCCCCACAGGAACAGCTACCTGTTGGAGGCATTACATCAGCTTATGGACAAAAATGCAGTAGAACTGGTCCACAATCAAACATCTCTGGGGTTTTTCAATCGACTCTTTCTAGTTCCAAAACCCAACAACAAATGGAGGCCAATACTGGATCTAAGCAAACTAAACCTTTTCCTCAAGGTGGAGAAATTCAAAATGGAGACACCGGAAACCATCAAAACATCCCTCCAACAAGGGGAGTGGGTCACCTCAGTAGACTTCAAGGATGCCTACTTCCACATTCCAATACAGGAACAATCCAGGAAATACCTAAGATTTCATGTCCAGGGCCGGACTTACCAATTCAAGGCGTTGCCCTTTGGTCTGTCCACAGCGCCCATGGAGTTCACTGTTTTAGCAAAAGAGGTGAAACTGATGGCCATACACAAGGGTATAAGAATCCACCAGTACCTAGACGACTGGTTGGTGAGAGCCAGATCCCAAGAAACTTGTCTCCATCACACCCAAATCCTGGTCAAAATGTGCCAGGACCTCGGTTGGTTGGTGAATTTAGAAAAATCAGAGCTGGAACCCAAGCAGGTCTTCGACTTTGTAGGTTACCAGTTCGATCTCAGGTCCGGCCGGGTCAGACCGACCCCAGACCGGTGGCAAAGCCTTCAGGACAAGATACAAGTACTTCTGTTATTACTGGCCTGTCCGGTCCGACAATTCATGTCCCTGACAGGCCTCCTAACAGCCACAGAGAAACAAGTTCACCTCGGCCGACTGCACATGAGACCCCTACAGTGGCATCTCAAAAACAATTGGAGGGTACCAGAATCTCTAGAGAAGATTATCCCTCTCCCAAGAACCCTGCACCCTCACTTACAATGGTGGCTAGACGAAGACAATGTGCTTCAAGGTCAACCATTACACCCAGTAAGACATGCTCTGCAGATATTTACAGACGCATCAAAAGAAGGGTGGGGCGCTCACTTAAACGAGTCCACTGCAAGAGGATCCTGGTCAGTGCCGGAAAGCAAGCTGCACATAAACTATCTGGAACTCAAAGCAGTGTTTCTAGCCCTCAAAGAGTTCCAAGACCTCTGTGTAGACAAAATAGTTCTAGTGGCAACCGACAATACTACAGTGGTAGCTTACATAAACAAGGAAGGAGGCATGAGGTCGGGCCCACTGTGTGCCCTACTGTGGAGAATCTTGACCTGGTGTTCCCAGCGACAAGTGACTCTAAAAGCCCGGCACATCCCAGGCCATCTAAATGTGATAGCAGACAAGCTATCCAGGCTGGGTCAGACCATCCAAACAGAGTGGTCCCTCCTTTCGGAAGTTTTTCAACAGATATGCAACCAATGGCACTGGCCTCAAATAGATCTGTTTGCCACGAGGTTCAACCACAAGTTACCTCAGTTTGTCTCTCCAGTACCGGACTCCCTGGCTGTAGCAGTGGATGCACTTACTCTGCCATGGGACGATCTGGATGCATACGCCTTCCCACCGACCGCCATATTGGGCAAAGTGGTGGAGAAGCTACTGGACTCCCGGTGCAAGAGACTCATTCTGATTGCCCCGGGGTGGCCCAACATGCCTTGGTTTTGGGACCTAGTGACCATGTCCAGTCAGGTCCCTCTCAGCCTGCCCAACCTGCCCAGTCTGTTAACACAGCCCTTCAATCAGATCCCTCACAGAAATCTGACAAATCTAAATCTCCATGCCTGGCTCCTAGAGCCACAACAATCAAAGAACAGGGCTTCTCTGAGGCAGTGGCAGCAAGAATTGAGGCTCCTCAAAGAAGATCTACCAGATCAGTCTATGAGGCAAAGTGGGCCATTTTTACAAAGTGGTGCGTCACTAATCAGGTGGACTTCAGGGCACCACCTGTAAAGTCGGTGGCTGACTTCCTAATGTACCTCTTTGAGGACAAGAAGTTACAGCCCAGCACCTTTGATGGATACAGATCTGCCATTGCTGATAAACTAGGTCCTACAACAGTCAATATCAGCAAAGATGATAATCTCACTCGTCTCTTGGAAAGTTTCCACAGAGATAGACCCAAAGGGCGGAGGGGGATTCCCTCCTGGAACCTTTCCCTGGTGCTACACCAGTTGACAAAGGCTCCTTTTGAACCTCTTAGGGAGGCATCTCTGAAGCACCTGACCTTCAAAACTGTCTTCCTTTTAGCCCTAGGCTCTGGCAAAAGAAGGAGTGAGATCCATGCTTGGCAGCACAAGAACATCAGACACCAATCCGATTGGTCTAAGGTGTCCCTGTTTCCATCTCCCAGCTTTCTTTCCAAGAATCAGCTGGCCAAAGAGGGTCCAGAGAGTGTAGCCCCAGTGGTCATACCAGCCCTGGCTCCTACTCCAGATAAATCCCTCAAGTCTGACAGATCCTTGTGTCCAGTCAGAGCTTTGCGCTACTATTTGGACAGGACTTCAGACCTCAGACAGCGCAAGGAGTTAGTTTTTGTCTCCTTCAAGAAAGGCTTCGACAAAGACATCTCCCCTGCCACTATCTCCTCATGGATCAAACAAACTATGATCCTATGCTATGAGCTCTCTGATCAGCAGGCCCACACCCTACATCAAGTTAAAGCTCATGATGTCAGGGCCTTTGCGGCTTCTAAGGCCTTCCAGTCTGGAGTCTCCTTAGAGCAGATCTTAGCAGCCTGCCACTGGAAATCTCATAATACCTTCACCCAATTCTATCTGAAGGATGTGGCTGGGGCTGACTCAGAGCTCTACCATCTCGGACCAGTCGTGGCTGCTCAGCAGATCCACCAACAGACTGGTACCTAGAGGAGAGATGTACATATGTAAATACTCATCCCTCTCTTCCCCTACCTCCGAGCAGGTCTGTAAAAAAGCGGGGGGGGGGGGGGGCAAGGTCAACTCTGACGGTTCCATTCCGGATAACCGGATGATGATATTCGACCATAGCCCTAAGGGTTTAGACTTCCAGGTCTACCCAGGCTTTAGAAGGCATTGTCATTATTCCAACATGAGTTCAAGTTTTTTAGTCCCTAGTAACTTACCCGCCTACCAAGCGGTAGTTATTCAGCTATTGTCCATTGGATAGGATGTATTAACGCAATAAAATTGCAAATTTAATAATTAAATTAAATTTTCATTGCGTTAATACATCTTACCTACCAGACGATAGCTATAGCCCGGCGCCAGCCGGTCCCGCCAAACGAAAGAAAAGACGTCCTGGGTTTCACCCCCGGCAGGACCGGTACACTACACTCCACTCGCCAGGTGGCCTAGTTCCTGCTTCACTCGCCAGAGGGACGTGACGTCATAGCATCTTTTTCGTTTGGCGCGATATTCAAAGTTTGAATTTTGTAAACTCTTTTTATTTTGAGTATTTCTTAAGTTATATATTGTGTTTTGTGCTACGATTTGTCAGTTAGTTGGATAAACTACCATTGCATCTCCAGGACAAAGGAAAGGAGCCTGCGGGCATATCATGGCTATTTTTGACCCTCATTCTCGTTGTGCCAGATGCAGAGATAAAGGGTTGGGCCAAGACCCGTGTGTTTTAAAGTTGCAGTGTGAATTGTGTGACAATTTAACCCCTGAGCAATTGCTCCAGCTTTCAACCCCTACGTACAAACTGCGGAAGGAGAAATCTAAAAGCAAAGAAGCCCTTGTGGATCCGTCCACTGTCACTATCGTGTCGCAGGTGGAATCTCAGGAAGTTGCTTCAACTTCTCCACCCCATGTTGCTGAGCAAGATCTCTCTTTACCTCCACCTATGTTCCGCCAAGAGTTAAAAGAGTTGGACGAAAAGTGGTCAGTACGTATGGCCCGTCTGGAAGCACTCATTACTTTGGGGCAGCGTCCTTCACCTCAACCTTCCTTCTCACCGGTCAAGGCACCGGTACCGCATCAAGCTCCCGCGGGAGCTCTCTCTCAGGCACCTTTTCTCTTATCATCTGTCCCTTCCGGCCAAGCCGGCCCGGCTTCTGGCCCGGATAGGATAAAACCTAGTGCCACTGTCACTACCAGCTCAATAGCTAGGACGTCTCCTCTAGAAGGCCTTTATTCTGAACAGGACCCGGAACCGGTATTCTCTCAACAGAGTTCTTCCGGCCCGGTGGCCTCTGCGTTTCCTCAACCTCCTCCGCAATCCAGCTTGTTCAAGTCAGCTCCGGAGCACTTTGAGGAAGGTGAGGTATCTGACCAAGAAGACGTCACTGACCATCCTGATCAAGAATCTCCGGACTTGAATAAGACATTGAGCGAAGATCAAAACTACAGAGAGACTGTTAGGGGAGTACGTGCATTCATGGGCTGGTCACATATCCCAGATCTTGAATATACACCAAGTTCCAGGTCAGACAATCCCTGGATTGGCCACCGGGCACAACCTGTAGGCAAGGTCTCTATCGACTTACCACCAGAGGACTGGCTTTGTAAAAAAACTTGAAAATTTAAACCTCGTCCTCATAGAAGGGTACCCGTCCAAGTCTACGGAACCGGGTGGACTTCATGTTGATCAGTATCTCCGCCCTCCCAAGTCTCAGGCAAGGTGGTACGGGATTCATCCCGCTGAAAATAAAGACATCACTAGGCCGGGCAAATATGTAACTACTTGGCCCAATGACGCTGCGAAGTTGAACAGTTCCTTTGCCCGAATTGGTAAACCTGCTCTTGCTTCATCCCAACCCACCTCCCGCCCTATTGCTCAGGATACGCTCCGGAAGTGGGAGAAAGCAGCAAAAGAGACCAGTTATATTTGTAACCAGTCCGCTGGTTTCAATAGGTGCATCACCAAAATACAAGACTCTGTACAAGAACAGTTACAAATTCTTCAGACAGAGTTGGGAAAAGGAAAATCTTCCACGAAAGCTCAGGGTGCACTTGATGAGTTACATTTCCTGTCTGCATTCAATCAAAATGTGAGTTTCGCGGTTGGCAAATCCCAACACCTCTCAGATTTTACTTTTATACAAATGGCTAATTTAACTCTGGTCAGGAGGGATTCTTATCTTGAGCACCTGAAAGCTGGCGTCAAGGCAGATACATTTTCCTCCCTCAGGAACTGTCCTCTACAGACCAAGGCTTTGTTTCCGGACGACATTATCCGGAGGGCGGAAGATGAAATAGCAGCATTTGAGTCACACAAGCGTACCAACCAGCCCGGTCCGGGCCGTGGTGGGTTCGCCGGTACTCAAAAGAAGCAACACCGTTACCAGCCATATTCAACATGGAAACAGGAGGATTCTGGAAACTCCGGGGCTCCCGGCAAAGAGATGCCTGCATGGAAGACATTTGGCAATCGCGGGAGAGCCCGTGGCAGAGGCAGGGGAGGTCAACCCGGTCGCGGTTCGCGCCCTGCCAAGGATGCTAAGGCGTATAAATGACAATCACTGCAAAGTTCCTCCGGAAGTAACATCCTGTCCGGAGTTTGGTGTTGTGGATGTAACAAAGACAAGTCTTCCTGTTCTTGTGAAAGATTCTGTAAATTGTCACAATGTTGCTCATCATGTACTTTCTGTAAAAAACATCAGGCAGCCGCAAAAGAAAGGCATAAGTCCAATCTTAAACTCACAAAATACAATAAAGTATGTGAAAAGTGCTTCTTTTGTAAATCACTGTGTCTTTGCCCCAAGTGTGTCAAATGTCCTCAGTGTTGCAAATGTCCAATCAGTAGGGGGACGCCTACAAAATTTTTGGAAAATATGGGCTCTCAAGGGTGCAAACCCGAAGGTAGTATCCATCTTGAAAGAGGGCTATGTGCTTCCCTTCAAGGTCAGGCCTCCCTTAATAAGGGAACCCCTGATAGTAAGCGGCTATGCAAACCCCACCAGAGACTCCCACTTACAAGAAGCAGTGCAAGCTCTGATCAAGAAAAAGGCAGTAGAGAGGGTCAGGGTTCGAACCTCACTAGCCTTTTTCAACAGATTGTTCATTGTCCCAAAGCCGAACCAAAAGTGGCGGCCAATCTTGGATCTCAGTACTCTAAATCAGTTTTTATGCGTAAAAACATTCAAAATGGAGACTCCAGAGACAATCCGGACCTCTCTACAACAAGGGGAGTGGGTGTCATCGATAGATTTCAGCGACGCCTACTTCCACATTCCAATCCACTTCACATCCCGAAAATTCCTCAGGTTCCACTTCCAGAACCAGTCGTACCAGTTTCGGGCTCTTCCCTTTGGCCTTTCAACAGCTCCCATGGAGTTCACTGCTGTGGTCAAAGAGGTCAAGTTAATGGCTCAGTCACAGGGTATAAGAATCCACCAGTACCTAGACGACTGGTTGATTCGAGCCCCTACCAAAGAATCTTGCCACCAGGGAACCCAGTCCCTCCTAGCCCTTTGCCAGGAGTTGGGCTGGATGGTAAACATGCAAAAATCAGAACTGGAACCCCAACAAATCTTCGATTTTGTAGGCTACCAGTACGACCTGCTCAACGGACTGGTCAGACCTACTCAAAACCGTTGGGAAGCCCTTCAACAAAAAATAACAGGGCTATTACAGAGGAGATCTTGCCGAGTGAGAACCTTCATGTCTCTTATAGGTCTACTCACTGCGACAGAGAAACAGGTGCCCCTAGGCAGACTGCACATGAGACCTATTCAGTGGCACCTCAAGAAACACTGGAGAGTCCCGGAATCTCTGGAAAAGGAGATCCCAATTCCGAGGTCTCTCCATCAGCACCTGCAGTGGTGGACCCAGGAGAAAAATGTCCTAAAGGGTCAACCCTTACACCCCCTACAACACGCGATACAAATCTTTACAGACGCCTCAAAAGAAGGCTGGGGTGCTCACTTAGGCGACTTCACAGCAAGCGGTACTTGGTCAGTGCCCGAAAGCAAGTTGCACATAAACTTCTTAGAGCTAAAAGCCGTGTTGTTAGCACTAAAAAGATTCCAACAATTAGTGCAAGGAAAGGTCGTCCTGATTGCCACAGACAACACCACAGTTGTGGCATACATCAACAAGGAGGGAGGTATGAGGTCAGGTTCACTTTGTGCCCCTCTTTGGCGGCTCCTATGTTGGTGCAATCTCAGACAAACAGTACTGAAGGCCAGACATATTCCGGGCCGTCTGAATGTAATTGCAGACAAGTTGTCTCGCCAGGGACAGGTCATTCAGACAGAGTGGTCCCTCCATCAGGAGATCTTCGACACCCTTTGTCGAACTTGGCATTATCCCCAAGTGGACATGTTTGCAACAAGGTACAACTGCAAACTAGTCCGGTTTGTGTCCCCAATTCCAGACCCAAAGGCCTGGTCAGTGGACGCTCTGACGCTGTCCTGGGAAAACCTGGACATGTACCTCTTCCCCCCAGTGTCTCTGATGGGGAAGGTGGTCAGCAAGCTGTCAGACCATTGGTATCACAGAGCAATCCTGATTGCTCCGGGATGGCCAAACATGCCTTGGTTTTGGGACCTAGTGGAGCTGTCGGCCATGGTTCCTCTTTGTCTTCCACACCATCCAGATCTAGTGACCCAACCTTTCAACAAGGCACGTCACAGGGATCTGACAAGCCTAAATCTCCATGCCTGGCTCCTAGAGCCCAGACCATCAAGGAGCAAGGGTTCTCTAGCCCAGTGGCGGCAAGAATTGAGGTGCCTCAAAGACGTTCAACCAGAGCAGTCTACGAGGCAAAGTGGGCCCTTTTTGTTAGATGGTGCGAAACAAGTCAGGTGGACTTCAGGAACCCATCTATAAAACAAATAGCAGATTTCCTCCTGCATCTTTTCCAGGAGAAGAATCTCCAGCCCAGCACTATTGATGGTTACTGGTCAGCCATTGCAGACAAACTGGGAAATTCCTCGGTTAATGTTGGCAAGGATGACAATTTGACTAGACTGTTAGACAGTTTTCACAGAGATAGACCCAAAGGGCGCCGGGGGGTTCCTGCTTGGAACCTCTCCCTGGTTTTACACCAGCTTACAAAGGCGCCTTTTGAACCACTCAGAAAGGCTTCTCTGAAGCACCTTACTTTCAAAACTGTTTTTCTCCTAGCCCTGGCTTCGGGAAAACGCAGGAGTGAGATTCACGCTTGGTTAAACAAAAATATCAGACACCAAGCTGACTGGTCCAAAGTTTCCCTCTACCCTTCACCAAGCTTCTTGGCGAAAAATCACTTGGCAAAAGAGGGACCAGAGTGCGTGGCCCCGGTGGTCATCCCGGCTTTAGCCCCCATTCTGGATAAGTCGTTGAAAGAAGACAGATCCCTTTGCCCCGTTCGGGCTCTTCGCTACTACCTGGACAAAACCCAGGACCTAAGGACGGGAAAGGAGTTAGTTTTTGTTTCTTTCAAACATGGTTTTAACAAGGACATCTCTCCTGCCACTATCTCATCCTGGATCAAACAAACAGTAGTGTTGTGTTATGATCTTTCTGACCAAGATACCTTGACCTTACATCAGGTTAAGGCCCATGATGTTAGGGCATTTGCGGCCTCCAAAGCCTTTCAAGGTGGCATATCTCTGGACCAGATTCTAGCAGCATGCCACTGGAAGTCCCACAACACCTTTACACAATTTTACCTTAAGGATGTTGCCTGGGCCGATAAGGAGCTTTTTCACTTGGGTCCTGTGGTGGCTGCCCAGCAGATCCACCACTAGTCCCCTAAGCTTCTTTGTATATAATTATATATAGTGTACATACTAGTTAGTTTTAGGTGTAGGCTCACCTTTAGCCTAGGCCTTGGCTTCTCAAAGTCGTTTACTTCAGAATAATCCTCTGGGTATAGGACTTTCCCCACTCTTCCAGGTTAACCGTGGGAATCATTGCCTTGAACTCTTACTCTCTTCCTCCCCTCAGAGCAGTCAAAAAGGGGGGGAGGGGGGGGGGGGGAGGGGGGGGGGGGGGCAGGTGGGTCTAGTTACCCTCCAGACTAACATGTCTCCTCAAAGGGCTAGAACCTCACACCTAGGCATAATATAAGAGTTCTCTCCAATCCTCAGAAGGCTGCCCTCCTTCCACTGGGTAGTTATTCTAGCTATCGTCTGGTAGGTAAGATGTATTAACGCAATGAAATTGCAAATTTTAATTAGTAAATTAAATTTTTATTAGTTAATACCTTACCTACCAGACGGGAAATTCCCACCCAGCCTTCCCCGCTTTCAGCCTTACAATTCAACCTTAGGGACGAAAAAGATGCTATGACGTCACGTCCCTCTGGCGAGTGAAGCAGGAACTAGGCCACCTGGCGAGTGGAGTGTAGTGTACCGGTCCTGCCGGGGGTGAAACCCAGGACGTCTTTTCTTTCGTTTGGCGGGACCGGCTGGCGCCGGGCTATAGCTATCGTCTGGTAGGTAAGGTATTAACTAATAAAAATTTAATTTACTAATTAAAATTTGCAATTTTATAAGTTAATACCCTATCCAATGGACACACAAGACCCTCCCACCGACCCCGCTATCAGCTTACTAGGGGTCTAATAGGTTTAGACAACGAAAAAGATGCTATGACGTCACTCTGTCTAGACAGGAAGGAAGTACGACACGCCATCTGGCGAGTGCACAGTACTGGGCCGGCCTGGCCGGTGGAGACACAGGACGTCTTTTTCTGACGTTTGGCGGGCCGGTCCGCGCCGACCGGATAAGCTATTGTCCATTGGATAGGGTATTAACTTATAAAAATTTAATTTACTTATTAAATTTGCAATTTTCTGCCATGATGGCAATTTCCTGAAAGAAGTATTTTCTTACCTGTCTAAGGTTCCTCAGATGAATGAAAATCCTCCCATCTTTCAGGTTATGAGTTCAATTCTCAACCGAACCTGAAATGGGAAAGTTAGTAGTTACTTGCTGATTCCTAATGGTTTTTTGTGCAGAATCTTGACCAGCAAGTATTTGGCCCCCCTACAGTCTGCTGAACTGCTATCAAGCTAGCTTTGCTAGGATGGACAGTAGTTGTGACTGCATGTATTTGTCACTTTACAGGTGCTAGTGATAGGCTGTGAGGCCCTGTGGTCTGTGTACTGCTATTGAGGTAGCTTTGCTAGGATGGACAGTGGTTATGATTGCATGTATTTGTCACTTTACAAGTGCTAGTGATAGGCTGTGAGGCCCTGTGGTCTGCGTACTGCTATTGAGGTAGCTTTGCTAGGATGGACAGTGGTTGTGACTGCATGTACTTGTCACTTTACAGGTGCTTGTAAATTTGGCTGTGGGTCCTGTGGTCTGTGTACTGTTATTAAGCTAGATTTGTTAGGATCGACAGTGGTTGTGACTGCATGTACTTGTCACTTTACAGGTACTTGTGATTGGCTGTGGGCCCTGTGGTCTGCGTACTGCTATTGAGGTAGCTTTGCTGGGAGGGAAGGTGGTCGTGGTGGAGAAGAGGGACCGCTTCTCCAGAAACAATGTGTTGCATCTGTGGCCTTTCCTCATTCACGACCTCAAAGCTTTCGGAGCAAAGAAGTTCTTTGGAAAGTTCTGTGCTGGTGCCATCGACCATATAAGTGAGTACTCAGATTTGCTTGGTTTATTTCTAGAGACATTAGTGCTCGAAGGGTTATTAGACTTGATGATAAATTGCCCTCAACTTAACTGATGTGTATCAATGCTATCAGTGTACAAACGTAAAGACAATTAAGGACCTCAAGTTCCTGGTGCACACCACCAGTAAACCTGACAAGTTCCTAGCTTGTAAATAAAGTTGTCAGCATAAAAAGTAAACGCTGATAACACCTAACAAATACACAGAGTAATAGGTTGAAAAAATTAAATAAAAAGTTTGAAATTAAGGCCTTCTTTTGCCAGTCCATATACACTTTGTCTATTCAAAATAGTCATTATTTTTGTTCTTGAAAGAAGGGAGTGATAACACAAGATTTTGTGATTCCTTGCATTTCTCAACTCTTTGCGTGAACATTTGTTATTTACTTCATTTCTAACAGTATATATAGTGTAATCTGCTTTTGAGTTTTAAATTTGTTTGTCCTGCACTTTAGTTATTGGATTGAGCTGACCGTCTGACACCAATTTGAAATACTGAATACTATCAGTGTACAAGTGTTTTAGCTTTGTGACTATGGGTATACACATGTATGATCTGTGTAAGTCTAGGTATCATTGTGTTACCGATGCAGTACTTCTGGCTTTGTAGGTATTAGGACATTGCAATGCATTCTACTGAAGATTGCACTCCTAATGGGTGTGGAGGTACATGGGGGAGTGGGATTCACCAACCTTGCAGAACCAGAACAGGGATCACAAGAAAGTGAGTTGTTCAGCATTCTGCCAGGAGCTTTAACAGTCAACAAATGTTTTATATATATGTATATTATTTATAAGTTGAGATTCTGTTTTAGTTGTAACTTGTAGTGCTGGAACTCGGCCATTTGTATAGACTCGATGATCGCCCACTTTGGATTGATTAATCACTCGATTTAATCGACAGGGTTTTCATAGCGTTATTTTAAAACAAAGTATGCAAATTAGAAAACATAAGGGCTATGAATTCTGTTGGATTTTCTAGCAATATTTTAAAATAAGATATGCAAACTAGATTTCCGTTGGATTTCCTGTAAGATTTCCTTGGCCATTGAGCAGTCAAAACGTCTGTATACATGCATTTATTGTTAACAGTGGAAACGTTTTGAATGGTTTTTACGATGAGCAATAATAAATGCTAGCAATGTGAAGTAAAATATGGACAACAAGCCGCAGCAGTTATCTCCCGCCTTAGAATCAGTAATAATGGAAAACTAAAGGAAATATAAGGCCTTTGTAGTAAGATAACCCCACTTGACATTGAAGAAGGGGTCAAAGGTAACAGTCAGCAATTGGAAAAGAGTCTCAAGCCATGACTTCCTTTAAGTTGTTTTCACATTCGGAACCCCTAGTAGCAATGATAAGGGATATTTAAGGCCTTTTTAATAGGATAATCCCATTTAACATTAAACATATGATGTGACGGCCACTTTGTTTTCGAAACTAGGCCAAATTACTATCAGGCTAACTTTCCTAGCCATATATCTTTTGTGCAAATTTGATGAACCTAGATGCAGTATTTTAAGTTTTAGAGCATCTTAATGATTTTGAAATAATTGGCTATGGTGGCCATTTTGTTTTTTAGGCGGGTTGCGTATAACCAACTCGCCCATTAGATTGATGTGTCCGACGTCCATCTGTCTGTTCGTCCACATTTTCGTTTCCGGACTCTAACTCAAAAACGGTTTGTCCAATCGAATTCAAACTTCACAGGGAGATAGATCACCATCATAGCTAGGTTCCTTTCGAAATTGGTGTAATTCCGTCCGTTCGTTTGTCCGTTTGTCTGTCCATCAAAATTTCCGTTTCCGGACTCTAACTTGAAAACGGTTCGTCCAATCGAATTCAAACTTGACAGGGATATAGATCACCATCATAGCTAGATTCCTTTCGAAATTGGTGTAATTCCGCCCGTTCGTTTGTCTGTCTGTCAACATTTCCGTTTCCGGACTCTAACTCGATATCTGTCAAAATTTCCTTTCCCGGAATCTAACTCGAAAACAGTTTGTCCAATCTACTTCAAACTTGACAAGGAAATAGATCACCATCATAGCTAGGTTCCTTTTGAAATTGGTGTAATTCCATCCATTCATTTGTCCGTTTGTTTGTCCGTCAACATTTCCGTTTCCGGACTCTAACTAGAAATCTGTCAAAATTTCCTTTTCCAGACTCTAACTCGAAAACGGTTTGTCCAATCGAATTGACAGGGAGATAAATCACCATCATAGCTAGGTTCCTTTCAAAATTGGTGCAATTCTGTCCGTTCGTTTGTCCATTTTTTGTCCGTTTGTCCGTCAACATTTCTGTTTCCGGACTCTAACTCGAAAACGCTTTGTTCAATCAAATTCAAACTTGACAGGGAGATAGATCACCATCATAGCTAAGTTGCTTTTGAAATTAATTCCGTCCTTTCATTTGTCCGTTTATAGCATAGATACAATTATGTAACCTAGATTACAAGTTTTACATTTCTAACGCCTAACGCATTCACCTTAACTGGGTGACCTAACATTTCTTTCCTTGTTTCTAAATTTAATTACAGCAGTCGTTAACCTTATTGCTGCCTGCGCAACCCGCCTTTTGGGGCATCTTTTACCCTCTTGTTTCAAAATAAGGCCAAACTTTTTCTCAGGCAAAACATTTGCAGGCCGGGACTTTTCATGGTCTATCTTTACATTCTGAAGCCATAGCACCAATAATAAGGGAGAAAGAAGGACATTTTCGTGTGATGACCTAATTTAACCTTGAAGCAGGAGTCAAAGGTCAAATTCAACACCTAGAAAAGATTCCCAGGCCATGACTTCCTACAAGTTGTTTTCACATTCCGAACCTCTAGGAGCAATATTGCGGGAGATATAAGGCCTTTTTAATAGGATAAACCCGTTTGACATTAAACATGTGAAATGGCGGCTATTTTGTTTTTTAAACTAGGCCAAAATTACTATCAGGCTAGCTTTTCTAGCCATATAGCTTTTGTGGCAATTTGATAAAAGTAGCTGGAATATTTCAAGATTTAGAGCACCTTTGATTTTCAAACAATTAGCTATGGCGGCCTTTTTGTTTTGCAAAGTGAGCCCAAAATTTTGCACAGACAGGTTTTCATAGCCATAACTGTCCCTGTAAATTTGGTGAAGATATCTTTATAAATAAATGAGATATTGAGGTTTATGTAGAAACGTGACGAACAGACGGATGGACGCACGTATGGAAGGCGCTTTATAATCTCCCGACCACGGCCTTCGGCCGCAGGCTGGAGATAAAAATGGCGAGTTTTTATTTCCTTTTCTTTAAAATTAATGAATGCTATGTGTTGTAAATTATGTTATTTTACTAGTTGGGCAAAAGAGTGATTCCATGTGGTTACACTGGATGCTTCGAAGGTGATGCCACCATCGATCAGTGCATTGCACGAACCATTAACCGTCCCAGCACTAGCAACTTATACGTGTAATCTTTACTTTCGACATTTCAGGAACCTTAATTTTGCCATAGGACTAATGGGCAATTTGTTCACATGTTTTGTAATTGTTAGCCTGTATGTTACACTTGTTATTACAATCTAAATATCTTCCTGACTTAGTTTTTCGTTTTACATACAACTACCTTTGATAATTGTTCAGCTTGCCGAATATATCTTAACTAGTACATGTACTAAGACAGATTTGTTGTCTGCTGATACACCTGGTCGGTGATTTTCACTTATTTGATGACCAGTGGATTTTAGTAATCTGTTGACCATCCTGTCAGTAAACTCCACACCTGCCTAAGACTGGTCAGTGAGATCTAACATTTCAGATTGTGGGTGGCGGGCCAAGGTGGAGCCAGCTGATCACCCAGTCAGTGAGTTTGAGTTTGATGTGTTGGTAGGAGCAGATGGAAAGAGAAACACTCTGAGTGGTATGTAAATTTTATTTATTTGGGTTTTAACGTCGCTTTCAACACATTGTATAGGTCATATCACGATGAGGAGTTTTATGGGGACAGGAAACCAATACATACAGTTGGTCAAGGTTCAGTACTGTAAACTGCTGACCAACGACAAGGAACTTCCAGTTTTCCCATTTGAGGTTGGGCCGGGATTCAAACTCAGATCTCAGAGGTGGGAGGCGAGAGTGTTATCACTCTGCAACCATGGCCCTCTGGTATGTTAAGACTTGAAAGTTAAAAGTAATGGCATGTAACAGTGAGAATTGTTTGCGATATGTAAACTGTAGTTTTGTAAATCGTAATGTGTGGATATATGAATTCAATGTAAAATATTTTGTAAGAAAAGTTAACATCTACAAGATATAGTGGTTATAAATAGCTACAAATTAGGTAATTTGGTTACTAGGCTTGGCCTGATTAATTTCACAGTTTCTGTTAGAACTGGAAACTGTCTAGAGTATGGCTATTGTGAATGACAGAGTTTTACTTAATAAATGTAATTTAAATAAGTGGGTTTTTCTTAAGTTGAGGCATGAACTATGGATTATAGCAACGAACTGGGAAGTTTCGCTAATAAAGGGTATGGAACATGTTTCATCAGAAATTCGCATTATTAAGTAAATATTTTTTGTACTTTGGCAATAGATTTGTTTATGTGTTATAAGGACTATATTTGTGGCATATTCATAGATGTTTCTTATTTTTTCAGGCTTCAAACGGAAGGAATTTCGAGGTAAGCTGGCCATAGCAATCACAGCCAACTTCATCAACAGAAACACACAGCTTGAGGCAAGGGTGGAGGAAATCAGTGGTGTAGCTTACATCTTCAACCAGAAGTTTTTCAAGGACTTAAATCAACAGTCAGGGATTGACCTTGAGAACATAGTGTATTATAAAGATGAGACCCACTACTTTGTGATGACAGCTAAAAAACACAGTCTGCTCAACAAAGGGGTCTTACGACAGGTGAGACGAATAGCTTATTTATTATGAGAAAAAGTGGTCTGTGGACTTAATATTATGTAAAGGCTTCCTTTATAAATTTAATGCTGCTGTCCAGTGACAGGTGGTGAAACTATGTGATTTAATGTTATAAATGTTATTATTTTTAAGGAAGTAGGGATTGGAGACAATAAAGAAATCTGAATGTTGTTATGTTTCAGAATATTGTGACCTTATCTTACAAGATTTTCAAGTTAAAATGTAAAGTTTCACTTTGAGCTTCTGTGAAGTTTTTGATAAAGGATATTAGAATTATTCCAACCCCATCAATATGTAGCAGTTTTGTACTAAGTAACAAATTGTAGATGTATTAAGTATTGGACTATTTCCATTAAATTATATTTACACTCCAGGATTACGATGACCCTGCCAAGCTTCTAGCCCGTGAAAATGTTGACCAGGAGGAACTCATGAACTATGCACGTGAGGCAGCAGATGTGTCAACCAATCATATGCTTCCACACTTGGACTTTGCACACAATCACTATGGGCAACCAGATGTGGCCATGTTTGATTTCACCTCCATGTTTGCAGCGGAACATGCTTCCAGGATCATTGAAAAGAATGGCAAGAGGTTGTTAGTGTGTTTGGTAGGCGACAGTCTTCTGGAGGTGAGTCATAGTGGACAATGTCCACTTCTCTTGTGTAATGGAAGGTTAGTTATGCTGGAATAAGTTCTTCTTCTCCAAGGGTCCTGCTGAGTGAAAATTGTGAATATTGTTTCATTGTATAGTGGGCAGTGATATTATGTGCTTTGAATAAGGCAATTGATAAACATTTAACGGATTATCAGGTAACTTCTGTTATTTGAACTTTGTTCAACAGTTTAGAATTATAAAACCATGCATCGAAATTTGTAATTGAGAGTATTTGTAGCATAACTCTATATTCAAAAGGGATAGAAGTCCCGTAAATATTGTTCAACATGATAAATTAAGTTGGAGCCTGTCACATTAGTCTAGATTATGGACACAAAATACTCCCCACTAAAGAGCTAATTTTAATTGTTGCAGCCATTCTGGCCTACTGGTTCTGGCTGTGCACGTGGCTTCCTTAGTGCATTGGACACTGCATGGATTATCAGAAGCTGGGTCTCAGGAAAATCCACTCCGCTGGAGGTCATGGCTGAGAGAGAAAGCATCTACCAACTGCTGTCACAGACCACTCCCGAAAACCTCAGCAAGAACTTCAGCCAATACACAATAGATCCACTGACAAGGTAAGATAACTGCTCACCTGATAACTACACCACAAAACCTAAGCTCGTATTCGATAGAATATAGACACATCAATTAAGAGAGAAAATTTCAACTAGAATACCATCAGACCTGTTTAGTAGATGTGAATGCTTGAGCCGATACCTTACAGACCTGCTAACTAGATAACAAAACTTCAGGCAGTACACCATAAACCTGCAAACTTGGTAAGAAAACATAAGGCAGAACATTATAGGTCCGGATAACACTGGTAAATTTTTTGATGGACTATCCAACAAAGTGTAGTTATCATTGATCAACTTACGTTCACTGGCTAACAAGGTCTGGAAATTAGTGCTGGGAATCGCCCCCTAATTCCAGGGTCGATTAATCGTTCATTTCATTTTGTCCAACCAATCATCGACCAGAATCGACTTTTTACTCCATTGTTGGCCATTATATCATGAAACACTTTCTGGGATAAAGTACAGATCCATCCGGTAAAAATTATCAGTGTTTCGACATTTAGAACCTACCACAAAGACCCACTTCCTGTAAATATGGCGGTAGACACAACTCAAAATGCATGACAAATCTGTTGATTTATTAAGTAAAGAGTAGTAAAATATATGAAAAATATGTGGATATTGAGATAAATCAGGATAGGTAAGATTTAATCTGAATAGTCGATCATTAGAAAATGTTAATGACCGACCACAATTGTCCACTGTCACCGACGATTTATCGAGCACACGTCTAATCGTCCACCCACTACTGAAAATGGTATTTGGGATGTTGTTCACTACCTTTACAGTTATCTCGACAAGGTTTACATATTCATTGTTTGTGTTCCCCCTGTGTCTTTGGGCATTGTTTATATTTTAATAGGTATCGTAATGTGAATACCAAATTCTTCAAACCATTCCAAGTGCGTGGTCAGTATGAGGGAGTTGACCAGAAGTACCTGGACCAGATCATACAACTGTCTGAACAGAAAAGCAAGCGATATGGTATGTGTGTCATCAGAAATGTATGGCCTGCATAAAAAATTAGGATAAGAGATACACAGAGTTTGTCCTCAAACAAAGTATAGCCTAATTATCAGTAAAACAGCACTGTAAAAAATATTGTGAGGTTTGTATTTTCAAAGAATATTTAGCCCCTGATATCTACAAAGTGTCAAAAATACCATATGTACATCATCAGAGTATTAATTTCCAACAACAACCCCCCCCCAAAAAAAAAGTGGCAGATGGTATGTGCAATTGCTAAGGATGAATATCCTACATAAAATAACAGGGTAAAACACATGATCATTTGTTTCCTTCAAAGCCTTAAGGGGCTATCAACGCAAGTACGTAGAATTTGTTTACGTAACGCTCACCAGACGTCGCAGAAAAAAAGTTGTCGTTGTTAGGCAGGGACTAGTTTTGTATTGTTTACGACAAAGAAATGTACGTCGTAAAGTTTCAGTGAGAACTATGGGTGGATTAGATTTGTGTCGTTTTTCTTCTTTTTTGGAAACAGCTCTAATGGTTGTATACTTATGTTTGTTCTTTAATTCAAATACTGATAGTAATTTTATGGTAATCCTGTTGCTGCTATTAAAGGGGAAGATTTGAACTCAGATTTCCATTCAATAACATTAAGTTTTATTTCATTCAAAACATTTTTATTTTTGGTATAACAGATCCTCCATTTTTGGAAACAAATTGTCCAAATCTAATCCAGCCAATGTGAACCAACCAAGGTTTTTTTCCCTGATAGTCTCTGCCTCTCTCTGTGTGTGCGTGTAAATTCAGTGGGAGAAAAGACAAGGATAGTATTATGTCCACCCCCCTGGGGGGTGGATATATTATTTTTGCTTTTTTCGCCGTCCGATGTCCGATGTCCGGCGTCCGGCGTCCGATGTCCGGCGTCACGCATGGTTTCCGCTCATTTAAAGGAAAAGTATTAGAGCTATTGTCACCAAATTTGGTATGCAGGCTTATTGGGTCAGTAGCTTGCTTGGGATTGCTTTTGGCTGTTGTACCTCTTTTGCTTACTGAGTAATACTTAAGTACAGCTATTTTCAGTACCCATTGGTTTCCGTGCATTTAAGCCAAAATAATTAAAGATATTTTACTACAATTTTGAATACAAGATTGTTATGTCCATAGCTCGCTTGGTATTGCATTTGGGACTGATAGCTTTGTCAGTACATGAGTAATAGCCATTTAGGTACTTCATTGTGTATTTTCAGTACTACTTTTGAGTAATTTGCTAATATCTCAGAAACCGTGTGAGATAGAGCGATTTCGTCGAAATTTTCGACCCACAGGGTATTTAAGGAATGTAATATTTGCAATTTTCAAAAATTTTCCCCTCCCCAAAAATGGCGGCCATTTTGAATTTTCGAATTTTTGCCAAAAATGGCAAAACACAAATTTGCTTCTATCTCCTTAACCGTGCGAGATAGAGCGATTTCGTCGAAATTTTCGACCCACAGGGTATCTAAGGAATGCAATCTTTGCAATTTTCAAAAAAATTTTCCCCTCCCCAAAAATGGCGGCCATTTTGAATTTTCGAATTTTTGCCAAAAATGGCAAAACACCAATCTGCTTCTATCTCCTTAACCGTGCGAGATAGAGCGATTTCGTCAAAATTTTCGACCCACAGGGTATCTGAGCATTGTACTCTTGGTAATTTTAAAAAAATTTTCCCCTCCCCAAAAATGGCGGCCATTTTGAATTTTCGAATTTTTGCCAAAAATGGCAAAACACAAATTTGCTTCTATCTCCTTAACCGTGCCAGATAGAGCGATTTCGTCAAAATTTTCGACCCACAGGGTATCTGAGCATTGTGCTCTTGGTAATTTTTACAAAATTTTCCCCTCCCCAAAAATGGCGGCCATTTTGAATTTTCGAATTTTTGCCAAAAATGACAAAACACTAATTTGCTTCTATCTCCTTAACCGTGCGAGATAGAGCGATTTCGTCGAAATTTTCGACCCACAGGGTATCTGAGCATTGTGCTCTTGGTAATTTTCCAAAAATTTTCCCCTCCCCAAAAATGGCGGCCATTTTGAATTTTCGAATTTTTGCCAAAAATGGCAAAACACTAATTTGCTTCTATCTCCTTAACCGTGCGAGATAGAGCGATTTCGTCGAAATTTTCGACCCACAGGGTATCTAAGGAATGCAATCTTTGCAATTTTCCAAAAATTTTCCCCTCCCCAAAAATGGCGGCCATTTTGAATTTTCGAATTTTTGCCAAAAATGGCAAAACACAAATTTCCTTCTATCTCCTTAACCGTGCCAGATAGAGCGATTTCGTCAAAATTTTCGACCCACAGGGTATCTGAGCATTGTACTCTTGGTAATTTAAAAAAAATTTTCCCCTCCCCAAAAATGGCGGCCATTTTGAATTTTTGAATTTTTGCCAAAAATGGCAAAACACAAATTTGCTTCTATCTCCTTAACCGTGCCAGATAGAGCGATTTCGTCAAAATTTTCGACCCACAGGGTATCTAAGGAATGCAATCTTTGCAATTTTCCAAAAATTTTCCCCTCCCCAAAAATGGCGGCCATTTTGAATTTTCGAATTTTTGCCAAAAATGGCAAAACACAAATTTCCTCCTATCTCCTTAACCGTGCCAGATAGAGCGATTTCGTCAAAATTTTCGACCCACAGGGTATCTGAGCATTGTACTCTTTGCAATTTTCCAAAAATTTTCCCCTCCCCAAAAATGGCGGCCATTTTGAATTTTCGAATTTTTGCCAAAAATGGCAAAACACTAATTTGCTTCTATCTCCTTAACCGTGCGAGATAGAGCGATTTCGTCGAAATTTTCGACCCACAGGGTAACTAAGGAATGCAATCTTTGCAATTTTCCCAAAATTTTCCCCTCCCCAAAAAATGGCGGCCATTTTGAATTTTCGAATTTTTGCCAAAAATGGCAAAACACAAATTTCCTTCTATCTCCTTAACCGTGCCAGATAGAGCGATTTCGTCAAAATTTTCGACCCACAGGGTATCTGAGCATTGTACTCTTGGCAATTTTTTAAAAAATTTCCCCTCCCCAAATATGGCGGCCATTTTGAATTTTCGAATTTTTGCCAAAAATGGCAAAACACTAATTTGCTTCTATCTCCTTAACCGTGCGAGATAGAGTGATTTCGTCGAAATTTTCGACCCACAGGGTATCTAAGGAATGCAATCTTTGCAATTTTCCAAAAATTTTCCCCTCCCCAAAAATGGCGGCCATTTTGAATTTTCGAATTTTTGCCAAAAATGGCAAAACACAAATTTGCTTCTATCTCCTTAACCGTGCGAGATAGAGTGATTTCGTCGAAATTTTCGACCCACAGGGTATCTAAGGAATGCAATCTTTGCAATTTTCAAAAAATTTTCCCCTCCCCAAAAATGGCGGCCATTTTGAATTTTCGAATTTTTGCCAAAAATGGCAAAACACCAATCTGCTTCTATCTCCTTAACCGTGCGAGATAGAGCGATTTCGTCAAAATTTTCGACCCACAGGGCATCTGAGCATTGTACTCTTGGTAATTTTCCAAAAATTTTCCCCTCCCCAAAAATGGCGGCCATTTTGAATTTTCGAATTTTTGCCAAAAATGGCAAAACACAAATTTCCTCCTATCTCCTTAACCGTGCCAGATAGAGCGATTTCGTCAAAATTTTCGACCCACAGGGTATCTGAGCATTGTGCTCTTGGTAATTTTTACAAAATTTTCCCCTCCCCAAAAATGGCGGCCATTTTGAATTTTCGAATTTTTGCCAAAAATGACAAAACACTAATTTGCTTCTATCTCCTTAACCGTGCGAGATAGAGCGATTTCGTCGAAATTTTCGACCCACAGGGTATCTGAGCATTGTGCTCTTGGTAATTTTCCAAAAATTTTCTCCTCCCCAAAAATGGCGGCCATTTTGAATTTTCGAATTTTTGCCAAAAATGGCAAAACACTAATTTGCTTCTATCTCCTTAACCGTGCGAGATAGAGCGATTTCGTCGAAATTTTCGACCCACAGGGTATCTGAGCATTGTGCTCTTGGTAATTTTCCAAAAATTTTCCCCTCCCCAAAAATGGCGGCCATTTTGAATTTTCGAATTTTTGCCAAAAATGGCAAAACACTAATTTGCTTCTATCTCCTTAACCGTGCGAGATAGAGCGATTTCGTCGAAATTTTCGACCCACAGGGTATCTAAGGAATGCAATCTTTGCAATTTTCCAAAAATTTTCCCCTCCCCAAAAATGGCGGCCATTTTGAATTTTCGAATTTTTGCCAAAAATGGCAAAACACAAATTTCCTTCTATCTCCTTAACCGTGCCAGATAGAGCGATTTCGTCAAAATTTTCGACCCACAGGGTATCTGAGCATTGTACTCTTGGTAATTTAAAAAAAATTTTCCCCTCCCCAAAAATGGCGGCCATTTTGAATTTTTGAATTTTTGCCAAAAATGGCAAAACACAAATTTGCTTCTATCTCCTTAACCGTGCCAGATAGAGCGATTTCGTCAAAATTTTCGACCCACAGGGTATCTAAGGAATGCAATCTTTGCAATTTTCCAAAAATTTTCCCCTCCCCAAAAATGGCGGCCATTTTGAATTTTCGAATTTTTGCCAAAAATGGCAAAACACAAATTTCCTCCTATCTCCTTAACCGTGCCAGATAGAGCGATTTCGTCAAAATTTTCGACCCACAGGGTATCTGAGCATTGTACTCTTTGCAATTTTCCAAAAATTTTCCCCTCCCCAAAAATGGCGGCCATTTTGAATTTTCGAATTTTTGCCAAAAATGGCAAAACACTAATTTGCTTCTATCTCCTTAACCGTGCGAGATAGAGCGATTTCGTCGAAATTTTCGACCCACAGGGTAACTAAGGAATGCAATCTTTGCAATTTTCCAAAAATTTTCCCCTCCCCAAAAAATGGCGGCCATTTTGAATTTTCGAATTTTTGCCAAAAATGGCAAAACACAAATTTCCTTCTATCTCCTTAACCGTGCCAGATAGAGCGATTTCGTCAAAATTTTCGACCCACAGGGTATCTGAGCATTGTACTCTTGGCAATTTTTTAAAAAATTTCCCCTCCCCAAATATGGCGGCCATTTTGAATTTTCGAATTTTTGCCAAAAATGGCAAAACACTAATTTGCTTCTATCTCCTTAACCGTGCGAGATAGAGCGATTTCGTCGAAATTTTCGACCCACAGGGTATCTAAGGAATGCAATCTTTGCAATTTTCAAAAAATTTTCCCCTCCCCAAAAATGGCGGCCATTTTGAATTTTCGAATTTTTGCCAAAAATGGCAAAACACCAATCTGCTTCTATCTCCTTAACCGTGCGAGATAGAGCGATTTCGTCAAAATTTTCGACCCACAGGGCATCTGAGCATTGTACTCTTGGTAATTTTTAAAAAATTTTCCCCTCCCCAAAAATGGCGGCCATTTTGAATTTTCGAATTTTTGCCAAAAATGGCAAAACACAAATTTCCTCCTATCTCCTTAACCGTGCCAGATAGAGCGATTTCGTCAAAATTTTCGACCCACAGGGTATCTGAGCATTGTGCTCTTGGTAATTTTTACAAAATTTTCCCCTCCCCAAAAATGGCGGCCATTTTGAATTTTCGAATTTTTGCCAAAAATGACAAAACACTAATTTGCTTCTATCTCCTTAACCGTGCGAGATAGAGCGATTTCGTCGAAATTTTCGACCCACAGGGTATCTGAGCATTGTGCTCTTGGTAATTTTCCAAAAATTTTCTCCTCCCCAAAAATGGCGGCCATTTTGAATTTTCGAATTTTTGCCAAAAATGGCAAAACACTAATTTGCTTCTATCTCCTTAACCGTGCGAGATAGAGCGATTTCGTCGAAATTTTCGACCCACAGGGTATCTGAGCATTGTGCTCTTGGTAATTTTCCAAAAATTTTCCCCTCCCCAAAAATGGCGGCCATTTTGAATTTTCGAATTTTTGCCAAAAATGGCAAAACACTAATTTGCTTCTATCTCCTTAACCGTGCGAGATAGAGCGATTTCGTCGAAATTTTCGACCCACAGGGTATCTAAGGAATGCAATCTTTGCAATTTTCCAAAAATTTTCCCCTCCCCAAAAATGGCGGCCATTTTGAATTTTCGAATTTTTGCCAAAAATGGCAAAACACAAATTTCCTTCTATCTCCTTAACCGTGCCAGATAGAGCGATTTCGTCAAAATTTTCGACCCACAGGGTATCTGAGCATTGTACTCTTGGTAATTTAAAAAAAATTTTCCCCTCCCCAAAAATGGCGGCCATTTTGAATTTTTGAATTTTTGCCAAAAATGGCAAAACACAAATTTGCTTCTATCTCCTTAACCGTGCCAGATAGAGCGATTTCGTCAAAATTTTCGACCCACAGGGTATCTAAGGAATGCAATCTTTGCAATTTTCCAAAAATTTTCCCCTCCCCAAAAATGGCGGCCATTTTGAATTTTCGAATTTTTGCCAAAAATGGCAAAACACAAATTTCCTCCTATCTCCTTAACCGTGCCAGATAGAGCGATTTCGTCAAAATTTTCGACCCACAGGGTATCTGAGCATTGTACTCTTTGCAATTTTCCAAAAATTTTCCCCTCCCCAAAAATGGCGGCCATTTTGAATTTTCGAATTTTTGCCAAAAATGGCAAAACACTAATTTGCTTCTATCTCCTTAACCGTGCGAGATAGAGCGATTTCGTCGAAATTTTCGACCCACAGGGTAACTAAGGAATGCAATCTTTGCAATTTTCCAAAAATTTTCCCCTCCCCAAAAAATGGCGGCCATTTTGAATTTTCGAATTTTTGCCAAAAATGGCAAAACACAAATTTCCTTCTATCTCCTTAACCGTGCCAGATAGAGCGATTTCGTCAAAATTTTCGACCCACAGGGTATCTGAGCATTGTACTCTTGGCAATTTTTTAAAAAATTTCCCCTCCCCAAATATGGCGGCCATTTTGAATTTTCGAATTTTTGCCAAAAATGGCAAAACACTAATTTGCTTCTATCTCCTTAACCGTGCGAGATAGAGTGATTTCGTCGAAATTTTCGACCCACAGGGTATCTAAGGAATGCAATCTTTGCAATTTTCCAAAAATTTTCCCCTCCCCAAAAATGGCGGCCATTTTGAATTTTCGAATTTTTGCCAAAAATGGCAAAACACAAATTTCCTTCTATCTCCTTAACCGTGCGAGATAGAGCGATTTCGTCGAAATTTTCGACCCACAGGGTATCTAAGGAATGCAATCTTTGCAATTTTCAAAAAATTTTCCCCTCCCCAAAAATGGCGGCCATTTTGAATTTTCGAATTTTTGCCAAAAATGGCAAAACACAAATTTGCTTCTATCTCCTTAACCGTGCGAGATAGATCGATTTCATCAAAATTTTCGACCCACAGGTATTTCAGCATTGTATTAAAAAAAAATTTCCCGTCCCCTAAAATGGCGGCCATTTTGAATTTTCAAATTTTTGTCAAAAATGGCAAAACACAAATTTGCTTCTATCTCCTTAACCATGCGAGATAGAGCGATTTCGTCGAAATTTTCAACCCACAGGGTATCTAAGGAATGTAATCTTTGCAATTTTCAAAAAATTTTCCCCTCCCCAAAAATGGCAGCCATTTTGAATTTTCGAATTTTTGCCCAAAATGGAAAAACACAAACTGGCCTTAACCGTGCAAAATAGAGTTATTTCGTTGAAATTTTCGACCCATAGGGTATCTAAAAAATGTACTCTTGGCAATTTTCAAAAAAATTTCCTTTTCCCAAAAATGGCGGCCATTTTGAATTTTCAAATTTTTGCCAAAAATAGAAAAACAGGAATTTGCTTCTATCTTCTTAACCGTGCCAGATAGAGTGATTTCGTCAAAATTTTCAACCCAACCAATGCAAAAAGGCATGAAGCTGAAATAATTTACATCTACACTAACAAATATTTAAGCATCATTGATATATTTTACAAATGAAACAGGGTCTTGTAAGACTACTGTACAATTTGGGCAAAAGGTTCATGGGTGGACATTACACATGATAATGTGTGTTCTTCTATGTTATCCTGTTTCTATTCGCATCTACTATCAACAGGGCGGCCGATTTCTAGTTGATTTTGTTGTTGCGGTTGTTGTTCACTGAGTGTATGATATGATACATTGGCTGTGGCTTTCCTCCAACGGAAAGAGCATTTCATGATTTTAACCTCACATATTCACATATATTGTATATGCATTGTTACATATGTGTTACTTGATAATGTGCTTACTTCATTTTTTTTCTGAGGGGAACAGACCTTAAATTTTATTAATCACTTGTCAAACAGGCATAAAACCAACAGTTTTTAACATGTTTCCAACAGATTACAGTCTTTCAATGGCCAATAAAACTTTTGTTCACAATTCAGCCAACTCTTACAGTAGAATCTACGTAGTAAAACAAATTCAATCCCCACAAAATACAGTTCTCAAAGTCATAAAATAAATATGAATCAATTCAGCCAATAGTGTGTTATATATCAATTGTTTAGTTTGACTCAAAGTATGTTTGCAGTTTATTTATCTGTTTAGGCATGATAATTACAAAGTGATGAAAACTGCTGTTTTGTATTACTACGCTATAGCAACAGGGAAAAACTTTTCTAAAGTGAGTGGAAAAAAGGAAAGACATGCCTCAATTTCGTGACAGAAAATCAATGATAAAATGTTGTGAATGAGGCCATAATGAAATGTACACTGCTCAGAAAAACAAGCACATTAATTTGTATGATTTATTTTTTTGAAAAGAATTTTCTCTGATTTTTAAACATAAGGAATATGAGAAAGCTTATAAAAATGGAGAATGTGCAAAGTAATGTAATTTTATTTTTCAGTTTTACAAATAAATACCGAGCTTAAATAAAAATCTAAATCATTCAAAATTTTTGTGAGATACTTTTCTTTTGAGTGGTGTGCGGAAAACCGAAGTTTGTTATTCTTTGATATGCTTTTTTGGTCACGAGCAGAAGTCATGTCTTATATTTGACATCCTCAAAATCCTAAGGTCATCCAACACCAAATCATCCGACCTGGACCCAATCCCTACCGCACTAGTCAAAGAGTGTGCGGACATTTTGGTCACTCCAATCACCAATATTATAAACTATTCACTCAAAGAAGGGAGTTTCCCAAACTGTTTCAAAACAGCATATGTCACCCCTCTTCTCAAGAAACCAAACTTAGACAGAAATCTCCTAAAAAACTATAGACCGGTATCCAACCTTAGTTTCTTATCCAAACTGATCGAAAAAGTAGTTGCCAAACAGTTAAATAATTATATCGATAGCGAGGGGCTCTCCAATGTCAACCAATCCGCTTACAGGAGACTCCATTCCACAGAAACAGCGCTGTTTAAAATCCAGAATGACATTGCTGCTTCGTTGGACTCTGGTAAGGCTGTTGCACTCACACTGCTAGACCTCTCAGCGGCATTCGACACTATCGACCATGACATTCTTTTTAATTCCCTAAGAGATTGGTTTGGGGTTGATGGCACTGTGTTGAGGTGGATCAGATCCTATCTCTCAAACCGGAAACAGAAGGTTAAATTAGGAAATAGCTTTTCAGATGTGTTCTCACTTCCGTATGGTGTGCCTCAGGGTTCTGTCCTGGGCCCCCTCCTTTTTACCCTTTACACAACCCCTCTCAGTAATATCATTTCCAATTTCAATGTCACCCACCATCTATATGCTGATGACACCCAAATATATCTAGCATTGGACAATAGGAATTTTGATTCCAGTTTCGCTGAGCTTACAGAGTGTCTCACATGTATCCAAAACTGGATGGCTGGCGTGAAATTGAAACTCAATCCCGAGAAAACTGAATTTATTATAATAGGTGATAGACAAGCCAGAGAGTCCCTCATTAATAAATTCCCTACTCAACTTCTCGGAAATTCTATTTCCCCTACTGATACAGTCAAGAACCTGGGTGTAATTTTTGACTCTGGAAACACCTTTTCCAACCACATAACTAATATGTGTCGAGCCTGCTACTACCACCTTAAGGACCTAAGACGTATTCGTAAATTCCTCAGTGTGGAAACTGCAGCCTTGCTTGCAAACTCAATGATCAGTAGTCGACTTGACTACTGCAATTCCCTACTTTATGGCGTCAGTAAGTACAATGTTGCTAAACTCCAAAAGATACAAAATGCCCTTTGTAGAATTGTTTTTAGACTTGATAGAACTAGCCATGTCACTCCTTTTCTTCAAAAACTACACTGGCTTCCTATCACTTACCGTATATTGTTTAAGTACAATCTAATTACTTTCAAGGCTATAAATTTCTCTCAACCCATATACCTATCATCCTTGATCAAAACCAGTTGTCTAACACGTGGAAATCGTCTTTCTCTTTCCTCAGCCTCTCACAAAAAGGCCATCAGTAGGAGAGGTTTTGTAGTGGCTTCCCCCATAGAATGGAACAGACTCCCACAATCAGTACGATCACAACAAACAATAACAGGTTTCCGTAGCCAGCTAAAGACCTACTTGTTTAGATTAGCATATCCTCCACCATAGTACATCTCCCTGGCGGGCGCTAACCTTGGATCATGACCTCGAACGTCCCTCGACTTTCCCTTTTTGATTTCAAGCGCATTAGAGGATGTTGCATCAATTTTGCGCTATATAAATGTTTCTATTCTATTCTATTCTATTCTAAGGTGATCAAAATTAGACCACTTTTAGTTTGTATTTGTCATGAATATTTATTGTTTATATAAATTGTAGTTTGAATAAAAACGGCTAAAACCATTTATTTCAATATTTTATTTCATTTATAAAACATTTAAGGTAAAAATAAATGTGTATTTATGGATATTATATCACTTTAAGACTCCAAAGATCACTACACAGAAATGGTTATTCAAGTGTTTGTTAATCACTTTGGTTGGCCTTGAAAACGATGCGTTACGTTGATAGCCCCTTAAGCCACATAGAATGAGGTATGTTCTTCAATAATTTGATTGGCGTAGTTTTAGTTCGAAAATTTCATTGGTCAGAGCTTATCATGCTCAGCTTTTTACTGATGATCCGCTAGTGTTTCAACATTTCTCCTGAAAGTACAAAGTTGTGATTTCTATCATACAAAGAACACAAACATTGTCATACGTTATTTACTCTTGTGGGTTACAAAGTAAATTCTAAAAGAGTGATACATCAACCCTCGAGTCTTTCATTGTGCCTTTAGTAAAGTTAGTGAAATTTTAAAATAATATCAAGTCTCTGCATGTTTGTCCAATTTCTTTTTACAGAATGGATGCATGATAGTCATTACCTGCAGAAATGGTTTCATAGACCGTGGGCCTATAATGTTACTTTTCTTGCTTTTTACAGAATGGATGCGCGATAGTCATTACCTGCAGAAATGGTTTCAGAAGCAGCTTGAGCCGTATAAGAACTTGGTGAAGATACATGATTTGACCACATCTTTTAGAAATGGACTGGCTCTGTCAGCTCTCATCCACAAGTACAGGCCTGAACTATTGTGAGTATATGATGCTTTGACAAAAAGACGTGTGACCTGTAGTGGTGGGACCATGTATAAAAATCACAATCAGTTAGATTGACTTAAGAGAGAAAGAACAAATTCTGTTGTTTTCTGTCCTTGTTCCTTGCATGCTGAAATTAACTGGAAGCTGGAACTGGAACTCTAACCTAGAACTGGAGATGGCTTTTGCGAGGTATTCTAATATAAGTAAATGTCATTATTAACAAGTGTACAGTTCTATAAATGTGAGATGTTTTACCATATTTGTATGTATTTTCCTTGCTTAGGTGATTTGTCAGTCTTCACTAGTGTTTTACGATGGAATGTAAATATGGAAACCGGGTCCTGAAAACAAAAATTCGGCGGAAACCGGATTCGTTCGAATTAGTATACACCAAGCTGTAGTCAAGCTGTAAAACTTTCTGTGCGTGTACATGAACAATAATTTCAACTAAAATGTGGTTTATTTGATGATAAAACAGACGTTTTGGATATTATTTCAGTGTATATTGGCAAAATATTACAGAAGTTAGTATTTTTAAACGTTTCTGTGCAATATTTTATACGTTTTGATGTGAAATATGTGACATTTCGGGAACTGGTTCTTGGAATTTGTCACCGGATTTCGTTTACTCTTTTATAAATCAAATAGAAACCAACTATCCAGTTTGCCGTCTTTATCACTAGTCTTCACACAGGACAAAAAATATTAGCATTTTTAAAATATATTACGAAAAATTTGGAATTGTTTGCACAAAAGGGATAAGTGAAAATTTAGCTTATCTATACGGCCTTTTACACTATGCTTAAGCAATATTTTTCTTGTCTTTTGTTAAATCTGTTTTTGAATACAGCCCCAGCACCACATAAAAAATGACTTAAATTGCTTAAAGAAAAGAATCAAATATGGTAAAACTTTCTGATAACTGAAAATAAAAGGTTTTTCACCAGCAAATTTTTCATGTACTATAGCAAATTTGTTACCAGTTTAGATTAATATTGGTTGTTTGTTGTATATCAGTGACTGTTACAAGATGAGATATTTTGTATTTTCAGAGACATATCTTCAATAGATGCAAATAAAGTAGCAGAAAACAATCAAAAGGTAATGACTTTCCTTATTTAAGTACATGGTTGTAACACAACACACAGTAGAACCTCTATTATCTGACCCTCTATTATCCAAATTTTCAATTATCCGACCTCAAACTCACTCTCCCAACTCCATTTAAACTTGTTATTTTAGCCTTTCTGTTATCCAACCTAATTGTTACTCCCCCAAGAGTGTGGGATAATAGAGGTTCTGTATTTGTAGTAGTTTTGCTGAAAAAGCATCCATTCTCTCAGGTTGGGCTGGCCATTACTTGTATTTATGTCCCATGCACCAGCCATTGATTTGAGTTAGAAGCCTTGAAAAGTGAGCAATATGATGAAAGACATTGTGGAGGTGTTTGATGTAACACAAATGGTATTTGTTGCATTGCACAAAGTATTAATTTTTGCAATTCTTAAAACAAAGTCACATTAACACGTAAGAATGATGTCTATTTGGTATATTTAAGGTGTGGCCTTCTTATCCAAGTATTTGACATGATACAAGGAGTTTAGATTCATGTATGTTCTCTATGGTGTGTATGTAAAATACATTTTGAATTGTATATTTGTCGAAAATGTTTGAGCTGCCACACAAGGAGTTAGGTGCGGTACATTGTAAGGTATATTTAAAAGCTAATTATATCCCCAGACGAAAGTCGGGGATATATTGGATTCAGGTCCGTCGTGCCGCCGCCGCCGTAGAAATTTCCTTGTGGACGCGATAACTCAAAAACAAATTAATATTTTTTTTTCAAACTTGGTACACATGTTAAGGGTGCCCAAAGGAAGATCCCTATTTTAAGGTGACCTTAAACTCCCAGTAAAAAAGAACTTGTGGCCACCTTAAGGTCAGAAATTGGACTTTTGGCCACTTAGAGCCCTGTAGGTCACAAACTATGATGCTCAGCTGGCTGAAATTATACCTGACAACACATTAATATGTTCTTAGTACATGTGCCGAAAATCACGACTTTAAGTTGAGGAGAAAATTGTGTTTGAGGCCCATAAATACCCCCACTTAGGAATTTTTTGCAATACTTTTCACATATTTTGCCCTATAATTTGGAAGTGGTAATTCTGATGAGTCTCAAACTGCGCTAGGTATAACTTTGATATGTAATCCTTGTCTGTAGAAAATTTTAGGGCTGTAGGTTTACCCAAAGGGGTCGACTTAAGGTCTCAAAAGTGCCCACAGAGACCCAATTTATGCACTTTTTGCCACTTTCAAGCACTGTAGCTTTCAAACTATGTCTCTCATCTAAGTTAAATATCATCTGGGAATATATCTATGTGTTTTCTTGTATGTGCCCCAACATTTAGGCCTTTAATAGACAGTTAACCTGTGTATCAGGACCATAAACACCCACCCGAGTGACCCTTATAAGACATTTTTCACATCTTTTTCCCTGTAACTTGGAAATGGTAAGTCTGAGAAGTTTCAAACTGTATTAGATATATATTCTGTGTGTAATCTTAGTATGTAACAGATTTTAAGTCTGAAGCTTTAATTTTGAAGGTCAAATTGAGGTCTCTAAAAGGCTCCCAAAGACCCAATATTTGGACTTTTTGCTACTTTTAAGCCCTGTGACTGTCAAACTATGTGACTGATAGAGCTCAAATCCTATCTGGGAAGATATTGGTATGTTATTTTTATATGTGCCAAAAATTAAGGCTTTAAGAAGACATTTAACCTGTGTATGAGGACCATAAATCCCCACCCGAGTGACCATTTTTAGACATTTTTCACATATTTTTCCCTGTAACTTGGAAATGGTAAGTCTAAGAAGTTTCAAACTGTATTAGATGCATATTCTATGTGTAATCTTAGTATGTGACAAATTTTAAGTCTGAAGCTTTAATTTGAAGGCCACATTTAGGTCTCTAGAAGGCCCCATAAAGACCCAGTATTTGGACATTTTGCCAATTTTAAGGCCTGTGACTGTTCAACTATGTGACTGATAGAGCTGAAATCTCATCTGGGAATACATTATTATGTTCTTTTTACATGTGCCAAAAATCAAGGCTTCAAGTAGACATTTAACCTGTGTATGAGGACCTTAAACACCCACCTGAGTGACCCTTTTAAGACATTTTTCACATATTTTGCTCTGTAACTTGGAAATGGTAAGCCTGAGAAGTTTCAAACTTTATTAGATACATATTCTATGTGTAATCTTAGTATGTAACAAATTTTAAGTCTGAAGCTTTAATTTGAAAGGCACATCAAGATCTCTAAAAGGCCCACAGAGACCCAATATTTGGACTTTTTGCCACCTTTAAGCCCTGTGACTGTTAAACTATGTGATTGATTGAGCTGAAATCCCATCTGGGAATGCATTATTATGTCCTTTCTACATGTGCCGAAAATCAAGGTTTTTAGTAGACATTTAACCTGTGTATGAGGGCCATAGACACTCGCCCGAGTGCCTTTTTTGACATTTTTTCCATATTTTGCCCTGTTATTTGGAAATGCTTAGTGTGACAAGTCTTAAACTGTATTATATATAATTTTTGTTTGTTATGTATGTCCCCCAAAAAGTTTCAGATCTGTAGTTTAATTGCTAAGGTCTCTTTAACAATTGTAAAATGCCCACAGAAACCCAATTTATGGACATTATGCCTCTTTAAAGCCCAGTAACTGTCAAACTATGTGGGTTATAGAGCTGAAATCTTTGAATTTTTAAAAGGAAATGCCTGTCTATTTAAATTTTGAATATTAATAATGTTATGGCTATCTTAGTCTTTTAAGAACTTATTTTTGTGTTATACCTCTGCTTGCTGAGTTTTTAACTTTTTAAAATGAAACTGGTTAAACATATTCAAGTAGACAAAATGGACACTTTAAGTGAGCTTTAAGTCCCAATATTAATGAAATTATATCCTTATGTAGTAAAACTAGGGGATTTTTAACCCTCAACTAGCCCAGTTTTATTCAACTTGCCTCAGTTAATTTTGACACAGCTCCTACAGTTATGAACTCATTTCAGTTGATAATCACATACTTAAAATTCTCAATTCCTTTTGTATTTGAGTACCCCTTTTATATAGATTGTTTGTTTACCATTTATGCTGTAGCACTCCATCTCTTTGTAGTCCCAAGTGAACCTACATCCCCCCCCCCTGGATTCCCCCCACCCACCTCTGGGACCTCCAGCTATATTGAGTGACACTAAATAAACAAAGGTATTTAATGATATCAGATGAGAAACAAAGAACTCAATGGGGTTGCAGATCTTGTGTAATAGTGAGAGAGGTGTGGAGAAGGGGAGAGGGGTGGGGGTGGGAGGTGGTGGGCTTCATTACATATAACACAAAGGGGAGTCAGAACTGAGATTGTGTCACATATTTAGGTTGCAAGTATATGGACCACATATATAGGTATAGAGGAAATGAATAACTGAAAACAATTTGCAAATTCTAAAAATAATATAATAAAATAATAATATAAATAATTTTTTTTTTAAATAATATTTTATTTGTGAACAAATATAGAAACAGATATGCACTTTTGGGATTATGAATTTTAGAATGGACATTGAATCATCAATCATTTAAATACTTTGAAGGAAGATTGAAAAGTATGATGAGTTGAGTTAAAAATAATATTTTATTTGTCAACAAATATAGAAACAGATATGCTCTTTTGGGATTATTATTTTAGAATGGACATTCAATCATCAATCATTTAAATACTTTGAAAATAGGTTTAGAGTTATCATTGCAGGAAGATTGAAAATATAATTTGAGTTATGTATTCGGCGTCTGGGGATACACCATCTTCCTTGGGAAGATATAAACAGAGTAGATTGATGTGCTGAAGTTCATATAATAATGGGTAATTATGTTTTAAAAAAATTCCCGATCAAAACCTGTGGCGTGAGTGATGACCTGTCTGGGGATATGTTGGCGCCGAGTTGGCCCAATCTAGTTTGTCCAGGGCTTTGACGTGGCACAAAAAGAGACTCCTTGAAGGGATTGGGTATCACATTTATTGCATTTGTTTGATTTGGTACAGGTGTGGGACCTAGCATACACCGAGTTATATATTGTTACTATGTTTTTTTTTTGTTCAACATGTTTAAGACGGCACACAGAATTTGATGTACTTTATGGGCTGTTTGTGTTCGGTTATTAACCTGACACAGAAGTAGGTTAGACCTCTCTATATTATAAGTGTATGGGCTATAAGTGTACTGGATTATGCATGTTTATTTTTTAGGTGTTTGACATAGCACAAAAGGAGTTTGGCATTCAGCCAGTGTTCAGTGGGGAGGAAATGGCCAACAGAGAAGTGCCTGACAAACTCACCATCACCGCCTATCTCGCTCAGTTCTTTGAGTACTTCAGAAAGGAGAGCATCCGACCTGCAAAAAGTGAGTCTTGCTTCCAAGGGAATGTACAAAACCCATTGGCAACTTGGACCTTAAGGGACAAAATGGCTTGTGACTCTGTCCAGTTCCTTAAATAGTTTAAAATGGGAACATACAGTCTACCTAAAGTAAGTCTCATCTGTATTGGTAGGGTCTTATAATCTAAATTTTATGGTGCTAAATCTATTTCCTAGTAGATTCTGATGCACCAAAAGTGAAAATGCTTGTTTGAAAATTATATTTTATTTCCATTGAAGAACTGTGCCCCCCCCCCCCCCCCCCCCCAAACATGGAGAGTCTTGGGTGTCAGTAAGAAAAACCCTGTTTAAAATAGATAGGGTTCAGTTTGGTAATAACAGGGTTCCCACATTCTTGAAAATCCTTGAAAAAAATTGCTTCATTTTCAAGGCCTTGAAAAGTCCTTGAATATGTTATTGCCCAACTTCTGCATCTACATCATCTAGTTTTACAGCTATGGCAGACTCAGCAAAGCAAGTATGATCTAAGATGTGTTAACTGGCATTGTTGTAATGAGTTTATAAAATGTTAAAATCATGTGACAATAAGGAATTTTGTGGGAGGAACGGATGGCTAGAAGGGGAGGTAAAGGAGGCCGTGCCTTAAAATATATCCTTGAGAATTGTTGTTGTTGACCTTGAAAATCCTTGAAAAGAGCTTGAATCCAGTTTTCAAAAGTCTGTGGGAACCCTGAATAAAGGCCTAAGGCTCATTAAGTGTCCTCTGAAAAGGGCACCTGTTTGGTTTTCTTGTCAAGTTTGAGAAAAAGTACTGTAAATCCTTTATTCCTGTTCTTGCTGTAACAACTTTTGCATTTTACTTCTCAGATTATAGCACTTTTTTACTGCTATTGATTATCTTCTTTCTTGTTTTAGTGGCCAAGACTCCAGAGGGTTTACAGGTGCCTCAGTCAAATTTACCTCGTCCCAAATCACCATCAAGTAGACTGTTGTTCCTGAATAAGGTTAGCCAGAGAATACGACAGAAAAGGGTACGTTGTAAAGCCTTATGAATATATGCAGTGTAAAGCCGTTACAGTATTAACAATATTAATCTGGGGCTACATGTTTATATGTAAAAAGATGTTATTGTTACGATGGATATGCATAACAAGGGAATATGTATTTAGACTGAAATTTTCAGAGAGTATGTGTTTCCCTTGATTTTGCATATTCGCCGTGACATAAATTCTATATCTTGAGGTTCATTGAATTTTTTGTTTTATTACTAAATAAATAGAGGTGTGAATAAAATAATAACCATTTAGTGCTGTTTTTTTGTAAGTTTTGCTTCTTCATTATTAAATATAATATCTGTATTTAAAGATTTTTTTTTCTGAGAAGTTAAAGTTTTTCTTTTTTACTACATTGAAATTCTATATAGAACTTACTGGAGCAATCACCAAGTATGAGCATAAGTAGGTTTTAATTCTTGCACAAACTGTTAAAATTGTTTCAACATAAGGTAACACAAGTATTGTCAAGTGATATTTGTAACAACAAATGTAAATTGTCTACCTTACCTGTTTTGAAGAGACTGAGATTTGCATGTCATTATAAACTATTTTAATGTAAAATACAAATTTTGACTGACTAACATTTGACCTTCAAGCAATCCTCCAGCAGTGGGAGTGAGGTAATCCATATGTGACAAGGATTCTATCCTTGTTTGACATTTGTATATTTGTTTAAAAAAAAAAGTCAGTGCTGTTTGTTGATTGTGTTTTTTGTGAGCTTTGAAAAAAAAATTTCATAAAGAAAATGATGATTAAATGTGTTTGCTGTGGCACTATTGTTTTGTAAATGAATCTTATTATTTTATTATCACAGTTGTAATTATGTTAGTTTATCGGCCTCGTTTCCTATTTATTTATGTAATACTTTTCACAGAGATTCTTTATTTTATTTTCTAGCTAATACGATTCTGTCTGGCTTCTTTCCTTTTTACGTGTTTCTGCTTCGTTATGCATATTCTGCTTCCCTAATCTCCATCCAAAACAAATTTTCCAAGAATTTAAAATAAATTTACCACTTATCCATCCAGTTAAATTACTCAATTAATAAGATTTCTGTTATTTATCTGTCAATTACACAATGAAATAGTAGTACAGGAATTTTTTCATCAGATGTGCAATCTCGCACAAAGTGTAGTGAATCGTTATGCGTAAAATAACTGCCTTTTTATAAAACTATTTTTTATTTTGGGACTATGCTCTGTATGATTTATTCTGTTTCTTCCAGTGTATGTATCAGGAAATACTAATTTATTAGGCTGTAATACAAAAATATTATTGTGTTAATTTTGTGTATTCTTAATTTACTGTGGTTCACAGCACTTTGTGCATTTTACAGATCAATTGTCATTACATAATAATTGCAAATTAATAAACTTTGGTAAACCTATATACTTTACATGCAAAACATTTTTGGATAGGATCTTAGTAAATTCTCCTTTCTCAAAATCCTGTCCCAATTTTCCTGTGCAGAAGTGAATACTGATGATATCTCTAAGATACATGTCTGAATACCCAGCTTTGTTTCTGTCTTGGTATCAATAAACAAAACTTGCACTTTTTGCTTACAAGAACATTCATCCAAACTTAAGCTAAGCATGCACCTCTCACACTTCAAAATGATATGATTACATACCTACAGAAAGAAGAAAAATAATGTGTGCAATTGGTCGCTTACTGTTAATATGATAAAAGTGATATATATATATGTATAGATTTTATGCAAATTTTATGCAGATTTTATGCAAATTTTAGCTTTGTAAAAAGGAAAGTAGGCAGGCAAGAGAGCAGCTGGCATTAGAACGAGTAATATGATTATTATTATTATTATATCTATTATTTCTAAAACCTCTTATAACACAAGGAGAACATAAAATCCGCACATTTAATGCAGACTTTATTGTATAATCATCATAATTTCAATCCTGTTTTTATCCACTCCTTACGGTATAATACATGGTAGCTCTTTTAACATGTTGGTAAACTGTTGTATTTTAATGTGATACATTTTTCCTCAGTTAATATTTTGGAAACATTTGCAGTGATTTGCTACAGTAAAAGTGTTAGCTTTTCATGAATAGATTGCGCAAAATACTGAATTTGAAACAAATGTTCATGCCAAGATAAAGCCCCAAAAAGTAAAATAATGGCATATTTATTGTCCAAAGTTAACCCTGATCCTTTTGTTATTTTCTTACAGTACAGAGTTTATATATGTTATGTACAAGTTGAGATTTTGTACAAGTTGCAACTTCTACAGATTTCTTGTACAAGTTGCAACTTGTACAGATTTTGGACCTGCACAAGTTGTAACTTGTACAAGCTCCACATTTGATCTAATGACCAAAGTATTTTAATGAATTAATACTTAAAAATTCATGAAATCAACATATTTATACTACTTAGATGAGAAACCAAACTATTGACCAGAATTTTTAAATTGATTTTGTTGGAAATTCACTGCAGTTTTAATTTTCATAAATGTTGGAGTCACATTGGCCTAACTGAAGTCTATATCTGACTTCAGATGTTGATGTTGTTGGTAACCTTATTATTTCTAATAATGTTTTTGAGCAAGAATTATCACAAATTTATTTATTCTGTGACAAAGAGATAAATAAAATTGATTCTTTTTGATGACAAAACCTTTGATGAAAAAAACAAGACAGTGTAAATTTTAAGACTATGCTGCTGAGTAAATGTGGTCAGCCAGGGTTTCAGTAATGAAAGACATACATACATCTTTTGTAATAAATGTCATTGGTTAGGATTTTATTGATAAAAGGCATGCAGTTAATTACAATTATGCATATACTGTCATCTATCCTTTGAAGTTTCCCCTACCCACTTATGATCCTAGTTTGTTGCCTTGAGGTAAATTATAAAATATCCCTGATACTTATAGGTTGTGTGCTGCAGGAAGCCACTTCAAGACAGTTGATTGCATTTAGAGTAAGGCTGCAACGATTCTTCGGTTACTCGGAAACGAAACGATTCAGTTCAATACTCGAGGCAAGAAAAGTGAACCGGGTCTTCGAAAACAACTAAACGTAGAAGTAAAATCTACTACAAAATTCAATTTTTTTCTTTAAATATATTAATATATTTATATATTTTACTAATATAAGGCATTTCCATTTCAGTATTTTATTTTTTAACTATTTGCAAACTTTAGTTCTTTGTGTAACAACGTTTTATAAGACGGCATTTTATTCTAACGTATTTCGAAGACGCCTCAAATCTCGCAATATAAAGATGGTTAAAGTTTCTTATATTTTGCATTATAAATACGTCTTTTCCCCAAAATTCAATAAATTATCAAAATTCTTTACTGTTGTGTGGTTTGTAACCATTTAATAAGGCATGATATGTCAAAATATGAAGCAGTTTATTTCGTGGGCGATAATCAAGCGATTAACCGAGTCCGAGTTGATTCTTATAAAACGAGGAATCGAGGCGCATTTTCGGGCTCGCTTGCAGCCCTAATTTAGAGGATATCTATTCCTTATTTATTACTTAACTTTCTTCTTTGAAGTCTGATTGTTATTATTAAAACTTTTATGTTTGAAGAATTTTTAAAAGACTTCAGTCCACAGTACCATAAGTTGGATGAGTAAGAAGCAAGTCTTACAAGCATCAATAAGCCACATCGTACATGTAGTGCTGCGACTCGGTCCGCAAAAATCACTTGATTATCGTCCACATGTGATCGATGCATAATTCGATGCATCGGCAGACATTAAAATCATACAAAATTTACAGAGTAAATAACTAATCCAAACTTTTAGATAATATTTTTGTACATTTCAGCATTTCTAAGGCGATATCTTTGGGACAAAAACTGCTCCCATGTTTATTTTACGGAAAATCACTTCCTCTTTCGTTTGATTTGACTGGAAACATACTAGAACTCAACCCTTTTTCGGCATCCCGAATTTTGTTTTTTTGATCGATGCATTGAAAGTAATGCCGTCATCGATCAATGCATCGAATGGACCACTAATCGGCGCAGCACTATATACATGTAAGCTGAATTTAGTTAAAAGCAAAAAAGCTTTATTTTTTCCACATGATGAACAATAATGTAACAAAAACTTTACTCTTAAGTTATAAACTACCAACTTGATGTATTACCGTAGCCGCGCTCTGTAACGCCCATGGGCAATGTGACCAAATATTTGTGAAAGGTGGGGTTGGGCGTTTACGACAATGAAAACCAGCCGGGCGTTTCGAAAAAAATAACCCGAATTTAGGGAAACCGTGTTTTAGCACACACCGACAGGAAGTAAAATATGCGGTTGGTAAACAAATCTCGATGCAATAAAAGTTGTCATAACTGCTAAAATAAGGAAACTTTTGTTGAAAATTGATATAAATTTAAAATATTTCACCGATTATTGGGTTTATATGGAGACAGTTTACCTCGAAACGACATATGAGCGATAACGTAAGATTGTGGATGGGCGCTTTCAAAAGCATGAGCGTTACGGAGCGCGGCTACGGTAATATATTAATAACTTTTTTGTATTTTAAGTGTTACTGGCCAAATTTTTCAAGGTTTTTCTGTGAATTCAGTGTTAATTTTGTTGAAAAATTATATTTATATGATACTCTAACATTAATTTGAATATTTATATTGATAAGATAAGATATATATTTTGAATAAAATGTTAATGTAAACAAATTTCTTTTTAAATCCAACTTGTACAACAGTATTTTACAAATTGGGTTTATTTGATGGTGAAATTCTGCACAATTTCATCTTGTACGGCCAATCTTGTATGAGTTGCAACGTGTACAAACTGCTTGTACAAGTTGCAACTCGTACAGGCTTTTTGTACAAGTTGCAACTTGTACATAACATATATACTTTTTGTATATAGTTTTCTTTCTCAAACTTTGTGAAAATAGAGTTTTTTAACATGTGCAGTTAATCGCAGCCTAGGTATCTCAACTTAGTTATTAAAATTAGTTATTGTAATATATTCAGCCATGATCTGTAGAGCACAAAGTTAATTCTAAGACAAAGTCATGGTAAAATATACACTGTCAGGCTAAAATGAAAAGAAAAGCCATCATATTTGGTCTGATTTATTTTTATTTTTTTAACCATTTTGACATATTTTCAAAATAATACCCACATTATATTTATTTTTAAGGTACAGTAGACTCATCTACAGGATTGGGTTGTAGTTGTTAACTCTTACACTAGGAACTGCTTTTTCAATTTAACATACCTTTCAATCTTCTAATATTAAAATTAATGGTATAATCTTAGGAAGAAAATTAAGTGAGAGAACTTTGTACAGTAGAAGTCCCTAGTTAGGTAAATAGATCATGATAGGTTTGTCTCCATGGAAATTTACTAATTATCTGGTATTCCTGGATGAGTAGAAGTGTTGTTCACAGTCCCTTGAGATTTGAGTTTAGATGGATAAAACTATTATCATTAAATATTCAAAATGATTTTCACTGTCTTTTTATCGCTTACCCTAGAATTTGTAACATTTACATATTTAAACATGTTACCTGCATTTTAAACATTCTTCTGCAGATGAAATATGTAAAAACCATTCCGATTTGGTCCTCCAGCTCCAGTGAAGACCTGTACAGACTTGTGAGGATAAAGGCTTCTCAATTGCTTTTTGTGCTTTTCCCCATTTAGCATGGGCTTGTAGTTCTAACACATTAACACTCAGCGCCAGCTTTTCATTGGCTTTTAGTGCTTACAGATTAATATATGTTTCTTAGTATCATTAATATATGTGCTTATTCCAATTTACATCTAACTGATATTTGTAAAGTAGAGGCGGTTTATATCCAAACATTTGCCAATAACCTTACATTAGCAATTAGAAATAGTATGTGGCAAAATGCAAGCCAAGTTTTGTGCTCAAAAAGGATTTTTTTTAGGTTTTGTAGTGTATTTATAGTACAAGTTTGTAGAAAAGTTCACTTGTCCTTAAACTTGCATGATTACTTATTATTATCCCATGATGAGAGTCAGGGTTATACTGGTTTCGCTTCCATTGTGCCGCTGCCATACTTTTTGACTCATGTGCTTGATAACTCAAAAAGCTTTCACAGACTTCATTCAAACTTGGTACACACATGTATTTGGGTTAGGAAAGGTACCCTATATTAAGGTGACCTTAGACTCCCAACAATAGGAACCTTATGGCCACATTCATGTATTCTTCTTACACTTGCCAAAAATCAAGACTTTATGTTGAGGTTAAAATTGTGTTTTGATGCCCAAAATGACCCTTCTTAGATATTTTTTTCTCCACACTTTTTACATGTTTGGAAATGGTAAGTTTGACAAGTCTCAAACTATAGTAGGTATAACTTCTATATGTAACGTTCGTCTGTGGAACATTTGAAGACTGTAGCTTAAATTTTAACGTCACCTTAAGGTCTGTAAAATACGTTTGAGACCCAATTTATGGACTTTTTACCACTTTTAAACCCTAGAACTGTCACACTATGTGACTGATGGAGCTGAATATCTTATCTGGGAATATATTAATATGTTCTTTTTACATGTGCCAAATATCAAGACTTTAAGTGGACATTTAACTTGCATATGAGGCCCATGAGCAATCTAGCCAGAGAACCTTTTTCTGCATTTTTCACATATTTTGCCTTATAACTTAGAAGTTTTCAAATCTGGCCAGATTCAAACCGTAGTGGATATAACTTGAAAATGTGATCTTTCTTTGTGTAAAATTGTACCTCTGTACTTTTAAGGTCACTGAAATTACCACAGGGGCCCAGTTAATACAACATGTATAAATCTAAGCTCTTTTTGCTGTAATATTGTTTTAAAAAGTACTGAAAACCATTTTAAAACTTTGAAAAAGGATTCATATTATCCTTTCGTAAAAAAATGACCCCTGCCCCACCCCTTCAAAAAAAGAAAAAATAATAATAACAAAAATTGTAAAAATAGTGTGATCAAAAAAAAAAAATCAATAAATGAAAAAAAATGGTTTTTAGTAATTGTGAATCACACAAAATGGGTGCTACCAAAAATACAAAGTGAACGCCTGAGACATGAGAGATGGCCTGTCTGGGGATATGTTGGTGGCAAGTCGGCGCAATCTAGTTTAGGCAAAAGTGGGCTGATAAAGAGTGCTTCTTGTGTTTGGATCTTGAGGAATTCCAGTGTCATCGGCATATTATTACCTTAAAATGAAACTGGAAAGGGATTTTTTTTGTCTAATAATTCTACCATTTATATTTTCCTGTAAAGTCACAAAATCATTTTTTACGAGACGATGGGGGAGATGCTATGTAAATTTGTATACACAAAGCCACTGATCATTTTGGCTTAATAGGAGTAAGTTCATACTTTATGAAAACAATTTCTGTGCATGTTTATCTGTTACAACTTCCCACAACCTGAAACCCAAAGATAATATTGGAAACCTGCAGCTGTTCAGCAGTGTTATTAAAACCCTGAGCATTTTCCATACTCTTTTAAATGGAAAGCTGGTTTATCTGGTTTTCCTTTAATTTTATCACGCACACACACAAAAAAAAAAAATAATAATAATAAATAATAAAATAAACCATCAACTGGTTATAAACTTTCAAAACCAGATATTTCCTTCAGCATTCAAAATACACATTTTTATGCAAAGTTTATTTTAAGATTTCATTGAAATATTGATAAAGGTTACAAGGGGCTAGTCATTTAATTAAAATACTCAATAACTTGACAACGTGATGAAAACATATGCTTCATATATAGTTTTTAAATTATTACAAGTCATTTTTATAGTGTATCAATTGTTTTTGACAACCAACAACAGTTTTTACTGTTTTGGAGAATAAAACGAACTACAGCTCTGGTTTTCACAGCATGATGAGTTGTTTTAGCTGATGTACCTTCCATAATAACATGTCAATGCTTTAGTTCTAAGTCGTCTGACATTAGTGGTTTTGTGTAAAACCTCTGTATGTACTGCATTATGGAATATCCAGTATATCCATTTAATTTCAGATTATCTTAAAATGAGTGACATTTCTTAAACCTGTTAATAGGACAGATATTTGGAACCTAAGATAAAGGTTTGGTGGCATTTATTTGAATTCATTGTTTCGCAGGGGGTCTGATTTCATTTGTTGATGTCCAAATAATATTGACTTAGCATTGAAATGTTTTAATTTGTTTTATATGTGGTAGTCTATGTTTGTATATTGGAAATTATACATAGTATCAAAATACAGCAAGTTATAGTTTTTATTATATTTTCAAAAATTGTGTTGTTGTTTTTTGCGATTTTTATTTAAATGACTAAAATTTAGCCTCAGGTGATAGTCATTGTATCCACCAGTGGATACTAAGGATTTTGCTTTGTTACGCCATCGCCACAGTGTATAGAGAGATTTCACCGTTAATGCTCTAACAAAAAAAGGACTATAGCTAGACTTCTCACATTTGCAGGATATATTCATAACCATAAAATCTTGACTGGGAATAATTTTGGCCTCATTTTGAAAAAAAAAGATGGCCATGACAGGCACCACCTTCAAGGTCAAATGAGGATAGCCAAATTAAAAAGTGCTTAAAACTCACTTATTATTGGTCCTAGAGGTTTGCAATGTGAAACTAGCCTATAGGAAATCATGGCCTAAGAATCTTCTGATGTGGTCATATTTGACCTTGGGCCCCTCCTTCAAGGTCAAACGAGGATACCCAAACTTAAAAGTGCTTATAAATCACTTGTTAAAATGCTGTTTATCTTCAAAACCATGTTATTTGGCCTTTTAAGGTGGATACATCTTGCGTCTGGCCACAGATGCACCTTGGTCTTGTTTGTATATGTTGTCTCATCCAGCATCTTTGTATTCAACCTTTGTGAGTTAGATCTTCAGATAAATTCAAACTAGAATACATTTCACTAGTAATTGTGTCACTGGAGATCATGTCTTTAAATGTTGCTGTTCCTTAACAAGTCCAAAGTAGAAAAGTAAATTCTAATCATCAATTGTTATATCTGTCTGCCAGAAAATTTAAATGGTAGGCCATAATTTTTCACATTTCTATAATTCTGTAAAATGTTCATATCTTAAAAATCTTAAATAAGTACCTGATGAAGCTTTTGTCATAATTTTTTTTTTATTTATTTATTTTTTTTAATTTTTTTATTTTCTTTATCGTGAAAGCATTTGCCAGAGATCACAGTAAAAAGTTTAATATAAGTGATATATTTTGATACATTCACTTTTAAGTTCTGTTTAGTAATAGTGTTAGCTATTTATTCTTGATTCTAATCTAAGAAGACTTTTTGTGCACTTAATCTCTGAAGTAACAGATTCCCTGCCACATAGAATAGAACTGTAAGTCCTGCATCATATTGTCGTGTGACAAGCATTGCTCAGTGAAATAGTTAAAATTGATAGCTAGTTGTAACTAGCTGTTTTCATAGCATCCAGTATTGATTTCCTGGTTGTTGTTTCACTTTCAGGATGAAGATGATATGGAGAAAGAAAATGACAGTTTAAAGAGGCAAAGAAAACCAGGTAGGACGTATGTTACATTAACATGAATAGTGATTAAGGCTGAGATGAAAAATTCTGAGAAAACAGGCAAAAGTTTTGGCAAAAGTACATTGCTGTGGTCCAGTAGTCTAAAGTTCTCTGGTTCATTGGGCATTAATCATAGTGGTTTGATCTGTTGAGCTCCATGTGAAAGTTTAAGTGTCTATTAACACTAACATCATAGGCTCTGGAAAAAAATTGATGGAAGGTTGGGACCTAAAACGACCTAAAAATCATTTTTAAAAAAATCTAAGCATAATGTAGAAAACTTAGGAAACAAGACATCCTAAGGAGCTATGTCTGAGGTTGTCTGGTTTGTGAATTTCGGATTTATAAGTCACAAACATACACTAAGTTGTAGACAAACTTTCTGGCCCCAAATTAAATGCAGAAAATGTGTTTAAGGAAATGAAAACAAGAGGGGAAATATTTACTTTTGTGTGTTTACAAACTTCATGTGGCTAAAATAAAGTTTAAAATATTTATGTGCAGATTAATGCTGGACATTTTATACTCAGTAAATTGAACCTGGTGTAGGAAATTTTGTAGAACGGGTGTGTAGAATGTAACATTAATTGCGTTGCTTTCAAACAGGAAATGCTTATTTGGCAAGAAAGAAAATGAAGGAGGGAGAAGATGATATATTTATAGAGAATTATAAACGCTTGGAGAGGGAGACAACAGGTAGGTTATATAACCTGTTTTATGAAGTAGTAACACTTTTAACCTTAACATCACTGATAATAAGGAGATTAAGGTGGAAATGATCTATTGAATGAGAAAGTTTTGAACATTTGTTCAGAAGCCAGATATTTGAGCCTTTGTTGAGTGAGAGATAAGGCACTCTAAATATCTGAAGGCTAATCAGTCCAAATGCCTTGGAGTGTTGGGTGACAACTTCTGTTGAAACACCAGTTTCACTATTTAAGGTGTGGAGCAAGTTGTGACACAGTACAACACTAGTCTGTATTTAACTGTGAATGTTTAACAGTCCTCTCTGTCTAAAACACTGATATAATCGATTCTACCTGCAGGTGGGGTACGAGATATCACTCAGTTCGACCTAGCAAAGAAGCAGATCAAAGAAGCAAAGGTAAATGTTGCTGTTGGAGTCAGAGGTCAGAACAAGGTCAGTGCCCTGGCTAAGGACTTGGCCCGTCAGTTCAGCGGGGAAGCAGAAGCACCTAAAAAACAGGCAAGTAAACAAACAACATTAAAATATATTAGAAGCCTCTAATAAAGTATTGCAACCAATGTTACTGTTGGCTGATTATAAGTAGAAACTTTGTGGAATTATTAGAACCAGTTATTAGAGGACAACATCAGAGAATATTGTCTTTTTGTGGGTGGAAGACTATTAGTAGAAGTTAGCCATAACTATACTCAAATTATGGTATTATAGCTTCTGGGTATACAGAGTACATTTTGTAAACATATCCCCCCTGAGCTCTCCTATTGGGTAGATATGAGTAAAATTGAGGCGTTACTTTTGCAAAACATTAACTGTTTTGTATGGATATTTTCAGTGTGATTATTTTCAGCATGTACACACTGAGTTTATTTACATCTTTCAAATAAAAGCAAGCCACCTGACCATGGGTAAGGCAGTGCACTCTAAGGGGTGTTACTTCTGTAAGATGAAGTTGTCTGTTAAATTTTTTGCACTTTGTACAGAGTAAAGTAAAAAGTCTGATAATTAAGTGCCCCGTCAGTTAGTTTATACATATAATGTGGTCAGTGTGATTACCTTTGACAGACTAAAGCGAGTCGCCTGATCATGGGTCAGGCAGTGCCTGCTGAGGTATGCTACTTCTGTAAGGACAAGGTATACGTAGTGGAGAGGCACACTGCTGAGGGATTGTTCTTTCACAGAGGGTGTCTCAAGTGTGACTACTGTGGCTCTGGCCTCAGGATAGGTGGCTATGCCTTTCAGAGAACTGAGACTGGAGAGGGTAAGTCAATTCTAATGCCGGTAGTAATATACACTTTGTGGTCATGGCAAAGCTCTCATATCTTGTAAAAATATGTAAAATAAATAAATAAATAAATAAATAAATAAATAAACCGCAATCAATTGTGTTAAATATTGTTCATGTTGAAATAAAGTTAAACTTGACATCTAGTACAAATAGGTGTTTCAAAATAAGTTCTTTCCTAATATTTACTATACCTGTATTTTCTGTCTTTATCATTTCCTTCCATTATTACCGACTTTCACAAGACACGTATACAATCAGTTGATTTGGTACTGATTGTCACCACTTGCAATTCTAGTCATAGGCTCCATTTGAAAATGTTTCATACAATGGTCACTTTCCATGAAGATGTTTCTTGCAGTGTCTCATTCTTTAAAGGCTAATCTGCATCATACTATGATCGATATATATAATTTTGTGCCAGGGTGTAGCATCTGGACCAGTGTTCACTCTATATTTAATTTGTTTTTATCCAGCAAAATTCTACTGCTTCCAACATCACGGCATGTCCCGCCGACCCATGCGAGCACGAAAGAGAAGTTTCGGAGACAAAGAACTTATGCAAAAACTCTTACCAGTATTAAGTCCAGAAAAGCCGCCCGTCATTTCAAACATTCCACCCGACAAGCCAGCTGAATCTCTGACACCTGATTCTAATCGGCTACGCCCACCACCGATAGCGACACCTGATAATATTGATGGGGACAAGAACAAAACTCCGGAGAGGATCGAGTTTGAGCCAGAGAGTGAGTACGAGGAGAGTGAACTGGAGCAGACGGCACATAATCTGAGCAGCAGTCTCCTGGATATAGAGGATGAGGTCGACAGTGACTCCGAGTAAGTATGCAATAAATACTTCCAACAACAGTGTTAAATGTGTTATAGTCTGGATTGCACATTACCTGAGTTGCTGTCTTCTGTGTGGGGGATGGGGGAGACAGTAAAGCAGATTAAGGATGCAATATAAAGCTTAACCAACAGTGTCAAATGTATGATAATCTGGATTGCACACTTTGAGTGGCTGGGGGAGACATTGACAAGGTGTAAGTATGCAGTGGTATTAAATGTGTAATAATCTGGACTACTCACTGCAGGGCCAGCAGTCTTCTGGTTGTGATGGATGAGGTGACAGCAACTCGACGAGAAAGTGTAGTGTCTTATATATTGAGAGTATGTGTGACTCTAGTAAGTGTAATATTTCCAAGTAAGTCTAAGATACATGGTTGTGTTAATGGTATTATATATGTGATTATCTGCAAACCACACAGCCTTAGTAGCAGTTGCAGGACAAGGGAGATAGTGACTTAGTGAAATATAAAAGGAGATATGTATAATCACAGTTTTAAACATGTGATAGTCAGCTGGATGTTTTGGATGTGACCGTGATTAGGTGGAAATGGTGAAGTGTAAAAGTGTGTGTGTGACTCTAAATAAGATGTAGGTGTAATGTTGCAAGATTGAGGAGAGAGTAGTCATCTGCTAGGAGAACAGCTTTCAAGTAAATAGGTGACTGTGACTGAGTGTATGGCTAAGTGAGTGTGTGACTAAGTGAGAGTGTGACTGAGCGTGTGACTAAGTGAGAGTGTGACTGAGTGTGGGACTGAGTGAGTGTGGTTGAGTGTGTGGCTGAGTGAGACAGGGTTCAACTGAGTGAGTGTGTGACTGAACGAGTGTATTACTGAGTGTGACTGAGTATGTGGCTGAGTGAGAGTGTGACTGAGTGTTCAACCGAGTGAATGCATGACTGAGATAGTGTGTTACTGGGGGAGTGAGGTTGAGTGAGTACAAATAGCTGTGTGACTGAGCTGGTATGTGACTTGAGTGTGTGAAGTGTGCTTTTGTGCACATGTGTGCATGCTAGCCAGTATGCGTGGAGAAGTTCTAGAAGTTTTCTCACAAGTGTGTAGTTTACCGGGGGTGAGGGATGAAGTTTCTCTTGACACAGGGTAAGTGTTATTGCAAGGGCATGAAATGCTTAAAACATTGACATGATGACTTTGAGGTTAGTTCTGTAAATAGTTGTTGGGTTCATTGTGAGGTAGAGTGGGTATAACTGAGAAATCATTCTTATTGAAAAGTTAACTGCTGATGAGAAATATTATGTCGCAGTAATAGACAACATTTATTTTATGCCAGATTGAAAATAAAATTGATTATTAAAATGCATATAATTAATGTCATTATTAATTCAAACATGAATATTTCAGTTTGACTGTATTTTCAACATGCCTTTAATTTTGAGAAGTTATTTTATTTTTATAGCACATTTTACTTTTTTGGTGGAGATCCAAACTGTTGCATTAGGTAAAATGATGTTTTAACCATTTTGCTAATATTTCAATGTTATTTTGTTTTATATTAATTATAAAATCTATGTTTGTCAAAGCTATAAAGTATGACACAATTTAATTATTGAGATAATATGCTGATTTAGCAGTAAGTAGTATTTTACATACTTTTTACTGGTGCTGTTTTCTTAGTTAAAGTAACTAATTTTCTCGTAATAATATCGCACCTTGTTCACAAATTATATAAAACAAATTTTCTGTCCTGTTGACCCATATTTACGGTATATTGTGTTGTAATAAATAAGTAGTTATTTTTATTTGTATAACTTGTCTTTCACATTTCTTCCTGTATAACAGGGACGTCCTTCTGCATATGTAAGTTAATGATGCGGGCACAAAAAAAAAAAAATCCTTTTGACAAAAGTTTATTGTTTTTAATGCATTTGTTTTTTTATCACATAACTTATCAACTTATTTGTTTGCAGTTGATATACTAATTATAGTTTACACTGAATTTATACACAACATTTTTTTTTCTTTTGTTATAATTCTTTCATAATAACCTCATTTTGTACAGATGTCTTTCTAGCAAGTAGAATTATAAGGTACTGTTTTGTACATTAAGTATTCTTTATTGTGTAATTTTTTTGCGATTATTTCACTGGGAGTTAAATTGTAGCAGTGACACAGTTTTTCTATATTTACTTATTGCTATCCAATTTATAGTTAAATTGTTGTTTTGCTTTACTGTATCTGTAATTACTGAATTAACTTATCTTGTATGCTTTTCGAGTTGCAGAAAGGGTTACGTACAAGTTAAGCCTGGTTCTCTGGTTCATTGTGTTAAATAGTCATGATTTAATTGGATTTATATCAAGAGCTTATTTAAAGATACAGCAAGTTCTTTTCAACATCTTTATTGTTGAATATAGTGTTAATTTTGGCTCAGATGATGTATTTACAAATTACTATTTGATATTCACTTGAATTTCTTTCTGAAGAGCAGCAGTGTATTTTTTTTATCACAACTAGAGAGACTAATAATGTCATGGTAAATTTTATAAAGTTTTGGGCATTGGACCAAAAAATTTTAATATGTGATAATATTGGTACTTTTGCATCAGGATATAATGAATGGCATTTTTATGCTCATGTGCGAACATCAATCTTTCCATGAAATGATTGGAATGTGCCCAGTGATAACATTCTCAGAGGTCTACAAATTTCTGCAACAATGTTTTTTTTTCTCAAATACAATTTCTATAAAAGGTGACATTACAGTGTGATGATTCAATAGTTAACCAAAAATATTTCTTATAGCTGCCAATTAGCCAATTCACATTAGCCCTGCTAATAAGACACTACCAGGAGTTTTCACCAATGGTGTTGTATAACTCATGACCTGTTGACCCCCATCAGTTATTCATCAGACACCTTTTAAAGACCATTTAACACAAGCCTGTTTATCCATTTGTACTTTCTGGATTATACAGTCTGAAAAGCATATGATCAAAATCAGTGTCGCTATCATCGTGTTAGTCTGTATGGAGTTTGTAGCGAGTATAAGTAGGCATATAACTTAATTGGACTTTTCCTGTAAAATTCAAGTTAGCCAAAACAGTTTGAAGTGCCATATTTAAAAATATATAGTTAATAAACAATAAATATATGGTTAATATATATAATTAATTAATTTTAATTAATAATAAAAAAAAATATAGTTAATAAACAATGTAAGGCAGCATTTTATAAATAATGTTAAATCTTTTTAAGAAAGAGTCAGGATAATTTGTACTTAATACCAAGGTGTCATACTATTTTTACAGAGCCCCTATTAGGAGATGGTGATTTTATTTCAGTGTATACCAACTTGTGTTCATGAGATCTTGTGATCATGATTTAATTACTTCATTACCGGGGCATTGTGTTGTTATCATCATCATATCTTAATGGCCTGACTGGATTTTTTGAGCAGGACTTTTAATGTTGCTCACCAGATGATGTTATAATGAGAGGATCTAGTCATTACAACAACATAATGTAAAAAACATATAATGTAGTGAGCACCATATATTCTGGTGATCACAACAAAATAAATCTTGAGCAAATAATTTGGTAATTAACTTTCTCGTGAGCACCAGCTGATGTAGTGATCATGACAAAATAAGTGCTGAGCACCACATCAGCTAATGGTCGTATCTACTGAAAATTAGAAAAAACAACTGGCAACACCCCTTGGAAAAAATTTCATACATAAATATTATCATTGGCTTCTTAAATATATTTTCTTGAAACAAAACACATTAAACAGTTCAATGCCAGCTCTATGTTACAAAAGCTAAATATAATCACCATGGCACCTGAATCACCACTGAAATAAAATCACCATCTCCTAGCAATAATTAGTTTGTGTGTGAAACTAACTTAAACTTTAATGTGGATTATCATAAAATACATGTCTGTTTTTCATAATTCTTGCCATTTGTTGGCTATGTATGTTAAAAGTACCTGCTGAATATAAAGTGAACCCTCATGGCTCGGCAATATTTCAGTTGTTGGAGATGCAACACCAATCTCTATATAAATAGGTTTAATTCATGACCCACCAAACAAAAATAGCAAATTCTTCATTTTAAAGCTTTAAAAATTGTCCAAGAAATACCATCAGCAGTCAGTTTAGTGCTTGGAGGTTTATTTATACATTCTTCATTCTTCATAAAAATTATTATACCACCAGTGTTTTTCTTGCCAACTATTTACAGCTTTCCCGTATCCATGGATTACTGTTTCTGTTATTTTTGGGCAGGTTGCGTGAAAAAAAGCCTCTTAGATTGATGTGTTTGAAGTCTGTCTGTCTGTTAACATTTTGGTTTCCAGACTTTAACTCGAACATGCTTCCGTGGATTGATTTAAAACTTCACAGGGCAGTAGTTCACCACCTAGGCTAGGTTGCTTTCGAAGTTGGTGCCATTTAAAGAAGTATTTCAAACTTTCAAATCTAAAAAAGTGGAAGGACAGAACCCAGAACTATTCTGATATGTCCAGGACCAATATCACAGCTATCATGTTGTATACATCTGGCATACATCCATCCTGTAGACATGGCAAGTACTTATGTGTTACCATCCCTGATACTGATTGCGCAACCCACCTTTTGGGGTCTACAACCACAGTTTCTTGTTATTATTTCTTTACAATATTTTATTTTCACTGCAGTTCTGAGGAGGATGACGCTGATTGGTCAGGAGAGGATTTGTCAGACAATGACAGGAGCTGGGCAGAACTCGCACGCAGTTACAGCAAGCAACTGAAGAAGAGGCTGAAGCGAGAAGAGCGGGAGTATGGGGATGACAGCGACTCGGACACACCTACAATAGGTGCCAGTGATGCCGACTATGAGACTGATACAGAGACTGAGGAGTATGAAAATGGTAAAGGGGCCTGGGTGTAAAAATGCTAATGTATCTGAGTCATTTATTATCATCTCTCAAAATGAACAAATCTGGTTCTGGTTTCATCTTTGGTTGCTTAAGCCCAAGGATAGGGCATAATCAAACCAGTGAAGAGGCTTCCAATATCACATTCTGGCCATTGCACATATCAAATAGTGTTGGTTCCATCCTTAGATCTATTTACTGTAATTTGTTAGCTTCAATATAGGACAGGAAAGTAGGCACTTTTGAAAATGGTTTAATGTAGCCCTGGTTATTTAAGATATTATCCAGTAGTTCAGGCAAATGACATTTTCCACCATTATGCATGGAGAAACTTTTTATATTTTCAATGAAATATTTATATCTGTAAAATATTATGTTTTCCAGCCCGTTCTGGTCTGGGAATAAGATGCCGTGACATCCCAGCCCTCAAACTGAGCACGCCTAAGGACATGTCCTCTCATTCACCGCAAAAAGATGCCAAGTCACCCGCCTCGGAGGAAATCAAGCAGAGTCGCCTCTCTTTCTTCAGTGCACCTTCGCAACCTGTCAGGATCGACCCATGGTCCTTTCTAGGATTGTCCAAGACTGCACCACCAAAACTGGATGATATGACTGAAACTTTAGGTAACGGCAAAGAGGATATTATCGTCACAGAAGATGTGAAAGGTGATGATTTTTTTGGTGAAGATGAGGTGATTGCATTTGATAAGAATGAGGTTCTAGCCCAGGAGTTGTCATTTAGTGAGAGCAGCAGTGGAGGTGAGGAGCTTCCACTAGATGAAGTCCAAGCTTTACAGGAAGAGTACATCAGGTGTCTGGCTGAAGAGCTTGAGAGTGAAAGTAATAGTGTAGAGGAGGAGGAGGTTCAATTGGTGCAAGACAGAGAGCACATAAATATAGATACAAACAGGGAAGAGAATCTAGACATATATAGGGATCTGAATACAGATCTGCAATTGAAGGCTAGTAGTGACAATATGAACACTGATTTCAAAGTGAATGGATCTGAAATGGATACAAATCAGGCTACGTCTCCCCCTCAGACTCTGAATAGGCTCAAGAGCAGTGAGTTTGACATGAGTGAGGAAGAATTACAGAAGAGGAGGGAGGAGAAACAACGTAGAATGAATCGTTGTGATGAGGTCAGCGCTGGAGTAGCAGGAGTTAAGCAGCTTAGTCTGCCGGTAGTGTGCCTGGATGAAGGATCTTATGACACAACTTCGCTATTAGAGACAGAGGGTGTGGCGTCCTCGTATTTGAATGAGCCAATGGCAAGGCCTGATTCATTGGGGTCACAAGAAATGTTGGAGAGGTTTAATTTAGACAGTAATAAGGATATATATACAGTAGATGATTTAGTGAGATATGGCCTTATCAAAGATATAGCCGTCTCAAAAGCCCAGTCAGAAATCAATTTGAGTCCAGGTAGGACTGGTGAATACAGTAAAAGCTTGGCGGCTTCTTCCTCCGTGTCTTCTAGTCATTTGCCAACTACCACCACCACATCAAGTGTTCAGAAGTCAGTACATCAACGTCTGGCAGAGAGGGAACCAGGTTCTCCTCGAGACCCAGAGGTACAAAGAAACAGACTCTCCTTCTTTGATAACCCCACAGAACCGGTGAGGATCGACCCCACCTCCTTCTTGGGTATTGGAGAGGGGGGTAAGGATGGATCTAGTACTCCATTAGAACAGACTGAAACAAGTGAACTGACAGGGCAGCAGAAAATAGACATATGCCTGGCTGACCTCTCAGGGAATCAGGAGTCAAAGGACACTGGGATTAATTCAGAAATAGTAACTGAAAGCCAGAAAGTGGCTGTTGAAGTACCTACTGAGATTATGCATATTGACACAAAAAGTGCTGCAGTGTGTGATAGTAGTGTTAGTGTTGTAGAAAACAGTAATATTGCTCAAACAAAAGACAGCACTGTAGCAGTTGATATAGATATATGTGATAGTTTAAGCGAAACTCAAATGATAGTTTTAGAAAATCTCAAAGAGTTAAATGATACTTTAAGTGAAGGAAACGACTTGTCAGCTCTTGTTTCGGATAATGTTAATCAGTTGTCTTCTGATGATACTTTGTTGGTTCAAAACACAGAAGGCATTGCTTTTGATTTGCCGGAAGAATTGAGTAATGAAAATAATGTTATAGTGACTTCAGACAGTTTTAATGAAGATATTAAAAACCAGACATTAACTGAAGATGCCTGTGAAAGAGACAAGAGTTCTTCCAGTGAATCAGACACAAAATTTGACACTATAAAACGTAGAAAACAGAGTGCAAACAAACCTGTACAAGGAGAAAAATATACATTAAGTAGTAAACATCCTGATGCACCCACAACTAAAACACAATCACAAGAAACTGACCTAGGAAACCTCAAAGTGTCGGGCATTACTACATCAGAAAGTAGTGACTTCCCTTCTAAGGACACTGAGAGAAGAGATTCTGAAGATAAATCTGGTGTTGTGATGACATCCAGTTTCTACAGTGAAGGAATGAGTAGCCATACAAGTCATATCGCAGATTCCGCACCACTAGCAAGTCTCGACTTTGAGATGGAAATGACATCGGGAACAGAAACCGATTTGGACCAGCAGCAGACGCCTTGTTTACCCCGTAAAATATTGCAGGAGGGTGACTTAACAAATGTAGAGACGACCGAAGGACTAAGTCCTCAGAGACTACAGTCTGAGACTTCTGGGAGTGTAGAGGAAAGGAGCAAGGCAGAGCTGGAACAGGATGCAATTAGACGCATTGATGAGCTCCTTCTCAGTTACGAACAGTCCAAAGAGACCAAAATAGACTTCCCGATGAGTGAATCTAGTCAACAAACTGACAAGACCAATACTATAACCAAATGGTTGCGAGATACCATTAATCCATCCATCAGTCCAATTTCTAAGCGATCTGCAAATGAATTAGAGTTTAGTAGTAGTAAACCCAATGATAACATGACAAACGATGACTCAGCAAGTTTGCCATATGTCAGTTTTAATACTGAGCCCTCATGTTCTGTAGAGTATGAAAGCTTTGGCACACCAAGTGCTGCCGATGCAGCCTTTATAGAGAGTGTTAATAAAGGTGAACTGTCACTTAATGTACGAGAAACAGACATTGGTGTATCAGATGACATTTCAACCAAGGATTCTGACACAGTTAATCTTGAAGGAGTTCCTGTGAGAGAGACGGACATTCTGAATGATAGTATTGGTTCTGGCGAGGAACAGTTAAAGTATTCTGTAGCAGATCAAGAGGAACACAATGCAACCAACACTAGTGTAGTTGAGTTCAAGGTGAGTGATGACGAAGGGGATCATTCCTTTAAGGTTGATGAAAAGTTTATAAGCACCAGGGATAGAAAGAAGAAAAAAATGAAAGTATCTCATTCAGCATCTTCTGATTTCACAATTTCAACCCCGTCTGGGTCAGTAGAATCTACTAGTACAGCAGCCGAGCTGCAGTCGGCTCAGCCGTCCAGTGTGCCTCTGACTGCAAGTACTACTGGCGACAGCTTCTCTGCAGTCAAAATGTCTGCCACTCTGCCCATAGATGAGGATAATATCTCCTTCAGTGACATTGCTCTGGCATATCAAAGGGACAATAACAGTGCTTCACTGGAGAAGCTAGTCAATCAGAATGAGGACAGTTCTGGAGAAGTGACATCCAACGATTTATCTAGTCTGGATAAAGAAGACAATGCACATGTGGTTGAAAAGGAGACACCAGTGACTGAACATAGATCAGAACCAATGGACATTCCCTCATCTCATGGTAAAGCAGAGGCTTTAGAGGCAGAGACGATAACTCTGAAAGCAGAGGAAGATCTGGTGTTTTCCTTTGATAATGTCATGGACAAAGAGAGTGGGTATGCTGACCACAATTCTAGTATTCCTTTCCTCAGTACTTCAGCTCCATCCAGTGTTCATCCATTTCAGTTGTATAATGGTGATAAAACAAACGGCTTGTCTATCGGCACAAGTTTTGAAGAGATCCACACTAAAACACCAGATAAACCAAAACGGGTCACCTCCTCAGCAACCGATGACAGCTTTTATTATACACCTGAAGTGAGTGGAATTGAACCTATGGACATCACTGAGAATGGCACCCCTAATTCACCTGCCCCAAGTACACGTACAGTGAAAAGTGATTCCACTATTTTAGACGATCGTAGAACTGAACTTCGTAAAACAGACTCATCTGGACTGTCACAGTCTCCCACTAGTTCAATAGTCGATGCCAAGCGTAAGTTCTTCTGTGAAACTTCTCAGCCCGTCAGAATTGACCATTTTAAAATGTTTGAGAAAGAGAGGAAACCCATTTTGAACACACCGGAACCTAGAGGTGTTGTAAAGGGCTGGAAGTCACTGGACACTTCAACAACAACCACTTCAACAAGCATTAGTGCAGCAGTTCCCCAGTCAAATATTCTTGTAGGAAACGGCGAGAAGTTCTTTACACCTGCTACATCAGTTAAATCAAAACCAGTAAAATCTGATAATGGTGTGGATTTGGAAGGTTTCAAACGACCCAAAGAAGTTTCTAGAAGGATAATCAGTGAGGATGCAGAAGAAAGAAGAGCTGGTAAGTCAGTTGCTAGGGAGCTGTCTCTAGAAGAAAAAAAGAAAATATTCGATCAAGAACGGGAAAAGGCAAGACAGGAAGCAAGAGAGCGGGCTCGGATGCTGAGTGATGAAGAATTGGGTGTCAAGCCAGTATACACGCCCAGAAAAGGATCGTTCAAAGAGACAAAAACTGTTGATGGAGTAAAAAGTTTAGAGGGGAAGAATGAAGAGGCTTCTGAAACAAAACCCACGTCAACCAAGTCATATACCTCACAGGTGTCGAAAGAGAGTGGGGCAAGTGTCGGGAAATCTGATGCTTCTGATCCAAGTCCATCATCTGGGAGGAAGGGAAAAGGAATGAAAGTATTCCAGAAAACCCAGAAATCACCCAAAATGGACAAAAAAGTTAAAAAGAAAAATGACGAAGAAAAGGACCAAGACAGTGGCAAAAAGGAGAAGCGAAAGTCTCTACTCCAGAAACTCCTGCCTTCAAAGAGTTTGGAGAAGAAGGAGAAATCCAGCTCCAAGAGCCCTATGTTACCTACTGCGTATAATGGTGACAGAGGCACCGCTGCCACATCACAGGCAGGAGCCAAACCAGCGGAAAGTGAGGGAAAATCTAAAGGAATAATTTTCAGGAGTAAGAAGAGTAAGTCACTAGAGCGGGAGAGGAAAGCACTATCAATGGAGGAAGGGAAGAGAGAAAGTCTCTACAAAGAACTGGCCCCAATGTTCCATCAGGTGAGGATATGGATGTTGGTTGTTTACGTTATATTTTAGCCAAACTTTCACATTACCAAAATTAAAAGTATGATACATATATTTGGTGAATTCTTTTCTCCTCTCACTTTCAGTGTAATCGTAGTTTTTATGTCAGCTGACTTGTCAGTCAGCTGACATTATGGCATCACTCTGCGGCGTCCGCGTCTGTGTACGCGTCCGCGTGACAAACTTCTTCTCCAAAACTACAAGACCCAAAGACATGCTGTTTTTTTTAAAAGATACCTTAACTATCGAGGATGATAAATCGTAAAATTCATGCAGATCTGTCTGTTCGTCTGTTTGCCAGAGCCATTACAAGTGAGGTACCCCCACCCAAATTGTGAAAATTTCAACACTTGATCACAATTTTCTCATTCACTATTTCGGGGATTTTTCTCATATCTTGCATAGATGTAATAGGCCACTAGTAGAGTACCTTGTGTGAATATAAGACCTGGATCTGTCTTAATTTTTTTTTTATTAATTTTTAAAATAATTTTTAATGCAATAAAATTCATGAAATCATGCGCTAAATCAATTATAACTTGAAAAGTATTGCATTTAGAGCATTTTATTAAAATATGTTATTCAGCTACTTTTTCCATAGCTACAACATGGTGAGTAACTTGGGTGTCTATCTCAATAGCTAAGTGAGTAATAGCTACTTTTGGACTTTTCAGTAACTTCCATCATGAGTAAAATCACTTGTAACTTGAAAACTATTGCATTTAGAGAATTTTGTGTAAGTATGTTATTCAGCTACTTTTGGGTCAGCTATAACATAGTAAAATTTCAGACCTGTAGCTCATGGCATAGCTGAGTAATAGCTACTTTTAGGTTATCACTGTAGCGTAAATCACTTATAACTTCAAAAGTATTGTATTTAGAGTATTTAGTTTCATATGCTATTCACCTACTTTTGGGTCAGCTATAACATAGTAAAATTTCAGACCTGTAGCTCATTGCATAGCTGAGTAATAGCTACTTTCAGGTTATCATTGTTGAGTAAATCACTTATAACTTGAAAACTATTGCATTTACAGTAATTTGTTTGTATATGTTATTCAACTACTTTTGGGTCAGCTATAACATAGTAAAATTTCAGACCTGTAGTTCATGGCATAGCTGAGTAATAGCTACTTTCAGGTTATCACTGTTGAGTAAATCACTTATAACTTGAAAACTATTGCATTTACAGTAATTTGTTTGTATATGTTATTCAGCTACTTTTGGGTCAGCTATAACATAGTAAAATTTCAGACCTGTAGCTCATTGCATAGCTGAGTAATAGCTACTTTCAGGTTATCACTGTTGAGTAAATCACTTATAACTTGAAAACTATTGCATTCACAGTAATTTGTTTGTATATGTTATTCAGCTACTTTTGGGCCAGCTATAACATAGTAAAATTTCAGACCTGTAGCTCATGGCATAGCTGAGTAATAGCTACTTTTAGGTTATCACTGTTGAGTAAATCACTTATAATTTGAAAATTATTGTATTTAGAGAATTTAGTTTCATATGTTATTCACCTATTTTGGGGTAAGCTATACCATGGTAAAATTCCAGACCAATGGCTCATTGCTTAGCTGAGTAATAGCTACTTTGAGGTTCTTACTCAACACTAAATCATTTATAACTTGAAAAGTATTGCATTTAGAGCATTTTATTTAAATATGTTATTCAGCTACTTTTTCCATAGCTACAATATGGTGAGTAACTTAGGTGTCTATCTCAATAGCTAAGTGAGTAATAGCTACTTTTGGACTTTTCAGTAACTTACATCATGAGTAAAATCACTTGTAACTTGAAAACTATTGCATTTACAATAATTTGTTTGTATATGTTATTCAGCTACTTTTGGGTCAGCTATAACATAGTAAAATTTTAAACCTGTAGCTCATGGCATAGCTGAGTAATAGCTACTTTCAGGTTATCACTGTTGAGTAAATCACTTATAACTTCAAAAGTATTGCATTTAGAGTATTTAGTTGTATCCACCGGACAGCAGGATATGTTCCTCATTATAAAATCTTGACTGCAAATATTTGGGTCCTCATTTTGAAAAAAAAACAAAAAACAACATGGCCGCCACAGGTGTTTCTTTATCAGTCATGAAAAGTGGTTATAGGTCGCTTATTATCGGTCCTAGAGGTTTGGGATGGTAAACCAACATATAGGAAATCATTGGCCTGGATTCTTTTGGTGTGGTCGGATTTGACCTTGGACCCCTCTTTCAAGGTCAAACGAGGATAGCCACACTTAAATGTGCTTAGAGGGTTGGGATGATAGAACAACCTATAGGAAATCACGGGCTGGATATCTTTTGGTGTGGTCAGATATGACCTTGGATCCCTCCTTCAAGGTCAAATGAGGATACCCAAACTTAAAAGTGCTTATAACACGCCTATTATTGGTCCTAGAGGTTTGGGATGGTAAACCAACGTAAAAGAAATCATGGGCTGGGAATCTTTTGGTATTGTCGGATTTGACCTTGGACCCCTCCTTCAAGGTCAAACGAGGATGGCCAAACTGAAAAATGTTTTTAAGTCGCTTATTATTGGTTCTAGAGGTTTGGGATGGTGAACCAACCTGTAGGAAATCATGGGCCTGGATTCTTTTGGTGTGGTTGGATTTGACCTTGGACCTCTCTTTCAAGGTCAAACAAAAATAGCCAAACTTAAAAGTGGTTATAACTTGCTTATTATTGGTCCTAGAGATTTGGGATGGTAAACCAACCTATAGGAAATCATGGGCCTGGATTCTTTTGGTGTAGTCGGATTTGACCGTGGACCCCTCTTTCAAGGTCAAAAGAGGGTAGCCAAACTTAAAAGTGCTTATAGCTTGCTTATTATTGGTCCTAGAGATTTGGGATGGTAAACCAACCTATACGAAATCACGGGCCTGGATTCTTTTGGTGTGGTCGGATTTGACCTTGGACCCCTCCTTCAAGGTCAAACAAAAATAGCCAAACTTAAAATTGCTTATAACTTGCTTATTATTGGTCCTAGAGGTTTGGGATGGAAAACCAACCTCTAGGAAATCATGGGCTGAGAATCTTTTGGTGTGGTCGGATTTCACCTTGAAACCCTCCTTCAAGGTCAAACGAGGATAGCTAAACTTAAAAGTGCTTATACCTCGCTTATTATTAGTTCTAGAGGTTTGGAACGGAAAACCAACCTATAGGAAATAATGGGCTAGGAATCTTTTGATGTGATCACATTTGACCTTTGGCCCCTCTTTGAAGGTCAAATGAGGAAAGCCAAAATTAACAGCGCTTATATCTCGCTTATTTGTGTTCCTAAAGGTTTGCAATGTCACACCAACCCATAGGAATCATGGGCTAAGAATCTTTTGACAAGGTCAGATTTCACCTTGAGCTCCAAGGTTAAGCATGTTTTAATGGCTTTTGTGAGTTTTCTGGTGGATACAATTTGCATCAGTTCTCCGATGCTATAGGTCTAGTTTCAGTGTGTTATTCACATATTTTGGGGTCAGCTATAACATAGTAAAATTAAAACTATTGCATTTGCAATATTTTCTTTAAATATGTTTTTAACTTACTTTTTACACCTTAACAGTTACCTTCTTAGTTTTCTTCCAAACACCATTTCCAGGGCACAACTTTTGTGTTTTTTTCTTCTGTCACTTCTACTCTGAAACTCAAAACACACAGTCAGCTGACACAGAGCCCGTTCACGGGCACTGATTGCTTGTTTATTAAGTAGTTAAATATCTTTTTTAGTTTATTAATTTTACATTATTTGAACAAAGTTTGCACATCTCAGTCTGTATGGTGAACAGATGTTTTAATAAAAAATTTTAAATAATGTTATCATTTCTGCTTATTTCTTTACTTGTAACATTTACCTTAGCCAAGAAGGTTATGCAATTAGTGGTGTGCATTTGTCTGTTTGATGTTTGTTTGCAAAGTAACTTGAAAAAAAGTTGTTAACAGATGTTGGTGCAACTTTTAAGAAATGAAGACAATAGAACAAAGAACACATGCTTAAATTTTGATGGTGATCTGGATCACTGTCTGGAGCCGGAAGTTTTTGTCCAGAATTTGTATCATTGCATGTAAAACCAATATTGGAAGTGCTGGGCCTTGACAGAGGTCTTTGCTATCCAAGTGCTCTTGTTATAAAATGTTGTCTCACTTCACTTTTTTTTCCTTACTTAAACAAACATTTTGAACAGGTAACATTTTATAAAGTAAAGTCATTCTTTTTGCCCAGTGGCTTCTATGGTTATTTGCATATTTCATGTTTCTGTAGCATAAATGGACTTTAAATTTAAAACAAATAAATTTGCTTGTTTATCGGTACTACTTCATTATAAAATACATAATGATACGGTAGTAGAACTGTACATTTTACAGTGTGTTAGAAAGGAAGTCTTTCTGAAACATGTACATGTGTATTTTTATATATATTCTAGTTTTCCTAACACAACTGTTTGATAGTTAACAAACATGTGATAGATAGTGCTCTCTTATTGCACTTGTGATGCCTGTAGTGCTGTTGTGTTTTTCCCTTGAGTATTTCCACTCACCTTCCCCAATTAATGTTGGTACCCATTTGTACTTTAGCAAAAGAGGGAAATGTGTGAAAAGTACCTTGTCCAGTGATTCAATCTTCATGTTCCAGCCAAGGCTCGAACCCAAGGTCTTCCTCTGTGATATCTGACAGCCTTATCCCTAAAACCACAGAAACTAGTAAAGAGTTTAAATTGAAATAGAAGTACTACATTTTAATCAGGTCTGTATCTAGGCCTTGAGACCAGATGTGCCTAAGGTATGTTATATCAGTAGTATAATACCTTTTGACTTGCATTTGGTTATCATTTCATCAGAATTATCCCAGTCCCACCTGAGGTAGTGAAAACACTTGTATATTTAAACTGAATCATATTTTCTCATGCAGGTGCTGGGAGGACCCGATGGCAGGCAGTCTGTGAGTGCGGTGAAGGCAAAGATAGAAACAGTGGCGCCACCACCAGCCAAAGCTCCATACACGGTACTAGAGCCACCCAAAGCCACAGGTTAGTGTACCAGATACTAGACAGTTCAGTACAATGCTTTTAAATACACTTTCTGTTTAAATGTATGGTATAATTTTGGATCTGAAGCTGCAGCTCAGTTTCTGAGTCAGATATAACAGTTGAAAGACCCCAGTTTTATATTCACTTGTAGTATACATCCACCTAAAGTTCATTGTTGCAGGAATTATAGTTAAAATCAGTAGCCCAACTCTGAGGTGTATGGTGCATCTGGAGTCCCTTCATTCTGAGTTAAATGTGATGCCCAAATAAATATACTGTCAAATCTGTCACAGTAAATGTGCTATATCAGTAAATGTATAGAAATTCTGAAACTTCCGTGGCATGCTGCTTGTCAGTATCCTGTGGCATTATGTGTTTTTTTTCCCTTTCTTTGTAACTAATATAAAGCTGCCCTGTGAATGTGTTACAGAGGACTTTGACACAGAGAGTGAGTTTGGTGACACCACCTCACTGAGAAGCTTCCAGGAATCAAACAATGTGACTGTAAGTCTGCTTTATCAGTTAAAATTCACAATGGTATGAAAAAATTAACACAGAGTAGATAGCCCTTATTTTATTACATTGAATTATGAAGAGTTTTACAAAATTTCTGATTTTTTGGCAAATTTAGGTCTTGAAAAGCTAAAGAAAATTAGGTGCCCAGAAGTTGGTATATTTCTATTACTTTGGTCAAAACATTAACTGTAACATTAAAGTTATTAAAGTATATTTTAAGTATTTACAAGCAGGTATGAGGTAGATTTCCACCAGTCATGTTCCGGCACAGTGGCTGCAATAATATCACACTTATACATGCAATACTGTGAATATTTATACAAATCTATCACTTAAAGTAATAGGGATTTTGTTTGGGGGTTAAAGTATTTTGTTAAAAAAGTAACTGTAACTGTCTTGTACTCAGGGATTGAGTGAGGAAGAACTGGGTAAGGTAATCAAGAAGCAGCAGAAAGCAGCCAAGAAAAGACAGAGAGAACAGGAACTTAGACGTCTGCACACTGCACAGGAAATACAGAGGTATAAGACATGTGACTAGGGGAGAAAAACATGTGACTAAGTATCTGTTTACAAAAGCCAATTCAGAGGGCTCTTAGGTATAGTAATTAACACACTCGCCTCCCAACTCTGAGGTTTGCAGTTCAAACCCCAGACCTTTTGTGCTAAAGTTGGTAGTTGTTTACCAATATCTGGCAGTTTAAAGTGCAGAATCTTGACTAACTACTATTTTTCGATTTAAAACTACTAGTCATGATATAACCTATACAATGTTTTGAAAGTGAAATTAAACCCAAATAAATTAAAGCAAAGCAAAAGCCAACTGAAATCTTGGTACCCCTGTTAATGTGTGTATCAACAAAAGTTAATATTAGTCAGACAAGTGTGACAGTTAATTAATTTTCACCCATGTTATTTAGGGAAATACACAATGCTTTAAATAGTTTACTACAAGTACCTCAAATTTGCTATACTTGGACTGTTTTTGAGAATCTAGCACCCTGTCACAGGCTTAAGATAAATAGAGTTTCATTGAGTAGACATCTTTGAATTAGTGAAATCCCTCATGAGTGTATTTCAGGCATAATCGGTGCGTTTGTGGTAAATTCAGTCTCCAATAAAATGTTAACATAATGGGTGTTAAGACAGTATGACAACATAATGCAACATTTAGTATTTGCACACACTATTTTGATGTGATTGTTTTGGAATGTAGAATTTTGCAGAAATACATTGTTTACATTTATAAGGGTTTTTTCTTGAGGAAAAAAATTAACTAGTTTGCAATCTCAAACTTAGTCTTTTACACCTGATGGATATTTCCAACATATATACAGTAGAACCTCTTAGGAGAGTAGCAATTAGGTCAGATAATATAGAAAGGCTAAAACAATGGCTTTCAATGGAGTTGGGAGAGTGGGTTTGAGGTCAGATAATTGAAAATTCAGCTAATAGAGGGTCGGATAATAGAGTTCCTACTATGTTTCTTTAGGAACTCGTATTTCTCATACAGGTTTAAAATACACGTTAAACTTTTTCAATTTTCAGACAACTGGAGGAGGTTGAGGTGAAGCAGAGGGAGATAGAGGAGCGGGGAGTGATCATAGAGAGAGCTCTGAGGGGCGATGGTCCAGGTAAGACTAGGCTCTTGTCTCTTACTACAGCAGTATCTGAATAGAACCTATAATATCTGACATTCTATCCAAACACTCTATAAACTCTGTTATTCCAGATTTGTATTTCCCCACTGTACTTGTTCTAAATACGTGTTCTTTTGTACAGCCGTTCTATTATTGGAACAAACTTCTACTCTCCCAGCAAGACTGCCTGTTAGAGGGTAAAATGTATGCTTAACTCAAATTACACCTGTGTTTTATACTAGGCTTATATCTGCTCTTAAGTTTCATATGCAGTCAAACAACTACAGATGGAAATGTGTTCAGTAGAATCCTTTTTCCAATGGAAATATATATCATGTACTTAGAGGGCCTTTTTCATTGAAAATTACTCTGGTCACAGGATTATTTCTTGTATAGCATTTGTATTTAGTTTTAACATATTTCTGGCCCCTGCAGATTTAACTTAACAGAGTTTAATTGTATCTTCTTTTTACCATGGATAATATGTTGAACTATTATAAAAGACTTCTTAAAAAGACAAGTGCTGAAAAAGAGGTTAAGGTCATCATTCGGTATAATGGACTAATAGTTGTGTCACTGGTGAACCCATATTGTGCATGTGAGATATATGGTGGAGATGTGTCAATAACAAATGTCTCTTTCAAAACATTGTCACAATTGCTCTAGTGCTTTGCTTTTTGATCAAAACTAGCATTAAAATAAACCTTTCAAATGTCATACTAAAGTTCATAAATAATAGCATCACATTTTTAATGATTTCCAAACCTAACATAGTGATGAGAACCAGTTACCAAAACTATTTAAATGGAGAATTTCCTCATTATCAGAATTTGTCTATTCCTTGATCCATAATCTTGAAGCAATGGCAGAGTCAGTCATGATACTAAGCTTACTTCTACAGTTCTGTATTACACATGTAGGAGTAGCCGCACTAAGTTGTAGGTGCATGATCTTGCTGTGTATGTGTGAAAATGTTACATAGAATTAGTATTTCCTTCAGAATTCAAGTGGTTTATTTTCCAAATAAACAAAGCTTAGTTTCCTAATAACTTCAATATGGAGCTATCTCAATGTCATTTATAAGAGTGATAATATTAAAACCTTGTGTGGGTTTCAATTAATTTTCCAAGGTATGTAGTTTACTAACATTTAGATTGATATTTGTATTATCATGTCCTGGTTCTTTACCCGGAATTGATTGTGCAATTATTTCAGAAAACCTGACATTCAGTTGTTTAAACAATCCTGCAACTGCACACCTTTTGAACTCAGTCGCCAGACTCTGGTAATAATCAAGATACAGTATGTTTACAACTTGCAAAGAGGGAAAAAAGTCAGATTTACTGATTGTGAAATGTACCACTTCCTGGGCTAAAAAGTCATTGAACTATGAGATTACTTTTATTTCCACTGGTGAACTGATATAGTCACAAAATTTTAAATTTTTCATAAATTGTCTGATTATTAGCATAACAGATTTTATTGGGATGTAAATTTTATATTAAACAATTACATGTCTCTTAGTCTAAGTTAATACAAGACTTTTTCCCGATTTGAGTGTTAATCTTCCTGTTGATGTTGCTATCTGTGTGTTACCATGCTGCGTTGCCAGATGCCAAACGCGATGAAAGTGAGCTGATGCAAGAGTGGTTTAACATTGTGCATGAAAAGAACGTTCTTGTCCGCTACGAATCTGAACTCATGGTTCAGTAAGTTGTCTTTGTGTTCTTTTACCTTCAATTAAAATTCCCAACTTGTATGTGTTGACTTCCCCTTTTTTCCTCACTATTTAAATGGGTGAAGAGTAGAGGTAGATGTTATGGTGGATCTCTGTATTTACTAATGGATTATCACGTGTTTGTATAACATTGTGTTCTGTAATATCTGTAAAATTGAGAGGAATGGTTTCTGTCAATGTATTTTGTGATGGTATATTAACTGTTGTAAAACATATTTAAAATTAATGTGGATTTCTTGTTTCATCTTCTAAATTCATAAAGTACCTTTAGTTTGGAACTTATTATCTTTCATTATTATTCAGCTAATTCATGGAGAAAGTTAATCTTCAGTAACCAGTCTTTCCTTGCAGAAATTGCTATTCAATTTATTGGGTTAATTTTCATTGTATGGTCTATATTAAAAATATACATTAAAATGATTGTTCTTTCACTAACTTTCTGTCAGTGGCTCTAAATTTATGTCATAATTTCTGTAAAACTTTATAAGCATGTTAAGATTAACATTGAGAACTTAATATATTACTTAACAATCCCTTACCTTTGCATATTAGTGTCACTACTCACCTGCTCATGTTTAACTTTTTAAATTTGAGAAATCCAACCATATAACTATGTATTGTAATACATTTCCCTTTTTGTTCAGTGCCCGAGAATTAGAGCTGGAAGATCGCCATGCCAGGTTAGAACAACAGTTGAGGGATCGAATGTCTATTGATGGTAAGAATGAACAGTCTCGGATTTCTAACATCCATTACAATGAGTAGCACCTCAATTTACCAAAATTCTGTCTCCTGAATCTCAAATTTCATTAACTTATTTACTCCTCATTTATATGATTTCTTATTTTTTATAAATACCTCTTTATACCATTATCTTCTATTATCCAAACATGTTGAGTTTTGTAACTTGTCTGGATAATAGAGGTTCTGTATATTGATATAACACATGCCTCTTCACAGTATAAGCCTGTACATATAGTATCTTTTACTTAGTCAATTCTGCCCTTTTATAAACTCCAATAACTTCGTAAAAGGGAGAGTTTATATAAAAAGATGAGATGTTTCAAGTTCTTATACAGTGGGCCCACACACTAATAAGCATGGGGACAGTGTGACATATGACAAAGTTTTTGGGTTATTATCTAAATAATAATGTTTATTCTTTCTTTGCAAAGTCTGTTCTTCTATTTAAAGAACAAAAAATCTTTTTCTTGGAGTTCTAGTGATTATATGTATGACTTCAATCAATAAAAGTAAGATGAGGTCATGCAAGCAACAGAACCCTTGTTGCTCACCTCCAGTAATAAAATGTGTGGGAATAAGTTGACTGTAACATTCAGAACAACATAGAATCTTTTGTATCTAAGTTGTATTTTAGTTGGGACATGGAAATTTCATCAGTTCTACATTTACCTATGCAGTATATAATGTGCAATTTAGACATTTTGAGGGACTGTATTTTAGTAGAACCCGGATATGTTTATATGTATACGGTAACAGAATGCACTTGTCTGTGGCTTTACTCTCACCATGAAATTCTTTGCATGGGTCACTGTTTTTGGAATGTGTTTTCTCGTTTTAAATTTTCAGTCTCACACTTATATTTCTACATGTTAAACACATCTACATCTGTCAGAGCTAACAATTTCAACCTTAATAGGGAAATTTTTTATGTTATTTCAGTCGCTAAAACATTTTCTTATTGTTTCAAATCATTTAAAAGTGGTTGTAATGCTTATGGCTTTCATCTGCCATTGAAGTTGAATGAGTTACACGACTGCTTTGAAAAGTAAATCCTTGTGAAGGAGAAATACTACCGGTATCTCCCAACATGCACAGTAAAGAAGCTTTCAGAAGGTTGGACAAGCAATGAATTGAAAAATTTGGGCAGCAGGTGAAAATTCCCCCTTAAAATGAAACAGCAGGAAGTAACATTCCCTTGGCAACAATGGATTGTGACATAATTGAAAGAAATTTTGTCTCTTAATTCATAATAAAATACGAGAGTGCCTTCATTGGGATTTTCATGTGTGGGGTATGTCACAACTGGGTGGCAAATTTCACATACTGGGTGGAATTTTAAATCTCTTCGGGAAATTTTTTATGCATTACATTTTCACAATACCTACTCTCCTAAAGCCCCAACCCACAAACCTACAGTTTTCAAAGCAGTTCTGTTTGTGATTTGCAGGTGTCTCTACTCTTTCAAAAATTCAACATGTTATAAAAGGAAAATACTTGAAAGTATGGTTGTGAATCACAATTGATAAGCATGTCACTGGCTTATAAGAACATGGTTTTTCATTTTTCTGTAAAATATCCTGTCTGTGTTAAACCCTAAAACTGTACATTTGAATTTCGTGAGAAATAAGATTCCAGTAATTGTCGTAAAACTAAAAGTACAACCAATTCCAGCGATGGTTTGATAGACGTACCACTGTCAAACAGTCTTTTGTATGGCTGTAAGAAAATGTTCTTGTTACATTTTGAAATTTTTGCTGATTATCACTTATACGTAGTATGAAAGAAAATCCATTGTTGATCCATTTCAAAGGAAAACAAGTGATTGTAATATATTTAATCACTGAAAAGACTACTCGTTACAGGGGGGAGTTCAAGTGAAAGTGTATTTTGAGTGCTCTCCCTAGCCCTGCTCTCTTTTATATCAGTGTTATATGCAGAGATTTTAGGTTTCTTTCAGAATACTTTCACCTGTAACTGTAGAAGCCCTCCGTTCTTACTGTTGTGACTTTTCTTTGTGTAAAACAGAAGCGCTGAAGTCCCCTGATGACAAAGACCAAGAAGAAAGTATATTAAAAGAACTCACAGACCTTGTTGAACAAAGGGATTCCTTAGTGGGATTACTCCATGATGGAGTCTTTATGTGAAGGTGTACACCAATAAATAGCTGGTACCAAATGTTTGCTACTGTTGCCGACTGTTGTATAGTGAATACTACACAGTAGACTCTGTATCAGCAGTAGAATCGGTGTATGTTGTATATTGACAAGGAATTGGAACCAGCTTGGGGGGTCCCAGTATCACAAATTATTGGGGTTTTTTAGGTGGTCTTACTGGATATTTGCCATAAGTATAAAAAAACCAAACAAAAAAACCATGTGGATATTAGAGGTTCTAGGTATACAGAGTCTGCTCCACTTCTCTGGATTTATTGCTGTAACAAGAACATGCTTCTAATTACTAACCGCGCAATGCTGCCATTTCTCTGGAGTGGAATTACTCTGTTCAGCAGTGTTTGAAGCAGAAACAGAATTTTCAGGTATTATGTAAATGCAAAATACCTTTCACAATTCACTAGATTCAAATTATATCACTGTACGTATGAAACAGTCTCCATCAATATATAGAATAGTTACAGACCTCTGTTTCAGGGTAGCCTGTCACATTTTGGATCATTTTAACATGGCAGATATACTTACAGTGAAAACTTGAACAAGATTGGAGTATAAAGATGTCACAAACATTACTCTATACATACCAAGTTGTAAAATGTAGCAAAACATCATGCAAATGCAAAACCAAGATGGCTGAATCCCTGCTCACAATGACATGTCTAGGATATCTTATGGAGTAATTGAAATGCATTAAATATAAATATCTAACATCAACATCTTTCACTACAGTACATTGTAGTGTGGCACATTGGACAAACACTTTCAGCAGAAGTAGCAAATTTGTGGTGCCTCTCATAATTAGTAACAACTGATCCAGTTGAAATAGACCATTTATCTTCATCAGCTGAAGAGGTGGCCAATATATTGTCATTAATTAGATCCCACAAGGTATACAGTAGACTCCTTCTGTATAAGTAGAGCCAGTGGTAGTCATATATATGGAAAATGGAAATGTTGAACCACTTTTGATGTTCCAACTTCATCGAAAAAAAAACACTTTTTTATTGTGGATATAAGTGAAATTTAGTCATAACTAGAACTAAATACTGTGCATATTGAAGGTTCTAGTCATACAGAATCTACTGTAATGTACTTGCAGTGCTGGATTCATGCATATGTTACAGTGAATATGTGTAATCAGGGAATACGCGTATTCCCTGAAATTTTCAGTGAATACGCGTATTCTCTAAAGTGGTCAGGGAATACGCGTATTCCCTGAAAATATCAGGGAATACATGTATTCCCTGGTTTTGTCAAGTACTAGCTTCACATATTCACTGAACTGAAATCAGTGAATATGTGTAATGGGTCATCTGTTTTAGTGCTTTTAAATATTGAACTTTTGTGTAGAGATTATATGCAAGTTGCTTTTTTAAATAATTAACCTTTGGGTAGAGATTATATGAATGTTGTGATTTAAATTTCATGTTTATATATCCTGATCAAAAAGTCTTAACTTTAACTTTTAGTTTGACACAGTTGTCTATTTTAGAATATTTAAAATAGATGGTTGTTTTGAATTAATATTATTTTTAGTCATGGATCCCTGACAAATATTTTGACACAAAACACATATTTAGTTGCAGACTGAATGGCTTCCCTTGAATTTTTATAACAAAGGGATTATTTCTTTAACCTTAACCACCTGTTTCACCATTGTAGAATGGATGACTTCTTTGTAATTGAAAGTATTAAAGATCAAAGAGCAAAATAAAGACAAATCACAGGACTGGGAAGCCAATTGGATTAACTAAGATTGTTTAATTAATACTTTAATTTTGAGAGAAAACTGCTATGACAAGTTGGTGTCTAACAAATTATAAACATTGATATTGTTTAATAAATAAATATGTAGTATAATTGTGAATAGTCAGCTTCTTGTATTATATTTTGTCAAAATATATTTAAATTTTAATTCAGTACCAAGCTACATTGCTTCCCCCGACTCTCAACACAATCATCATTATTGGCTATTATTGACCTGTATACTGGACATTTATACAGTTAAATCAAAGGACAAATATCCCTGACAAATATTTTTGACACAAAACACATAAATTTGTTGCAGACTGAATGGCTTCCCTTGAATTTATAATAGCAAAGGGATTATTTCTTTAACCTTACCCACCTGTTTGACCACTGTAGAATGGATGACTTCTCTGTAATTGAAAGTTTTTAAGATCAAAGAGCAAAATAAAGACAAATCACAGGACTGGGAAGCCAATTGGATTAAGTGAGATTGTTTAATTAATACTTTAAGCCTTTAGAGAAAACTGCTATGACAAGTTGGTGTCTAATAGCTGTTCTTGGGAGGCCATCTGACCTGGCCAACGTCTTAGAAAAAAAGACATTTAGTGTTGACCATAGTCGAGGTTGTTGTCACGTGACTTACCCTTTTTGTAACATCCTTTCTTGTTTAAATTTTTAACCATCCCCCCTCAGCTGTAATACAGCAGGGAGGTAGGGTGGGACTTTCTTCAGTTCCACCTGGTAAGCTTGTAGCTTATAAAAGCTACATTTAAGTAATCTAAATTTTCAATTTTATTGTGCTACAATAGCTTACCATGTGGGACTGATAGCTGAATCCAACCTCTCGGTGGCGGGTTTACAGCTGAGACTGGAATATATTTAGATTTTTCTTATATTTTGAATAGGTTAGAATGAATGATAGAAAATACCAGTCTGAGTCCCGTTTACAGATTAATGACAACCTTAAAAAGTCCTTAATACTTGATATTATATACTAAAAACAAAAAGACCTTACCCAAACATCATGATGAGGTAGACTTATACCTATACCCTGGGATTAGACTCCTGAAGACTTGGTTGTAGCGGATGTGCCCCCCCCTTCTTTTCTTTCCGAGGATATCTGGTCTTAGGGGAAGGGTCTAGGACTTGTTGTGCTGCCACTATTGGTCCCAGAACTTAATGTTAACAGAGCTCAATGTTAACAGACATGAATACTGCCTTTTGGCAAAGTTATATTTTTATTGCGTTAATACATCCTATCCAATGGACAATTGCTTTACCGGTCGGCGCGACCGGTCCCGCCAAACGCCAGAAAAAGACGTCCTGTATATAATACCGGCAGGACTGGTCAGTAGTGTGCATTCGCTAGGTGGCGCATCATACTTGCTTCCTGTCTAGACAGAGTGACGTCAGTTCATCTTTTTCGTTTGGCGCGTGTAGTGTGCAGACGTATTTTGAAGTGATCTCCAAGTTTTGAAGAAAACACGGCTTATTCTACGAATTTAAAGCTTATTTTCATCTGAAAATATATTTATTGTGTTACATACATATCATGGCCTTTCCAGGACTTAAACGAGGCATTATCCAGCTTTTTATAGCCAGTTTTGAAGATTTTCTGTGTACTTGTCGTCGAGAGGAAGTCGTGGGTGAGAGGTCGTTGTGTCGTCCCTGCAGCATTCCTTATGCTGTTCAGAAGCGTGTAGTTTCCACGATTCACCCTCCATTTTATTCTTCATTGTCGAGTAACACTGCGTGTATGTCGAAGAGAAGAAATTAGAAGGAAAGAAGAGTGCATCGTCTGACGTCATCACTTCCAGCTTATGCTTGTCACGTGACATGGACCTGGTCACGTGATACGCAGTCAACAATGGAGGAATCGTGTTTTCAACAGAAGTTTTTCTGAGAAGAAGACGACCATTTATTATTCAACACCCATTTTAACTGGCAAGAAGAAATCCAGGAAACTCGTCTGTTGGCCAGTAGAAGTTAGATGACAAGTAGTCATTGAACTCTGCGAATTTTTGCCGGTGCCGGTCATGTGACTTCACAGATCTCAACACAACTACTGGCAAGCAAATCCCCAAGCGTGACTGGTTCAGCTGACAAGAAGTGATGAGTTTTACTGGTACCAGTTCTGGTCAGACTACCTGTGGGGAGCACTGGTGATGAGTTTTACCGGTTCCAGTCCGTACAGACTACCGGTGGGTGCTGCTCCTGTGGAAAATCCCTTCAGTGGTTACCAGTGATCCTGGAACCCCCACCAGAGGCCTTTCCACTGGTGGGACTGTTGGGGTACCGGTTCCAGTCATGTTCCTGTGAAGCTGTCAAGAAACCCCCCCTTCAGTGGTTCCAGTGATCAGCCCTTTTTGATACTGGAACCTCCACCAGAGGCCTTTCCACTGGTGTGACTGTTGGGGGTACCGGTTCCAGTCTTGGTCAGACCACCGGTTTTTCAGCCCCAAGTGTGATTGGTTCAGCTGACAAGAAGACACCACCTTCAGTGGTTACCGGTGATCAGCTCTTTTTTGATCCTGGAACCTCCACCAGAGGCCTTTCCACTGGTGTGACTGTTGGGGGTACCTGTTCTAGTCTTGTTCTGACCACCGGTGAGGCTGCTCAGAGGATTCACCTACCAGAAGTTGCAGTGACCATTGAGACCCTTATCTTCCCAGTGCAGAATTTTGGACCGGTACCAGTCCTGTTCAGGCTACCGGTAGGGTCATTAGCCAGCCAGTGATGAGGGATACCGGCACCAGTTCTGCTCAGACTGCCGGTTGTGGTCACAGAAATCCAGCAATGTCTACCGGTTAAACAGGATTACCGGTTACACAGAGTTGCTGGTGACACACAGCAGGGCTACTGGTTCAGTGATTTGCTGGCTCCCGGGTGTTGCCGGTTCCTGAGTGCTGCCGGTTCCCGAGTGCTGCCGGTTCCGGAGTGTTACCGGTTCTGGAGTGTTACCGGTTCCGGAGTGCTGAAATCTGCTGTTCCCATCCTTACTGGCAAGGAACCAGCTTCAAGTCCAGTGCTTACAGCAGGTTCACCGGTTACAGAGAATTACTGGTTTCAGAGAATTTCCTGTTCCGGAGTGCTGTCGGTTCCAGAATGTTGCCGGTTACAGAGAAATCTGCTGTTCCCATTCTGACTGACAAGGAACCAACTTCAAATCCAGTGCTGACAGCAAGTTCGCCGGTTACAGAGGTTTACCGGCTACAGAAATTTACTGGTGACAAGTTAGTTGGACAAGAAATTTTCTTCAGGAAAATTCCTTTAACCGACTGGTTACAGAGCCTACCCACCAGGTGCCGGCTTGCAAACCTTCAGGGACAGTTGCTTCACAAGAATCTGAAGAGATAATGTTGAAGTAGCCAGACTGAACCTGGAACACCAGTCTACTAGACTGGGAGATCTACCAAGGGATTAACTGCCTCAACCGTGTTTCAATACCTTCGAGTCCATATCTGTTCACCTATCCACAGGCAATGCTCAGGATATTGTTTTCCATACTGTGTATAGGCCTCCCAATGTTTCCAAAGCCAATTTCATTGAGGATTTCAGTTCCTTTGTCGAAGGTGCTGCCTTATCATGTTGTGAAAATGTAATATTAGGTGATTTAAATCTACACCTGGATAAACAGGACGGTTGGTCGCAGAAATTCAATGATTCCCTCTGCCAATATAATTTCACCCAAATTATTGATTCCCCAACACACATTCATGGCCATATATTAGATGTCATATGTGTGAGGGACACCTTTTCAAAGGCACTCTGCGCTAAGGTTATAGCTGGGCTATCTGACCATTTTGCCATCACTTTTTCGGTCAATATACCTATTGAGGTTCCCTGCAAATTTAGACAAGTTAATACCCGGAAAATTCACAAGATAAACATCACGGATTTTAAAGAGGACATCCTGAATTCTGATCTAATCAAGCATCCTCACAGAACAGCCAGTTTGCTCAGTCACCAATATTTCAACACCTTGCGCAGCATTCTAGACAAGCATGCCCCAATAAAGAGGAAAATGGCTCCAGTGCACCCCGACAAAGGCTTTGTGAATTCAGACATCCTCTCAGCAAAGCGTCTAAAGCGCAAGTGTGAGCGAGTATGGCGCAGTAACAACTCTGCAATCAACCGGAGAAGATATCGAGCTGCTGTCAATCGCTACAATTTCCTACTGGAACAATCAAGACGCAGGCACTATTCCACTGTCATTGCTGAAAATAATGGTAACCCCAAGGCTCTGTGGAACACTTTCAAGAAAATCTTGCACAAAACCTCAACTATCATCCTACCCGATCATATTAGTCCTACTGATTTAGCTAACACTTTCGGTCATTTTTTCAGTGACAAAATTGTGAAAATCAGAGTTGCTTTAGAGTCATCAGTGCCTGTTTCCCTCACAATACCGAAGAGTAATAGCAGTGCCCTGACCTCTTTTGAGCCTGTATCTGAGGATGACATCCTCAAAATCCTAAGGTCATCCAACACCAAATCATCCGACCTGGACCCAATCCCTACCGCACTAGTCAAAGAGTGTGCGGACATTTTGGTCACTCCAATCACCAATATTATAAACTATTCACTCAAAGAAGGGAGTTTCCCAAACTGTTTCAAAACAGCATATGTCACCCCTCTTCTCAAGAAACCAAACTTAGACAGAAATCTCCTAAAAAACTATAGACCAGTATCCAACCTTAGTTTCTTATCCAAACTGATCGAAAAAGTAGTTGCCAAACAGTTAAATAATTATATCGATAGCGAGGGGCTCTCCAATGTCAACCAATCCGCTTACAGGAGACTCCATTCCACAGAAACAGCGCTGTTTAAAATCCAGAATGACATTGCTGCTTCGTTGGACTCTGGTAAGGCTGTTGCACTCACACTGCTAGACCTCTCAGCGGCATTCGACACTATCGACCATGACATTCTTTTTAATTCCCTAAGAGATTGGTTTGGGGTTGATGGCACTGTGTTGAGGTGGATCAGATCCTATCTCTCAAACCGGAAACAGAAGGTTAAATTAGGAAATAGCTTTTCAGATGTGTTCTCACTTCCGTATGGTGTGCCTCAGGGTTCTGTCCTGGGCCCCCTCCTTTTTACCCTTTACACAACCCCTCTCAGTAATATCATTTCCAATTTCAATGTCACCCACCATCTATATGCTGATGACACCCAAATATATCTAGCATTGGACAATAGGAATTTTGATTCCAGTTTCGCTGAGCTTACAGAGTGTCTCACATGTATCCAAAACTGGATGGCTGGCGTGAAATTGAAACTCAATCCCGAGAAAACTGAATTTATTATAATAGGTGATAGACAAGCCAGAGAGTCCCTCATAAATAAATTCCCTACTCAACTTCTCGGAAATTCTATTTCCCCTACTGATACAGTCAAGAACCTGGGTGTAATTTTTGACTCTGGAAACACCTTTTCCAACCACATAACTAATATGTGTCGAGCCTGCTACTACCACCTTAAGGACCTAAGACGTATCCGTAAATTCCTCAGTGTGGAAACTGCAGCCTTGCTTGCAAACTCAATGATCAGTAGTCGACTTGACTACTGCAATTCCCTACTTTATGGCATCAGTAAGTACAATGTTGCTAAACTCCAAAAGATACAAAATGCCCTTTGTAGAATTGTTTTTAGACTTGATAGAACTAGCCATGTCACTCCTTTTCTTCAAAAACTACACTGGCTTCCTATCACTTACCGTATATTGTTTAAGTACAATCTAATTACTTTCAAGGCTATAAATTTCTCTCAACCCATATACCTATCATCCTTGATCAAAACCAGTTGTCTAACACGTGGAAATCGTCTTTCTCTTTCCTCAGCCTCTCACAAAAAGGCCATCGTTAGGAGAGGTTTTGTAGTGGCTTCCCCCATAGAATGGAACAGACTCCCACAATCAGTACGATCACAACAAACAATAACAGGTTTCCGTAGCCAGCTAAAGACCTACTTGTTTAGATTAGCATATCCTCCACCATAGTACATCTCCCTGGCGGGCGCTAACCTTGAATCATGACCTCGAACGTCCCTCGACTTTCCCTTTTTGATTTCAAGCGCATTAGAGGATGTTGCATCAATTTTGCGCTATATAAATGTTTCTATTCTATTCTAAGACTACAGAAAGGTGATGTCTCAATTCTTTGGTTACAAAGCCTTCTCCCAGAAACTTTGGTTACAGAGAGATGCCAGCCTACCGGTTTGGCCGGTTACAGAAGCTGCTGAATCCTCCACGGTGCAGGAAGAAGGCAGTTTTTTCATATGAGCCTTCCCCTACAAGAAATAGTTCAGTTCACCTAGTTCTGCCAACTCCAATGAGTTTATGCAGAACTGTGGGGCCACCAAGAACCGGTTACAGAGCATTGCTTTGCTTATAACTGGTGTTGGGAGAAGTGGGAAGCTCTGGGTTCGAATCCAAAAGTAGTCGCCACACTGAGGGAGGGCTATGCCCTCTCCTTCCGGTTCAGAACCAACTTGACAAGGTCACCGACTGTAATAAGCAACTACCACAATACAGTCCTTCCTTTTAGAAGCACTGTATCAGCTGGTGAACAAGAATACGGTACTACCAGTAGGAAATCAAAAATCACTGGGTTTTTTGCAACTGGTTATTTTTGGTACCCAAGCCCAACAACCGGTGGAGACCTGTCATGGACCTGAGCACCTTGAACACCTTTTAAACTCGTTCAAATGAAGACCCCAAAGGCAATAAAACCTCCCTACAGGCAGGGGAGTGGGTCACATCCATAGACTTCAAAGACGCATACTTCCATATACCTATTCACAGTCAGTCCAGGAAGTACATGCTTTTTCACCCCCAGGGTCGGTCCTACCAGTTCAAAGCCCTACCCTTTGGTCTATCCACAGCTCCCATGGAGTTCACAGTGGTGGCCAAAGAGGTCAACTCATGGCACTTTAGAGGGGTATAAGGGTCCACCAATACCTGGACGACTGGCTGGTGAGAGCCTCTACCCACGACACTTGTCTCCAGCATACACAGACCTTAGTAACCCCTTGTCAAGAACTAGGGTGGCTGGTGAAAAGTCAGAACTGGCTCCCAAGAGGTTTTCAACTTCGTAGGTTACCAGTTCGACCTGAAGAGGGCAAGGTTAAACCCACACCAGAGTGTTGGCAGGCCTTGACAGACAAGATCCAGTCTATACTGTCGGGTCCGGTACGCCCGGTCCGGCAGTTCATGTCCCTCATAGGTCTACTCACAGCAACAGAAAAGCAAGTCCACCTAGGGCAACTTCACATGAGGCCCATACAGTGGCACTTGGAAAACAACTGGAGGGTCCCAGAGTCACTAGAAAAGGTGATCCCGGTCCCCAGATAGCTCCTTTTCTATCTAAGGTGGTGGCTGGAGGAAAGCAATATGCTGCTAGGTCAACCATTACACCCTCTAAAACATGCTCTGCAAATATTTACAGACACATCAAAAGAAGGGTGGGGCTCTCACTTAGACAAGTACACTGCAAGGGGAACTTGGTCCCTTCCAGAAAGCAAGTTGCACATACACCATCTAGAGCTAAAAGCAGTCTTTCTAGCTCCAGAAGAGTTTCGAACCCTCTACTGCAACAAGACAGTACTGATAGCTACAGACAACACAACAGTGGTTGCCTATATCAACAAGAGGGGGGATGAAATCGGGCTCTCTGGTGCCCTACTGTGGAGAATCCTGTCCTGGTGTACCAGGCAGCAAGTAACCCTCAGGGCACGTCACATCCCCGACCGGCTGAACATGATAGCAGACAAGCTATCCAAGCTTGGCCAGACCATTCATACAGAGTGGTCACTTTATCCAGAAGTGTCCCAAGCTATATGCTCCTGGTGGCATCAGCCTCAAGTGGACCTATTTGCCACCACATTCTACAACAAACTCACAGTTTGTGTCACCGGTCACAGACCCCCAGGCATGGGCAGGGCACACACTCAGCCTTTCCTGGGAGGACCTGGACCCATACGCCTTTCCACCTGCAGCCATCTTGGGAAAGTGGTGGAAAAGTTGCAGGACTACCCTTGCAACAGGATAATACTGATTGCCCCAGGGTGGCCCAACATGCCCTAGTCCTGAGATCTAGTGGCAATGTCCAGTCAGATCCCACTGTGTCTGCCCAACATACCCAACCTGGTGTCTCTGCCATTCACCAGGTTCTTCACAGGAACCTGTCATATCTGATTCTTCAAGCTGGGCTCCTAGAGCCTCAGCAATCAAGGAGCAGGGCTTCGCTGAGGCAGTGGCAGCATGAATTAAGGCTCCTCAAAGAGGATCAACCAGATCTGTCTATGAGGCCAAGTGGACCATTTCTTGCAAAGTGGTACCTCAGTAATCAGGTAGACTTCAGGGCACCACCTCTGGAAGCCATTGCTGACTTCCTCCTGCACTTGTTTCAGGACAAGAAGTTGCAACCAGGCACTATTGATGGCTACAAATCAGCCATTGCTGACAACTGGGCAATAGCACCATTCATGTCAGCAAGGATGAGAATCTCACTCGGCTCCGGGACAGTTCCATAGGGACAGACCCAAGGGCAGGAGGGGCATCCCCTCCTGGAACCTTTCTCTGGTACTACACCAGCTGACAAGGCTCCCTCTGAACCCCTAAAAGAGGCCTTCTTGAAGCATCTGACATTCAAGACTGTGTCCTTGCTGCCCTTATGTTCTGGTAAATGCAGGAGTGAGATCCATGCTTGGTTACATAAGAACATCAGACACCAGTCAGACTGGTCTAAGGTGTCCTTGTACCTCTCACCCAGCTTTCTATCCAAGAATCAGCTGGCTAAGGAGGGTCCAGATAGTGTGGCTCCAGTGGTCATACCAGCCCTGGCCCCATCTCTGGATAAGTCACTCAAGGGTGACAGGTCCTTATGTCCAGTTAGAGCCCTGCGCTACTACTTGGACAGGTCTACAGATCTTAGGCAATAAGGAGCTGTTCTTTGTCTCCTTCAAGAAAGGTTTCAACAAAGACATCTAACCTGCCACCATCTCCCCATGGATCAAACAGACTGTGATCCTATACTATGAGCTCTGACCAGGAGGCCCTCACTCTGCATCAGGTTAAAGCCCATGATGTCAGGGCCCTTACTGCCTCTAAGACCTCCCAATCAAGGGTCCCCTGAGAGCAGTTTTTTTGTCAGCCTTCCACTCTAAATTACATAACACCTTCACTCAGTTCTATTTGAAGGATGTTTCTTGGGGTGACTCTGAGCTTGGCCATTTGGGACCAGTTGTGGCTGCCCAACAGGGGCACCACCAAGCCCAAAAATGAGGAGATGTGTAAATTTGACTTACTTCTCTAGGGAAGTTTAAGTCTTATGGGACTGAACTCAGCCTCTTCCTCTCTCCCCTTTCTCAGAGTATTTCTGAGTAAAGAAAAAGGGGGGGGGGCAATGTCGGTAGTCTTCCGGTTAACTGGTAACCGACCTTGACCTGTCAGGGTTCTCTGACCCTAGGTCAAAAGGGGCCTTCTCAGATTAAATTTTTTATTATGAGTTCATTTGAGTCCCTAGTAGCTTACCCGCCTTCCAAGCGGTAGTTATTCAGCAATTGTCCATTGGATAGGATGTATTAACGCAATAAAATTGCAAATTTAATAAGTAAATTAAATTTTTATAAGTTAATACCCTATCCAATGGACAGGCAAGGCCCACCCAACCGACCCCGCTACCAGCTTACTAGGGGTCTAAATCTGTTTAGACAACAAAAAAGATGAACTGACGTCACTCTGTCTAGACAGGAAGCAAGTATGATGCGCCACCTAGCGAATGCACACTACTGACCGGTCCTGCCGGTATTATATACAGGACGTCTTTTTCTGGCGTTTGGCGGGACCGGTCGCGCCGACCGGTAAAGCAATTGTCCATTGGATAGGGTATTAACTTATAAAAATTTAATTTACTTATTAAATTTGCAATTTTGTGTTTTTTGTTATGGTACAGTAAAAGCTATATAAAATCATGTTGGGGGATTTTAATGGTCATTGTACGTAAACACACAAGAGTCCATAGCAAAAGTTATTTTTTATTTATTATAAGAATACAAAGCTGCATTCTCAACAATTTCTAGTTAGGGAATACGCGTATTCCCTGGTCATCAAAACCAGGGAATACACGTATTCCCTAAAATTTTCAGGGAATACGCGTATTCCCTGACCACTTCAGGGAATACACATATTCACTGAAATTTTCAGGGAATACGCGTATTCCCTGATTACACATATTCACTGTAACATATATATTAATCATTTTTTTAGCTCAGCTTTGGTGCAGCTTCTTGTATACCATTATACTTCTTTTGTGTAACTTTTGTCACTGCTTCAGAAACTTGATTTTAGAAAAAGTTATGTAGAAATTTGATTTTCATAAATCTATTTGGTTTGAAATAAGAAAAAGCTGTGTTGTGGAGAATAAATATAACAGAGTTGAAGGCAAAATATCATAAAACCAGGCAAATTAATACAATAGAGGTTCTGTTGTCTTTGTGGGTATGTTTCCATGTTCAAGATCGATGATGTGCAATTGACCAATCCAGTTCATAAATTCTGTTTTCCCATTTTACTGAATTGTAAATACAATTTCAACAATTTTCATGGTAAAATTCACACCCCCACCCCAAGATCCTAAATTCTGAGAAAATACAGACAAAATTGATAAAACCGTGTATTCTCTTGTAGTTTTTCAGTCCTTTAGCAGGAGAAATGGTTATCACATAATGGAAACAAATATTATGAAATGGCTGAGTTTTAAAAAGTGGAAGTTTTTTGGTGTGTATGTGAAGCAAATAATAGAGAGTGCCTAACATATAAAGTGCCCTCGCATTGATTTTCACTGTAATCAGTTTAGACTAATGTAGTAAAGTATTTCCAATCAGTTTCAATCTAATTTTTCTTACGATTTGATTTCTTGATTGTTCTCAGCAATGTTGTGTTTCTACTTTCTAGTGTTCCATGTAATCATATACACCAATCAGTAGGGACCAAAATACCCGACCATCAAAGTAAAGCAAAAGTTCAGTATCGCTTTGAAAATATTTTAAAAGAATGAATTTTTTATGGATAGTTCTGAATGAAATATCATAGTTCTGAATGAAATAATAACAGAATCAGCATCTAAGAATTTATAAATATTAGGCTTGCACATGCGTAAACTGTTTTTACTTGTGATTGGTTGCGTATTTAAGTTTTCTCTCACACTATTCTCTGACATTTAACATGTGGGAACTAATATATAATATTATTTTTCTCATAAGTAGCTATTGGACATGCATATGATGCTTACTTTTGCCGATAGAATATCATTCATTGAAACAGCAGTAATTTTACCCCATACTCCAATCAGTAACATCTAAACCTTGACCTTCACTGCTCCAATATATTATGTCAGTTTTGTGTGTCATATTTTAATGCGTCAAGTCTGTAACACATTGAAAAGAAGACAAACGTACAAGTATAACGTGGACCACAAAAAGTATATTTTTGTAGTTTGTCTACTTTTGAAAAGATTGGTAATTGATCTTTCTTTTATCACAGAATTTACTGCTTTTCTCACAAATTATGTTTCCAAACTAACCGTCTTTTATGATGCTAAAAGATGCTTAGCTTACAGCAAATAACTTAATAGTATTTAAACCAGACCACTCAGAGAGTGTACATCTCCGCCAAGGCCTTAGCACCCCTAGAACCAGAATTTGTTGGTGATCAGTGCCAAAGTGAAATCAGTTTTGTGTTAGACCAAGACCCACCCACTATGAAAGTTTGATGTAAATCTCAGTGGTAGCTCTTTTTTTTTGTAATCTAGCTAACATACAGACAAACAGACATGCAAGCAAAATTCAGCAATTGCATAGCCTCTTGGCGGAGGTACTAACCTTTTAACGCATGCATTTATATTTATTTTGTATCATATTTTATACATTCCACAGTTGTATGTTCAATAGATGATAACCAGTGTTTTAACACTGTGAAATACAAAATTTCAACACCCAGGACTTAATGTTTTAATTGTCTTGGCATTTTTCAGTTAAATAGACTATTTAGAACCTAATATATTTATGAGTCAGGAGAAATGTCATGTCAACATTGTGTATATCAAGTATTTTATCCCCACCAACCCTTTTGTATTTCTAGTATCTTATCTCCAGTGACACTTTCACAAATTCATTTCAGCCCTAATAGAATGTATACTATTAACTGAGTAGTGTTTACTCCTATTTACATTGCTATGAATGGATATTTTAGTGACATTGCATGTGTAGTATATTCTCTCTCCCTGCCCCTGTACACAGATGTGGAGATGAGTATGTCGGGTCGGCGTGAGGATGAGAGGCGTATTCTGCAGGAACTTGTGGAGGTGGTGGAACAGAGGGATGCCCTGGTAGGCTTACTAGAGGAGGACAGGCAAAGGTGGGCACTGACAGGTGTCTGGTAAATCGACCTGTGTCACACACATACAAGCCATAAGCAATGGGATTGAAATGCACTCAATATTATCTCAAATTTGTCTATGCTTAGTGATCAAAGGTAAAATGTCCTTTTACAAAAAAAAAAATACTCTGACAGTCCACGCCATTTAAGTAGTAGTCTCATTTAGTAGAATTTCCTTTTCAGTACTTGTGAATACCAGCTCCTCAGAACTCCTGTTCAATTTAATGTACCAAGTTACCTGGAAAAATGGATTGATTACATGCATTCTTTTGATCCCTTGAAATTCAGCCTCACAGGATTCAGCCATACTTTGTAACGGGCTTCCTCATTGGTGCATTTCTTACCCACATGCTTCCCACCTGCTCATCGTTATTCATTTATTCTGAAAATTGACAAATGTAGTGACTGCCATGAGAATTTTGTCATGACTAGATTTCTCATTGAAGCCATATCAGTTTAAGCTCTTGTAGGATATAAACTTTCATTGGCAAATTTGGTGAAAGATGGTCATGGATTGGAGCATGTATCCAACACATACTGGTATTTGCTATAAATTAAAATGAAGGTGGTCAGTGCTGGGAGTTGATTATTGTATACAATCAACTACCTCTGCTTGCATCAAACCATGATAATGTCTTTCATTTATTTCTAATAAATTGCAATCAGATTAAATCTAGTATGAAAATTATTTATTGTTTGTATGTAAAAATAAATATACATAAATTAGTCTTCTTAACTATATTAGTGTACATTTATCCCATGCTTCTTTTGGCTTAGAAGTGCAGTTTTATAACTATAATCTTAACACATAGTTAAAAATATCCAATAATAACTGGTTTGGTGACAAACCATTTTATTATTGGCCCCTATTGTACAGCTAATCTTCTCTAACAGTACAGAGCTATAATTTTATGCTTTATACCCCTTTATTTGGTGAAGTGATGTGTTTTCTTTTTCTTGCACAGTTATTCAGGGCTAGTTTGCTATTGGTTATTTCTAGATGTCTGGTACTTCTGATATGTATATACTTAGATCTTATACTTAATTATTCCTATCTCGCATGCTGATGCATTCATATTTAAAATTATGCCTTGAAATCGTTCAAATTGCATGTCCATAGATACAGTCACTCTTTTTATAATTTAGATATTACTGTATGTTGCTCTCTTTTGTATGTCTTGATAATTTTTTGAAGAATATCGATCTCCAAGTAGAAACATAGGATTTTTCTTTCATCTCTGAAACCACTTGTAACCGTCATAATTTTAGGAATTCTGTTATTGGCAATGGTTTATCTTTGAAATGCTAGTGAATAAGTTTAATTTTTCAGGGAGTCTATGTACTTTTGTCATATCTTTTTTGTGGAAAGTTCATGCTGAAGTTCCAAGTTTAAATCACACAGGTTACGTCTTTTCATTAATCGATTACTTCTTGTTGAACAGTTGTCCCATGAGAGTAGACATGTTAAATGTTTAATAACCAAAATATACTTGATATAATATCATGAAAAATGACAACAATGATTTTCAGTAAATTCGATTCGAATGGAGATAAACCAGTGAACTCTTTAAAAAAATTAATTGAAATCAAATGAATCATAAATCATTCATTTTATTACGCTACAATAGCTTACCATGTGGGACTTAATGCTGATCTCGGGTTGCCACACCCGGGGCCAACGTCTTAGAAAAAAAAGATCGTTCTTGTTAGCCACCGGATATACTGGTAGTTGTCGTCACGTGATAACTTCTGACCAATCGTCCTACTTTCTCGTTGGCCACGATTGACTGGTAGCAGTTTGTAAATATATAGACATTTTCATTTATTTCTCAGACTTTACTTATTGTTGGAGGCTAATATTTGCATATTTCTTGTAATATATATCATAGATCATTCTGTAAAATTTTAATTTTCACAGGATAAGTATTTTGTTTTCAGTCGCGTGTTTTGAGTTTTCCTTGGTTCAGGCAAGTACATTGTACGTCTTTTATTGCATATAAAATGTCGTCTCATCAAGCAAATAAAGACAAACCGAGAGCGCAGAAATGCCGCCATTTCTGCTTTAGCTTTGATACACATAATTTCTGCCCTACCTGTAGGGAGGCTGGCAAGGGAGATGACCCCTGTGTCACCTTTGAAACCCCTTGTGAAATTTGCACGTCTTTCACAGATGAGCAACTACAGAAAATCCAAAACCGGAAACGGTATTTGAAAAAGCAGAAAGCGACAACTAGTTCCAAAGATGAACTAGATCTTTTGGGTGAAGGCGACGGGGACTCCTTCACTGGGTCCAATGCAGACCTCGAGTGTGCTGCTGATAGCCTTTTTACTTCACCCCCCCGTCCACAACCTCTTGCCTTCAGTTCCCTGTCCTTGAAAACGCCAGCTAAGACTATTCCACCCACCCCTGGTACGGCTTTGCAAAATAAAATCCAGAAAAACCTAGAGAAATCACTCGGTGATTCCTTAAATATACATTTACAGCAGCAAATGGGTACCTTCCAGGCATCCATGTTGGAAGCTTTTCAGTCACTCCGAGAGGAGTTGGCTGCAAAACAGAAAGTCGTGGTAGAGTCTTCTCTTCCTGCTTCAAAACCTGGCTTGTCCAGTAGTACTGCTGCCCCTCTGGATTTGCCCCCTCCGAGATCTGGTACTAACATCCCAAGCGAGGATATGGATGTGGACTTCGGTCCAGCACTTCCTCCGCGTTTAGTATCTGCTCAACCTTCCTTGGATCAGTACGTTGCCCCCTCTGAAGGTCACCCCGAAGAGGTCTCGTACTCTCACAAAAAGCAAAGCCATAGGCAGCCAGTTGACCCGAGCTCTGCCTTGGACCAACTAAATGAGGATTCCGATGAACCTCGGATCCCTTCTTCTAGATCCAAAAAACACTCTGACAAGAGCAAACATAAATCAAGATCTAGATACGTGTCATTTACCTCAGAGGAGGAGCACTCCCCTGAAACCAGACACAGGTCTTCTAAGCCCTCTAGGGCTCAGCCCTCAGGAGTAGCTTCTGATCAAGACCTACCACAACATGATCCAGACCCCCCTTATTATAGGGAAGTAGCTTTGTCTGACATGCCCTCACAATACTCTGAAGAAGTGGACACCTTCAGGCGTATTTTGTCTCTCCCTGACCCCAGGGAATCTATGCCAGGTCGTCCACCTCGGTGTTGGGTCTGGATGATGAAAAAGGCCGTCAAGAGCTCAGACCTAGAGGTCCCTCCTCTATTCTTCCACTTAGCTCAGTTATCAAGGACGCCTTTGATAAATTCCAACATGACTTTAAGGCTGCCAACTTATCTGAGGGAAAATATGTCAGGCCTCCTCCCTCAACTTCAAAGTGGTACAAGGTGGGACAACCAACTTTTCAGGACAAAATTCAGGAGTTGAATACGGACTTTGCTAAGATCTGTATTACTCCTAGACCTTCTGGGCCCCCAGTAGCCAGAGTTCCCCTGCCAGTTCTCAAGGAGCTAGAACTTCAGGCTAGACAAAACATTTCTACCCTCAACTTCACCGCTGCATTTGCCAAAACCTCCTCTTCTTGCAATGCTTCATTGGAAAAATGCCAACATAGCATCAAGTCTACGGTCAAGAAGATAAAGTCTCAGATTCAGAAAGGTGCCAATCCTGAGAAAGCGGCAAAGCGCGGATATGAGGAAGTAGCTGACTACTTAGATTTTTGGAACAAGACAGTACTTGTTCAACACAGGGCCCTCACTTGTCTCAGCAAATCTCTAGCCCATATTTTGCAGAGGGAATTATACTCTATGGCTAATACCGGCTTGCTCAGGCGCGAAGCCGAAATGACTCTATTACATCCACAATTAGGAGAAACGAGACGTCAAGAACTCAGGAACTCGTCCTTTTGGGGCCCTTCCTTGTTCGAGTCTCAATTAGTGAAGGAAGGTGAGGACTTCCTTCTCAAAAAAGGCACCTCAAAAGATTCTCAGGGTTTTGCACCCTACCAGAATAAGCCCTTTCGTGGTCCCCACAAGAAAAGAGGCTCCTACAGGAAACGCCCCTATGGGGGCAATACCTCTCAAAGCAGTAACCCGTCCTTTCCCTCGGGAAGAGGAAAATCCAACTTCAGAGGCTTCAGGGGTCGTTTTCGACCCCACAATAGAGGAAGGGGGCGTGGAAACCCCCCTCCCCAATGACTCCTCCAAAGCCTCACTCAGTCCACCAGTAGGAGGTCGCCTCCGTTCTTTCAGGAGAGACTGGCTCACAAACAAATGTTCTCAAAACGTGTTAAACATTATCACCAATGGCTACGTTCTGCCATTCCGTTCAAAGCCAAACTTGATCAGATTTCCTCTGATTCTGTCAGAGTACAAGGCCCAACAAAAAGACCAAGCCTTGGCTACTTGTATCCAGTCCCTCCTGTCAAAGAACGCTATCGAAAGGGTAGACAATGTAAAATCTCTCGGGTTTTACAGTCGCCTGTTCCTAGTACCCAAGCCTCACCAAAGGTGGAGGCCAGTCATAGACTTAAGCAGGCTCAACACTTTTCTACACGTAGAAAAGTTCAAAATGGAAACTCCAGAGTCCATCAGGACCTCCCTGATTCCAGGGGAGTGGGTAGCGTCGATAGACCTGTCGGACGCCTACCTGCATATCCCCATCCACCCAAGCTCAAGGAAATACCTAAGGTTTTGCTACAAGGCTCAGGTGTTCCAGTTCACCTCCCTCCCGTTCGGACTAGCCACAGCCCCCCAGGTCTTTACCATGATCGTAAAGGAGGTGAAACTAATGGCCCTCTCAAGAGGACTCAGAATTCACCAATACCTGGACGACTGGCTGATCAGGTCCCAGTCTCAGGAGGAAGCCCAAGTGAACACTCAGGCAGTAGTAGAACTGACTCAGTCCTTGGGGTGGATAATAAATCAGGAAAAATCAGAACTGAAACCTACACAGGTGTTCTCATTCGTGGGCTACGAATACCACCTAGATTCAGCCCTTGTAAAACCCACTCAAGAGAGATGGCTCAAACTTCAGGATTTGATCCTACAACTCAAGTCAAAACGTGTTTTGACTGCAAGATGTTTGATGTCTCTAATTGGGTTGCTAGCCTCAACGGAGAAAATGGTCCCGGAGGGACGCCTTCACATGAGGCCCTTTCAGTTTCACCTCAAGGAGCACTGTAGATATCCTCAGTCGCTGGACAACCTCCTTCCCTGGACAGAAGCCATTGCAGCCCACCTAGATTGGTGGCAAAATCCCTCCAATGTGATGAAAGGTGCAGACCTTCATCCCAAAGACCACAGTATCCAACTCTTTACCGACGCCTCAAACGAAGGTTGGGGCGCTCACTTAGACCAAAATTTTACCAAGGGTCTGTGGTCAGATCGGGAAAAAAGGCTTCACATAAATGTCCTAGAATTGAAGGCGGTCTCCCTGGCCCTTCGAGACTTCAAGGACCAGTGCCAGAATCAAACAGTGTTGGTTGCGACGGACAACTCAACAGTGGTAGCCTACATCAACAAACAAGGAGGAACACACTCGGCAGAGATGTGTGCTCTCCTGTGGAAGATCATGACCTGGTGCCATCACTATCACATAACATTGAAAGCCAGGCACATTCCAGGGTGCCTGAATGTGATGGCCGACCTGCTATCCAGGTCCAACCAAGTGCAGTCAACCGAATGGTCTCTGCACCCACAGGTCTTCAAACAGATCTGCCAGAAGTGGTTCACACCTCATGTAGACTTATTTGCCACTCACCTGAACCACAAACTCCCTCTATACGTGTCTCCTATCCCAGACCCAAGGGCCTGGGACATAGATGCTCTGAACATAAACTGGACCAACCTCACAGCATATGCGTACCCTCCTACGGCTCTCCTTCACAAGGTGATCCAAAAGATCAGGCAATGCCAGTGCCTGATCATCGTAATAGCCCCAGGCTGGCCAGGGATGCCCTGGTTTTGGGACCTAGTGCAGCTCTCAACAGAGATCCCACTGCAACTCCCAGTGTCAACAACCCTACTCAAACAGTCCCACAAGCTGGTGTTCCACAACAACCCCCAGCACCTGAACCTCCACGCCTGGTGTCTAGGAGCGGACAACTCCAAGAACAAGGCTTCTCTGTGGAGGTGGCAGAGAGAATTGCTGCCCCTCAGCGGTCATCAACAAGGACCATCTACAAGTCAAAGTGGGCCCTATTTGAAAAATGGTGCAGAGAAAATTCGGTGGATTTCTCCACTCCATCTGTGAAACAAATCTCAGATTTCTTCATGTACCTGTACCAAGACCTTAACAGGCGCCCCTCGACCATTGATGGTTACAGGACTGCAATCGTTGACACTTTGGGCCCAACGGCCCAACATATTGCACACAATGCAGACCTTCATAGGTTACTCTCCAGTTTTCACAGGGATCGTCCTAAAAGTTCCAGAAACTTACCCAAGTGGAACCTTTCTGTTGTCCTTAACGAGCTCACCAAAGCACCTTTTGAGCCCATGAAAGACACAGACCTCAAACATCTCACTTTAAAAACTGCTTTCTTGCTAGCCTTGGCCTCCGGCAAGCGCCGCAGCGAAATCCATGCCTGGGTCGCGAACAAAGTATCTAATCTAGGCCAATGGGAAAAGGTTGCCTTGTTCCCTTCTTCTGACTTCATAGCCAAAAACCAACTAGCAAGAGAAGGTTCTCAAAGTGTCTCTCCGGTGACTATCCCTGCTCTGACTACCATTGTAGATAGACAGTTTAAAGAAGACAGGACCCTGTGTCCCGTGCGGGCCCTGAGGTTTTATTTGGACCGAACTAAAGACCTCAGAGGGTCTCGTTCTCTCCTTTTCATCTCCTTTAAGAAAGGACATACCTCAGACATCAGACCCGCTACACTCTCTTCATGGTTGAAACAAACCATTTTACTTTGTTACAAACAAGCAGATCAACAAGCCTTGGACTTGGTCCAAGTCAAAGCGCATGACATCCAGGCCTTCGCGGCCTCTAAGGCCTTTTACGGTGGGGTATCGGTGGACCAAATCATGCAAGCCTGTCACTGGAAAGCTCACAACACATTTACAAATTTTTACCTAAAAGACCTTACTTGGTCGGACACCGACAACAATTTGTACCTGGGACCCGTAGTGGCTGCTCAACAAGTCCTAGATCCTTCCCCTCAGACCAGTTGTCCTCGGAAAGAAAAAAGGGGGGGGGGGCACATCCGCTACAACCAAGTCTTCAGGAGTCTTTCCCAGGATCTAGGTATTCCTTTACCTTCAAGATGTTACGGGTAAGGTCATTTTATCCTTTAATTATCAAGTAATTTCTATTAAGGACTTATTTAGTTGTCATTAATCTCATTTTCAGGTTGTAAAAAATTTTATGAGATGCCCAACCACTGGGTTGGTCAGTCACACGTGAAGGGCCCTTTTGGACCCTCAGACCTCGGAGTGAGCACTGCTGCACTTCCGTCCTACAATAAAACATCTGGACAGTTTTAGCACTGTCTCTCAATTTCTTAGGTTTTTGGCTCGTTACAGGCCCGGCCTTCGGGATCGGGGCACTGTAAATGGGACTCAGACTGGTATTTCTGGCACTATTCTATACGTTTAATTCAAAATCTTAGAAAAAAATGACATACCTTCCAGTCTCAGCTGTAATCCCGCCACCGGGCGGTTGAATTCAGCATTAAGTCCCACATGGTAAGCTATTGTAGCGTAATAAAATTGGAAATTTTAATTACTTAAATGTAGCTTTTATAAGCTACAAGCTTACCATGTGGGACTTAGAAGAGTCCCACCCTGCCTCCCCGCTGTTTACAGCTGAGGGGTAGGTTTAAAAAATTTCAACGAGAAAGTAGGACGATTGGTCAGAAGTTATCACGTGACGACAACTACCAGTATATCCGGTGGCTAACAAGAACGATCTTTTTTTTCTAAGACGTTGGCCCCGGGTGTGGCAACCCGAGATCAGCATTAAGTCCCACATGGTAAGCTTGTAGCTTATAAAAGCTACATTTAAGTAATTAAAATTTCCAAATTTCTAGGTATCGTTTTTACCCCACAGCCCTTAAGGGCATTCTTTTCAGCCATGGTGTCCAGGTGGGTGGCGGGAAGAAGTTTGTCCGGCCTGTATCTCAGAAACTGTAAGGTTTAGGAAGTTGATACTTGGTAGGGACATTGGTTAGGGGATGTAAGTGTGCAACGTCATGGTCTGACCTTGATTTGACCTTTGACCTTGGTGTAGTGACCTTGACCTATAAAATCTTGTCTGGGCTATATCTCGGAAACCGTAAGGTGTAGGATGTTGATACTTTGTAGGGACATTGGTTAGGGGATGTAAGTGTGCAACGTCATGGTGTGACCTTGATTTGACCTTTCCGTAGTGACCTTGACCTATAAAATCTTGTCCGGATTATATCTCGGAAACCGTAAGGTGTAGGAAGTTGATACTTTTTAGGGACATTGGTTAGGGGTGTAGGTGTGCAACGTCGTGGTGTGACCTTGATTTGACCTTTGACCTTGGTGTAGTGACCTTGACCTTTAAAATCTTGTCTGGGCTATATCTCGGAAACCGTAAGGTGTAGGATGTTGATACTTGGTAGGGACATTGGTTAGGGGGTGTAGGTGTGCAACGTCATGGTGTGACCTTGATTTGACCTTTCCATAGTGACCTCGACCTATAAAATCTTGTCCAGGCTATATCTCGGAAACCGTAAGGTGTAGGAAGTGATATTGGTAGTGACATTGGTTAGGGTGTGGCAGGGTGCAGCATCATGGTGTGACCTTGATTTGACCTTGATGTAGTGACCTTGACTTATAAAATCTTGTCCGGGCTATATCTCGGAAACCATAAGGTGTAGGAAGTTGATACTTGGTAGGGACATTTGTTAGGGGTGTAGGTGTGCAACGTCATGGTCTGACCTTGATTTGACCTTTGACCTTGCCGTAGTGACCTGAACCTATAAAAACTTGTCCAGTCTATATCTCGGAAACCGTACAGTGTAGGAAGTTGGTACTTGATAGGGATATTGTTTAGAGGTTGTAGGTGTGCAACGTCATGACGTGACCTTGATTTGACCTTTGATCTTGCATATCTGATGCTGTTTTATCTCTCTACGGGGATATCTGATACTATTTTATCTCTCTTATATCTCTCATATCTTTTTACTTGAATCTTGGTTGTTGCACCTTTGGGTGTCTTTCGATGTAGATTAAGCACTGTTAAAGTCATATTAGAATTCATTGAGGGTTATACTTTTGCAACTTTCCATTGTAACAGATGGTATTGCATCAAGTGAGTCACAGGTTTTGCCCCAACTCCACATATAAGCATGTATAGCCACATCTGTATGTATGGGTAATATTCAAAACATTCAAACCATTATTCAACCATACGTAATTGTGATATTTTCATTGACAGCTATTATCCAGTTAAAAGAAAATTACAGCTTCATAACTTTTAGTTTACTGAATTGTCTTGTTTTAATACTTAATCTTTACATGCTGTGCTCTGAAGGTATCCCAATCCGTGTACTGTTTCACTACTTCAATATCTCATGGTGTTGAAAAATATTTCCCCAGGCTTTGGGGTACGGGCATCTCTGATGCTATTTTTCACATTTTGGCCCAGTTCTCATATACTGAAAGTTAGATCATCCTATGGCTGGTATATATAATACATATATATGTCCTCTGTAAGCTTGCAGAAATTTGACCTTGAAGCTCTTCATTGAAGGTCATCCACAGAACACCAAAGTACGTCACCGAGACCATTTTTGGAGATATTTTCACACTTAATGCTGACTATATTCCATGGAAACTGTAGAAAATGGCTTTGGAGGTTGAGTACATGATGGAGTACCATCCAGTTTGTTGACCTTGGCTATTGTTTTCAGGGTCACCTTAGGCCTGCTAAAATGACTCAAAATGATACCTTTTACTGCGTATATATGCCTATATAAGACTGTGAGGCCATATACCTCCTTTATTATTGGCTGTATAATTTACTGGCTGATGATGATTATTGTATCCACCGGAAGCATCCGGTGGATACTTTGGTTTAGCATTCGCTACTCCACCGCCGCCGCCGGGCGTAGAGAGATTTTCGGCATTAACACTCTCAGAGGAAAACTCTGAAGGATATATTCATTGTAAGCTTCTCTGGGACTGAAATTAGCCTCATTCTGAAAAACAAGATGGCCGCCGCGGGCATTTCTTTGAAAATTATCAACATTTTTCTACTGTCTGTTTCTCATAGGTAGAAGGTTGAATCTCTTCATAGATGATATGTATAACAGATATACATGTCCTCTACAACCTTGCAGACATTTGACCTTGAAGCTCTTAATTCAAGGTCATCCATGGAGTGCCAAAGCACCCCACCTAGCGAACTTTAAAAGTGCCTATATCTCCCTTATTATTGGTCCTAGAGGTTTGCAATGTGAAACCAACCTATAGGAAATCATGTGCTGCAAATCTTCTAGTGTGGTTGGATTTGACCTTGGATCCCTCCTTCAAGGTCAAACGAGGATAGCCAAACTTAAAAGTGGTTATAACTCACTTATTATTGGTCCTAGAGGTTTGCAATGTGAAACCAACCTATAGGAAATCATGTGCTGCGAATCTTCTGATGTGGTCAGATTTGACCTTGGGCCCTCCTTCAAGGTCAAACAAATATAGCCAAACTTAAAAGTGCTTATAACTCGCTTATTATTGGTCCTAGAGGTTTGCAATGTGAAACCAACCTATAGGAAATCATGTGCTGCGAATCTTCTGATGTGGTCAGATTTGACCTTGGGCCCTCCTTCAAGGTCAAACAAATATAGCCAAACTTAAAAGTGCTTATAACTCGCTTATTATTGGTCCTAGAGGTTTGGGATGACAAACCAACCTATAGGAAATCATGGGCTGGGAATCTTTTGGTGTGGTTGGATTTGACCTTGGGCCCCTCCTTCAAGGTCAAATGAGGATAGACAAACTTAAAGTGCTTATAACTCGCTTATTATTGGCCCTAGAGGTTTGGGATGGTAAACCAACATATAGGAAATCATGGGCTGGGAATCTTTTGGTGTGGACGGATTTGACTTTGGGCCCCTCCTTTAAGGTCAAACGAGGATAGCCAAACTTAAAAGTGTTTATAACTTTCTCATATGGCTGAAAATACTCTGTATGTCACGCTTCAACCATGTCCCATCCGGGGATATACTGTGTCGAGACGCAATATCTAGTTGTTTGGTATATTTCCCAACATGCACTTTATTTGCTTTTAATTACTTAAGTCAGGCACTCAGGACTTCAGTTTTTTACTTTGACCTTGCTCAATGGATCAAAATGTTAATTACACTACTGTTTTAAAGTTACATTGCAATTCCCTGTTAATTTTAATATCTACACTCTCCAAATAAACATTGAAACTTGACACTCTTGATTATTTGAGATTCGTTTTTCTAGTTTTTTCATACAAACATGACACCCATGTTTATCTTTTCATTTGTAACTTCTGATTTCAAACTTGACACCACTGATTTCTATTTTTTTCCTACAGAGAGCGAGAACAGGAGCAAGGTTTGAAGGCAATCATGTCAGCCAAGGGTTTCCAGCTCTCTCCCATCACCTACGCAAACCGCATGCGGTTACCCAGCCTCGGAGATGTGCATAGGGATGCAAGGTAGCAGAAAATCTGATGGAAGTGTTTTTACTGTTAAGTCTATAATCTCACAGGATCAAATGGTAACAGATCATGTGATGCTTACAAATGTCTCATAAAAAGACTGTGTATAAGTAGAACCAATCTAAGTTCAATTTGTGGTGTAATTTGAACCAGACTCAGAGTCACAATTACAAGGAAATAAGATAATAATTTTATACATTTGAAGTTTTGAACCCAATTACCTCAAATCTCATGGGGATATAAGATGACAGAGAGTGTGGTAATAATAAAAGGCTTTTGTAAAATGCAAGTTTTGTATTAGTATGACTGGTATAAAGTCAAATTGAAGGCATATGTAGAATCAGTTTTGAGGTTTCAAAATCAGAAGTAGGCTTTGTTTTTGTGGGTATAGATACAGATGAATAATGTGATAATAGCAAAGGTTTTTACAAACTTTGTGTTTAAAGTGTCTCAGTTTTAACACACAACAGGACTCAAATATGATGTCTTGCATAAGAAATGCTATATATTTGTGGAGTACATGTAAACAGGTAATTTGAAAAGAGCAAAAGTTTTACTAGAGACCAGTGGAAGTCAAATTTAGAGCATATTGGGAAATACTTTTAATGTCCCAAAGTGGAAAATATTATATTTTTGAAGGTATAATGGAATGTTTCACTATAAAGTTGGATGAATATTGGTGGTTCTAGTTACAGAGTGTCTGATACATAAGATTTTCCAGCAAAGTCCACAAGGATTCAGTAACATCCCACAGAAATTAAAAAGTATAAAAAGACATATGGAAAAGTGTGGTTATATTGACACAAACAAACGTGTGCAGAGATACAAGCTTACAATGTGAAGGTAGTTGACACTCGTCTATAATTATAAAGAATGTTAAATCTGTACAACTCAACCATTCAGTTGACTCATCTTGTTGATTATATTAGTACTTAACCTGCATTTTTCCATCTCCACAATAGTTTGGCTCAGCTTCATAATCCAGACTTTTATATTTATACTGTGGAACTGCATTATGAAATTCTTTCAGATAAATTGCTAAAGCAATCAGAAATATTAGCTTGTAGTATTTTTATGTGAATCTTTCCCTAAGTGACAAGTGTCTTATATTTCTTGGCTTAGGTCACAGTGTTCTTAAATAATGAGTTGATACTAATCTTAAAAACTAAGAATTTGTCGACAAACTATCCATGACACTAGATATTGCTATTTCCTTATAATGAAGGAGTCCTCTTTGCCAAAACAAAGCAAAGTGAATCTGCGATATGATGGCTTAAGTAACTATTGTGCCAGTAAAACGGCAGAGAAGGGAATGATTTTATCTGTCACATTTATAATACTGTAAAATGATAAATGTTCGCCGACGATTTATTTGGCGAATTTCGCGATCGCGGGAAAAGCACGAAAGTAAATCGCCCGAAATTTAGTTTAGTACTAGTATACACCCATATACGGGAATTATCGCTCAAAAAACGGGAATTGTCGGACGAACTTTAACAGTGCCAATATCATTCTAAAGGGAAAACCACAAACTTTAATAGCTGCGAACATTTCTCGTTTTACAGTATCTGCTTATTATTGTGTTTTCTAGAATGGATCTGCTATCATTGAAGATAGGTTATAAGTATTTTTAAAAATAAAAATGTGAAACAATGATTGAATGTTACCAGATTTTTGGTGGATAGTAAAATGTTTGTTATATCCCCAGACGAAAGTCGGGGATATATTGGATTCAGGTCCGTCGCGCCGCCGCCGCCGCCGCCGTAGAAATTTCCTTGTGGACGCGATAACTCAAAAACAAATTAATATTTTTTTTTCAAACTTGGTACACATGTTAAGGGTGCCCAAAGGAAGATCCCTATTTTAAGGTGACCTTAAAGTCCCAGTAAAAAAGAACTTATGGCCACCTTAAGGTCAGAAATTGCACTTTTGGCCACTTAGAGCCCTGTAGGTCACAAACTATGATGCTCAGCTGGCTGAAATTTTACGTGACAACACATTAATATGTTCTTAGTACATGTGCCGAAAATCATGACTTTAAGTTGAGGAGAAAATTGTGTTTGAGGCCCATAAATACCCCCACTTAGGGATTTTTTGCTATACTTTACACATATTTTGCCCTATAATTTGGAAGTGATAATTCTGATGAGTCTCAAACTGCGCTAGGTATAACTTTGATATGTAATCCTTGTCTGTAGAAAATTTTAGGGCTGTAGGTTTACCCAAAGGGGTCGACTTAAGGTCTCAAAAGTGCCCACAGAGACCCAATTTATGCACTTTTTGCCACTTTCAAGCACTGTAGCTTTCAAACTATGTCTCTCATCTAAGTTAAATATCATCTGGGAATATATCTATGTGTTTTCTTATATGTGCCCCAACATTTAGGCCTTTAATAGACAGTTAACCTGTGTATCAGGACCATAAACACCCACCCGAGTGACCCTTATAAGACATTTTTCACATCTTTTTCCCTGTAACTTGGAAATGGTAAGTCTGAGAAGTTTCAAACTGTATTAGATATATATTCTGTGTGTAATCTTAGTATGTAACAGATTTTAAGTCTGAAGCTTTAATTTTGAAGGTCAAATTGAGGTCTCTAAAAGGCTCCCAAAGACCCAATATTTGGACTTTTTGCTACTTTTAAGCCCTGTGACTGTCAAACTATGTGACTGATAGAGCTCAAATCCTATCTGAGAAGATATTAGTATGTTATTTTTATATGTGCCAAAAATTAAGGCTTTAAGAAGACATTTAACCTGTGTATGAGGACCATAAATCCCCACCCGAGTGACCATTTTTAGACATTTTTCACATATTTTTCCCTGTAACTTGGAAATGGTAAGTCTAAGAAGTTTCAAACTGTATTAGATGCATATTCTATGTGTAATCTTAGTATGTGACAAATTTTAAGTCTGAAGCTTTAATTTGAAGGCCACATTTAGGTCTCTAGAAGGCCCCATAAAGACCCAGTATTTGGACTTTTTGCCAATTTTAAGGCCTGTGACTGTTAAACTATGTGACTGATAGAGCTGAAATCTCATCTGGGAATACATTATTATGTTCTTTTTACATGTGCCAAAAATCAAGGCTTCAAGTAGACATTTAACCTGTGTATGAGGACCTTTAACACCCACCTGAGTGACCCTTTTAAGACATTTTTCACATATTTTGCTCTGTAACTTGGAAATGGTAAGTCTGAGAAGTTTCAAACTTTATTAGATACATATTCTATGTGTAATCTTAGTATGTAACAAATTTTAAGTCTGAAGCTTTAATTTGAAAGCCACATCGAGATCTCTAAAAGGCCCACAATGACCCAATATTTGGACTTTTTACCACCTTTAAGCCCTGTAACTGTTAAACTATGTGATTGATGGAGCTGAAATACCATCTGGGAATGCATTATTATGTCCTTTTTACATATGCCGAAAATCAAGGTTTTTAGTAGACATTTAACCTGTGTATGAGGGCCATAGACACTCGCCCAAGTGCCTTTTTTGACATTTTTTCCGTATTTTGCCCTGTTATTTGGAAATGCTTAGTGTGACAAGTCTTAAACTGTATTATATATAATTTTTGTTTGTTATGTATGTCCCCCCAAAAAGTTTCAGATCTGTAGTTTAATTGCTAAGGTCTCTTTAACAATTGTAAAATGCTCACAGAAACCCAATTTATGGATATTATGCCACTTTAAAGCCCAGTAACTGTCAAACTATGTGGGTTATAGAGCTGAAATCTTTGAATTTTTAAAAGGAAATGCCTGTCTATTTAAATTTTGAATATTAATAATGTTATGGCTATCTTAGTCTTTTAAGAACTTATTTTTGTGTGTTATACCTCTGCTTGCTGAGTTTTTCACTTTTTAAAATGAAACTGGTGAAACATATTGAAGTAGACAAAATGGACACTTTAAGTGAGCTTTAAGTCCCAATATTAATGAAATTATATCCTTATGTAGTAAAACTAGGGGATTTTTAACCCTCAACTAGCCCAGTTTTATTCAACTTGCCTCAGTTAATTTTGGCACAGCTCCTACAGTTATGAACTCATTTCAGTTGATAATCACATACTTAAAATTCTCAATTCTTTTTGTATTTGAGTACCCCTTTTATATAGATTGTTTGTTTACCATTTATGCTCAACCCACATCCCCCCACCCGGATTCCCCCCACCCACCTCTGGGACCTCCAGCTATATTGAGTGACACTAAATAAACAAAGGTATTTAATGATATCAGATGAGAAACAAAGAACTCAATGGGGTTGCAGATCTTGTGTAATAGTGAGAGAGGTGTGGAGAAGGGGTGGGGGTGGGAGGTGGTGGGCTTCATTACATATAACACAAAGGGGAGTCAGAACTGAGATTGTGTCACATATTTAGGTTGCATATATATGGACCACATATATAGGTATAGAGGAAATGAATAACTGAAAACAATTTGCAAATTCTAAAAATAATATAATAAAATAATAATATAAATAATTTTTTTTTAAATAATATTTTATTTGTGAACAAATATAGAAACAGATATGCGCTTTTGGGATTATGAATTTTAGAATGGACATTGAATCATCAATCATTTAAATACTTTGAAGGAAGATTGAAAAATATGATGAGTTGAGTTAAAAATAATATTTTATTTGTCAACAAATATAGAAACAGATATGCTCTTTTGGGATTATTATTTTAGAATGGACATTCAATCATCAATCATTTAAATACTTTGAAAATAGGTTTAGAGTTATCATTGCAGGAAGATTGAAAATATAATTTGAGTTATGTATTCGGCGTCTGGGGATACACCATCTTCCTTGGGGAGATATAAACAGAGCAGATTGATGTGCTGAAGTTCATATAATAATGGGTAATTATGTTTTAAAAAATTCCCGATCAAAACCTGTGGCGTGAGTGATGACCTGTCTGGGGATATGTTGGCGCCGAGTTGGCCCAATCTAGTTTTATAGTGAATTATGTATATATATTAAATAACTGGCACAGTCATCACAATTTATACGTAGTATTTTATGAAGTTATAAAATTTGTGATTTCTATGCCTAATTATGTAAAGAAAGACTTGTTCTATAAATTTGTCGAGTACTTAGGATGCTTCTGCTTTCCAATTTTGTAAAAAATCATCACTCGGAAGCAGTAAATTATGTTGTTAGTTTTGTATTCTCCTCTTGACCATTTAGTGCATGCTTTATAATGTTATATATAAGAATATTGTTGTAATTATTTCCACCACAGAGTGATATGGGAGAAAACCATGTAAGTTGTCAGTATTAAGTGGTGTACTATTGTGCATATTTATAAACTAATGCAGTCAAATTGTTATTGTCCAAACTTATAACCAAAAACTTTACTTTATGAACTCTTCTTCCATTTCATTCACCCTGCCTTTGTTTTAAATCATCCCCCACTGTGTTTGTATAATAGAAAATTACTGTTTTAATTTTTCTGCCAGTAGGCATATTTCACAACCATAATCCGTCGAATCTAGACTCCTCGGATTTACAGATTCGCTTGTGATGTGACTTGAATCTGGATCGTGAATCCGTTGATCTACCTCTCGAGGTAGATCAACGGATACAGATTCATTGGATTACCCAAAATTCTTTGTGAAATAATGGCTCCAAAATGTGGCTGGAAATTTTAACGTTTGGGAAATTTTTATTATACTGTAATATGATAATATTATATTAATGTATATTAATATATGTTATTATATGTTTGTGTTGGTTTATGTTATTTTTTTATTTTGGATTCAGGTCTAGAGAAAATTACATTTCACGATTTTAGCTAATCCAAAGAATCCAAATTTGAATCTGGATTGCACAGATTATTCAGAATTTTGTTTGTGAAATATACCTAGTATAATCTGTGTGTGGGACCAAGAGATAATGGTCTAAACAGTACAGGGTATTTTTCTATATAGTGCTTACTTGCCAACCACTAAAACCGGTATTGGTGTAAAGCTGGAGGTAATGAAACTATCCTCTTGTGTGGAGAATGTGTGACTGTGTGGTCAGAAGTGTACCAGTATTTGTAGATGGTGATTTGAATTCGTACAGTGAACATCCTCAACAGAGCACATTAGTCCATTTAATTGATTTGGACCTAATACCCAAAGTTAAGGAGTTTGTCTTTGGTTCAATTTGTTGTATTTTTACAGTCAGATAACACTTTTAAATGTAAGAATCGGAAATGAGCTCTGTTCTTGTCTAACAAGACATCTGTACAGTGTTTAACCCCTATAACAACACATGCAATAAACATCATTGTATTGAAAGCAGAGTGTTCAGTGAGGATGTTAATACTATTGTAGATTGTCTGAGAAGTAAAGATTTTGTGCATTTTGTGAGTGTGCAACTGTTATGCTTGCAAAGCTAAGAGAAGATGGCATATCCTTTAATAGAATTTAAACAAAATGGCATAAAACTGTTTACAGATACATAAAGATTAGAAAAATTCTATCATCTGTTCTTGGAGTTTCATTGTATTGTTAGACATGCATCTAGATTGATGGTTGAGTTGTGACTCTTTCAGTCCACTGTGTACAGTCATGGTGAAGTGTAATTGTATCCACCGGAAGCATCCGGTGGATACTTTGGTTTAGCGTCCGCTACGCCACCGCCGCGCGTAGAGAGATTTTCGGCGTTAACGCTCTAAGAGGAAAACAACAGCAGCTAGGTTCACCAAATTTGCAGGATATTTTCATTGGGGGGTAAGCTTCTCTGGGAAGGAAAATAGCCTCATTCTGAAAAACAAGATGGCCGCCATGGGCATTTCTTTAAAACTAATCTACATTTTTCTACTGGCTCTTCCTCATAGGTAGAAGGTTGAATCTCTTCATAGGTGATATGTATGACACATATACATGTCCTCTACAACCTTGCACACATTTGACCTTGAAGCTCCTAATTCAAGGTCATCCACGGAGTGCCGAAGTAACCCACATAGCGGACTTTAAAAGTGCCTATATCTCGCTTATTGTTGATCCTAGAGGTTTGGGATGGTAAACCAACATATAGGAAATCATGGGCTGGGAATCTTCTGGAGTGGTCGGATTTGACCCTGGGCCCCTCCTTCAAGGTCAAACGATGACAGCCAAACTTAAAAGTGCTTATAACTCGCTTATTATTAGTCGTAGAGGTTTGGGATGGTAAACCAATGTATAGGAAATCATGGGCTGGAAATCTTCTGGTGTGGTCGGATTTGACCTTGGGCCCCTCCTTCAAGGTCAAACGAGGATAGCCAAAGGTAAAAGTGCCTATAACTCGCTTATTATTGGTCCTAGAGGTTTGGGATGGTAAACCAATATATAGAAAATCATGGGCTGGAAATCTTTTGGTGAGGTCGGATTTGACCTTGGACCCCTCATTCAAGGTCAAACGAGGACAGCCAAACTTAAAAGTGCTTATAACTCGCTTATTATTGGTCCTAGAGGTCTGGGATGGTAAACCAGCATATAGAAAATCATGGGCTGGGAATCTTCTGGTGTGGTTGGATTTGACCTTGGGCCCCTCCTTCAAGGTCAAACGAGAATTGCCAAAGGTAAAAGTGCCTATAACTTGCTTATTATTGGTCCTAGAGGTTTGGGATGGGAAAAATCATAGAAAATCATGGGCTGGGAATCTTCTGGTGTGGTCGGATTTGACCGTGGGCCTCTCCTTCAAGGTCAAACGAAGACAGCCAAACTTAAAAGTGCTTATAACTCGCTTATTATTGGTCCTAGAGGTTTGGGATGGTAAACCAGCATATAGAAAATCATGGGCTGGGAATCTTTTGGTGTGGTCGGATGTGACCTTGGGCCCCTCCTTCAAGGTCAAATGAGGACAGCCAAACCTAAAAGTGCTTATAACTTGCTTATTATTGGTCCTAGAGGTTTGGGATGGTAAACCAACATATAGGAAATCATCTGCTGGGAATCTTCTGGTGTGGTCGGATTTGACCTTGGGCCCCTCCTTCAAGGTCAAATGAGGATAGCCAAACTTAAAAGTGCTTATAACTCGCTTATTATTGGTCCTAGAGGTTTGGGATGGTAAACCAACACATTGGAAATCATGGGCTGGGAATCTTCTGGTGTGGTTGGATTTGACCTTGGGCCCCACGGTCAAGGTCAAATGAGGACAGCCAAACTAAAAAGTGCTTATAACTCGCTTATTATTGGTCCTAGATGTTTGGGATGGTAAACCAACATATAGGAAATCATGCGCTGGGAATCTTCTGGTGTGGTCGGATTTGACCTTGGGCCCCTCCTTCAAGGTCAAATGAGGATAGCCAAACTTAAAAGTGCTTATAACTCGCTTATTATTGGTCCTAGAGGTTTTGGTGCATTGTCTTTACAGTGGATACAATTTGCATCGGTTCTCTGATGCGCTAGGTCTAATTTTCACCTTTCATTAATCCATTACATGTTGCTTAACTTTATGAGGCGACAGTTGTGAAATGTACCAGTCTTTTTTTTTGGGGGGGGGGGGGGGGGGGGGGGGGGGGGGGACAACTGTTGCCAATTTCATGGAAGTCGTTTTCATCCTTCATGTGCCTGTTTTGTTTAGAAATTTTGAATATCTTATGGAATTGTATCTTTTATAACTTAAACTATCGAAAACTTCTGCTCAAAATGATGTTTATGTTGCAGACTATATTAGTGATAAGTTTAAAAGTACACCAAAATAGTGATCCATTTGTGTTATGGTATTTTAGAATCCATAGAAAGATAGAGTGGCTTTATAATCAGGGTTCGTGATTACGCCATCCGAGTATATTAAACAAGCCATATTTCAGATTTGGACATGAATTTCGGTTGTCAGTGCGTCCGTCGGAACGCAATTTTTATGAAGAAAATATTTCTGCTTTAGAAGCGAATTTCGGTTGGCAGGAAGCATAGATATGCATGCAATATATATAACACTGAAAATAAGCTTTATATTTTAAAATTAAATGGTTTCGAGTGATGTCCTGGCAAGTTGTTTACGTCTACCATTGTTAAGCGAGATTTCATGCTCAGCGAGATTCTTCCAAAGCAGCCAGTGAGTGCTGGTGTTGTACACTAGCAAATCTACTCAAAACGTTATATATCGAAAGAAAGCCTGATATCTGCACAGAAACAATCGAAACAACAAGCCAAGACGGTGATCTTTCATGGGAGACAAACTATACTAAATCTCGGAAACTCTTGATATTTAACCCTGGAAAGTCCCTCGGAAAATAAAAGCTGTAACAAATATTCAACAGGGAATATAACAAAAGAACTGTATCTGTGGAACTACCCAATGAATTTTCATCAAACAAAAAGCAACAGAAAGTATAAATAGTTTTCTTTCAAACAGTATAAATACCATATTTGTAGCTTAAATAATATCATCATACAAAAAAATTTCACTCAAATTGCACTAAAATAAAGTTTGATGACTGGAGTTCAGCTTTTTAAAATAATTTTAAAATTGATTCAACAGATACATATTATTTATCAATAGAAAGCAAATTAACCAGTTCTTCTATATTTTTAAATATAACCAGAAATAAGGGAGAAAAAATATTATTTGCACCCCATTTTCACACAATGGTACCCCATTTTTGGATGTGCCATAAGGTATAAGGTACCGAACATTTCATAACCCTAACACAAACACTGGACTCAGAAAAAAATGATTGGGACTCCATTTTTTGGAAGTCATGTAGTCCGTTGGACTCCATATTTTAGAGGTATTTCGCGAACCCTGATAATGCAGACTGCTACATGAGTTTTGAGGAAAATAACTTTTTATAAAGGGTGAGTGGTATGTAAATTAGTGTGACAGGAGATGACATCAAGTCACATACTTTGAGACCAGTATAAGTCTCAAAACTTTGAGCTGGTTGTAGTTGTCATTGTCTCTGGTGTGATATATTAAGGAACAATGGAGAATACATTCTGAATCAAGTTACCGTCACCATTTCAGACATCAAACTTAGCTGTGGTCAAGTTATTTCTGATATTTTAGCTGGATGGACAAGTTGTTCATACTGACAGAAAGAAGACACATTCATATACAGTAGAACTTCTGTTTTATCAAATGTATGGGGACAAAAGGATTCGTAAAAAATAGAAGTCAGAATAATCCAGTAATAAATTTTCCATTTGGGATTGTAGGAAGAAGGTAATACATTTTTCAAAGTTGAATAAAATGCTTTGTATAACAAAGATTCTTCTTTTAATCATCTACATTTTAAATTCAAGTCGGTCCTTTTTGTCTTGCTCAACATAATTGACTGATGTGTACTGTGCGCGCTTAGATTTCTCTGTGTGGTGAAGTTAATTATTTTGCTGCTTGTAGTAAATTTTGTTAATTGTTCTACACAGTAAAAGTTGTCCTTGTAACTTGTTTGTTGCAGGTCTGACATGTTTTTTGTCAAAAGTGTTTTCATATGTGTTTTATGCATAAGAGAATTATTTTTAAAATTGATAACTTCTATTAAAATGTTTTTCATATTTTATTTAGCATTCTGATTTAAATTTTTTTCTGAAATTTATAATTATATTCATTTTACTAAAATTGAATAGGTTTATTTTTAGTTTTTATATTTTTAGTCAGAAACCGATGTAGAGGGTGCAAGTTAGCTTAAAATTGGATCACTCAGTATTTATTTTTTATCCTTGAACTCTGAAAGTAGGCTTTTAGCCATTGACATTACTTTCATTTTATTTATAACTGAAACCCACAATGACACCCACCATTGAATTTTACATTGCTTTACAGAAAAGTATAATTTGATAATTTTATAACTAGCTAAATGTGGAACTTTTGTTTGTGTCCAATTGTTTTCTGACAGACTTTGATCATCTTGTAAAAATCAAGTTATTTTACAGTATTGGCATCCTTAAAACACCAAATTATTCCCATTATGCCTTTAATATATTTTCTCATACTGCAAGACATGCTGTGAGAATACTGTGTTGTTTATTAATCAGATTTAAAATAAGAAGACAGCTGTGGTCACAACTTCCAACAAGATGAACAACATAAAAAAAATGTTGTTACCTTAGCTGTTACATCCATCAAAGATGTTAGTTTCTTTGTGTATTTGTGTTCCTAATTACTCTTAAAAACTAAACAGCACATCTTTGTGAGTATTTTTATGTGGGTAGGACCTGCCCAAAGGAAGAAGTGATTAAATTTAGGGAAGGATTTTCCACGGCCCCATTTTTGATAATTTTCGTCATGGTCATGCTACTCTATTTGGAGGGTTAAAATGAGAAGAAAAAAAAAACACCATGAGGTAGAAATTGCAATCTGGTGATATTTGTCTTGACAGAGGTTGGCAATCTAGGAATGCTTTTTAGTCGTTTGTGTTTTGGTGTGGCACGCATGTTTCTCCCTCTGTGTTTATGTACCAAAGTACGTAACATTATTGTAGAAGGCCGTGTAAAATCAGGAAACCCTTGTTGAAGCCAGTGTTCATGCATACGATGAAAGAACTTGTACATTGTAATTAAAAGAATCAAATACTTTTTATTTCAAAATATGATTCCCTTTTACAGTGATGCACAAGTAGATTTCTAATTTAATCATTTAGTAAAGACACGGCCAGGTGTAGAGTATTGTATAGTTATTCATAATAGAATGTGACAAAGAGTTTGAGTTTTCTTGAAAGTCTTTCACATGCATTTATTTGGTTGTGTAATATAACTGCATCAGACTTTTGAAAGTCAGTTGTAACTGTTGTGTTTGTTATGGGTAATATGTATTGGTTGTGTTTTGTGTACAGCATGATACACACTAAATTATTATTATAAAAAGGATGTTTAAATCTCTCAGATTCATAAAGGACAGCAGTTGTTTTATACAGGTCATGAAAAACGAAAACACTTGATGTAGTAATATTTTCTACAAGTAGGGATGAGTCAATCTCACCGGTATCTTGGTATCGAGAGTATTTTGACACCTTGCAACTGGCATCTCGATTACCCACACATATAATCGAGGGGAGACTAGAAATATTAGAAAAAAAAACATTAAATCTGCAGAAATTACAAACTTTTTTCCAATAATTTTGTATATTATGAGACTTTTGTAGCAATTTCTACTTATGGAACTGCCATGTTGTGTTTTCATGAGTTTCAGATCCTGTTCATGGACTAATTTGATTGGCATCAATTTTCAGTTCAGGAACCAAAATGGTTTATATTAGTGGGATACCAAAGTGAGAAATATGTTATGACCTATCCCTGTCTACAAGTAGACAGTAGTTTTGGAAGGCCTGGTTAAGTTGGGGCTTTTTTTCTGGGCCCGTAAGATTTAACAGGGCTTCACTGTACTGCATGGGTTTATCCTTTGTGTAAATACAGTCCAAGGACAGCATGTCTTCATTACCATTTTAATCACTGTTTTGCATTTTTCAAAGACATCTGGTTCAAATGACTGCCTTGTGTTGTTTAAGATTTATCAATTCCCGGGTGCCAGGTCAAGAACGGTATTCATACATTGACTGACATTAACCAAGACTGTGAATATGTGAAAAGAATAACCTTAGAAAGTTTGTTTATTAGTGTTTAAACTGGTGGAAAGAAATAGTTGATATTTTAATAAATTCTAGTCACTTGTTAACTTTTCTAATATTTTAATATTGAGTATTATTTGTAGATTTAATCATTTCTAAAAAAATTAAGACATTGACAGGATTTTCAAAAGATATCTAGCTCAAATATTTGTTACTCTCCTGGGTATTACAGAATATAAAGTTTTTTGTATTACAATTTAGCATTGAACAAATATGATTAAAATTTTAAAGCTAGGGACACGTCAGTTTCTGTTAAAGTTGAGCTGGAACTCTTTTATAAAAGACATGTCAAAAGAATTTTTAAACAAAGTATTTTATAGCGAAATACCCTTACCATTTCCTAACAGTAGCTATTTGTTGGAGCCATCCAACCCAATGGCCAACGCAGAGATGCGATTTTAAGGTTTACTAACAGATTTTTACTAGAGATTTTTAAGAAGATTTCAGAGTGCTGAATACCAAGATTTATAATTGATGTAGTTTTTCCCCCCATGTAACTGTACAGCATCTCTATATAAACAGAATGTAATTTGTTTTATGTGGTTTGCTTTGTTCCTACTTTTCTGCAAATTTATATATATCTGTGTAATAAGAAAGTATATACACTATAATTTGTAAAGTGTTAGAGGTCAATTTTTATTTATTATAACTTCTTATGCGTATTAAGATCTTTTGTATATTGTATATTTAATGAAAAACGCTGCAAATAAACTTAAAGAAGTATATTTTAGTAATTTCCATATTTTCCTGCACACAGGAAATAAGTCAAAAAAAGACTAGAAAAGGTTAAAAATTTAGTGCATTTTTTCATCCTATAAGTAAAAGTTTTTGTCACTTTTGCTCAATCTGTTCCAGTTGTGGCCAAGAAGTTTTATGGAAATCTGTGTTGCCCAGTAACAGATGCATGGACACAGGATATATTTCATGATCTCCCTCCTGGGCTAAATAAGCTATTTGCGAGATATTTTGCATGTACATGTATCTACCAGTACACCATTCTTGGTAAGATCCCACTCCTCTAAAGGTTTCAATGTCAAAGCTAGTGTTTTACATCCCTTTTATACACCTTTGGTCATGTAAGGTCAGACCTTCCGTGAACCCCAAATGTTATTCATCAGCTGGATTCAAACCCACAATCAGGGGGCTCAGTGGTGTAGCGGTTTGAATCTCGGCCCAGGCGCTTCATGTTGGAAAGTTGGTAGTTACTTGCCGATGCCTAGTGGTTTATAGTGCAGAATCTTGACCAACTAGTATGCACTGGTTCCTCCACCTGTAAACTACCCGTCGCAATATGACCCTGGCTGTTGAAGGCAACTTAAAACAAAAATAAATCTAAATCAAACCCACAACCACAGAGATGAGATTGAAGTGATACAATGACAAACTTATTACCACTGAGGACTCTCCAGACACTTTACATAGACTGTAATTGCAAAGACAGATAAATTTTATAGCTTTATTTTTTTGCATCAGCAAACACAATATACATGGCTACATGATGTCTCAACAGTAAAAAATAACACCAAATTAAATAGTACTTCTACACAATGCAGATACTCACTGGTAAATAGCAATATTTCATCCATCTCTTTGAAGTCTCCAATACCTTCATCTAAACAACAAAATTTTTGAACTGAAAATATGTTTCAGCGAGACAAAAATTAATTTATCACATAAGCACTTCAATAACTTAACAAGAAATATACCAAATGAAAAAAATAGCCAGCCTCGGCAGGCAAGAACCCCATCCCGCAGGTACAGCTAAATCGCCAACAACATTGAGATTTGGGAAAATCTTAGGAACAACTTCTGTTGTAAAAAGTATAGAGAACCCACAAGATGTTCTACAAAAGATTCACTGGTCATGATTTGTTACAAGTAGTTTTCATATTTTGAAGCCCAAGAAACAATTATAAGGGAGATATAAGGGCTTTTTGATATGATGACCCTCCTATTTGGCATTAAAGATGTGATATGGCGGCCATTTTGTTTCCAAAACGAGGCAAACTTTCCTATCCATTTACATTCTGTGCAAATCTGATGAAGCTAGGTGCAATATTTTAGGTTACAGAAAACATTAAAGATTTTAAACAAACTTTAAGACCCGAAAATCTTAAAAATTTTGCCATGGCAACAGTTGCCGCTGGATACCCCCCAAAACCTAATCAGCTGTAGATCCTCTTGAAGTAAACATATCCTGAAAATTTGGTGAAAATCCGTGCAGGGGTTTAGGCTGTGGAACACCCACAAACTTTAAGACTTAAAAATCTTAAAAGTGTTGCCATGGCAACAGCAGTAGCCAGATACCCCACAAAACCTATTCAGCTCTAGATCCTCTAGGGGTAAACATATCCTGAAAATTTGGTGAAAATCTGTGCTGGGGTTTAGGCTGTGGAACACCCACAAACATTAAGACCCGAAAATCTTTTTAAAAGTGTTGCCATGTCAACAGTTGTTACCAGATACCCCCCAAAGCCTAATCAGCTCTAGATCCTCTTGGGGTTAACATACCTTGAAAATTTGGTCAAAATCCGTGCAGGGGAACACCCACAAACTTTAAGACCCGAAAATCTTGGGGTAAACATCCCCTGCAGGGGTTTAGGCTGTGGAACACCCATAAGCTTTATGCCCGCCGCTGCCGCCCGGACGGCGCAGGGGATGACTATAAAATAAAGGCTGGGGTTAAAAACAACAAGTCCATCTATTGAGTCTTTAACTATATACACAGTTTTTAGGGAAAACTTGATATTGATGGCTTGATAAATACTAAATATTGCAACAGGCAAATTTATTCCAATTACAACTAGATTGGGCCAACTCGGCGCCAACATATCCCCAGACAGGTCATCACTCACGCCACAGGTTTTGATCGGGAATTTTTTAAAACATAATTACCCATTATTATATGAACTTCAGCACATCAATCTACTCTGTTTATATCTTCCCAAGGAAGATGGTGTATCTCCAGACGCCGAATACATAACTCAAATTATATTTTCAATCTTCCTGCAATGATAACTCTAAACCTATTTTCAAAGTATTTAAATGATTGATGATTGAATGTCCATTCTAAAATAATAATCCCAAAAGAGCATATCTGTTTCTATATTTGTTGACAAATAAAATATTATTTTTAACTCAACTCATCATACTTTTCAATCTTCCTTCAAAGTATTTAAATGATTGATGATTCAATGTCCATTCTAAAATTCATAATCCCAAAAGCGCATATCTGTTTCTATATTTGTTCACAAATAAAATATTATTTAAAAAAAAATTATTTATATTATTATTTTATTATATTATTTTTAGAATTTGCAAATTGTTTTCAGTTATTCATTTCCTCTATACCTATATATGTGGTCCATATATATGCAACCTAAATATGTGACACAATCTCAGTTCTGACTCCCCTTTGTGTTATATGTAATGAAGCCCACCACCTCCCACCCCCACCCCTCTCCCCTTCTCCACACCTCTCTCACTATTACACAAGATCTGCAACCCCATTGAGTTCTTTGTTTCTCATCTGATATCATTAAATACCTTTGTTTATTTAGTGTCACTCAATATAGCTGGAGGTCCCAGAGGTGGGTGGGGGGAATCCGGGTGGGGGATGTGGGTTGGGACTACAAAGAGATGGAGTGCTACAGCATAAATGGTAAACAAACAATCTATATAAAAGGGGTACTCAAATACAAAAAGAATTGAGAATTTTAAGTATGTGATTATCAACTGAAATGAGTTCATAACTGTAGGAGCTGTGCCAAAATTAACTGAGGCAAGTTGAATAAAACTGGGCTAGTTGAGGGTTAAAAATCCCCTAGTTTTACTACATAAGGATATAATTTCATTAATATTGGGACTTAAAGCTCACTTAAAGTGTCCATTTTGTCTACTTGAATATGTTTAACCAGTTTCATTTTAAAAAGTTAAAAACTCAGCAAGCAGAGGTATAACACACAGAAATAAGTTCTTAAAAGACTAAGATAGCCATAACATTATTAATATTCAAAATTTAAATAGACAGGCATTTCCTTTTAAAAATTCAAAGATTTCAGCTCTATAACCCACATAGTTTGACAGTTACTGGGCTTTAAAGTGGCATAATGTCCATAAATTGGGTTTCTGTGGGCATTTTACAATTGTTAAAGAGACCTTAGCAATTAAACTACAGATCTGAAACTTTTTGGGGGACATACATAACAAACAAAAATTATATATAATACAGTTTAAGACTTGTCACACTAAGCATTTCCAAATAACAGGGCAAAGTACGGAAAAAATGTCAAAAAAGGCACTTGGGCGAGTGTCTATGGCCCTCATACACAAGTTAAATGTCTACTAAAAACCTTGATTTTCGGCATATGTAAAAAGGACATAATAATGCATTCCCAGATGGGATTTCAGCTCCATCAATCACATAGTTTAACAGTCACAGGGCTTAAAGGTGGTAAAAAGTCCAAATATTGGGTCTCTGTGGGCCTTTTAGAGATCTCGATGTGCCTTTCAAATTAAAGCTTCAGACTTAAAATTTGTTACATACTAAGATTACACATAGAATATGTATCTAATAAAGTTTGAAACTTCTCAGACTTACCATTTCCAAGTTACAGAGCAAAATATGTGAAAAATGTCTTAAAAGGGTCACTCAGGTGGGTGTTTAAGGTCCTCATACACAGGTTAAATGTCTACTTAAAGCCTTGATTTTTGGCACATGTAAAAAGAACATAATAATGTATTCCCAGATGAGATTTCAGCTCTATCAGTCACATAGTTTAACAGTCACAGGCCTTAAAATTGGCAAAAAGTCCAAATACTGGGTCTTTATGGGGTCTTCTAGAGACCTAAATGTGGCCTTCAAATTAAAGCTTCAGACTTAAAATTTGTCACATACTAAGATTACACATAGAATATGCATCTAATACAGTTTGAAACTTCTTAGACTTACCATTTCCAAGTTACAGGGAAAAATATGTGAAAAATGTCTAAAAATGGTCACTCGGGTGGGGATTTATGGTCCTCATACACAGGTTAAATGTCTTCTTAAAGCCTTAATTTTTGGCACATATAAAAATAACATACTAATATCTTCTCAGATAGGATTTGAGTTCTATCAGTCACATAGTTTGACAGTCACAGGGCTTAAAAGTAGCAAAAAGTCCAAATATTGGGTCTTTGGGAGCCTTTTAGAGACCTCAATTTGACCTTCAAAATTAAAGCTTCAGACTTAAAATCTGTTACATACTAAGATTACACACAGAATATATATCTAATACAGTTTGAAACTTCTCAGACTTACCATTTCCAAGTTACAGGGAAAAAGATGTGAAAAATGTCTTATAAGGGTCACTCGGGTGGGTGTTTATGGTCCTGATACACAGGTTAACTGTCTATTAAAGGCCTAAATGTTGGGGCACATATAAGAAAACACATAGATATATTCCCAGATTATATTTAACTTAGATGAGAGACATAGTTTGAAAGCTACAGTGCTTGAAAGTGGCAAAAAGTGCATAAATTGGGTCTCTGTGGGCACTTTTGAGACCTTAACTCGACCCCTTTGGGTAAACCTACAGCCCTAAAATTTTCTACAGACAAGGATTACATATCAAAGTTATACCTAGCGCAATTTGAGACTCATCAGAATTATCACTTCCAAATTATAGGGCAAAATATGTGAAAAGTATAGCAAAAAATCCCTAAGTGGGGGTATTTATGGGCCTCAAACACAATTTTCTCCTCAACTTAAAGGCATGATTTTCGGCACATGTACTAAGAACATATTAATGTGTTGTCAGGTAAAATTTCAGCCAGCTGAGCATCATAGTTTGTGACCTACAGGGCTCTAAGTGGCCAAAAGTCCAATTTCTGACCTTAAGGTGGCCATAAGTTCTTTTTTACTGGGAGTTTAAGGTCACCTTAAAATAGGGATCTTCCTTTGGGCACCCTTAACATGTGTACCAAGTTTGAAAAAAAAATATTAATTTGTTTTTGAGTTATCGCGTCCACAAGGAAATTTCTACGGTGGCGGCGGCGGCGCGACAGACCTGAATCCAATATATCCCCGACTTTCGTCTGGGGATATAAATATGGCTGTGGCACTGGTCAGGGGTCTCATGGTACAGAAGAGTACACTACCAGTTTTATGTTTAACGCAACACCAAAACCCATGCAAAAGATCGCTTAATAATATTCAAATGATTAGCTATACAACATTAACAATAAACTTATGTAAATTTAACAACTGGGAAATAAATATGACGAGGTTATAGGACAATACAAATCAGTTAGTAGGAGTAATATGTAACTATAGTTGTAGTTTGTAGTCTCACATGGTGTGCAGCAAATTACTTCTACAAAAAATAAGTGGTGTAATCCAACATATCAGCTACATGCATCCAGTAGCTATAAATAAACCATACAAATTAAAGAACTTCTAATGTAGCAATTATTTAAAACAATAATTTAGTACCTATTTTAAAAAAGTTTCAGATACAAATCACTTGAACACTAACGGTGGCTATTTTGAGAACTTTTAAGTTACTAATTTTTAAATTTATCCAAAGCATGCAGATAACATGTGGTTTACTAGTGTGTAAAGTTAGTCTCAAACATAGTTTTGGCTATTTAACAGTTTTTATTTACAAATCGTGCATTTAAAAAAAAATAAAACATTTTCTCATGTTAAATGACTAAATTATTACTAAGTTTGCTGATGCAAAAACAAACTGGGGTTTATGGTATATTAGCTTTTGCTGCTACAATAAGAACATAATTTAAATATTTATGCATTACGATTAATCTCACCAATGAAAACTTACAAATTATTTTTTTCCTTTTACCGATTACAAATTACTGTTTTTGTAACCTAATGACTTTCCGTTAATTTGATCCAATGGCATTACACTCGCATATTCTCTGAAATACATCTGAACATCACATGGACCAAAATCTTAAGACGAACACTGAAAAACACAATTATACTGTATTTATAATGTATATGTTGTGTCTAAGTCAGGATTTGGTACAAGTTATCACTTGTATGTTTATGCATACAACTAATCCTATACTGTATTTATAATATATATGTCTATGCATTACTAAATATCTATACTCTTCAAAAACAATATTCCCAACAAGCAACAATAAATAACACTCCAAACAATGACTACAATAATGTAAAACATGAAAGACACTAACAGTTTAGAGGTTTTAGTCAGTGATTCCATTAGATTATGTGCCTTATCAAGTACCCGAGTTTGTGTTCATATCCTATTAAGTAACTGGATTAGATTTGAGCAGGTTATTAATGTCCTTCTTTGCTGCCAGTAAGCCATTAATCTCTCTGTTTGCCATGACAACACCCATCCAAAGACATCCCCCAGATGCCAATACCAAGATCACACGAATCAGTATTACCATGGCATTCAGTCCCCATGGCAACACAAGGTCTGCAGTAAACGTCAGCATTATGAAGGAGAGCAGAAAGACAATCATGTAGAACACCCGGTCTGCACGAACCTGCTTGATACCAGAGTCAAGTACCGGAATGGCTGCACTGAAACTCTTCTCAATCTCAGCAAACTCTCGCACACTGGACATCACTAGAATAGTTACACAGACATAAAGGTGCTAGATAGTTAATGGTGTTCAACAATGTGATGCTCATATTTACACACTGAAATTCCCCAGAGTCTACATGTTTGTTCTTTTGAACTGATCAAATACATACCTCCACGAATTCTTTGAACATTTTGTCACATCTTCAGCTTTAAATTCTAATTTTAACAAACTTCTATAGTTTTTACTCTACACTAAACTATGGACTCTAAATCGCAACAGTCTAGAATATAAAATTTCAAAAATTCAGGGACAAGAAAAAAGTCCACACATGGGATTAATTAAAGGGCTACTGTGGATAGACTTTTTGCAAAACAGAAGCATTTTTACTTGTTCACCTGGGAGGGTTGACGCAGTATTAACCACAGAAATAAAAGACAAGTCTGAAGTCATAATGGTCAAAATGGTAGCAAATGACATTATTTGAGAGACACTTGATTGTATGATGTAAAAGCCATATTAAACAAAATAAAACAAAAAAAAAAATAACTAAACTAGAGGATCGCTCGCAAAAAAAAAAGATAATGTTTTTGCATAGCAAAAACAAAGCGTCCCGAAAAGGATATAAAGGTGAGTGCTAAAGTATTAAGAAAATGCTTCGTTTCTAGCCTTATACTGTTGTGGCAACCAAAGTCAGCGCAGTCTGCTCTATCTAGCATGGTTTTCACGATATAAGCATTTTTGTGTTTTGCAAAAAATAAAAAAATTAAAAATGTCCGCTATATTTGGCGAGACAAATATATTTTGAAAATTGGCATGGCTACTCTGCAGAGATACCCAGCAGGTCCAAAATTTTGTTGAGTTCGCTCCATATAGCACAGTTTTCGATATATAAGCATTTTTGTGTTTTGCAAAAACTTTGAAAATTCAAAATGGCCACCATTTTTGGGGAGACAAAAATTTTTGTCAAGACCACTGCCGTGGTGTGTATCTCCCGCCGAGCATTAAAGCAGAAGAAATAGCTTTTCCGAGATATTCACAATTTTTCATTTTTGTGTGTGAAAGGTCTTCCAAAAGTAGGTGAATGAGTTATTTGAGAAAAATTGGCTATCTGCAATACTATTAAGAGATAATTCACATTTACTCATTTTGAGTAGGTGAATAATTATCTATGGGTCTGAAACTTCACCAAGTGAAAGCTCTCCCAAAAGTAGGTGAATGAGTTATTTGAGAAAAATTGGCTATCTGCAATACTTTTAGAGATAATTCGCATTTACTCATTTTGAGTAGGTGAGTAATTAGCTATGGGTCTGAAACTTCACCATGTGAAAGCTCTCCCACAAGTAGATGAATGAGTATTTGATAAAAATTGGGTATCCGCAATACTTTTACAGATAATTAGCATTTACTCATTTTGAGTAGGTGAATAAATAGCTATGGGTCTGAAACTTCACAGAGTGAAAGCTCTCCCAAAAGTAGGTGAATGAGTTATTTGAGAAAAATTGGCTATCTGCAATACTTTTAGAGATAATTCGCATTTACTCATTTTGAGTAGGTGAATAATTAGCTATGGGTCTGAAACTTCACCAAGTGAAAGCTGTGCCAAAAGTAGGTGAATGAGTTATTTGAGAAAAATTGGCTATCTGCAATACTTTTAGAGATAATTCGCATTTACTCATTTTGAGTAGGTGAGTAATTAGCTATGGGTCTGAAACTTCACCAAGTGAAAGCTCTCCCAAAAGTAGGTGAATGAGTTATTTGAGAAAAATTGGCTATCTGCAATACTTTTAGAGATAATTCGCATTTACTCATTTTGAGTAGACGAGTAATTAGCTATGGGTCTGAAACTTCACCAAGTGAAAGCTCTCCCAAAAGTAGGTGAATGATTAATTTGAGAAAAATTGGCTATCTGCAATACTTTTAGAGATAATTCGCATTTACTCATTTTGAGTAGACGAGTAATTAGCTATGGGTCTGAAACTTCACCAAGTGAAAGCTCTCCCAAAAGTAGGTGAATGATTAATTTAACAAAAATTGGCTATCTGCAATACTTTGAGATAATTCCCATTTACTCATTTTGAGTAGACGAGTAATTAGCTATGGGTCTGAAACTTCACCAAGTGAAAGCTCTCCCAAAAGTAGGTGAATGAGTTATTTGAGAAAAATTGGCTATCTGCAATACTTTTAGAGATAATTCGCATTTACTCATTTTGAGTAGGTGAGTAATTAGCTATGGGTCTGAAACTTCACCAAGTGAAAGCTCTCCCAAAAGTAGGTGAATGAGTTATTTGAGAAAAATTGGCTATCTGCAATACTTTTACAGATAATTCGCATTTACTCATTTTGAGTAGGTGAGTAATTAGCTATGGGTCTGAAACTTCACAGAGTGAAAGCTCTCCCAAAAGTAGGTGAATGAGTTATTTGAGAAAAATTGGCTATCTGCAATACTTTTACAGATAATTCGCATTTACTCATTTTGAGTAGGTGAGTAATTAGCTATGGGTCTGAAACTTCACAGAGTGAAAGCTCTCCCAAAAGTAGGTGAATGAGTTATTTGAGAAAAATTGGCTATCTGCAATACTTTTAGAGATAATTCGCATTTACTCATTTTGAGTAGGTGAGTAATTAGCTATGGGTCTGAAACTTCACAGAGTGAAAGCTCTCCCAAAAGTAGGTGAATGAGTTATTTGAGAAAAATTGGCTATCTGCAATACTTTTAGAGATAATTCGCATTTACTCATTTTGAGTAGGTGAGTAATTAGCTATGGGTCTGAAACTTCACCAAGAGAAAGCTCTCCCAAAAGTAGATGAATGATTAATTTGATAAAAATTGGCTATCTGCAATACTTTATGAGATAATTAGCATTTACTCATTTTGAGTAGGTGAGTAATTAGCTATGGGTCTGAAACTTCACCATGTGAAAGCTCTCCCAAAAGTAGGTGAATGAGTTATTTGAGAAAAATTGGCTATCTGCAATACTTTTAGAAATAATTCGCATTTACTCATTTTGAGTAGGTGAATAATTGGCTATGGGTCTGAAACTTCACCATGTGAAAGCTCTTCCAAAAGTAGGTGAATGAGTTATTTGAGAAAAATTGGCCATCTGCAATACTTTTAGAGGTAATTCGCATTTACTCTTTTTGAGTAGGTGAGCAATTAGCTATGGGTCTGAAACTTCACTAAGTGAAAGCTCTTTGGGATAGCTGCTCTGCAGAGATACCCTGAAGATAAAAAATTCCGTCGAAATCGCTCTATGTAGCACGGTTTTCGAAATATAAGCATTTTTGTGTTTTGCAATTTTTGCGCAAAAATTCGAAAATTCAAAATGGCCGCCATTTTTGGCAAGACAAAAATTTTTTGAAAATTGGCATGGCTACTCTGCAGATATACCCTGTGGGTCAAAAATTTCGTCGAAATCGCTCTATCTAGCAGGGTTTTCGAGATATAACCATTTTTATGTTTTGCAATTTTTGCGAAAAATTCGAAAATTCAAAATGGCCGCCATTTTTGGCAAGACAAAATTTTTTTGAAAATTGGCATGGCTACTCTGCAGAGATACCCTGCGGGTCAAAAATTTCGTCGAAATCGCTCTATCTAGCACGGTTTTCGAGATATAAGCATTTTTGTGTTTTGCAATTTTGCGAAAAATTCGAAAATTCAAAATGGCCGCCATTTTTTGCGAGAAATTTTTTGTTTGAAAATTGGCATGGCTACTGTGCAGAGATACCCTGCGGGTCAAAAATTCGTCGAAATCGCTCTATCTAGCAGGGTTTTTGAGATATAAGCATTTTTATGTTTTGCAATTTTTGCGAAAAATTCGAAAATTCAAAATGGCCGCCATTTTTGGCGAGACAAAATTTTTTTCAAAATTGGCATGGCTACTCTGCAGAGATACCCTGAGGGTCAAAAATTTCGTCGAAATCGCTCTATCTAGCACGGTTTTTGAGATATAAGCATTTTTGTGTTTTGCAATTTTTGCGAAAATTTCGAAAATTCAAAATGGCCGCCATTTTGGGCGAGACAAAAATTTTTTGAAAATTGGGAAAACTACTCCGCAGAGATACCCTGCGGGTCAAAAATTTCGTCGAAATCGCTCTATCTAGCACGGTTTTCGAGATATAAGCATTTTTGTGTTTTCCTTATTTGGAAAATTCGTAATGATTAATTAATCATTAATTACTCAGCCATTTCTTGACCAATCAATGCCAAAATCTAATGATTTCCAGATTTTAATAGAATGAATGTATTTGCCAAGTTTCAGGTGAATTGATAAAATTCCTTTCAAGTTATCATCCGGACAAGCTTCCCCATCGAAAAAAGACATTTTTGGTCATGTGACCTCTCTGATTGGTTGAAATGTCACTGCAGCATATTCAAAAAAATTCCCCAGGGCTACTGCCTAAACCTGCCAAATTTGAAAAAAATCTGCCTAACGGTTACAGAGTTATAAGGAAAACAAAATGCGGAGCCGGCGGAGCCGGCAGAGCCGGCGGAGCCAGAAGCTCTCCCATACACAAACAAGCGTCCCTTGCGGGACGCTTAATAAACCAATGGGCAGGAATATATCAAAATACATATTTGAGTTCTATTGTTTTTCTATTTTTTTAATAATTTATGTAATTTGAGCTGAACTCAAAAACTCCACTTACATACGATGTCACATACTTGGCACTAGCAATATGTATCTGGTATATCTAAAGCATGCATAGCAGACTTGTAAACAATGTAATAGATGTAATAGAAAAGTAATAGATTGATGAAAATTTCGATGTAATAGTAATAGTTATAGATTGAAATTTTAAAAATGTAATAGTAATAGATGGTAATACCATCTATTACATCTATTACTTTTCTATTACATTCTATTACTTTGAGGGAAAATTAATAAAATCTTCCAGCAACTGATGAATCCTTGATAAATAATGTAAAAATTAAAACAGGTAAAAAAAACTGTTCTAATTTTGAGAATTTTGTGTAGAACTATTCTAAATTGTAACAAAGTTAATTTAGTTTAACCTTTAAAGTCTTACTGAGTTTGAAATTATAATGTTGTCAGAGTTTGTGTAAATATTTGCTTGATGGACTGTGACATTTTCCCCTTATACATATGAAGCTAATATAAAGATAAAATTTATAAAACCATAATTCAGTTTTATAGTTAAAGTGTGTGCATCCTGCAACTTGCATGTCAAAATAAAACTTTAACAGGGGAAAAGCCACTATATCCACTAAAGACCCACTAAAGTAGAAAACAAACAAAAAATTATTTTTCTACACTTTTAAATTATGTTTTATTTTAATGTTTTATACTTTATACTGGTGCCTTTTTAAGTATTAATTGCATTTAACAAGGGCATGGGGGCTTTGGTTACTGCCAGGGTAAGTAAGTTCCTAGTGTTTTCATTGATCATTCAATTCCAATTCACACCCCTAGTGTTTTCATTGATCATTCAGTTCCAATTTACACCCCTAAGACCCCCTTCTCTTTGAGGGAATAAAGGTTCAATAACAGTGGTGTCCGTTAAGTATACATGAAAGAGTTGGACAGCTTAGCTTAATTCTCCTGAGTAGGTAAATGTAAAGAAAAGTGGGTTACATGAAAGGCACATGAATGGACCTGAGTACTGGCCCATTTCTGTATATATACTGGTCAGGCATTGATGCAGTTCAGTTATCTGCCAAGTCTACTTTCATGTAACTTGAGTTGTATAAAACATTTGCAAAGATGTCACTTTGGAGTCATTTTGATGTGGATCCAACCAACAAGGACACTAGTTCCTTAAAGGCTGCTTGCAAACATTGCTCTTCACTGATTTCTTACAATAGTAAGAGTTCATCAAATCTGACAACTCACCTTAAAGTAAGTATAATAATTGCTATTTTGATTAACTACTTGGACACAAAAACAGACAGCCACTGTGACCAGATGGAATTCCCAGTTAAAAATGATCCGCTCCATTTTGGCCATTCCTCAACAAAAGCTGGATCAACTAGACTGTCTCACATTAACTGTATATGAGAGGCAAAGCCTGGAAAATCTCACTGAAATTCTTCAGCCATTTGAACAGGCGACCAAACTCACTGAAGGATCCAACATTGTTACTGCCAGTTTGGTACTACCATGTGTGAAAGGCCTGAAAAACCAACTCACTGATTTGATGGAAAAGTACAAGAGTCCCCTCATGACAGCTCTGTATGAATCACTCAAGAGGCGGCTACTTCCATATGAAGAAAAGGAGGATTTCTGTATGGCAACAATACTTGACCAACGGTTCAAACTGAACTGGTGCTCTGGAGATGTATATCAGCAGTGTAAGTCACTGCTGATCGTGAAGGCGAAGAAGGAAGACAGAACTGGTGGTACCTGTACAACTGAAGAGCAGGAGCGCCCAAAGAAGAAACGCAGGTGTGATGATCTACTAGACATGTTCTTCGAGGCAGATGACTGTAAACCATCCACAAGTTCTCATGTCGAGGAAGAAGTGGATAAGTATTTATCTGGTCCAAAACTAGAGCGCCACAAGGACCCCCTGTTATTTTGGCAAGTCAGTGAGAGCACATTCCCCAACCTGGCTTCTCTAGCTTGCAAGTATCTTCCAATACCCGCCTCCTCTGCAGCTGTTGAGCGTCTTTTTAGCATAGGAGGAAAGATATTCCGCCCAGAAAGATGCAGACTTTCAGACAAAGTGTTTGAACAATTAATGTTTATCAGATGTAATGGACACCTTCTCTCCTCTATCTGAGGATTAATGTTCATGGAGCTGGAATGTAAATGTACTTCATTGTAATATAATTAAGTGTTCCTTTCTCTAAATGTTTATAAAATGTATGTTATAGTGTGTGCTGTTCATAGTTCAATAAAATACATGATACTGATCATTTTGTTTTGCTAAAACTCCATAGTAGACATCTTTAAAATATGCACCCAATATTATGAAAAGTAATAGAAAGTAATAGAAGTAATAGATGTAATAGATGCACTTGTAATAGTAATAGTAATAGATTGAAAGAAATTGAAATGTAATAGTAATAGTAATAGATTCAATTTTTTCAGATGTAATAGTAATAGTAATAGATTGCATGTAATAGATTACAACTCTGATGCATAGGGTTTTGCATTGCAAGCACAAACATGATATGTCTTAGATGTCAGTAGGCTGATGTACCTGTGACTTTCCTTTTCAGTGAGAGTTGTGCTGCCACTCCTTCATGGTCGGAGAAACTGTACTGTTCACCAGGAACCTTGCCCATTGCAAGTCTACAGACATCACACTCAATGCTTGTACCTTGAAGCATTCAAAGTCAACAATAGAATCATCGAATATTTTGATACACATGCACAAACTGACATTTAACTATATTTTATCAAATCTACTGAGCAGATACTCTAGCCTCGATAGACGAGTCAGTCTTTGCTAGTACTCTAGTCCATTTTAACTACTTGATTACTCGCAGTGTATTGTATTATCGCCCGCGAAATGAAACATTTGTGTACATACGCTACATTTCTGCATTTCGGCCACATAATATCAATTAAAGTTGTGATTTTGCCTTAAGAATGTATAATTTACTCCATATTTTAAAATACCTGGTTAAATAAAAGATGTTTTCGTTCAAAAGTTTCATTACCATTTGTTTACAGAAGAATTCTAATGATAGATACTAAATCTTCTCACAAAAACAATTAATTTGCTAGTTTTGGTTTCTTGAAGATGTTTCTCATTCCTGGTGCTTTATTGTAGTCTCCCTGGTTTGTGTCACCTCGTAAAAATAAAGGGATATTTCTTTCAACCAGGTAGCTGGTCTTTATAATAGTAATAAATACCGATTGTGAGGGCGTTTGTTACAGGATATGCACTCTGGCATTATTTGAAATTTTTGCCGGGCGTATATCCTGTATATCCGCCATATTGTTTTGAATGCATGATCGCCCTCATAAAAGTTGACAAATTCCCAAACAAGAAATTCGAAATGACACTTCCATTTTTCAGCGGGCCGTTATTGGAGGTTTTACTCCCAGCTGATTCTATGCGCACAGACGGGTTTTCGTTCACTGCATACTTCCGGTCTTTATAATGTTGGTTTCATAATGTCAATCCATTATACTTACTAAATATGGGATTCAAGGTACATTTGTAGCATTTTAGGTGTCTTGTTTAGATGTTGAGCAATAAGAAACACTAATCAATTACTACTCATACATAACTAACTACAGTTTGATTTGTTCATTAAACAATGCTGCCCTTTTGTATCTACCTGTTGGTAAAGATTCATCTAAGTTTGAACTGTACATTACAGAGCCGTATGCATATAATGAAAACTTGTACACATCAAATTTAGGTAAATCAAATCAGAGCTTCCTTTGATGTCACTGAATGTTATTTGTAGGTGTAAGTGAAATTGGACCAACTTAAAACAAAATTCTGTGAATTTTGGAGATTTCAAATTAAAGAGAGGCCAGGGATATAGACTTTATTATAAATGCAGCATCTCCATATTAAAAGCACTTATATGTGAAGTTATAGAGCAAAATACAAACTATGCAATATTTTACATCTGCCTATCCACATAAGACTCACCTGAGTTGGATCTGTACATTATATAATCAATGCAGGCTGGACTGGACTGTGGCTTTCTATAACAATTGTCAGCATTATTTGATGTACTGCCATGTCCTTTATTTTCTTTCTACAATTTCAAAGGAATTTCAATTTACCACAAATTAGTATACTTGCACCATGAACATATTACAGATGTAACACTTTGTTACAAAAAAAGTCAATTAACAGTACAGTGGTGAAAAGATGGTGGAAACTGAGACACACAACAGTTATTAAGAACATCTGGTTTACTTAAGAGAGTTTGACAAACTAATTTTTATGGGGATTAAAAATGTACTCTTTACTTTTTCCAACATTGACATAAATAACAGAAATAAACAATGAAATTACTTTATTTAGTGGCCAGGCTAGAGGAGAGAACTGCACAAAATAGTAATCATTATGGTTGTACTAGGACAAATTAATACTGCACGTGACCACAGATCAATTTACAATGTAACACTGATCATGTGTTATGGTCAAACTATAGAGAATGGTGTAATCAGCAGTTAACTGACCTGTGCTATCCACGCATCCACCAGGTTAGCATTACATTTAATGATTTGATATCCAAGGCTATTTGGTTGGTAGTTGAAATCTCCAGCCACAATGACTGCATCACAGGCCTCACTAGTGAACCTGATGAACTGTGACATTTCATAAGCTTGTGTGATACGATGAGGCTGGTACTCTGCACGGAAGTACTTTCCATCATTGCCATAGCCTGCATGTAACTTGAAATGGACAAAATACTCGCACTCACTAACTTAGTGAAGTTCTTTTATTTTAGATTTAATAAGTTTAATGCTTTATTTTAGACTTAATAAGTTTAAGGTTAACTAGATGAATGCTTTTGCTAACAAAAGCGAAGCGTCCCTGAGAGTTTAAAATGCCTTGTGGTTTTAATAAGCATGCTGTAAAGCTAAGAATGCACAAAGCTGTACCGTACTGTTACATAAACCAACCCCCTTAGTGATATCATGACAGGGAAAATCCTACAAAGGTCTTCTTTAATTAACATAAACAAGCGTTGTAGACACAGACAAGCTGGAGAAAGTGTTGTACATTGGATGTACAACATTGGATGTAACTTTAGTAAATTTTGTGTAAATGCTACAAAGCATTTCAGTAACGAGTATTGATAACTTCATATATAATCATGTGTGCAAGTATGTATTGCTATATAGATTGTCAACAGGGTTTTGCAATAGGTTTTTAATACATTGTGAAAGCATAAAAGCAACAATAAAGGCAAAAGCTATTTCATGACCCCAGTTTGACCCATACATGGGGGTCAGGAGGTAAAACTAACCGGCTATTGAGACTGTCCACATATGGTTTCCCAATACCTCTTAATACATTCCGAAGCTATAATAGCAACAATGAAGGAGATATCAGGTAAAAACTCCAAAACAGCTATTTTTTACCCCAGTTTGACCCATAATGGGGGGGGGGGGGGGGGGGGGGGGTCGGGTGGTAAAACTGACCGGCTACTTAGACTCTCCACATATGGTTTTTCAATACTTCTTAATACATTCTCAATCTATAAAAGCAACATTAAAGGAGATATAAGACAAAAACTCGAAATCAGCTATTTTATGACCCCAGTTTGACCCATGGGGGGGAGGGATCAGGGGATAAAAGTGACCAGCTATTTAGATTCTCCACATATGCTTTCCCAATACCTCTTAATACGTTCTGAAGCTATAAAAGCAACGATAAAGGAGATATAAGGCAAAAACTCCAAAGCATCTATTTATGACCCCAGTTTAGCCTATAAGGGGGGGTTGGGGGGTAAAACTGACTGGCTATTTAGACTCTCCACATATGCTTTCCCAATACCTCTTAATACGTTCTGAAGCTATAAAAGCAACAATAAAGGAGATATAAGGCAAAAACTCAAAATCAGCTATTTTATGACCCCAGTTTGACCAATAAGGGGGGGTCGGGGGGTAAAACTGACCGGCTATTTAGACTCTCCACATATGCTTTCCCAATACCTCTTAATACATTCTGAAGCTATAAAAGCAACGATAAAGGAGATATAAGGCAAAAACTCCAAAGCAGCTATTTATGACCCCAGTTTGGCCCATAAGGGGGGGGTCGGGTGGTAAAACTGACCGGCTATTTAGACTCTCCACATATGCTTTCCCAATACCTCTTAATACAATCTGAAGCTATAAAAGCAACAATAAAGAAGATATAAGGCAAAAACTCAAAATCAGCTATTTCATGACCCCAGTTTGACCCATAAGGGGGGGTCGGGGGGTAAAACTGACCAGCTATTTAGACTCTCAACATATGCTTTCCCAATACCTCTTAATACATTCTGAAGCCATAAAAGCAACAATAAAGGAGATATAAGGCAAAAACTCAAAATCAGCTATTTTATGGGGGGGGGGGGGGGGGGGGGGGGGGGGGGGGGGGTCAGGGGGTAAAACTGACCGGCTATTTAGACTCTCCACATATGCTTTCCCAATACCTCTTAATACATTCTGAAGCTATAAAAGCAACAATAAAGGAGATATAAGGCAAAAACTCGAAATCAGCTATTTTATGACCCCAGTTTGACCCATAAGGGGGGCCGTGGGGAAAACTGACCGGCTATTTAGACTCTCCACATATGCTTTCCCAATACCTCTCAATACATTCTGAAGCTATAAAAGCAACAATAAAGGAGATATAAGGCAAAAACTCAAAATCAGCTATTTTATGACCCCAGTTTGACCCATAAGGGGGGGCCGTGGGGTAAAACTGACTGGCTATTTAGACTCTCCACATATGGTTTCCTGTTACCTCCCAATACATTTTATGGCTCTAAATGCAATACTTAAGAAGATAATAGGGGGGTTGACCTAAATTTAAGGCTCTCAGATTGGAAGGTGTGAGGAAATCACCCATAAATGAGACATTTTTCAAGGGATTGCTCCCAAAATCTAATCAACTTGCGTTTTCGATAGTATGAACAGGTGTGTCAAATTATAAGGCTGTGTAGCAAGTAGTTTTTCCTGAACTGTGATGACGGGGGGTGGGGGGGTGGGGGGGGGGGGTGTACTTAAGAAAATTGTTTTTGATCATGCGACCTTCATAAAGGTCAAAGGTCAAATTTAAGCATGCAGAAAAATTTTCCCACGCCTAAGGTATATAAGTGCCAAATATGGTTTAAACCTTCTAATAATAAGGGAGATATTCAAGGGAGACCATAATGCGCCGCCGGTGGCAGCGGCGGTGGCGAGGAAACTGAGGCGAAACAAATAAGCGCCCTTTCAGGGATGCTTAATAATTAAAGTCACAGATAACACTGACTACAACATGTACACTGTGTTTTTCAAATAAAACAATATTCATCTAGACATGGAATGGTATTGTCTGCAGCCCATTATCTCACTACAGATTCCAAAGCAGTGTAAACCCTGACGGGGCAGAGTGTAACCTAAGTTATAACTAGAAATAGGCCGCCCTGTTGATAGTAGATGCGAATAGAAACAGGATAGCATAGAAGAACACACATTATCATGTGTAATGTCCACCCATGAACCTTTTGCCCAAATTGTACAGTAGTCTTACAAGACCCTGTTTCATTTGTAAAATATATCAATGATGCTTAAATATTTGATAGTGTAGATGTAATTTATTTCCGCTTCATGCCTTTTTGCATTGGTTGGGTTGAAAATTTTGACGAAATCACTCTATCTTGCACGGTTAAGAAGATAGAAGCCAATTCCTGTTTTTCTATTTTTGGCAAAAATTTGAAAATTCAAAATGGCCGCCATTATTGGGAAAAGGAAATTTTTTTGAAAATTGCCAAGAGTACATTTCTTAGATACCCTATGGGTCGAAAATTTCAACAAAATAACTCTATTTTGCACGGTTAAGGCCAGTTTGTGTTTTTCCATTTTGGGCAAAAATTCGAAAATTCAAAAGGGCTGCCATTTTTGGGGAGGGGAAAATTTTTTGAAAATTGCAAATATTACATTCCTTAGATACCCTGTGGGTCGAAAATTTCGACGAAATCGCTCTATCTGGCACGGTTAAGGAGATAGAAGCAAATTTGTGTTTTGCCATTTTTTGCAAAAATTCGAAAAATCAAAATGGCCGCCATTTTTGGGGAGGGGAAAATTTTTGGAAAATTGCAAAGATTGCATTCCTTAGATACCCTGTGGGTCGAAAATTTCGACGAAATCGCTCTATCTCGCACGGTTAAGGAGATAGAAGCAAATTTGTGTTTTGCCATTTTTGGCAAAAATTCGAAAATTCAAAATGGCCGCCATTTTTGGGGAGGGGAAAATTTTTGGAAAATTGCAAAGATTACATTCCTTAGATACCCTGTGGGTCGAAAATTTCGACGAAATCGCTCTATCTCGCACGGTTAAGGAGATAGAAGCAAATTTGTGTTTTGCCATTTTTGGCAAAAATTCGAAAATTCAAAATGGTCGCCATTTTTGGGGAGGGGAAAATTTTTTGAAAATTGCAAAGATTGCATTCCTTAGATACCCTGTGGGTCGAAAATTTCGACGAAATCGCTCTATCTCGCACGGTTAAGGAGATAGAAGCAAATTTGTGTTTTGCCATTTTTGGCAAAAATTCGAAAATTCAAAATGGCCGCCATTTTTGGGGAGGGGAAATTTTTTTGAAAATTGCAAATATTACATTCCTTAGATACCCTGTGGGTCGAAAATTTCGACGAAATCGCTCTATCTCGCACGGTTAAGGAGATAGAAGCAAATTTGTGTTTTGCCATTTTTTGGCAAAAATTCGAAAATTCAAAATGGCCGCCATTTTTGGGGAGGGGAAAGTTTTTTGAAAATTGCAAATATTACATTCCTTAGATACCCTGTGGGTCAAAAATTTCGACGAAATCGCTCTATCTCGCACGGTTAAGGAGATAGAAGCAAATTTGTGTTTTGCCATTTTTGGCAAAAATTCGAAAATTCAAAATGGCCGCCATTTTTGGGGAGGGGAAAATTTTTTGAAAATTGCAAATATTACATTCCTTAGATACCCTGTGGGTCGAAAATTTCGACGAAATCGCTCTATCTCGCACGGTTAAGGAGATAGAAGCAAATTTGTGTTTTGCCATTTTTGGCAAAAATTCGAAAATTCAAAATGGCCGCCATTTTTGGGGAGGGGAAAATATTTTGAAAATTGCAAAGATTGCATTGCTTAGATACCCTGTGCGTCGAAAATTTTGCCGAAATCGCTCTATCTCGCACGATTAAGGAGATAGAAGCAAATTAGTGTTTTGCCATTTTTGGCAAAAATTCGAAAATTCAAAATGGCCGCCATTTTTGGGGAGGGGAAAATTTTTTGAAAATTGCAAAGATTGCATTCCTTAGATCCCCTGTGGGTCAAAAATTTTGCCGAAATCGCTCTATCTCGCACGGTTAAGGAGATAGAAGCAAATTTGTGTTTTGCCATTTTTGGCAAAAATTCGAAAATTCAAAATGGCCGCCATTTTTGGGGAGGGGAAATTTTTTTGAAAATTGCAAATATTACATTCCTTAGATACCCTGTGGGTCGAAAATTTCGACGAAATCGCTCTATCTCGCACGGTTAAGGAGATAGAAGCAAATTTGTGTTTTGCCATTTTTGGCAAAAATTCGAAAATTCAAAATGGCCGCCATTTTTGGGGAGGGGAAAATTTTTGGAAAATTGCAAAGATTGCATTCCTTAGATACCCTGTGGGTCGAAAATTTCGACGGAATCGCTCTATCTCGCACGGTTAAGGAGATAGAAGCAAATTTGTGTTTTGCCATTTTTGGCAAAAATTCGAAAATTCAAAATGGCCGCCATTTTTGGGGAGGGGAAATTTTTTTGAAAATTGCAAATATTACATTGCTTAGATACCCTGTGTGTCGAAAATTTTGACGAAATCGCTCTATCTCGCACGGTTAAGGAGATAGAAGCAAATTAGTGTTTTGCCATTTTTGGCAAAAATTCGAAAATTCAAAATGGCCGCCATTTTTGGGGAGGGGAAAATTTTTGGAAAATTGCAAAGATTGCATTCCTTAGATCCCCTGTGGGTCGAAAATTTTGCCGAAATCGCTCTATCTCGCACGGTTAAGGAGATAGAAGCAAATTTGTGTTTTGCCATTTTTGGCAAAAATTCGAAAATTCAAAATGGCCGCCATTTTTGGGGAGGGGAAATTTTTTTGAAAATTGCAAATATTACATTCCTTAGATACCCTGTGGGTCGAAAATTTCGACGAAATCGCTCTATCTCGCACGGTTAAGGAGATAGAAGCAAATTTGTGTTTTGCCATTTTTGGCAAAAATTCGAAAATTCAAAATGGCCGCCATTTTTGGGGAGGGGAAAATTTTTTGAAAATTGCAAATATTACATTCCTTAGATACCCTGTGGGTCGAAAATTTCGACGAAATCGCTCTATCTCGCACGGTTAAGGAGATAGAAGCAAATTAGTGTTTTGCCATTTTTGGCAAAAATTCGAAAATTCAAAATGGCCGCCATTTTTGGGGAGGGGAAAATTTTTGGAAAATTGCAAAGATTGCATTCCTTAGATCCCCTGTGGGTCGAAAATTTTGCCGAAATCGCTCTATCTCGCACGGTTAAGGAGATAGAAGCAAATTTGTGTTTTGCCATTTTTGGCAAAAATTCGAAAATTCAAAATGGCCGCCATTTTTGGGGAGGGGAAATTTTTTTGAAAATTGCAAATATTACATTCCTTAGATACCCTGTGGGTCGAAAATTTCGACGAAATCGCTCTATCTCGCACGGTTAAGGAGATAGAAGCAAATTTGTGTTTTGCCATTTTTGGCAAAAATTCGAAAATTCAAAATGGCCGCCATTTTTGGGGAGGGGAAATTTTTTTGAAAATTGCAAATATTACATTCCTTAGATACCCTGTGGGTCGAAAATTTCGACGAAATCGCTCTATCTCGCACGGTTAAGGAGATAGAAGCAAATTTGTGTTTTGCCATTTTTGGCAAAAATTCGAAAATTCAAAATGGCCGCCATTTTTGGGGAGGGGAAAGTTTTTTGAAAATTGCAAATATTACATTCCTTAGATACCCTGTGGGTCGAAAATTTCGACGAAATCGCTCTATCTCGCACGGTTAAGGAGATCGAAGCAAATTTGTGTTTTGCCATTTTTGGCAAAAATTCGAAAATTCAAAATGGCCGCCATTTTTGGGGAGGGGAAAATTTTTTGAAAATTGCAAATATTACATTCCTTAGATACCCTGTGGGTCGAAAATTTCGACGAAATCGCTCTATCTCGCACGGTTAAGGAGATAGAAGCAAATTTGTGTTTTGCCATTTTTGGCAAAAATTCGAAAATTCAAAATGGCCGCCATTTTTGGGGAGGGGAAAATATTTTGAAAATTGCAAAGATTGCATTGCTTAGATACCCTGTGCGTCGAAAATTTTGCCGAAATCGCTCTATCTCGCACGGTTAAGGAGATAGAAGCAAATTTGTGTTTTGCCATTTTTGGCAAAAATTCGAAAATTCAAAATGGCCGCCATTTTTGGGGAGGGGAAAATATTTTGAAAATTGCAAAGATTGCATTGCTTAGATACCCTGTGCGTCGAAAATTTTGCCGAAATCGCTCTATCTCGCACGATTAAGGAGATAGAAGCAAATTAGTGTTTTGCCATTTTTGGCAAAAATTCGAAAATTCAAAATGGCCGCCATTTTTGGGGAGGGGAAAATTTTTTGAAAATTGCAAAGATTGCATTCGTTAGATCCCCTGTGGGTCGAAAATTTTGCCGAAATCGCTCTATCTCGCACGGTTAAGGAGATAGAAGCAAATTTGTGTTTTGCCATTTTTGGCAAAAATTCGAAAATTCAAAATGGCCGCCATTTTTGGGGAGGGGAAATTTTTTTGAAAATTGCAAATATTACATTCCTTAGATACCCTGTGGGTCGAAAATTTCGACGAAATCGCTCTATCTCGCACGGTTAAGGAGATAGAAGCAAATTTGTGTTTTGCCATTTTTGGCAAAAATTCGAAAATTCAAAATGGCCGCCATTTTTGGGGAGGGGAAAATTTTTTGAAAATTGCAAATATTACATTCCTTAGATACCCTGTGGGTCGAAAATTTCGACGAAATCGCTCTATCTCGCACGGTTAAGGAGATAGAAGCAAATTTGTGTTTTGCCATTTTTGGCAAAAATTCGAAAATTCAAAATGGCCGCCATTTTTGGGGAGGGGAAAATTTTTGGAAAATTGCAAAGATTGCATTCCTTAGATACCCTGTGGGTCGAAAATTTCGACGGAATCGCTCTATCTCGCACGGTTAAGGAGATAGAAGCAAATTTGTGTTTTGCCATTTTTGGCAAAAATTCGAAAATTCAAAATGGCCGCCATTTTTGGGGAGGGGAAAATTTTTTGAAAATTGCAAATATTACATTCCTTAGATACCCTGTGGGTCGAAAATTTCGACGAAATCGCTCTATCTCGCACGGTTAAGGAGATAGAAGCAAATTTGTGTTTTGCCATTTTTGGCAAAAATTCGAAAATTCAAAATGGCCGCCATTTTTGGGGAGGGGAAAATTTTTTGAAAATTGCAAATATTACATTCCTTAGATACCCTGTGGGTCGAAAATTTCGACGAAATCGCTCTATCTCGCACGGTTAAGGAGATAGAAGCAAATTTGTGTTTTGCCATTTTTGGCAAAAATTCGAAAATTCAAAATGGCCGCCATTTTTGGGGAGGGGAAAATTTTTTGAAAATTGCAAATATTACATTCCTTAGATACCCTGTGGGTCGAAAATTTCGACGAAATCGCTCTATCTCGCACGGTTAAGGAGATAGAAGCAAATTTGTGTTTTGCCATTTTTGGCAAAAATTCGAAAATTCAAAATGGCCGCCATTTTTGGGGAGGGGAAAATATTTTGAAAATTGCAAAGATTGCATTGCTTAGATACCCTGTGTGTCGAAAATTTTGCCGAAATCGCTCTATCTCGCACGGTTAAGGAGATAGAAGCAAATTAGTGTTTTGCCATTTTTGGCAAAAATTCGAAAATTCAAAATGGCCGCCATTTTTGGGGAGGGGAAAATTTTTGGAAAATTGCAAAGATTGCATTCCTTAGATCCCCTGTGGGTCGAAAATTTTGCCGAAATCGCTCTATCTCGCACGGTTAAGGAGATAGAAGCAAATTTGTGTTTTGCCATTTTTGGCAAAAATTCGAAAATTCAAAATGGCCGCCATTTTTGGGGAGGGGAAATTTTTTTGAAAATTGCAAATATTACATTCCTTAGATACCCTGTGGGTCGAAAATTTCGACGAAATCGCTCTATCTCGCACGGTTAAGGAGATAGAAGCAAATTTGTGTTTTGCCATTTTTGGCAAAAATTCGAAAATTCAAAATGGCCGCCATTTTTGGGGAGGGGAAAATTTTTTGAAAATTGCAAAGAGTACACTCCTCAGATACCCTGCGGGTCGAAAATTTTGCCGAAATCGCTCTATCTCGCACGGTTAAGGAGATAGAAGCAAATTACTCAAAAGTAGTACTGAAAATACACAATGAAGTACCTAAATGGCTATTACTCATGTACTGACAAAGCTATCAGTCCCAAATGCAATACCAAGCGAGCTATGGACATAACAATCTTGTATTCAAAATTGTAGTAAAATATCTTTAATTATTTTGGCTTAAATGCACGGAAACCAATGGGTACTGAAAATAGCTGTACTTAAGTATTACTCAGTAAGCAAAAGAGGTACAACAGCCAAAAGCAATCCCAAGCAAGCTACTGACCCAATAAGCCTGCATACCAAATTTGGTGACAATAGCTCTAATACTTTTCCTTTAAATGAGCGGAAACCATGCGTGACGCCGGACATCGGACGCCGGACGCCGGACATCGGACATCGGACATCGGACATCGGACAACGGACATCGGACATCGGACATCGGACGGCGAAAAAAGCAAAAATAATATATCCACCCCCCAGGGGGGTGGACATAAAAAAATTGGTCAATCTAAAAATGACCATGTACTGAAGAATGCCCATCATGTACTAAGCTCATCAGAACAATGCCCATCAGGAATTTTGTACATCACCAGTTTTTCTAGGGTAGAATATTGCTATCATTTTTTAACCCATCTTTTTTGTGCTTAAGCCTTACTTAGGTAAAGGATGCCTACTAGGTGACCTTGGCTGCATTATTAGCAGCTTCATTTTATTTACAAATGCCCTCTTTTATAAATGGATTTTATTAACAGCTTATAGACCACTGACAAATATGTTCCCAATTGCACTTTATACATACATGCTTAAATATGATCAAAAGGGGCTGCATCAAAGAATTTTGGGGTTATTTATAATTGATAGAGTTCACACACAGTTTTGTGCTGGATATGAACTCAGGAAAATAGAGTTTACAAGGTGGATAACAACATTCCCAATTGCATTTTGTACAATGTAAAAGAACTAGGCTATCATCTGTTCAACTACAAAACAGGTTAAAGCAACTGGGCACAGATTATCAAAATGGGTTTAAGAAAATGGAAGAATTCTCTGTTCTTACAATCAGTTTGGAACACTATAAACTTCTGATGTTATTTCTACCTACCTTTTTCTGTTATTTCTATCAACGTCATTGAATGTATGTGGTGATGTGTTATGTATACCAAATAGAAAAACAACTGTAGAGGTCTTGTAGAACACTGAGGCCACAAAACTTTTAGTTGGAAGAGTTGCCCATATACTCAGAAAAATATTTTAAAAGTTATCAAGGCAATATCTACAGCAGCTGGGCATGATCATGCTAGAAGGTCTTGATGGAGTGACAGGTAAAGGCCACAAAGCAATAGGCTCTGAAGGCTTACCCATATTACTCACATACCAAATTCAAAAGGTCAATGGAAATAAATATTTTATGCGTATGAAAGGAAATCTCTGTTCTAGAAGCGGCGTGCCCGTGCCTAAACCTAAGAATCCCCAACTTTGATCAGGGATACAATAAATAATCAAAACATCAGTTTAAATTTGAATCATACACATGCAACCTAATATGCCAAAGCACTGGTATATATATAAAGGAGAGAAATTACAAACAGTACAAATTGTCAAACACTGAGAAATGATTGGCCATTAAATCATGTTTTTAATTGGCCGGTTTTACCAAATGATCAACTTAAACCAACAAATCTAACTTACATGCGTTGCATACACATTAATCCTAAAGTCATCTTTTATAATCTTTGCCAAGCCCACAGATTTGCCTCCATACCAGTCTCCATGTAACACTTTATGAGCATAGCCATTCACCCCATAATTGTGCTGAAATGTCTCCTGGATATAGTGCTTGGAAAATATACACACTCCACTGCCAATCATCCCACTGAAAAACAGGGGTAATTTTAAATATACAACACAATTACAAAGTAACCATTATTATACTTCCTTCAAAGAGGCAAAATATTGATAAAGTCTAAACAAGCAATCAGTGCCCGTGAACGGGCTCTGTGTCAGATGACTGTGTGTTTTGAGTTTCAGAGTAGAAGTGACAGAAGAAAAAAAACACAAAAGTTGTGCCCTGGAAATGGTGTTTGGAAGAAAACTAAGAAGGTAACTGTTAAGGTGTAAAAAGTAAGTTAAAAACATATTTAAAGAAAATATTGCAAATGCAATAGTTTTAATTTTACTATGTTATAGCTGACCCCAAAATATGTGAATAACACACTGAAACTAGACCTATAGCATCGGAGAACTGATGCAAATTGTATCCACCAGAAAACTCACAAAAGCCATTAAAACATGCTTAACCTTGGAGCTCAAGGTGAAATCTGACCATGTCAAAAGATTCTTAGCCCATGATTCCTATGGGTTGGTGTGACATTACAAACCTTTAGGAACACAAATAAGCGAGATATAAGCACTGTTAATTTTGGCTTTCCTCATTTGACCTTCAAAGAGGGGCCAAAGGTCAAATCTGATCACATCAAAAGATTCCTAGCCCATTTTTTCCTATAGGTTGGTTTTCCGTTCCAAACCTCTAGAACTAATAATAAGCGAGCTATAAGCACTTTTAAGTTTAGCTATCCTCGTTTGACCTTGAAGGAGGGTTTCAAGGTGAAATCCGACCACACCAAAAGATTCTCAGCCCATGATTTCCTAGAGGTTGGTTTTCCATCCCAAACCTGTAGGACCAATAATAAGCAAGTTATAAGCACTTTTAAGTTTGGCTATTTTTGTTTGACCTTGAAGGAGGGGTCCAAGGTCAAATCCGACCACACCAAAAGAATCCAGGCCCATGATTTCCTATAGGTTGGTTTACCATCCCAAATCTCTAGGACCAATAATAAGCGAGCTATAAGCACTTTTAAGTTTGGCTACCCTCTTTTGACCTTGAAAGAGGGGTCCACGGTCAAATCCGACTACACCAAAAGAATCCAGGCCCATGATTTCCTATAGGTTGGTTTACCATCCCAAATCTCTAGGACCAATAATAAGCAAGTTATAACCACTTTTAAGTTTGGCTATTTTTGTTTGACCTTGAAAGAGAGGTCCAAGGTCACATCCAACCACACCAAAAGAATCCAGGCCCATGATTTCCTATAGGTTGGTTCACCATCCCAAACCTCTAGAACCAATAATAAGCGACTTAAAAACACTTTTCAGTTTGGCTATCCTCGTTTGTCCAAGGTCAAATCCGACAATACCAAAAGATTCCCAGCCCATGATTTCCTTTAGGTTGGTTTACCATCCCAAACCTCTAGGACCAATAATAGGCGTGTTATAAGCACTTTTAAGTTTGGGTATCCTCATTTGACCTTGAAGGAGGGGTCCAAGGTCATATCTGACCACACCAAAAGATACCCAGCCCGTGATTTCCTATAGGTTGTTCTATTATCCCAACCCTCTAGAACCAATAATAAGTGAGCTATAAGCACATTTAAGTATGGCTATCCTCGTTTGACCTTGAAAGAGGGGTCCAAGGTCAAATCCGACCACACCAAAAGAATCCAGGCCAATGATTTCCTATATGTTGGTTTACCATCCCAAACCTGTAGAACCAATAATAAGCGAGTTATAAGCACTTTTAAGTTTGGCTATCCTCGTTTGACCTTGAAGGAGGGGTCCAAGGTCAAATCCGACCACACCAAAAGATTCCCGGCCCATGATTTCCTATATGTTGGTTTACCATCCCAAACCTCTAGGACCGATAATAAGCGACCTATAACCACTTTTCATGACTGATAAAGAAACACCTGTGGCGGCCATGTTGTTGTTTTTTTTTTCAAAATGAGGACCCAAATATTTGCAGTCAAGATTTTCCGGTGGATACAACTAAATACTCTAAATGCAATACTTTTGAAGTTATAAGTGATTTACTCAACAGTGATAACCTGAAAGTAGCTATTACTCAGCTATGCCATGAGCTACAGGTCTAAAATTTTACTATGTTATAGCTGACCCAAAAGTAGCTGAATAACATATACAAACAAATTATTGTAAATGCAATAGTTTTCAAGTTATAAGTGATTTACTCAACAGTGATAACCTGAAAGTATCTATTACTCAGCTATGCCATGAGCTACAGGTCTGAAATTTTACTATGTTATAGCTGACCCAAAAGTAGCTGAATAACATATACAAACAAATTACTGTAAATGCAATAGTTTTCAAGTTATAAGTGATTTACTCAACAGTGATAACCTGAAAGTAGCTATTACTCAGCTATGCCATGAGCTACATGTCTGAAATTTTACTATGTTATAGCTTACCCAAAAGTAGCTGAATAACATATGCAAACAAATTACTGTAAATGCAATAGTTTTCAAGTTATAAGTGATTTACTCAACAGTGATAACCTGAAAGTAGCTATTACTCAGCTGTGCCATGAGCTACAGGTCTGAAATTTTACTATGTTATAGCTGACCCAAAAGTAGCTGAATAACATATTTACACAAAATGCTCTAAATACAATACTTTTCAAGTTATAGATGATTTAGTGTTGAGTAAAAACCTCAAAGTAGCTATTACTCAGCTATGCAATGAGCCACTGCTCTGGAATTTTACTATGTTATAGCTGACCCCAAAATAGGTGAATAACATATGAAAGTAAATACTCTAAATGCAATACTTTTCAAGTTATAAGTGATTTACTCAACAGTGATAACCTAAAAGTAGCTATTACTCAGCTATGCCATGAGCTACAGGTCTGAAATTTTACTATGTTATAGCTGACCCAAAAGTAGCTGAATAACATATACAAACAAATTACTGTAAATGCAATAGTTTCAAGTTATAAGTGATTTACTCAACAGTGATAACCTGAAAGTAGCTCTTACTCAGCTATGCCATGAGCTACAGGTCTGAAATTTTACTATGTTATAGCTGACCCCAAAATAGGTGAATAACATATGAAACAAAATACTCTAAATGCAATAGTTTTCAAGTTATAAGCGATTTACTCAACAGTGATAACCTAAAAGTAGCTATTACTCAGCTATGCCATGAGCTACATGTCTGAAATTTTACTATGTTATAGCTGACCCAAAAGTAGGTGAACAACATATTTAAGCAAAATACTGTAAATGCAATACTTTTCAAGTTATAAGTGATTTACGCTACAGTGATAACCTAAAAGTAGCTATTACTCAGCTATGCCATGAGCTACAGGTCTGAAATTTTACTATGTTATAGCTGACCCAAAAGTAGCTGAATAACATACTTACACAAAATTCTCTAAATGCAATAGTTTTCAAGTTACAAGTGATTTTACACATGATGGAAGTTACTGAAAAGTCCAAAAGTAGCTATTACTCACTTAGCTATTGAGATAGACACCCAAGTTACTCACCATGTTGTAGCTACGGAAAAAGTAGCTGAATAACATATTTTAATAAAATGCTCTACATGCAATACTTTTCAAGTTATAATTGATTTAGCGCATGATTTCATGAATTTTATTGCATTAAAAATTATTTTAAAAATTAATAAAAAAAAAATTAAGACAGATCCAGGTCTTATATTCACACAAGGTACTCTACTAGTGGCCTATTACATCTATGCAAGATATGAGAAAAATCCCCGCAATAGTGAATGAGAAAATTGTGATCAAGTGTTGAAATTTTCACAATTTGGGTGGGGGTACCTCACTTGTAATGGCTCTGGCAAACAGATGAACAGACAGATCTGCATGAATTTTACGATTTATCATCCTCGATAGTTAAGGTATCTTTTAAAAAAAACAGCATGTCTCTGGGTCTTGTAGTTTTGGAGAAGAAGTTTGTCACGCGGATGCGTACGCGTACACAGACGCCGCAGAGTGATGCCATAATGTCAGCTGACTGACAAGTCAGCTGACATAAAAATAGAAACAAAAAAGTTAGACTTCCTTTCCTTATGGTACCAAATCTATATACATGTATTTTCTGATTTAAAGGCAAGACAAATCATAAGTGGCACTTAGGCACTAATTTAAATGTAAATGCACTTCATTTACCACATTACTTATTTATTTGGGGTTTTACGTCGCTTTCAACACTGTACAGGTCATATTACGACAGGTAGTTGGAAGGGCAGAGGAAACCAGTACATACAGTTGGTCAAGGTTCTGTACTGTAAACTGCCCACCAACGGCAAGCAACTACCAGCATTCAAATTTGAGGCCATGCCGGGAACCGAACCCCGGCCTCAGAGGTGGGAGGAAAGAGTGTTACCACTCTGCCACCATGGCCCCCATTTACCACATTACATAAGAGTTTTTAAACTGTCTTGACAAAATTATTAAGGATTACAAATACGCAATATTACCTGTGCCAATAGTGGGTATGTGGCATCACAGTTAAAACTTTACTGCACAGAGTTTCATAGTCACATTGAGACCAAATCTACAAAGTTGAAAACAAATTTTGCCAAATAATGACACAAAAATGAACTAGAAAAAGGTTTCTTAAAACAAAAACATAGCGTCCCAATAAGTTGAAAACTTAAAATGTGTTTAATTTTAAAGAAAGGTATAAAAATGTATACTGTTCAACATATCCTATGCAGAAATAATCATCACAGACACACTTTTGCAAAGTAATGGCTAAATACTATACTGTAGAAAAGATATTGTAAAATTATGTATTCGATTATTGATAGGTATTTATTGTTAGAGGAAAATAGCCTTAGTAGGGCTCAGTTTCCTTGTAAACAAATATACATGAACTGGATGTAACATCAACATATAGCCAAGACAGATGTGATGAGCCCCTTTCCTAACACATAAACACTTTATGAATATCAAACATGTGAAGGGTTGTTGTTTGGATGATCAATGCAAAAGTGTGTTATAGAGATGAATATGGATTTTTGCTGTCAGTCAGTTTTAAGAAATGGTCTACTCGGGGAAATATATTGGGGAGATAGGTAGGCTTTATTTTATTATACTTTAATGTAGGAAACTTATAAAATGAAATTGTCAGATTACAGTGTTGTATCCATTGAGAAAGGATAGTTTTTAAGGTGGCCGGTTGTTGTTGTCTTTTTTTTTTTAAGTGGCTGGGCTACTGTCATTGACAGATTTACAATTATATATCTCAGATACCGGTAGCAATAATTGTCGGTAGTGGAATCAGTTAACCTTTTCCAATATTGTAAAGATATTTATATTGTATGACGGTTTAATACTACTGAACGCATCAGGAATCGGATAACCGTCAGATTTGGCAGTAAAACTGGACGCAAATTCTTCCATTTAACACAACTTATAGTTTGTCTGGTAGATGACAATTGACATGTAAACTTCTGGGTTTTTTTGTATATTTGTTGCAATAAGATAAAGCAACCATCACTAAGTTTGAATTCGGCTCATTAAACTGAACACAATGGTGTAACTAGAAATAGGACGCCCTGTTGATAGTAGATGCGAATAGAAACAGGATAGCATAGAAGAACACACATTATCATGTGTAATGTCCACCCCATGAACCTTTTGCCAAAATTGTACAGTAGTCTTACAAGACCCTGTTTCATTTGTAAAATATATCAATGATGCTTAAATATTTATTAGTGTAGATGTAAATTATTTCAGCTTCATGCCTTTTTGCATTGGTTGGGTCGAAAATTTTGACGAAATCACTCTATCTTGCACGGTTAAGAAGATAGAAGCAAATTCCTGTTTTTCTATTTTTGGCAAAAATTCGAAAATTCAAAATGGCCGCCATTTTTAGGGAGGGGGAAATTTTTCGAAAATTGCAAAGAGTACATTTCTTAGATACCCTGTGGGTCGAAAATTTCGACGAAATCGCTCTATCTCGCACGGTTAAGGAGATAGAAGCAAATTTGTGTTTTGCCATTTTGGGCGAAAATTCAAAATGGCCGCCATTTTTGGGGAGGGGAAAATTTTTGGAAAATTGCAAAGAGTAGATTCCTTACATACCCTGTGGGTCGAAAGTTTCGACGAAATCGCCCTATCTCGCACGGTTAAGGAGATAGAAGCAAATTTGTGTTTTGCCATTTTTGGCAAAAATTCGAAAATTCAAAATGGCCACCATTTTTGGGGAGGGGAATATTTTTGGAAAATTGCCAAGAATATAATGCTCAGATACCCTGTGGTTTGGAAACTTCGACGAAATCGCTCTATCTCGCATGGTTAAGGAGATAGAGGCAAATTTGTGTTTTGCCATTTTTGGCAAAAATTCGAAAATTCAAAATGGCCGCCATTTTTGGGGAGGGGAAAATTTTTTTGAAAATTGCAAAGAGTAGATTCCTTAGATACCCTGTGGGTCGAAAAGTTCGACAAAATCGCCCTATCTCGCACGGTTAAGGAGATAGAAGCAAATTTGTGTTTTGCCATTTTTGGCAAAAATTCGAAAATTCAAAATGGCCGCCATTTTTGGGGAGGGGAAAATTTTTGGAAAATTGCAAAGAGTACATTCCTTAGATACCCTGTGGGTACAAAATTTCGACGAAATCGCTCTATCTCGCACGGTTTAGGAGATATGAGCACATTTTGAGCGCCTTTTTAAGTATTCAAAATAGCTAATTACTCATTTATTTAATTAATTACTCACTCATCTATGAAGCAATTCCCCCCAAAAGCAATCCCATACAAGCTATTAACCCAATGAACCTCCATACCAAATTTCAGAAAGCTAGGCTTAATAGCATTCCTTAAAATGTCTGGAAACCAAAGAGCTACTCAAAAGTAGCAAAGTAGCTATTACTCAGTTACCTATAGAGCTATCATCACCAAAAGCAATCCCATACAAGCTATTAACCCAATAAACCTGCATGCCAAATTTGGTAAAGATAGGATAAGAACTGTTGCCTAAAATGTCTGGAAACCAAGTGGGACGCCGGACGCCGGACAGCGGAAAAAGCAAAAATAATATGTCCACCCCCCAGTGGGGTGGACATAAAAATAACATTGGAGATGCTTGTACCCCACAGTCTGGGGGAAAAGTTTTCAACACCATGAGATATATAAGTAGTGAAACAGTACAACGATCAGGAGACCTTGACAGCAGTGTCAACTAGAGGAATGCTTTTGCTAACAAAAGCGAAGCGTCCCTTAAAGTTTAAAATGCTTTGTGGTTTTAATAAGCATGCTGTAAAGCTAAGAAGGCACAAAGCTGCACCGTATGCTTTCCCACTACCTGTAAATACATTCTGAAGCTATAAAAGCAACAATAAAGGAGATATAAGGCAAAAACTCCAAAGCAGCTATTTATGACCCCAGTTTGGCCCATAAGGGAAGGTCGGGAGGTAAAACTGACCGGCTATTTAGACTCTCCACATATGCTTTCCCAATACCTCTTAATACATTTTGAAGCTATAAAAGCAACAATAAAGGAGATATAAGGCAAAAACTCCAAAGCAGCTATTTATGACCCCAGTTTGGCCCATAAGGGGGGGTCGGGGGGTAAAACTAACCGGCTATTTAGACTCTCCACATATGCTTTCCCAATACCTCTTAATATATTCTGAAGCTACAAAAGCAACAATAAAGGAGATAAAGGGAAAAACTCAAAATCGGCTATTTTATGACCCCAGTTTGACCCATAAGGGGGGGTCGGGGGTAAAACTGGCCGGCTATTTAGACTCTCCACATATGCTTTCCCAATACCTCTTAATACATTCTGAAGCTATAAAAGCAACAATAAAGGAGATATAAGGCAAAAACTCAAAATCAGCTATTTTATGACCCCAGTTTGGCCCATAAGGGGGGCCCAGGGGGTAAAACTGACCGGCTATTTAGACTCTCCACATATGCTTTCCCAATACCTCTTAATATATTCTGAAGCTATAAAAGCAACAATAAAGGAGATAAAGGCAAAAACTCAAAATCGGCTATTTTATGACCCCAGTTTGACCCATAAGGGGGGGGGTCGGGGGGTAAAACTGACCGGCTATTTAGACTCTCCATATATGCTTTCCCAATACCTCTTAATACATTCTGTAGCTATAAAAGCAACAATAAAGGAGATATAAGGCAAAAACTCAAAATCAGCTATTTTATGACCCCAGTTTGACCCATAAGGGGGGGCCGTGGGGTAAAACTGACCGGCTATTTAGACTCTCCACATATGGTTTCCTATTACCTCCCAGTACATTTTATAGCTCTAAATGCAATACTTAAGAAGATAATAGGGGGGTTGGCCTAAATTTAAGGCTTTCAGATTGGAAGGTGTCAGAAAATCACACATAAATGAGACATTTTTCAAGGGATTGCTCCCAAAATCTAATCAGCTCGCGTTTTTGATAGTATGAACAGGTGTGTCAAATTATAAGGCTCTGTAGCAAGTAGTTTTTCCTGAACTGTGATGACGGGGGGGGTGTACTTCAAAAAATTGTTTTTGATCATGTGACCTTCATAAAGGTCAAAGGTCAAATTTAAGCATGCAGAAAAATTTTCCCACGCCTATAAGGTATATAACTGCCAAATATGGTTTGAAACTTTCTAATAATAAGGGAGATATTCAAGGGAGACCATAATGCGGCGGCGGCGAGGAAACTGAGGTGAAAACAAATAAGCGCCCTTTCAGGGACGCTTAATTATATAAAGGTGCAATCTTTATGTAGAGAAAACAACATCTAAGAAAAAGAAAATGTATGTGTAAAGATAAAGTACTAAAACAAGATAATTCAATAGCAAGATCACAGAATTAATCAATAAACTAAAAATTATGAAGCTCTAAAACTTATTAACAGAAATATAGCTGTCCATGGAAATAGCACAACTATGTAAAAGGACATATAATCAGTTGCAGCAAACCATATATCTTTGTCATAAGAGAAATATGTCTCAAATATGGCAGGTGAACACACTTTGGCAGAACTAAAGTTAAAGGTCACACCATGATAATGCACATCTAAACCCCCTAACTAATGTCCCTACCAAGTGTCAACGTTCTACACATTATGGAATCCAAAAAATAGCTTGGACAAGATTTTCAAACTCAAGGTCACTACAATGTCAAAGCTCAAGCTAGAAAAATATTTTTGCTAACAAAACTAAGCATCCCAAAAAGGTTAAATGCAATATAATATAGAGTAGAAAAAGGTTTTTGAAAATAAAAACATGCAGTGCTGAGAGAAGAAGTGAAAGTTAAGCAGACAGTGTGGAAGTTTATGCATTAACATGAAAGAAAAATTTAAGCTTTATTTTGTTTTCTATGGTCATAAACTGCAAAAAGTTAATTGAATAAATGCTCAGGCTCAGAATGCATAAAGCATCAATACTTATAATAGGTTGAAAGTTACACCATAAAACTACTTAATTAAAGAGTAACAGTGCTTTATAAATGCCATATATCTATTTACATTTTAGAAAAATAGCATCAGAGATGCCCGTACCCCACACCTTGGGGAAATAGTTTTCAACACCATGAGATATAGAAGTAGTGAAACAATACACAGATTGGGATACTTTCAGAGCAGTGTCAGTGTCCAAATAATGTTTAAGTAGAGAAAATAACATCTAAGAGAAAGAAATTGCATGTAAAGATTAAGTATTAAAACAAGACAATTCAGTAAACTAAAAATAGTATCAGGGATGCCCGTACCCCACAGCCTCGGGAAATATTTTTAATACCATGAGATATAGAAGTACTGTATCAGTACAAAGTTCAAGATACTTTCGGACCACTGTCAGTTATATAAAGGTCCAAACAATGTTTAAATAGAGAAAATAATGTAATGCCCCTGTTCCACCAAAGGATTAAGCCCCGATCCTGTCGGCGACCCTTAATCGTGGGTAGTCTTGGAAAAAATGGAAAAAAAATTGACCAATAGGGTGGAAGACAGAATCGGTATGAAGGTCTGGGATTAACTACAGATCGGCCTCAGGACGCCCCAGGAGGCCCCAGACTGTCCCCAACTGGTCTGGGACTAAGAACCGATTAAGCCATTTTTCTAGTCGTAGACAAACCGACTGGGTCCCAGGACGCCTCAGGCCTCCTGGGACTAAGCCCCGACTAACCCAGGATTAAGTCCCGACCCCACAAGGTGTCCTGAGGCGTCCCCAGGCGTCCCCAGACCGAGATAGCCGATTTTTGCTTTGCAATGGGACTAAGGGTCGCAGGAAGCCTGGGACTAAGTGATAGAGGTCTGGGACTAAGGGTCGGGGACTAAGGGTCGCAGGCGGCCTGGGACAACATAGGACTGTGTAAATTTGATCTGAGGAGGCCTGAGGAAGCCTGGGACTGGACCTTTTGTTTATGGCGGGAAAAAATAATCGGTTGGGGTCGGGAGAAATATCAAACATGTTTGATTTTTCACACGGCCTCAACCGACCACAACCGACCCTTACAGGACGCCTGGGACTAAGCATATTTTTGAAACCGACCCTCAAAAACCCTTAATCGGGAGCCTTAGTCGTGTGGTGGAACAGCCACATTAAGATGAAGTATTAAAACAAGACAATTCAATAACAAGATGACAGCATTAATCAGCAAACTAAACATTACAACATTCTTTATCTACATTTGGCATGGTCGAATTATGGTTTGGATGTTTTGAATATTACCATGCATACAGAAGTGGTAATACATTCAATGAATGCTTATGTGTGGTGTTGGAGCAAAATCTGTGGCTCACTTGATGAAATTCCATCTGTTACAATGGGAAGTTGTACATTCTTAATGAATTCTAATATGACTTTAAGAGTGCTTAATCTGCATCAAAAGACAGACCCAAAGGTGCAACAAGATTTTAAAGGTCAAGGTCACTATGACATGGTCAAAGGTCAAATCAAGGTCACACTATGATGCTGTACAGCTACAAGCCCTAACCAATGTCCCTACAAAGCATCAACTTCCTACACCTTACAGTCTCCGAAATATAGCCCGGACAAGTTTTCATAGATCAAGGTCACTATGGCAAGGTCAAAGGTCAAATCAGGGTCAGACCATGACGTTGCACACCTACACCCCATAACCAATGTCCCTACCGAGTATCAACTTCCAACACCTTACAGCTACCAAGATATAGTCCGGACAAGATTTATAGGTCAAGGTCACTACAGAAAGGTTAAAGGTCAAATCAAGGTCACACCATGACGTTGCACACCTACACCCCCTAAGCAATGTCCCTACTAAGTATCAACTTCCTACAGCTTACGGTTTCCGAGGTATAGCCCGGACAAGATTTTATAGGTCAAGGTCACTATGGCAAGGTCAAAGGTCAAATCAAGGTCACACCATGACGTTGCACACTTACACCCCTAACGAATGACCCTACCACGTATCAACTTCGGAACTTCCTACACTTTACGGTTTCCGAGATACAGGCCAGACAATGGGTGAAAACAATACCCCGAGAGCCCTTAAGGGCTGTGGGGTAAAAAGGCATAGTAAATTTGAGCCTTTAGAAAGGCAAGAAGTGTATGACACAATGCTTTGAACACATCTGTCCCAATGAGTAAATAAAAGGTTGATGTTCCCACAAGTCTATTTATATGTTATGAATAATGCTCATTTCTATTTATATATAATTGCCAGGTTTCTAGAGCTTCCTCACTTAATCTGGTGACAGATGTTACTTTTCAAGTTAGTTCTATAACATTCTAGACACTTTTACAACTATATATAAGGACTGTACACCTGACCACAGATGACCTTAGTATTCACTTTTGCTGGAGTGAACTGGCTACAGTGTCTGGATAGATTTGCTGGAATTTGTTACGTCTGCATGCAGTGTGGGGGTTCTACCAGAGAGTGGATTTACTGCATTTTGGACATTGTCCATATCTTGGAGCAGACAGTACAGTTGTGCAAACTCTCTGAATATCTCTATACACACATTTTGTGTGATTGGATATTTCATGTTATTGGACATTGAACAGATCACAGGATACAGATATCTGTGTGTTGGTGGATACCGGACGGATCACAGGACAGATCACAGGACACATTGTTCGATACAGTGGACAAACTTAACTGTCAGTTACAGTGGCCAGGTCAGATTGGTTTCATTGTTGTATCATTGCATGTACTGTTGAGAGCATACCAGCTGACTGTAATCATTATTTTTAATTGTTAAACTAGAAATAGGACACATTGGCATGTGTAATATCCATCCAAAGGGAAGCACGAGTTTTGCTCTAAAACTTGGACAAAATTGGCAAGAGTAGATTGCTGAGATACCCTGTGGATGGAAAATTTCGACGAAATCGCTCTATCTCACACGGTTATGGAGATAGAAGCAAATCTGTGTTTTTGCATTTTGGGCAAAAATTTGAAAATTCAAAATGGCCGCCATTTTTTGGGGAGAGGAAATTTTTTTGAAAATTGCAAAAAGTAGATTGCTGAGATACCCTGTGGGTCGAAAGTTTCGACAAAATCACTCTATCTCTCACGGTTAAGGAGACAGAAGCAAATTTGTGTTTTTGCATTTTTGGCAAAAATTCGAAAATTCAAAATGGCCGTCATTTTTAAGGGGATGAAAATTTTTGGAAAATTAAACAGACTAGTTTGCTGAGATAGCCTGTGGGTCGAAAATTTTGATGAAATCGCTCTATCTCGCACGGTTAAGGAGATAAAAAAAATTTGTGTTTTTCAATTTTTGACAAAAATTTGAAAATTCAAAATGGCCGCCATTTTTGGAGAGAGAAAATTTTTTTTTGAAAATTACCAAAAGTACATTCCTTAGATACCTAGTGGGTCGAAAACTTCGACGAAATCGCTCTATCTCGCACGGTTAAGGAGATAGAAGCAAATTTCTGTTTTGCCATTTTTGACAAAAATTCTAAAATTCAAAATGGCCGCCATTTTTGGGGAGAGAAATTTTTTTTTTGAAAATTGCCAAGAGTACACTGCTCAAGATACCCTATGGGTCGAAAATTTCGACAAAATCACTCTATCTCGCACGGTTAAGGAGATTAGAAGCGAATTTGTGGTGTTCCATTTTTTGGCAAAAATTTGAAAATTCAAAATGGCCGCCATTTTGGGGGAGAGGAAATTTTTTTGAAAATTGCCAATAGTACATTTGCTTCTATCTCCTTAGCTGTGCGAGATAGAGCAATTTCGTCAAAATTTTCAACCCACAGGGTATCCTGTAAAAAAAGGGGGGGGGTTTCCTCTCCCCACATGAGTTAAAATGTCCAGAAAAAGCTATTACTCGGTCAGTTATATAGCTATTATCACTACAAGAGGAGAGTGCCCGTGAACGGGCACTGTGTCAGCTGACTGAGTGTTTTTGATTTGTGAAGGTCATTAGAGGACAGAATAATTATCAGGAAAAGGGCTGTACAGAAATACAGTAAATGGTAACTGAACAGCAAGTTCGAAAGAAATTCCGAAGCTGACAGAAGAAAAGGATAAAAAAGTTGTGCCCTGTAAATGGTATTATGAAGGAAAATAACAAGGTAATTGTTTAAGTGTAAAAAATAGGTTAAAACATATTTAAAGAAATACTACAAATGCAATATCCTCGTTCGACCTTGAAGAAGGGGTCCAAGGTCAAATCTAACCACACAAATACATTCCCAGCCCATGATTTCCTATGGTTTACCATTCCAAACCTCTAGGACCAATTATAAATGAGTTATAAGCACTTTTAAGCTTGGCTGTCCTCATTTGACCTTGAAGGAGGGGTCCAAAGGTCAAATCTGACCATACCAAAAGATTCCGAGCCAATGATTTCCTATGGGATGGTTTACCATCCCAAATCTCTGTCACCAATAATAAGCGAGTTGTAGGCACTTTCAATTTTCGCTATCCTCATTTGACCTTGAAGGAGGGTTCCAAGGTCAAATCGGACCATATCAACAGATTCACAGCCCATGATTTCCTGTCTGTTTACCATCCCAAACCTCTGGGACCAATAATAAGCGAGTTATAAGCACTTTTAAGTTTGGTTATCCTTGTTTGACCTTGAAGGAGGGGTCATTGAAGGTCAAATCTGACCACACCAAAAGATTCCCACCCCACGATTTCCTACAGGTTGGTTTATCATCCCAAACCTCTAGGATCAATAATAAGGGAGATATAAGCACTTTTCATGACTGACAAAAAACACCTGTGGCGGCCATCTTGTTTCTCAAAATGAGGCCAAAAATATTCCCAGACAACATTTTATGGTTATTAATATATACTGCAAACTTAAGAAAGCTAGCTATAATATTTTTTTCATCAGAGCAGTAATGGTGAAATCTCTCTCTACACACTGCGGCTATCCAGTGGATACAATGATTTACTCAACAGTGAGAACCTGAAAGTAGCTATTGCTCAGCTATGCCATGACATAGAGGTCTGCAATTTCACTATGTTATAGCTGACCAAAAATTCTGTGAATAACATATTTAACAAATTACTCTAAATGTAATAGTTTTCAAGTTACAACTGATTTACTCAACAGTGAGAACCTCAAAGGAACTATTACTCAGCTATGCAATGAGCTACATGTCTGAAATTTTACTATGTTATAGCTAACCCAAAAGTAGGTGAACAACATATTTAAGCAAACTACTGTAAATGCAATAGTTTTCAAGCTACAACTGATTTACTCAATAGTGAGAACCTGAAAAAAGCTATTGCTCCGCTATGCCATGAGCTATAGGTCTGTAATTTCACTATGTTATAGCTGACCCAAAAGTAGGTGAACAATATATTTTAACAAAATACTCCAAATGCAATATTTTTCAAGTTATAGCTGATTTACTCAACAGTCAGTACCTGAGAATAGCTATTGCTCAGTTGTGCCATGAGCTATAGGTCTATAATTTCACTATGTTATAGCTGACCCAAAAGTAGCTGAATAACATATTTGCACAAATTTCTGTAAATGCAATAGTTTTCCAATTATAACTGATTTACTCAACAGTGAGAACTTCAAAGTAGCTATTACTCAGCTATGAAATGAGCCACAGGTCTGAAACTTCACTATGTTATAGCTGACCCAAAAATAGGTGAATAACATATTGAAACAAAATACTCTAAATGCAATAGTTTTCAAGTTATAAGTGATTTACTCAACAGTGATAACCTAAAAGTAGCTATTACTCAGCTATGCCATGAGCTACAGGTCTGAAATTTTACTATGTTATAGCTGACCCAAAAGTAGCTGAATAACATATTTATACGAAATTCTCTAAATGCAATAGTTTTTAAGTTACAAGTGATTTTACTCATGATGGAAGTTACTGAAAAGCCCAAAAGTAGCTATTACTCACTTAGCTATTAAGACAGAAACCCAACTTACTCACCATACTGTAGCTATGAAAAAAGTAGCTGAATAACATATTTTAACAAAATGCTCTAAATGCAACACTTTTCAAGTTATAAGTGATTTACTCAACAGTGATAACCTAAAAGTAGCTATTACTCAGCTATGCCATGAGCTACAGGTCTGAAATTTTACTATGTTATAGCTGACCCAAAAGTAGCTGAATAACATATTTATACGAAATTCTCTAAATGCAATAGTTTTCAAGTTATAAGCGATTTACTCAACAGTGATAACCTAAAAGTAGCTATTACTCAGCTATGCCATGAGCTACAGGTCTGAAATTTCACTATGTTATAGCTGGCCCAAAAGTAGCTGAATAACATATTTATACGAAATTCTCTAAATGCAATAGTTTTTATGTTACAAGTGATTTTACTCATAATGGAAGTTACTGAAAAGCCCAAAAGTAGCTATTACTCACTTAGCTATTGAGACAGACACCCAACTTACTCACCATATTGTAGCTATGAAAAAAGTAGCTGAACAACATATTTTCACAAAATGCTGTAAATGCAACACTTTTGAAGTTATAAGTGATTTAGTGCATGATTTCATGAATTTTAATGCATTAAAAATTATTAAAAAAATTTATTAAAAAAAAAGTAAGACAGATCCAGGTCTCATACTCACACAAGAGAATCTACCTCTGGCCTAGTACATATATGCAAGATATGAGAGAAATCCCTGCAATAGTCACTGAGAAAATTGTGATAAAAAGTTGAAATTTTCACACTTTTGGTGGGGGTACCCCCCTTGTAATGTCTCTAGCAAACAGACGAACAGACAGATTTGCATGCCTTGAACAATTTTTCATCCTCGATAGATAAGGTATCTTTTAAAAAAAACAGCATGTCTCTAGGCCTTGTAGTTTTGGAGAAGAAGTTGTTCACGCGGACGTGGACGCCCACGCCACAGAGTGATGACATAATGTCAGCTGACTGACAAGTCAGCTGACATAAAAAGCAATCCCAAGCAAGCTATTGACCTAACTATTGCTCATACCAAATTGGGTAAAGATATGTCAAATATTTTTCCTTAAAATGACCGGAAACGAAAGAAGTACACAAAAGTAGCTAAGTAACTATTACTCAGTTAGCTATAGAGCTATCTTCACCAAAAGCATACCCATGCAAGCTATTAACCCAATAAACACCCATACCAAATTTGGTAAAGATAGGATGAATACTTTTCCTTGAAATGACCGGAAACCAAGTGTAACGACGGACGCCGGACAAAGCAAAAATAAATAAATTGTTAAGTTAAACTTTTCTTCTTTTCCTGTTGCAACTTAAAAGCAACCAGTAACTGCTACCATGCTTGCCCCGTGACTGTAACAACCTGGACAAGATATTATAGGTCAAGGTCACTACAGCAAGGTCAGAGGTCATTTCAAGGTCATTTCACACCACGACGTTGGACACCTATAACACCCAACTTATCTTCCTATCAAATATAAACTTCCTACACCTTACGGAATCTGAGATATAGCCTGGCTAAGATTTTATAGGTCAAGGTCACTACGACAAGGTCAAAGGTCAAATCAAGGTCACAACATGATGCACACCAACAACCCCAACCAATGTCTCTACCAAGTAACAACTTCCTACACCTGTTTCTGATGTAGCACGGATAAGATTTTAAAGGTCAAGGTCACTATGACTAGGTCAAAGGTCAAATCAAGATCACACCATGATGTTGCACACCTACAACCCCTAACCAATGTCCCAATCAAGCACCAACTTCCTACACCTTATGGTCGCTGAGATATAGCCCGGACAAGATTTTATAGGTCACTACAGCAAGGTCAAAGGTCAAATCAAGGTCACACCAGGATGTTGCACAACCACACCCCCTAACCAACATCCCCACCAAGTATCAACTTCCTACACCTTACGGTTTTTGAGATACAGCCTGGACAAACATCTTCCCGCCGCCAGCCCACCCGACCACCCATCTGGACACCATAAGTGAAACAAAACCCCGACAGCCCTTAAAGGCTGCGGGGTAAAAAGCGCCCTTTTCAAGGGATGCTTAATCAAGAAACAACAAAATTTCTTACAGCAGTAAATAGAATGTGAATATACTAAAAATAGCATCAGAGATGCCCGTACCCCACAGCCTGGGGAAATGGTTTTCCATACCATGAGATATAGAAGTAGTGAGGCACACCTACAACCCCTAACCAATGTCCCTACCAAGTGTCAACCTGCACCTTACGGAATATAAGCAATAGCCCAGACAAGATTTTAAAACTCTTGGTTACTATGACAAGGTCAAAGGTCAGATCAACATCACACAATGACGTTGCACACCTACAACCCCTAACCAATGTCCCTACCAAGTATCAACTTCCTACACCTTACAGTTTCCGAGATATAGCCAAGACAAGATTTTATAGGTCAAAGGTCAAATCAGGGTCACACCATGACGTTGCACACCTACACCTCCTAACCAATGCCCCTACCAAGTATCAACTTCCTACACCTTATGGTTTACGAGATATAACCAAGACAAGATTTTATAGGTCAAGGTCACTACGGCGAGGTCAAAGGTGAAATCAAGGTCACACCATGACGTTGGATACCTACACCCCCTAACCAATGTCCCTACTAAGTATCATATTCCTACACCTTATGGTTTCCAAGAGATAGCCCGGATAAGATTTTATAGGTCAAGGTCACTACAGCAAGGTCAAATCAAGGTCACATAATGATGTTGCACACCTACAACCCCTAACCAATGTCCCTACCAAGTATCAACTTCCTACACCTTATGGTTTCTGAGATATAGCCCGGACAAGATTTTATAGGTCAAGGTCACTACAGCAAGGTCAAAGGTCAAATCAAGGTCACACCATGACGTTGCACACTTACACCCCCTAACCAATGTCCCTACCAAGTATCGACTTCCTATACCTTACAGTTTCTGAGATACAGGCCGGACAAACTTTTCCTGCCGTCCGCCCGCCCGCCCGGATCCCATGGGTGAAAACAATAAAAACTGTAGCAGTTACAGTATTAATGTTACAGTATCGATTTCCTATACCTTACAGTTTCTGAGATACAGCCCGGATAAACTTTTCCCGCCTATCTGGACACCATGGGTGAAAACAATACCCGACAGACCTTAAGGGCTGTGGGGTTAAAAGTTATCACCTTGTTGGCATGGAGAAAGTAGTTGAACAACAATTTTACCAAAATGTTATAAATGCAGTCATTTTTGAGTTATAAGCACTTTACTCAAAGTAGCAACCAGTGCTATTACTCACTTAGCTATGGCCCTATGCCATAGTGAGTGGAATCGCCTCAATTTTCGCGGTCGATTATTCGTCCAATTTTCCGACCGATGATCGACCCATAATCGACTTTTTTACTCCACTGTAAGAAAATATATCCTGAAACACATTCCGGGATGAAGTATTGTCAATCCGGTAAGAATAACGGTGTTTCCGACATTTAGAAGCTACCAAAAGCACTCACTTCCGGTAAATATGGCGGTAGACATAAACAAACCCAAATTCGTGACAAATCTCATTATTTATCAAAGGAAAGTTAAGGAAATTGCTTAAAATATAAAAAACACGTGGATATTGAGACACATAAGGAAGGGTAAGATTTAATCGATTTCTAGAAGTTGTCAGTGACCGAACGCGATTGTACTATAACGCCGACGATTAATCGAACGTTGGTCTAATCGTCCCTTCACTACTATGCCATACATAACCTGTGCACCAGGCCATCTAGAGATAATCAAAATAGTATCAGAGATGCCCGTACCCCACAGCCTTGGGAAATATTTTCAACACCATGAGATATAGAAGTACTGTACCAGTACAAACTTCAGGATACTTTCAGAGCACTGTCAGTTATATAAAGGCCCAAACAATGTTTAAATGGAGAAATAATGTTTAAAAGAAAGATAATGCGCATAAAGATGAAGTATTAAAACAAGATAATTCAATGACAAGATGACAGCATTAATCAGTAAACTAAAATTCAACACTCTTTATATACATCTGCATTTCCGAATTATGGTTTAGATGGTTTGAATATTACCATGCATACAGAAGTGGTAATACATTTAATGAATGCTTATGTGTGGTGTTGGAGTAAAATCTGCGGCTCACTTGATGAAATTCTATCTCTTACAATGGGAAGTTATGAAAGTAAAATTCTTAATAAATTCTAATATGACTTTTGCTTAATCTGCATCAAAAGACAGACCCAAAGGTGCAACAAGATTTTAAAGGTCACTACGGCAAGGTAAAAGGTCAAATTAAGGTCACACCATGATAATACACACCTATAGCCAATAACCAATGTCCCTACCAAGTATCAATTTCCTACACCTTACGGTTTCCGAGATACAGCCCTGACGATTTTATAGGTCAAGGTCACTATGACTAGGTCAAAGGTCAAATCAAGGTCACACCATGATGCTGCACACCTACACCCCGTAACCAATGTCTACCAAATATCAACTTCCTGCACCTAACAGTTTGCGAGATAAAGCCCGGACAATATTTTATAGGTCAAGGTCACTACGGCAAGGTCAAAGGTCAAATCAAGGTCAGACCATGACGTTGCACACCTACACCCCCTAATCAATATCCCTACCAAGTATCAACTTCCTACTCCTTACGGTTTCTGAGATATAGCCCAGACAACATTTTATAGGTCAAGGTCACTACGGCAAGGTCAAAGGTCAAATCAAGGTCAGACCATGACGCTGCACACCTACACCCCCTAAGCAATATCCCTACCAAGTATCAACTTCCTACACCTTACGGTTTCTTAGATATAGCCTGGACAACATTTTATTGGTCAAGGTCACTACGGCAAGGTCAAAGGTCAAATCAAGGTCAGACCATGACGTTGCACACCTACACCCCCTAACCAATGTCCCTACCAAATATCAACTTCCCAAGTCTTACAGTTTCCGAAATATAGCCCGGACAACATTTTATAGGTCAAGGTCACTACGGCAAGGTCAAAGGTCAAATCAAGGTCAGACCATGACGTTGCACACCTACACCCCCTAACCAATATCCCTACCAAGTATCAACTTCCTACACCTTACGATTTACGAGATATAGCCCGGACAAGATTTTATAGGTCAAGTTCACTACGGGAAGGTCAAAGGTCAAATCAAGGTCAGACTATGACGTTGCACAACTACACCCCCTAACCAATGTCCCTACCAAGTATCAACTTCCTACACCTTACAGTTTCCGAGATATAGCCCGGACAAGATTTTCAAACTCAAGGTCACTACGGCAAGGTCAAAGGTCAAATCAAGGTCAGACCAGGACGTTGCACAGCTACACCCCCTAACCAATGTCCCTACCAAGTATCAACTTCCTACACCTTACGGTTTCTGAGGTACAGCCCGGACAAACTATTTCCCGCCCCCCGCCCACCCGCCCGCCCAGACGCCCGCCCGACCATCCGGACACCATGGGTGAAAACAATACCCCAACAGCCATTAAGGGCTGTGGGGTAAAAACATGAAATATTAAAATCTTTCTATTTCCATTTATGTACCATATTATAAAAAAGTCTATAGAAAAAAATGCTGAATCATTAAATGAAAAGAATTCACAATTTTTGGAGTATCTCTCTGTATGACAACACCAAAATTTGTTTTGGTCTATATGTGCGAGCTATATAAAAAGTGATCACTAGAAGCCTGAGCTCTTACAACTATATAGTTACTGTAATTCGATATTATAATATTTAACTAACCTCCTGCAGAAGAACAATATCATATTCTCCCTTTGAAAGATGTTTCCCTATGGCATCCATTCTTTGTGATCTTTGCTTGCATCCTAGCCTTGTAGGAATGCCCCTATTCACAAAACAAAATTGAACCAGATTGACCCAAATCAACACCTAACATAATGAACATATCCCCAAAATGGTCATTTTTCACGCCATAACTGATTTACTGTTTTGACATTTTCCATGAGAAACATTTTCTGTACACCAAAAAAATTTAGAAAACATATCAATAAATGCTCACTAATTTGAGAACTCTAAAAACTCAAATTTTAATTTGTGTAGTTTCCAAAAGCAAATTGTATCCCCTTTCAAGAAAATAAATTCATATTTGTATCTTTCCAATATAGAAGCATATTCCAATTGGCTTCATTTCTGAACTGAGAAATAATTCTGTTTATTCCATACTATGCGTACAGTTACCAGTTCTTTGACTTAAGTGTGTGCAAACAAATACAGTTTGACTAACCAGATGGACAACAGACAGGAAATGGCTATTCATTGTACATATATGATATTGGGAGAGAAACAAGAGAAGACAATTAAACTTGAAAACAACTAGACCTACGCATCGGAGAACCAATGCAAATTTGTATCCACCGGAAAGACAACTCACCAAAGCCAGTGAACAATCGTTTGACCTTGAAGGAGGGGCCAAAGGTCAAATCTAACATCAGAAGATTCCTAACCCAAGATTTCAGACAAGTTGGTTTCGCACTGGAAACCTCTAGGAACAATAATAAGCGACTTATAAGTTTGGCTATCCTCGTTTGACCTTGAAGGAGGGGTCCGAGGTCAAATCTGACCACACCAAAAGATTCCCAGCCCACGATTTCCTATAGGTTGGTTTACCCTCCCATACCTCTAGGATCAATAATAAGCAAGTTATAAGCACTTTTAACCTTGGCTATCCTCGTTTGACCTTGAAGGAGGGGCCCAAGGTCAAATCCGACCACACCCAAAGATTCCCAGCCCCTGATTTCCTATAGGTTGGTTTACTATCCCAAACCTCTAGGACCAATAAGAAGCCCGTTATAAGCACTTTTAAGTTTGGCTATCCTCGTTTGACCTTGAATAAGGGGCCCAAGGTCAAATCTCACCACACCAAAAGATTCCCACCCCATGATTTCCTATAGGTTGGTTATCATCCCAAACCTCTAGGACCAATAATAAGCGAGTTATAAGCACTTTTAAGTTTGGCTATCCTCGTTTGACCTTGAATGAGGGGCCCAAGGTCAAATCCGTCCACACCAGAATATTCACAGCCTATGATTTCCTATATGTTGGTTTACCATCCCAAACCTCTAGGACCAATAATAAGCGAGTTATTTGCACTTTTAAGTTTGACTATCCTAGTTTGACCTTGAAAGAGGGGTCCAAGGTCAAATCTGACAACATCAGAAGATTCACAGCACATGATTTCCGATAGGTTGGTTTCACATTGCAAACCTCTAGGACCAATAATAAGGGAGATAGGCACTTTTAAAGTCCGCTACGTGGGTTACTTCGGCACTCCGTAGATGACCTTGAATTAAGAGCTTCAAGGTCAAATGTGTGTAAGGTTGTAGAGGACATGTATATCTGTTATACATATCACCTATGAAGAGATTCAACCTTCTACCTATGAGAAACAGCCAATAGAAAAATGTAGATTATTTTCAAAGAAATGCCCGCGGCGGCCATCTTGTTTTTCAGAATGAGGCTATTTTCAGTCCCAGAGAAGCTTACCCCCCCCCCCCCCCCCCCCCCCCCCCCCATGAAGATATCCTGCAAATTTGGTGCACCTAGCTGGCGTAGCGAATGCTAAACAAAAGGATACAATTATGCTCTAACAGCAGGTTGGGGGTATCTCTTTGCCCTTTTTCTAGTTATTAATAACAATACATAGAGGGAGGGATAATATACATGAAACAAGCAATCAGTGCCCATGAATGAGCTCTGTGTCAGCTGACTGTGTGTTTTGAGTTTCAAAGTAGAAGTGAAAAGAGAAAAGGACACATTGTACCCTGCAAATGGTATTCAGAAGTAAAGTACCAAGTTAAGTGTTGAGATGTGAAAAGTAGGTGGAAAACATATTTAAACAAAATATTGTAAATGCAATAGTTTTCGAGATACCACTGATTTACTCAACTGTGAGAATGTCAAAGTATGTTTTGCTCAGCTATGCAATGAGCTACAGGTCTGCAATTTTACAATGGTATAGCTGACTCAAAAGTAGATGAACAACACATTAAAACAAAATACTGGAACTGCAATAGTTTTCAAGTTATACCTGATTTATTCAACAGTGATAAGCTCAAAGTAGCTGTTACTCAGCTATGGAATGACCTACAGGCCTGCAACTTTACTATGGTATAGCTGACCCAAAAGTAGCTAAATAACGAATTCAAACAATATACTGTAAAAACAATAGTTTTTACGTTACAACTGATTTACTCAACAGTGATTAGTGTTAGGAATCGGTCTAAAAAATCAGAATCAATTAATTGGTAATTCTAAGTGATCGATTATCGATTATAATCGTTTTTTGCTTGCTTTGTAAGAAAGACAGAATATTCTTTTTTTTTACCAAATACAGGCATTCTGATGCATGCATTTATCTCCCGCCGTATATATTAGATGTACTAAAGATAGTGGAATATAAATTTTCTTGTGAGATGGAGCCAAATGTAGAAGTGACAAGTTTAATGTTTCATTGCAATACTTTTAAAGACAAAAGACATTTACTCACTTTAGTAGCTATTACTCTGCCATCCAAAGAGCTACAGTTCTGCAACTTCACTATGTGGTAGATCACCCAAAAGTAGGTGAATGACTTATTTAGAAGAAATTGCCTACCTGTAATACTTTTAGAGATAAAAGACATTTACTCATTTTAGTAGCTATTACTCAGCTATCCAAAGAGCTACAGTTCTGCAACTTCACTATATGGTAGATCACCCAAAAGTAGGTGAATGACTTATTTTGAAGAAATTGCCTACCTGTAATACTTTTAGAGATAAAAGACATTTACTCATTTTAGTAGCTATTACTCAGCTATCCAAAGAGCTACAGTTCTGCAACTTCACTATGTGGTAGATCACCCAAAAGTAGGTGAATGACTTATTTAGAAGAAATTGCCTATGTGTAACATTTTTAGAGATAAAAGACAATTACTCATTTTGGTAGCTATTACTCACCTATCCAAAGAGATACAGTTCTGCAACTTCACTATGTGGTAGATCACCCAAAAGTAGGTGAATGACTTATTTAGAAGAAATTGCCTATCTGTAATATTATTAGAGATAAAAGACATTTACTCATTTTGATAGCTATTACTCACCTATCCAAAGAGCTACATTTCTGCAACTTCACTATGTGGTAGATCACCCAAAAGTAGGTGAATGACTTATTTAGAAGAAATTGCCTACCTGTAATACTTTCAGAGATAAAAGACATTTTCTCATTTTAGTAGCTATTACTCAGCTATCCAAAGAGCTACAGTTCTGCAACTTCACTATGTGGTAGATCACCCAAAAGTGCGTGAATGACTTATTTAGAAGAAATTGCCTACCTGTAATACTTTTAGAGATAAAAGACATTTACTCATTTTAGTAGCTATTACTCAGCTATCCAAAGAGCTACAGTTCTGCAACTTCACTATGTGGTAGATCACCCAAAAGTAGGTGAATGACTTATTTAGAAGAAATTGCCTATGTGTAACATTTTTAGAGATAAAAGACAATTACTCATTTTGGTAGCTATTACTCAGCTATCCAAAGAGCTACAGTTCTGCAACTTCACTATGTGTTAGATCACCCAAAAGTAGTTGCATGACTTATTTAGAAGAAATTGCCTACCTGTAATACTTTTAGAGCTAAAAGACATTTACTCATTTTAGTAGGTATTACTCAGCTATCCAAAGTGCTACAGTTCTGCAACTTCTCTATGTGGTAGATGACCCAAAAGTAGTTGAATGAGTTATTTAGAAGAAATTGCCTATCTGTAAAACTTTTAGAGATAAAAGACATTTACTCATTTTAGTAGCTATTACTCACCTATCCAAAGAGCTACAGTTCTGCAACTTCACTATGTGGTAGATCACACAAAAGTAGGTGAATGACTTATTTAGAAGAAATTGCCTATCTGTAATACTTTTACAGATAAAAGACATTTACTCGTTTTAGTAGCTATTACTCACCTATCCAAAGAGCTACAGTTCTGCAACTTCACTATGTGGTAGATCACCCAAAAGTAGGTGAATGACTTATTTAGAAGAAATTGCCTACCTATAATACTTTTAGAGATAAAAGACATTTACTCATTTTAGTAGCTCTTGCTCAGCTATCTACTCACTTAGCTATTGACCTACATCTGCAAAAGCAACAAAAATATAAAGGACACAGGAAAGTAAGCTTTTGAAAAACTAGACGAATAACAAATGAAAAGATTTGCCTAACTTTGGTACTTGTGAAGGTATTTGACATTTATTTCCATCATAATTTTGTTACAAATCAGAAAATATGACATGCAATGGAACGCCAAACGATATGCCATCTTATAGTCAAGGAAAAAGTAGCTGAACAAATTATTTTAGGAAAATCCTGTAACTGCAGTAGTTTTTGAGTTACAATGGATTTACTGAACAGTCACAATTTCAAAGTAGCTATTACTCAGCTGTCCAGTGTGCAACAGGTATGCAGCTTTACTATCTGATAGCTCATCAAAAACTAGATGAATAACATATGTAAAAATATTTCCCTAACTTGAATACTTTTGAAGATATTTGAAATTTACTTATGTTGTTATTTTGCTACAAATAAGAAAATAGCTATTACTCACTAATGGCATGCAACAGAACCCCAAACTATACGCCATCTTATAGTTTAGGAAAAAGTAGCTGAATAACATATTTTAGGAAAATACTCTAACTGCAATAGTTCTGGAGTTACAATGGATTTACTCAACAGTCACAATTTCAAAGTAGCTATTACTCAGCTATCCAATGTGCAACAGGTCTGAAACTTTACTATGTGATAGCTTACCAAAAACTAGATGAATAACATATTTGAAAAGAATTCCCTAACTTTAATACTTTTGAAGATATTTAAAATTTACTCATGTCATTATTTTGCTTCAAATAAGGAAATAGCTATTACTCACTTATGGCATGCAATAGAACCCCAAACTATATGCCATCTTATAGTTAAGGACAAAGTAGCTGAACAACATATTTTAGGAAAATACTCTAACTGCACTAGTTTTGGAGTTACAATGGATTTACTCAACTGTAGAATTTCAAAGTAGCTATTACTCAGCTATCCAATGTGCAACAGATCTGAAACTTTACTATGTGATAGCTTATCAAAAAGTAGATGAATAACATATTTGAAAAAAATTCCCTAACTTTAATACTTTTGAAGATATTTGACATTTACTGATGTCATTATTTTGCTACAAATAAGAAAATAGCTATTACTCACTTATGGCATGCAATGGGACCCCAAACTATGTACCATCTTATAGCTAAGGACAAAGTAGCTGAACAACATATTTGAAGAAAAAGTTGTAACTGCAATAGTTTTGGAGTTATGAGCCCTTTACTCCAAGTAGCTAAGATTGCTATTACTCACTTATCTTTAGGCCTAAGTCCGTAAAACCAAAAAAATTTTCGAGGGCGTGAAAATTCATTGGGACAATTAATTTACAAAAAATCTGTAGCTGTAGTAGTTTTGGAGAAATCTGCGTGACTAACTAACGCACGCACACACGCACGCATACACAGGCATCATTTCATAATCTCCCCCCCGGGCTAAGTATGACAATGTAGTAAACATTTCAGTTTTCTTATTGAACAAAATTTGTCAAAAATATTCATGGCAGACTGCTGAAGTATTAGAGTAGTGTGATCTCTCTCCACTGCATTGAAATATTCATACAAATTTTACTTTTATATGGTTTTGTTTTGATTTTTGACATAACTATGGTGATGATTAGTTCCACTTCCTACAGGAAGTAAAAAAAAAGTTTTGTTTACTTTTATTGTATCAAACATTCACCATTTCAACAACTGTCCGCACAAATAAAACATAAAATCTAAGTTATTAAACTAATTTATAAATGCTCATTTATTTGAGGAGCAAAGGTTTTAAGTGTGAAACGATGGCACGGCAATATCACTCACAGTTTTGCTCACAGTATCAAGACCTTATTTTTCCAGATGATGACACCATTATCAGAGAAAGTGAATTTTGTGACCTATTTTCTACACAGAGGTAGACATGCAGTCTTTTTCTAATAGACGCGGTTACCTCGGCTCTACTTTACTTGCGTGTAGAGCCGTAGCATGACCCCACATAAAATTGGAGATTTTAATAAATCCTTTTCTGTTGAATAAAACTTGACAACATGACTGAAAATGGTTTATTGTAGTTAAAAACAACTGAGTTTAAGCCAAGGACACAACAAGTACAATATTTGTACACATGCTATTTTACACAGCTTTTCTAATAAAAAGAACAATTTCAAACTTTTGAAGAAATGGTCAAAATGCATTGAAACTGAAAATTAGGAAATGTCATTTATTTTTAGTCAATCATGTTTACATGTTGACAGCTTGTTGAGAGAAATGTAACAAAATAGTTGTGGGAACAGTTGTGTGTACACATTAGTATGGGATTTGTGTTTTTCACAAATCTCCAGTTCTATGTGGGGTCGTGCCACGGCTCTAAATGCAAGTAAAGTAGAGCCGACATAACCACGTCTAGAAGATGTCAGAAGACTGACTCCACATATTAGCACTTTAAATTTTGCTCTGGAACCCATTTAAACACATTTCAGGCCTTTCAGGGCTGATAAGATTAAAGGTACTTTCAAACCAAGTTATGAAGCAATTCTATCAAAAGAAATGTTATCAGCAATTTTTAATAAGTTGGGTTTTTAATTCAAGTAAAAAGTTTAATATTCAATATACAAAGGGACCACATAAATGTTTTCAATTCCAATCTTCATTTCACAATGTGCACGGGTGGTCACTGAGATAAACAGTAATAGAGATAATCGGTCATCAGAATTATTCAAATTTAATTGGTGTAAACAACAAAATCGTACAAACTAATGCAGGTGTTCCACTGGAGCTGACCCTATAACCAACCCTACGACTCTAGGGTCGGTTGTGAAAATCATAGGGTCGTGTAAAAAAGGGCGCAAAAATGCCGAGTCGGTTATGAAATCCCCGACATGACGGTACAGTTACAGACAGGATGTGGTGACTACCCCAAGACGTAGGGTCGGGGGCATTTATTGCACGGCCAGTTGTAGAACTACTATGACAAGCCCTAAACCCTAACAGACAAGCCATAGCAGGTCCCGACAAGTCGTACTGACAAACAGAGAGGACTCGAGTAACATACAGAACCCCACAACCAGACTTGCAGTCGGTATTGTCATTACAGTTTTTGATGAAGTTTTGGGAAAAAAGAGGATCAAGTGTCGACCAATAAATAATTCTTAAACTAGGTGAAGGCTGATATTTGGATCCCATCATATGACCAAAATGTCCAAATTTATTTTTTTTGTTATTTTAATAATAGTTTCCATGTTTTTGCTTTCACATACAGAAAAAATAAAATCAATGTATGTCTGCTTCAATTTATGAACAAAGAAAGTCATTTAAAATATAAAATTTTCATTAAAAATGTAAAATCCTGTGGAAAAAAGCAGAGATATACCTCTAACAATCTCTCACGTGACAATGAAAACCTTCTGCTTGTTGCTGCCTTTTATACCCTGCTGTAGTTCTGGCCACGTGATGGGATCCAAATATTTACTGGTGACCTTGTTCTAGATTTGTTGACTGGTCGACACTTGATCCTCATTTTTCCCAGAAATTGCTTATGGGTTTTTACAATGAGACATATATTGTGATTGGATCCAAATAGGTTAACTTTTTTTTAAATTGCTCTGGTGAAATATGCCGAGAATTTGTATTTTATGTGACTAAATAAGCCCCTTTTTTAGGTTTCTCAGTTGTTTAAAGCATACATGAGCAGTTTCACTATCTGTTAACTTCAAAACTATGATCACTTGCAATGTTTCTTTGTCATTCTTGACATATTTTTTTTTACCTTACTTCAGGTTTTTGCTTAATATTTAATGAGAAATAAATCAATGTCTGTTTCAGATTATGAATGAAAAAGACACTTAAAATATGAAATTTTCATTTAAAATGTTATATCCTATGCAAACAAGCACAGGGAGATGTGCTTCTGACAATCTCTCACGTGACAATGAAAACCTTCCGCTTGTTGCTGCCTTTTATATTCCAATTTCGAGCTTCTGGGAAGGACCCCTTCAAAATATCGTCCCTCTGAGCAATTTTCCTACACATTTATACCAAATAATTTCGAGCCTCTGAGAAAGCACCTTTTTCTGGATGTGAAGGTAAACACCCTATAATTCTGGTCACGTGATGGGATCCAAATTGCCCAAAAATTTCTTTCCTGAAATTAACCAAATAAAAACACTTTTTCAGGTTTCTTAATTAATTATAGCATATATGTGGAACTTCATCTGAAAATTATGATCACTTGCACTGTTTCTTTGTCATTCTGGACATAATTTTTGATCATATTTTTACCTCACATTATGCTGGAAATGGACTGCAAATGAGCAGTACCTAAGTTACAAAAGACAGGCCAGCTTCATATTATGACAGGCCTGCAGGTGATAACGACAAGCCTGGAAGGGTTACAGACAAGCCTTGAAGTCGTAGGACAAGACGTGAAGTGACTAGGACAAGCCGATTACCAGGAGGCGGACCCTAGGTCAGGAACAAGAGTCTGGGAGGGTCGGGGAAACATCAAACTCTCCCCGACAGGCCGGGAACTTACAACCCACCCTAACCGACCATGTAAACATTGGTCCCGACCCTCCAACAAGAGGAAAGTGCCCGTTGCCCGTGTCAGCTGACTGAGTGTTTTTGATTTGTGAAGGTAATAATGAGAGGAAAGCATAATAATCAGGGAAAGTGCTGTACAGAAGTACAGTAAATGGTAATTGAACAGCATGTTCAAAAGAAATTCTGAACCTGACAGAAGAAAAGGACAAAAAAGTTGTTCCCTGCAAATGGTATTATGAAGGAAAGTAACAAGGTAACTGTTTAAGTGTAAAGAGTAGGTTAAAACATATTTAAAGAAATGCTGCAAATGCAGTATCCTCGTACGACCTTGAAGAACGGGTCCACGGTCAAATCCAACCACACCAAAAGATTCCCAGCCCATGATTTCCTATAGGATGGTTTACCATCCCAAACCTCTAGAACCAATAATAAGCGATTTATAGGCACTTTTAAGTTTGGCTATCTTTGTTTGACCTTGAAGGAGGGGTCCAAGGTCAAATCCGACCACACCAAATGATTCCCAGCCCATGGTTTCCTGTAGGTTGGTTTACCATCCCAAACCTGTAGGACCAATAAGAAGCGAGTTATAAGCAATTTTAAGTTTGGCTATCCTCAACTGACCTTGAAGGAGGGGTCCAAGGTCAAATCGGACCACATCAACAGATTCCCAGCCCATGATTTCCTATATGTCTGTTTACCATTCCAAACCTCTAGGACCAATAATAAGTGAGTTATAAGCAAAGTAGCTATTACTCAGCTATGCAATGAGCTACAGGTCTGAATTGTTACTATATTATAGCTGACCCAAAAGTAGGTGAACAACATATTTAATCAAAATACTGTAAATGCAATAGTTTTCAAGTTACAACTGATTTACTCAATAGTGAGAACCTGAAAATAGCTATTGCTCAGCTATGCCATGAGCTATAGGTCTGTAATTTCACTATGTTATAGCTGACCCAAAAGTAGGTGAACAACATATTTTAACAAAATACTCCAAATGCAATATTTTTCAAGTTACAATTGATTTACTCAACAGTCAGTACCTGAAAATAGCTATTGCTCAGTTGTGCCATGAGCTACAGGTCTGTAATTTCACTATATTATAGCTGACCCAAAAGTAACTGAATAACATACTTAAACAAATTTCTGTAAATGCAATAGTTTTCAAGTTATAAATGATTTACTCAACAGTGATAACCTCAAAGTAGCTATTACTCAGCTATGCGATGAGCTACAGGTCTGAAATTTTACTATGTTATAGCTGACCCAAAAGTAGCTGAATAACGTATTTACACAAATTTCTGTAAATGCAATAGTTTTCAAGTTATAAGTGATTTACTCAACAGTGATGACTTAAAAGTAGCTATTACTCAGCTATGCCATGAGCTACAGGTCTGAAATTTTATTATGTTATAGCTGGCCCCAAAATAGGTGAATAACAGATTGAAACAAAATACTCTAAATGCAATAGTTTTCAAGTTATAAGTGATTTACTCAACAGTGATAACCTAAAAGTAGCTATTACTCAGCTATGCCATGAGCTACGTGTCTGAAATTTTACGATGTTATAGCTGACCCAAAAGTAGGTGAACAACATATTTAAGCAAAATACTGTAAATGCAATATTTTTCAAGTTACAATTGATTTACTCAACAGTCAGTACCTGAAAATAGCTATTGCTCAGTTGTGCCATGAGCTACAGGTCTGTAATTTCACTATGTTATAGCTGACCCAAAAGTAGCTGAATAACGTATTTGCACAAATTTCTGTAAATACAATAGTTTTCAAGTTATAAATGATTTACTCAACAGTGATAACCTCAAAGTAGCTATTACTCAGCTATGCCATGAGCTACCGGTCTGAAATTTTACTATGTTATAGCTGACCCCAAAATAGGTGAATAACATATTGAAACAAAATACTCTAAATGCAATACTTTTCAAGTTATAAGTGATTTACTCAACAGTGATAACCTAAAAGTAGCTATTACTCAGCTATGCCATGAGCTATAGGTCTGTAATTTCACTATGTTATAGCTGACCCAAAAGTAGGTGAACAACATATTTTAACAAAATACTCCAAATGCAATATTTTTCAACTCACAACTGATTTACTCAACATACAGTACCTGAAAATAGCTATTGCTCAGCTGTGCCATGAGCTACAGGTCTGTAATTTCACTATGTTATAGCTGACCCAGAAGTAGCTGAATAACATATTTACACAAATTTCTGTAAATGCAATTGTTTTCAAGTTATAAGTGATTTACTCAACAGTGATAACCTCAAAGTAGCTATTACTCAGCTATGCCATGAGCTACAGGTCTGAAATTTTACTATGTTATAGCTGACCCCAAAATAGGTGAATAACATATGAAACAAAATACTCTAAATGCAATAGTTTTCAAGTTATAAGCGATTTACTCAACAGTGATAACCTAAAAGTAGCTATTACTCAGCTATGCCATGAGCTACATGTCTGAAATTTTACTATGTTATAGCTGGCCCAAAAGTAGGTGAACAACATATTTAAGCAAAATGCTGTAAATGCAATAGTTTTCAAGTTACAACTGATTTACTCAATAGTGAGAACCTGAAAATAGCTATTGCTCAGCTATGCCATGAGCTATAGGTCTGTAATTTCACTATGTTATAGCTGACCCAAAAGCAGGTGAACAACATATTTTAACAAAATACTCCAAATGCAATATTTTTCAAGTTACAACTGATTTACTCAACATACAGTACCTGAAAATAGCTATTGCTCAGTTGTGCCATGAGCTACAGGTCTGTAATTTCACTATGTTATAGCTGACCCAAAAGTAGCTGAATAACATATTTACACAAATTTCTGTAAATGCAATAGTTTTCAAGTTATAAGTGATTTACTCAACAGTGATAACCTCAAAGTAGCTATTACTCAGCTATGCCATGAGCCACAGATCTGAAATTTTACTATGTTATAGCTGACCCCAAAATAGGTGAATAACATATTGAAACAAAATACTCCAAATGCAATAGTTTTCAAGTTATCAGTGATTTACTCAACAGTGATAACCTAAAAGTAGGTATTACTCAGCTTTGCCATGAGCGACAGGGCTGAAATTTGACTATGTTATAGCTGACCCAAAGTAGCTGAATAACATATGTATACGAAATTCTCTAAATGCAATAGTTTTCAAGTTACAAGTGATTTTACTCAAGATGGTAGTTACCGAAAAGCCCAAAAGTAGCTATTACTCACTTAGCTATTGAGACAGACACCCAAGTTACTCACCATGTTGTAGCTATGAAAAAAGTAGCTGAATAACATATTTTAACAAAATGCTCTAAATGCAACACTTTTCAAGTTATAAGTGATTTAGTGCATGATTTCATGAATTTTAATGCATTAAAAATTATTCAAAAAATTTATTTAAAAAAAACTAAGACAGATCCAGGTCTCATACTCACACAAGAGAATCTATCTCTGGCCTAGTACATATCTGGCAAGATATGAGAGAAATCCCTGCAATAGTCACTGAGAAAATTGTGATAAAGTGTTGAAATTTTCACACTTTTGGTGGGGGTACCTCCCTTGTAATGTCTCTAGCAAACAGACGAACAGACAGATTTGCATGCCTTGAACACTTTTTCATCCTCGATAGATAAGGTATCTTTTAAAAAAAAACAGCATGTCTCTAGGCCTTGTAGTTTTGGAGAAGAAGTTGTTCACGCGGACGCGGACGCCCACGCCGCAGAGTGACGACATAAAAATGCTTAGTTACCGACCAGTCGGCTCCAGTGGAACATCTGCATAAATGAGAAAATAAAATTCAAACTAAGCTTATCATGGCATTTGGTATTTGGTTTGTGTTATATTGCTCTTTAGACCACTTAGAATTGAAACATTCAAAGACTGTTTATCTCTATGACCGATTATCTCAGTGACCACCTGTGTAATTAATCTAATCTAATCTACTGCTTTGCAGGCACAATACTGTATAAGTGGTTTTTTTTGCGGGTACTTAAGTTCGCGAATGTACACTGTAGGCCTGGTTCGCGAGAATTTATTTTCGCGGTGAAATATATTCAATTATCGCCCACACTAACAACATGTTTAAATCAAAATATTACGCGGACTTCTGCTGGTTTGATTGGTAATGCATAGTTAACGTCTTTTCTTTTATACATGTTTGTCAGTGTGTGAACCTACTCTGGGAGATTATAAATTAACGAAACCCAATCGAACATACTTTCATTGATCGGCGCATTATCAAAGAAGTTGTGTAGCGGGGTTGTGTAATTGAATTAATCCCTCCCTGGTGATAAAGATCAAAGAAGTTAGGCGTTTCTGCGAATGGTACATTTGATAAAGCAATGGAATTTATTGTTTCCGTGAGAGTGTCAAATATTGTATCTTGCATAATCTTGTATTACCGCTCACGCTAGACTGGTTCTACTAAATATAAATATTGGCTAGAAGTTATTTTCGCGTTTTGTAGTCACTCGCGAATATAGCGAAAATTAATTCCACGCGAAAATAACCACTTATACAGTATCTTCCCCACTAAGGGGAACTCAGTGCACTAGTTAACAAAAATCATTTCTAATAAGGAGAGCCGAAGGGCGTTCAAGGTCAGTGTTCCAGAGTTGTGGGTGAGACCGAGAGGGAAGGATACTAAGTTGAGAAACTAGAATTGAAAAGGTGGGTTTTGAAGTGTTTCCTGAAAGATGCGACAGAGGGACTCTTTCTTATTTGGAAGGGGAAAGAGTTCCAAAGAACTGGGGCGTAGTGACTAAAAAGAATTAGAGAAGTGTTTAATTGATTTATGAACTCTACGATCAAAAGTGATAAGAACCTGAGATAGGTTTCATGTGTGGAGGGGAAAATGTGACAGAACCCAAAAAGTGATAAAATCACTACTACTGGCTTGGCTAGGAGGGATTTCCCTTATAGCTCACCTGGTAGAGTGTGGGCCTCGTGTGTGAGAGGTCATTGGTTCGAGACCCCTGGAAACCTTGTCCTGCAACATATGTAATGTTACCAGACTCCAACTTTGAGAAATAAAAAGCATTATTAATTATTTTATTGATAAATATAATATTATCAATATTGTTATAGATTTTGGTCTTAATTATACTAATCACTATAGGGATTTTTTAAATTGGGTATTTTCTGTGCCCCATGAGGGGATTTTTTATGGGTTTGTAAATATCCCGGGATTTTCGATCCGGGGATTTTCAACGTACACCGGTCACGAGATGGTGTATCCCCCCACCCCCCACCCCCGACGAAACGGGCGATAATCCAATGAGTAAGTGCAGCATGTGTTGCAGCAAACTGCAATGAGCCTTACCAGCAGTTCAAAGATAAAACATTTAACCTCAAGTCCATCATGCAATTTAGTTACACGTATTTACATGCCACAATACTTAATAAAAGGGGGTAAATAAGCAGATGAAGCAGGCTCAACCGTGATGTGGCTACACATACCACCTTTTCATTTTTGAGAATGAATCTCGACCGTCCCTTCCCGTTTCCCTACTATAGATTTTTCCCTCGTCACAAGTATTTTAACACAAGGCCTCTGTTGTCGAAAATAAATAAAACTTGACAGATAATCATTCATCTTTCACGTCTGTGTCCTGGGTTTGAATCCAGCTCATTATATTATAAGAATTTTACTGAGGGGCTGTCCTAACCAAGATAGTGTTCCGACGCTGGCCTAATGTTATCACAATGTTGATATTGACAGCCAGTGCTGGTCTAATGACTTTTTGGTCATGGGAAAAGATTTTTGTTCAATGTTGGCTGTTGCTTATAAGGGCACTCTGCCAGTGTGTCTTCTAAGAAGGACAAAGTTGTGTGTGACAGTGCACTGAGTGCAGAGTTATTGTACCATATAAGGACACTAAATTGTTAATTTTTCTTTGTAGTTTACAGAATTGGTCTCGCTAGTGCTGACCTCTTGTGCAAAACTGAAAATATTTTGTGTATTCTTTCTGGAACCTTCGGGTCACTATATTTAGTGTATTGTATACATTTTTCTAGAACCTTCTATAATCTCCAGTATAAAAGGGTTGAAAATCTAACCACAGCAGTTTTTCTGTTGGTGTGCTACATGAACTGTTATACTGTATTATATACATTTTTCGTAAAGTCTTGGCCTTATTTGAGCCACATGTAATCATACGGGAATAAAACTAGAGCAATTGCACATAAAATAAATGTTAATTCTTCCCCCCCCCCCCCCCCCCCCCCCAATAATAAAAATATCTAAGATATGATATTGATTACAATAAGTGAAATACCACCCAGTGGGCAGAGGATGTCATTTAGATATCCAAAGTAGGTCCAAATTGGTTCTGACAACAATTTGATGTGACTTTTACATCAACAAAATCCTGATGCAATCCAGACTAATTTTAAACATCATTTTTAGATCTAGATTTAAATATGTAAAATGGATATAACCAAATAAAAATTTGATATCATTTAATTGTCTAAATTGTATTGATGATCATGTAATTATTATTTTTTTAATATATTTTTATTTCTGCATATTACATGGGTTTATAACAAAAATAAATGAACAATCTTACATACATAACTTGGACATACATCAATAGCTTATGATCATGTAATTATGCTTTACCTTGTTGACTATTTATAATTGAACCTTCAAATAGACAAAGTTACAGTGAAAATCTAGATAATGCCGTATTATTGCATCTCTGTATAGTTTATTAGATTTTCTGAAAATGTATATCTCTCTCTTTTATATCTCTCTTAATTCTTTTACTTGAATCTTGGTTGTTGCATCATGGGTTCTTTATTGTAGATTAAGCACTGTTAAGGTCATATTAGAATTCATTAAGGATTTTACTTTTGCAACTTCCCATTGTAAAAGATGGAATTTCATCAAGTGAGTCACACGTTTTCCCCCAACACCACTCATAAGCATTCATTGAATGCATTGCCACTTCTGTATGTATGGGTAATATTCAAAACTTCCAAACCATAATTTGACCATAAAAGGGATAAGGGGCACCTGGGTAAGGGGTGCCATGAGAGGGCGTATTCTTCATACAAACATATTGATGCCTGTTGGGTGGAGTGTAGGGAATGCCCAAATATAATATAATTCCTGGCTTTTGCGCTTAGTGGAGGCATTTGGGCTTGTTGGAACTTCTGAACACTGTTGTAGTGTTCATACATCCTGTTCCTAATTGGTCTTTTTGTCTCTCCTATACATACCGTAGGCCACATTTATTGCTATTTATGATGTAAATTACATTGCTAAGTTCACAAGTAACTTTATGCTTAGGGGGTAAAGAGTTGCATTTGAAAACTTGTTTACTATGAAAACTGGTGATTTGGTCCACTTTTCTCAGTTTTGGACAGTAAGTGCATTCCCTTAGTCTTGTACAAACAGGGATATAATCTGACTTTTTGTGTCAGGTTTAGTGTTAGGGGGATATGAAATAGTACTGCTTGTCAGTAAATCTTTGAGATTTGGTAGTCTTCTGTATCCCATTAAGGGTTTGGTGTTGAAGATTTGTGTAAGCTCTTCAGTATTCTGAATAATGTTCCAGTTATCTCTAACTAGAGTCCCTATTTGTGGGTTTCTAGGGTTAAATTGTATGACCATGACTGGTGCCTCATTGGTTTCTTTTGGAACTGTGTCTAGAAGTTCATCCTGTGTAAATTTCTTAGCTCTGTGGTAGTGTCTTTTCAGGCTAGGAAAGGGATACCCTCTTTTCAGATAGTATCCAGTGAGTTTTTTAGCATTGGCTTCGAAGTCAATATCTAGACTGCATATTCTTCTGAGTCTAAGATATTGACCATAAGGTCCTTTAGTGAGTACACTTTGGGGATGAGCTGAGCTATGTTCCAGATATAGGTGTGTATTTGTTGGTTTGTTATACAAAGTGGTTAGGAGTCCTCTGTCAGGACCAAACTTGACTGTGGTGTCTAGAAAGTCAATTTGTGTGTAGCTCATTTCATGGGTGAACGTAATAGTTTCATGGAGAGAGTCCAAGTAATTGATAAATTGTTTTAAAGATTGTTCTCCATGTGTCCATATCATGAATATGTCATCTATGAACCTCTTCCATGTGAGTGGTTTTAGTGGAAAACCAGCTAGGGCTTTGGTCTCAAATCTGTCCATGAACAAATTTGCATAGTTGGGTGCTACAGATGTGCCCATAGCCATGCCTCCTGTTTGCAAGTAATGGACCTTTCCACGGTGTCAATCAAAATACCGCAAATCGGCATAAATCCTGTTTACTACAATAGCAACAACCAATCATTTCGTCCGATTTTCATCGGCGCCATTTTGAATCAGAAAAACGTGGCCATTTTTAGGGACAGATTTGTAAATATTATTGCTTTCTGACAATGGAACAAAAAGAAACCACAGTGTAATTTCATAAAAATATTATATCATCAATCCTACCTACTTTAAAATGTCCGCAATGCATACATATGTTCCCAAGCTGCCATTGTTTACATATTACTGCAATGCACGAGGATTTGTTTTGATCAATAAATTGTTTATTTATTTATTTTCTAATTTTTGTCATAATGAAACAAATATACTTTATTATATTATTTTTTATTTTACGTTCCATCCAATCATTTAAAATATGTGTTATTTCTCGTATAGCTTGAAATACTCAATGTTTACATTTCATTTCCCGCCATTTTCGCCATTTGTTTGTCAGACAAAGCCTGACATGGAGACAACTTAAACACAGAAAACCAGGAAGTGGGCGTGGCCTATGGAACGGTCCATGATCACCATTGAAGGTGAAATTCATACTATGTAATACTAATTTGAGTAAGTCTAGTATGAAATTAGCAATTGGGGTTTTACTAGGGTCACTTCTGATTTTCTGTGCTACTGCCAAAATTCCTTCATTATTGGGAATATTGGTGTATAGAGACATGTCTGGACTCAAATGTTCAAAGAACTCTCAGAAAACCCAGAAATAGTCATTAGAAAAGCTGACAAGGGATCTGCAGTAGTGGTAATGAACACTGACTATCTACATGAGGGATACAGACAGTTGAGTGATACTAAGTTCTACCCAAAACTTCAGAATGACCCAACTGAAGACATTGCTAATAAAGTCAGACAAACACTGACTCACATGAAACATAAAGCTTTAATATCTGAAAAGAATTTTGAACATTTGAGTCCAGACATGTATTCTGAGGCCAAGTTTTACATGCTACCCAAAATACACAAAAAAGGTGTACCTGGCAGACCAATATGCAGTTCAGTAAATCACCCTACCAGTAAAATTAGCAAACTGCTAGATGACCATATTAAAGACTATGTCCCCAAAACTAAATCATATATTAGGGACACCCAAGACTTTATCAAAAAGATAAAAGAATTGGGACCCTAGTAAAACCCCAATTGCTAATTTTATACTAGACTTACTCAAATTAGTATTACATAGTATGAATTTCACCTTCAATGGTGATCATTGCTTGCAAACAGGAGGCATGGCTATGGGCACATCTGTAGCACCCAACTATGCAAATTTGTTCATGGACAGATTTGAGACCAAAGCCCTAGCTGGTTTTCCACTAAAACTACTCACATGGAAGAGGTTCATAGATGACATATTCATGATATGGACACATGGAGAACAATCTTTAAAACAATTTGTCGATTACTTGAACTCTCTCCATGAAACTATTAAGTTCACCAATGAAATGAGCTACACACAAATTGACTTTCTAGACACCACAGTCAAGTTTGGTCCTGACCACTTTGTATAACAAACCAACAGATACACACCTATATCTGGAACATAGCTCACCTCATCCCCAAAGTGTACTCACTAAGGGACCTTATGGTCAATATCTTAAACTCAGAAGAATATGCAGTCTAGATATTGACATTGAAGCCAATGCTAAAAAACTCACTGGATACTATCTGAAAAGAGGGTATCCCTTTCCTAGCCTGAAAAGACACTACCACAGCTAAGAAATTTACACAGGATGAACTTCTAGACACAGTCCCAAAAGAAACCAATGAGGCACCAGTCATGGTCATACAATTTAACCCTAGAAACCCACAAATAGGGACTCTAGCTAGAGATAACTGGAACATTATTCAGAATACTGAAGAGCTTACACAAATCTTCAACACCAAACCCTTAATGGGATACAGAAGACTACCAAATCTCAAAGATTTACTGACAAGCAGTACTATTTCATATCCCCCTAACACTAAACCTGACACAAAAAAGTCAGATTATATCCCTGTTTGTACAAGACTAGGGGAATGCACTTATTGTCCAAAACTGAGAAAAGTGGACCAAATCACCAGTTTTCATAGTAAACAAGTTTTCAAATGCAACTGTTTACCCCCTAAGCATAAAGTTACTTGTGAACTTAGCAAAGTAATTTACATCATAAATAGCAATAAATGTGGCCTACAGTATGTAGGAGAGACAAAAAGACCAATTAGGAACAGGATGTAGGAACACTACAACAGTGTTCAGAAGTTCCAATCAGAAAAATCCACTCCAGTCTCTAGACACTTCACACAGAATAACCACTCTGTGAGGAATATGGAGTTTAGCATCTTTCATTGGATGGGGGATAATAATTATATTATATTTGGGCATTCCCTACACTCCACCCAACATGCATCAATATGTTTGTATGAATAATATGCCCTCTCATGGCATCCCTTACCCAGGTGCCCCCTTATCCCTTGTATATTTTATATTGGGCACTTCATACAAGGGCTGTACATCCAGAAGCGTCAATTATGTGACATCATTGATACAAATGACATGAAAGACGTCATGACGTCATTTCACCATCATTTTTCACCTACTGGGGTTACTAAGTAATTTTTCTAGTAACCAAGTTACCCTCTACCTCTTATATCCAGGCTGAATTCAAATCACCTCATATCAGTGCTTTGACAATTTATGTGTGTTTGTGACCAAGTTTGATGTTATTTCTTGGTCAGAGTTCTTTTAAGGAAAAATATACTTGTTTAAATATGTACATTTATTGTATAAAAATATTAAAAGTTGAATTTACATCACACTAACTACAAAACTCCTGTTGCTCTTTCAAAACCTAAACTCCCTCTACCACTTTCTCACACTTGCATACATTTCAAACATTTCTGGCAGCTGTTTCATTTCACTCCTTACCTGTCAAGATGTCACTTTAACTTATCTACCTGGTAGCCTTGCCTTAGTCTCTATTACACATGACTACTTTTTCACACTCCTCCCCCCTTTAGAAGAGAAAAGTTACACTTTTCGACAATTAAACTACTAACTTTACTTTTCTTAACACAAAAGTTCTGTGAAATACACAATCTTTACAAATAATAAATCAACTCTATCTTCAAAAAGTGAAACAAAACATAAGGCACCCTAAGTGCCCCAAGTAACCCTATGTCCATTTCCAAACAAGTACTCCTAAGTGACCATAAGTGCCTTACCTTGATTCAAAGCTCTACATAAACATGATAATAGCATGTGACCATGCTTGATTTACCAAAATGGACTTGCCAGGCCCTACTTTAGCCATCGGCATTGCCATTTGCACTGCCCTTCTTATGCATGACTTCAAAGTCATATTGTTGTAATTCTAAGCTCCACCTAAGGAGTCTTTGGTTCTGCCCTTTCATTTGGTTGAGCCAAGTAAGTGGCTGATGGTCTGTACTCAATAAACTTCCTCCCAAATAAGTAATGCCTCAGCTGCTTGCAGGCCCACACAATGGCAAGGCATTCCTTTTCCACAGTCGAAAAGGACTGAGGCAACAACTTTTTGCTGAGGAAGGTAATGGCACATTCATTGCCTTCACTATGAAGCTGACTCAGAACGGCTCCTAAACCTCTATCACTGGCATCCGTTTGCAGAATGAACCCCTTTGAAAAATCTGGGTTCACCAAAACCGGTTCCCTTGTCAGATACTCTTTCAGGGTACAGGTAGCCTCAGCACACTCCTTTGTCCATTCTACATGTGTAGGCTTTCGTTTCTTTGTTAGGTCTGTTAATGGTGCCGCAATGCTTGCAAAGTTTGGTATGTACTTTCTATAGTAGCCTACCAGACCTAGAAATGATCTCACATCAGTTTTAGTCACTGGTTGTAGACAATTTATCACAGCGATAACCTTGTCTTGTTGTGGTTTAATATGTCCATTTCCAACCACATGTCCTACCAATGAGACTTCACTAAAGCCCAGGCTACACTTGCTGGGTCTCATGGTCAACTTCGTTCTTCGTATTCTCTCGAACACATCTTTGAGATGTCTCAAGTGTTCTTCCCAGGTGTCACTAAAAATTGATACATCATCAAAATATGCATCTGCATACTGTTCTGTACCTTCAAGAACTGTGTCCATGAGTCTGACAAAAGTTTGGGGTGCAGCTTTCAAACCAAATGGCATGCCATTGAAACAAAAATGCCCAAAAGGGGTGATGAATTCTGACTTTTCTCGGGCTCCATTTGACATTGGTATCTGCCAATATCCTTTGCTGAGGTCACAGCTGGATATGTACCTAGCTTGACCTTTTCTTGCCAAAATATCATCCATCCTTGAGATACAGTATGGGACAGCGTCCATTGATTTGTTCAGCCCACGATAGTCAACACATGTCCTTATGGTTTTGTCTTTTTTGTGACTAGAACCATAGGTGAAGCCCATTTTGATGTTGTCCTGCTTATAACCCCATTTTCCAACATTTTGGTCAACTCTTTCTGGACCTCTGTTTCCAAGGCCTTTGGTACCCTGTATGGTTTCATTTGCACTGGCTTGATTCCATCTTTAACTGAAAAGTCATGTTGAATCAGATCTGTTCTACCAGGCACATCTGTGAAAACATCACTAAACTCCTGAAGTAAATCTGTTAACTGTTCCTTCTGTTTTCCTGTTAACTCTGAATTAATTTGAACATCTCCCCATGTTTCAGTCTGGTTGGAGTTTCTGCTGATACAATCAGGAAAATTTTCTTCAGAATCTTCTATGTTACAAAACATAGCTTGTGTAACATATTTCCTCAGCATATTCACATGCACAACCTTTGTGCCCCTCCTTCCACCACACTTGATTTCATAATCAACAGGTCCCACCTTTCGTATAACTTTATGTGGACCCTGCCATGAAGCAGTCAATTTACTGGCTGATGTTGGTAACAGAACCAACACCTCTTCATTTGGCTTAAATTCTAGAATCCTGGATTGCTTATCATACCACTCTTTTTGTTTGCACTGTTCCTTTGATAGGTGCTCCTGTGCAACACTCACCATGTTGTTCAGCGTTTCCCTCATTTCTAGCACACACTGAATCAGATTCTGCTCCTGACCTTCTGATCCATCAAGACCATCTCATCAAGAATGTCAAGGGGGCCTCTGACAACATGGGAGTATATTAACTCAAATGGAGAAAATCCAGTGGAGGATTGTGGTACCTCCCTGTATGCAAACAACAGGTATGGCAAATAGGTATCCCAACCATCAGGATCATCATGGGCAAACTTCCGTAGCATGGATTTCAAGGTGCCATTGAATCTCTAACAAAGGCCATTGCACATGGGATGGTATGGAGAAGTTGTTAATTTCTTTATTCCCAGAAATTTACAGACCTCTTCAAACAACTCAGACTGGAAGTTTGTCCCTTCATCTGTCAATACTTCCAGGGGGATACCTACCCTAGAAAATATAGTCATCAGTTCTTCACTGATTCTGCTTGCCTACAGTGTAGGTACAGCTACTGCCTCTGGATACCTAGATGCATAGTCTACAACCACTAATATGTATCGATTTCACCGTTTGGTTAAGAGTAGAGGACCAACCATATCGATACCAACCCTTTGAAATCTCTTCCTAGCAACCTTTTGACATGTGTCACACGACTTGACATAATTGGCTACATCTTTAAAGATCCCTGGCCAATAATAGTTCTTCAAAATTCTATCTTTTGTCTTTTCTACTCCAAGATGCCCTGATAATGGGATATCATGTGCCAGACAAAGCACAGCTGATCTGCACTTCATGGGAACGACAATTTGCTCAAACTGTCTTCCTGTATCTAATTCACCTTGCCAGTCTTTGGCTGGTGACCATTTGCGATACAGCATACCTTCCCGTGTATAAAAACATACACGTTCCTTTGCAGTTTTGTTTAACGAGATAACTGCAGCCCTCACATCATCCAAAGATTTGTCTTCCAACTGCAACAGCTTGAACTGGTCTCTTGTCAGCTCACTGACTTCAAACTTTGTCAAGCTATCCTTCATCTGTTGTCGTTCGGTCTTTGGAGTCGCCATAGTAACTCTACTACCAACTTCAGACTTGTCTTCAGCTGTTTTCTCAACTCCTCCCTCAATCACATCGCAGTTACTTAGACATTCACTGCCAATGGACATTGATGGTCCCTGACCTGGTGTCACCTCTGTTTCCTTAGAAACAGCCCCTGTAGTGGCATCACTCTCTGATGTCTCATCAGTCTGACAAGGTTTAACTTGAGATCTCTCCATAGATCTTATGGCAGATCTCTCTTCAGCTTCTTGTCTGCACTTTTGTTGGCGGGTAGCACAGACATAGGATGTTGCTTCTGGCCCATCCAAGTCGTTTCCCAGCAAGACATCCTCTGGAAGAGTTGTTATGATGCCCACGTTTGCCTCAACAACATTGGAACCCCACTTCAGTTCCACACAGGCAACTGGAACAGCTCTTGTCGACCCATCTGCTAATGTCACATGATATACCTTGCCCTTCACATATGCACAATCAGGAATGAATCTTGAATGCACCATTGTTCTGTCACATCCTGTATCTAACAACATTTGTACAGGATGACCATCTACTGTGCCCTTTACATAGAAGGTGGCCTCCTTCAACCGATCCAGGCTTCTTGCCCTCCACCTTTTCTTCTTGCTAACTAAATTAGCCTTGTCCTTTTTACTACAGTCATGAGCTATGTGACCGATTGCCTCACATTTAAAACATTTTCTTAAATCTGGCTTTCCAGCTGGTCTTGGAAAATGCTTTTGTTTACTGTCACCAACATCCTGTCTTTTCTGTTCCTGATGAACAGTCAGGTATTGGTTGGCATCAGTTCGCAGACTCTCAAGATCTGTAAATGTCCTTTCCCTGAGCCAAGTTTGCAGGTTCCCAGGGCAACTTTCAAGCAGCTGTTCTATGACAAGAGCTTCCTTGAGCTTCTCGAATGATGTAATATTAAGCATCTCAAGCCATCTATCCAGCAGGTGAGCACTCCGAACAGACCATTCAGTGAAACTTTCATCACTTTGCCTTTTGCTTGATCTGAAATTTTGTCGGTATGCCTCTGCTGTAAGTTCATACCGTTTTAAAATAGCCCTTTTGACCAGGTCATAGTTTTCTGATTCTGCTGGATCAAGTCTGGAAAAGGTTTCCAAAGCCTTTCCTGACAAGAGTGGGACTAGTTGAGTGGCCCAGTTTTCTTTTGGCCATTCATAAACACAGGCTACTTTTTCAAAAGTTCTGAGGTAAGTGTCCACGTCCTCATCTTCTGTAAACCTTGGGATTTTTGGACCCTTGTACACATCTTTTTTTTCCACTTTGTGGCCATCATTTCTGGCTAGTTCAATCTCAAGCTCCATCTGCTTCATTCTGAGCTCCATTTCTTTCATCCTAAGTTCATGATCCCATTTTTGTTGTTCAAGTGATATGTGGATAGCATTACTCATACCACCATGGCTGTTGTGTGCCAAGTTCATCAAACTCTGTGCAGCCGTCTGCATATTGGGGGTGGCTGTTCCACCTTGTAATTGAGCCAAAACTTCTTTGCCTAAACAATTATTCAAATCACATAAAACTTACCTCATCCATATGGTTTTACCACTAACTTAAAGTTTCAATTTTGCTCTGATTTTCTATTAAACTGACCATAAAAGCTGCCTTATAGTACAACAGTGCAATTACAACTTTCTATGTTTATCAAACTTTAAACTGAGTAAGTTTACCATTTTCTTTGAAAACATTCCAAACATGACAAATTTCAACTGCAATTTACCTTTATATGTAAAACTAAACTATAACAATAGAATAAATAGTTAACCAATAATTAATCTTGATAAAATACAGAGAATTATAACTTTCATGGCATCAATTATTTATGCATGTTGATCACTTGATTAAAACTTGTCTATCAATAAAAATTTAAAGTTTCAAACTACTGAAAATGTTCAATTTGTTTATAAATCCTGTATAAAGTCTGACAAATAAGTATTTAATCAAAGTCTTATCTGTTCAGGGATCTTGATGAGTTCCATAGAAATGTCACTGTCCACAAAATTAAAGTTCACATGTATTATGTAGCTGTCCCATAAAGCACACCGATTGAATCCAAGGAAATTATAACTTAATAGACAGAGTTAGTATTTGCTCCTTCGCCAGGCTATCATCTGCACACACATAAATCCAATTGATGTCCACAGGTTGTTTGCTAGTTCCACAAGTTTGGATTTCAAATTCCTCTCACACAAATTCCTTGGAGATAAAGATTTTTACACAGTCAAAGTTTGTATATCCTTGCTTTTGTTGCTTCTTTTATTCAAATTGATGACAGTTGTAGCTCATGACATAAAGTTCACTATTTTTGAAATTTGTAGTGTCAGCTCCTTTCTTTCACAGTATGATAATGATATAAATGACTCATCAGCAGTGATTATCCAAAAAATAAGCAAATCACAGTACATTGTTTCTTGTCCAGGTTTAACTTCATTCATTTTCAATAATCTTATTCTGATGGAATACAATCTTGGTTCCTGTTTTTTTTCTTCTTCTGTTGTTGTATTTATTTTATTTATTTATTTTTTTGAGAGGGTAGGTTAAGGAGTGTAGAAGTATGAATGTAATCTATTAGCTATTATTGTTTAGGTATTGACAATATTGAAAACCTGTTGGCTTTTATCCTGATGATATAAACCGCTATTGATGAAGTCCTGATGACTTATTGACTGTCTTATATCCTGATGATATAACTAATGTCAAGTTATCCTGATGATAACTAAAGGATTAACAAGTATATCCCACCGCTGCCACCATTTATGTGACCAAGTTTGATGTTATTTCTTGGTCAGAGTTCTTTTAAGGAAAAATATACTTGTTTAAATATGTACATTTATTGTATAAAAATATTAAAAGTTGAATTTACATCACACTAACTACAAAACTCCTGCTGCTCTTTCAAAACCTAAACTCCCTCTACCACTTTCTCACACTTGCATACATTTCAAACATTTCTGGCAGCTCCTTACCTGTCAAGATGTCACTTTAACTTACCAAACTAGTAGCCTTGCCTTAGTCTCTATTACACATGACTACTTTTTCACAGTGTTAATTTATTTTATGTGAATTCATGGATATTCATTAATTAATTACCGAATATTATTGGATAATTAAATTGATTACCTTTTAATAAACTTTAAAACCAGGATTTTTAAAGTTATTAAACAGTGATTTTAAACTGTGGTATACTTGTTTTGTGTGTCATAAAACATACAGCCATAAATGTAATTTGAGGAGACACATAAATAGCTCCCACATGTTAAAGGTCTATAAATGCAACATTTGTATGAAGGATTTTAAAAGGAAAGAATATTTGAATAGACATTGCAGAAACATACATAACACTACAGCCGCTTTTCAGAATATTGCTGACTGTATAGACACAGAGAGCTCACCAGTATTGAATAATAATGATCGGTCTAGTACAACTCTAGCCTCATCCAATGTTGAAGATATGGACACCTTCTTGAATAGTTTGGTCTATTCGACTGCAAGTACCCTGGATAGTGACACTACCACTATTCATACCTCTGCCACCACTTCTACTGATGTAGAATCCTTCTTGGATAGTTTAGACTATTCAGCCCCAACTAATCAAGACAGTGACATTACAACTATCCCTATTTCTGTCACTACCTCAGTATGCACCCAGACCGAGGTTTGCAGCCTACCACCGGTAAGACAGCCTATTCATGTGGGCACTTCCACAACTCCAACCATACTCAAGGGTAAAGTGACAAAGTGTGAATTTTCAATGAAGGATGTTTGGACCTCACCCCATGTTAAGATGATCTCTGCAAAGCCAACTATTCAGGGCTGGGACTCACCCATATCCCATTCCCCACCCACTCCACTCTTGGACCAAGGTATTTCACTGCTACATACCAAGCAGCCAGACAAGCTCAGAACCTTCCTGAGGCAATAAGTTATCAAGGACCAATAACTCCTTTTGAGGAAGAAGATCCTCTTCTGCCACACCTTTCATCAGAATCGCCAGAGTGGGGAGTACTTAGACCCAAGGATACTTCACCTCAGTTCTAACTCCTGGATTACCTTGATAATATGTGCCAGGATATCACCCCACCACCAGTGTACTGTGCTAGTGGACACTAACATGTCAACTGACACTCTATCGTTATTAACATGTCGCTATACTTTGTTTTGAATAATGACTTTTAACCTTCAAGTAATAATTAAATAGTTATTATTAGACTATGTAAATATCAAATTTTATAACTGTCAACATATAGTTATATTTATTTTGAAAATTGACTATTAACCTTTTAGTATAAATTTACATGTTTATACTTGAATAATTAACATGAGTATGACCCATAATCACTTGTATATTCTTAGCTCATTAAAGAGAACATTTTTTTCTCATTCCTGCTATTTTGATTTTTTTTCTTTGATATGATTTTTTGGAGCATTTTCCAATAATCTTAGTCTACTCTTGTACCAAATTGAGTGATTAATATGATATCTTGGATTTATGATTCTAGGATGCATAATACACACTTAACAATTAATTTTGTGTGACATACCCACTTTTGCCAAAAAGGCACTTTTGTTGGAAATCACGTTATTTTCCACATGTGTCGAATTGGAAAAGAGGTACAAACGCAAAATCCTACAATCAGGACTAATTTTGACTCAAATCATTGATTTATACATGAATCATGACACTTTTTGACTCACAATATAGGCTCACAATATTGCCTTATATTCATTCCATAATTACCATGAATGGGATGAAATATTTGAATATTGAAAAATAAACAACCACATTTACTTTTATTTGTTCTTAATCTTTCTACTAAGAATTATAGTGGAACATTCAATCCATTATCTATTTTTTACCATTTCAAATGGTTATTTTTAATCTAATACAAATATTATTGATTTTATCCCCTAGAGCCTCTATAAAGAGGCTAAATCCGCCTGAAGGAGGCTCATTTTAGCGGCTCTGAGCGGACAGCTTTTTTGCACCTTAGGGCAAAATGGGATGAAATTTTTCAGCCTCTGATGAGAAAAATCAAAAATTTTTCGAAATATTGCCAAACATAATTTTGGATAAGATAAGGCAGGTTACTGAGGGTAACAAATAGTCACTACACATAGACTCTTATTACTTTCATAATCCATGCTAGATGTAAATAAAGATCGTACAGTTTCCAGTTTAAGTTTAATCTTTACACACATATGCAAGGTCACTTTGGTATGTTTGAACAATATTCAAAACATCCAGACCATAATTTGACCATGCATGATGTGTATAATATGCAACTTCTAGCACAAGTTGATTGGTGCTAGTTTTGAATTCTGTGCAGGACTCCTAGTTGGAGTGGTGGCAAATTTTCCTGACCTGGCCATATATTTGCTGGCCAAAAAATAAATAAGAAAAATAAAAATAAATTTGCCTGATACTGTTTATCTGATGAAGTAGTTGTCTTCGTATTAATAAAATCAAAATTTAATGGATTTCAGTGCATAGAAATTTCCTTTTAAATCTGAAAATGACCTACATAAGACATGAAGCAGATGTCTAAATTCAACATCTAAATAAGATAATGCCCAGATGTCATTTGAACTTTCATATAGGACCTGCTGGGGACGTCATTTGATTTAGATCTAGATTTCTATTAGATATCAAAATGACATCTAATTGCCCACTGGACAAATGTTTTGCTTACCAAGTGCAATAGACAACACATGACCTGTCCTTGACTAATCTTATATTGTCTTGAACATCCAGGGTGAATCCTGTGTGAGTCCAGTTTCTTGTGATTGTTTTTCATGATGGTGAGATTATAGTAGCGGCAAAGTATTAGATCAAAGTCCATTGTTCTAGTTATAATGCTGTCTAAATTACAGATGAACAATTCTTTCTGAATGTGGTATTTGAAAAGGAGACATCATTCGCACATGAGATTGGAACAGTAGATTGATGAAAACAATATGAAATTGAAGATATTCATAACAACACAAGTTGTACTTTCAGTCCAATTTTTACAGAAATTCCAAATGTAACACCAGTTACTGTAATAAATAGTTTTACCAAAATAATATCCCAAAACTCTGGCATAGAAATATGTCACCCAAGCTAGACCATGTGTGTTTTACATTTCCAAAGTCCAATACTGATCATATTATTATTAAAATTAAACCTTGTGTGACTCTCTATTAAATTAAGTGACCATTCATATACAGACATAAAACATATATTGGGCTTTGTACACCTTTGGTTAAATACACTATGCACTTCAAAAAATAATAGGACTCACAATCTACTTGAACAAAAAAAATGCACTACTTAAAAATAATGAAACTGCTGAACTGTTATGTGTATATTAATAATTAGAGTACACATCTCTTTTTTAATATAAAATAAAGTTGGTCAGACCTCAAATACAACACTCTTGTTGATGCAAACTAAATATACCAGAGAGCGGATTTGCTGTATGTTGGATGTTATTTGCATTCTGATGTGGACAGCTCAGTTAGACAGACTCTCTGAATATTTGGATACAGACATTTGTATTAATGGATGCTGAACAGATCACAGGAAACAGATATCGTGTGTTAGTGGACGCCGAGCAGATTACAGGACAGATTGATGGATACAGTGGACAAACTTAACTGTTAACTTAATTACATGGATAGTATACTGTTGCCACATCAGATTGGTTTTATTGGTTATTATATTATTGTGCAAACTATTAAGAGTATCTCAGTTGACTCTAATCATTATTTTAATTGTTAAATATATTTGCTAAGTAAAACTTTTTGTCTTTTCCTGTTGTAACTTAAAGGATGACTTCAGTGTTTTTTTTTCACTTCTGAGTTAAATGCAGGATATGATACTCTATCCTATTTAAAACATGTATCTGGTACTATTAGTACCCAAAGTAGTCTGTTTACTTCATAAACAAGCTTTTATAACAGGAGATAAATTTCAAATTTACAACTGCCTCATTCGGCTCTTTTCACCAGTCACGTGGTGTGTTTGCATCATATGTGTCATGGGCTGTGTGTGCAGGGATAAAAACAGTGCTACGTGTACAGTATATCTGTTTTTGTCTCCTCAATTTATTTTTGCAATTGTCAGTTTAAAATGGTAAATTGTACATAGTTATTGAAGGATAAAATTAAGAATTATATAAGTAGCAAAAGAAAACTAGAAAATATTTTTTTTCTGATTTTTCAAAATGATCAAAACATAACCTATATTTTTCTCTCATACTATTCTCTTCTCTTCAATTTAGCCACATTTATCTCAGACACAAAGGTCATCTGTACATGATCTCAGCTGAATTTTAATATCTAGATATTGAGGCTAGTAAATTGAGATAATGTGGCTGTTCAAAAACAGTCAGTTATTCAATTTTACAACCTTGGTCAAGGCAAATCAATAGCTAAAAGGAGAGAGATGTAAATTTTCAAAAAATTGGCTCCAAGTTGAGTGTTTATATCACTTTTATCATAATTATAAGATCACATTGCAACAGGGGATCATCATTTATTCAATTATATCATATATTTAAATCCACCACCACAGAGATGAAAGTCTGGAGGTTTATAGAAAATAATGAAACCAGAGTTAAGCAATTTTTTTTTAAAAAAAGTTAATATATCCAATAAGAGTCAAGTTAATATGTTCATGTGATTTTAGAAGTGCTTTTGAATCCTCAAGTAAAAACTTCTGCACTGTAAGTAAAAACTAAATTATAACCAACTACATGTATTTACATAACATTGTGACTGATCATTTTCTTTGTTCTCGTCACATAGTTTATATGTTGGATCATTTATTGAAATCTCTAGACACACTTGTTTCAGACAGAACTGGTGGACAGCACTTGTGTTGCAAAAAACCTCATTAAAATGCACATAAATAATCTAATACTGTGAATTAATATTTCTGTGATCTGATAGATGGAAAATTGGAAGGGTGGGGGGAACAGAACATAGTAATAGTCAGTCAATAGTCTGGAGTTGAGATACCTTAATTATAATAGTTACATCTCTGATGTAGGCGATTCAAACCCAGAATCCTATATGGGAAAGATGGTAGTTTCTTACTGATGGTTGGCAGTTTAAAGGACAGCACCATATATGTACTGGTTTCCTCTGCCCATAAACTACCTGTCGTGATATGACCTATTATACAGTGTTCAAAGCAACAATAAAACAGAAGAAGTAGTGTATAATTGAGCAATTACAAAATACACCCCTGTTGAAGGCTTGAGATTATATATTTGTAAATACCAGCAAATAATATAATATTTATTTGCCTTCTGGACTATTTCTTTATATGTTATTTGAATAGTTAAATAATATGCTAAAATTAAATATTCACATAATTGAACTAAATGAACTAAATTTTAGATTTCCAAAGTTAATAAGTGTGCACTTTATAGAGTAAAACAAATGTTAACTGAAGCTTTTCTGAATTGATATACCTTTCTACACACAAAAAGGCTAGCTGGCCCAGATAATATTTGATACTGCAGTGTATACTTTCACCATAAAACATTTACCAGAAACTCATCTCATTTCACATCTTATAGTTGATAAAAGAAGGGAGTGTTATAAATATACACTGTTCACAGCAAAGAATATAAACAGTGCTTGTTCTCAGTATTAGTGTCAGCAGTTCACCCCCATAGTAGATCATGTTATATTTATCTTTTGTTCTATAAACTCACACATTTTGTAAGTTTTATTTGCTCAAACTACAGTTAGAACATTGTTACTTTTACTATGTCCTTGAAATGCTCAATTTTATAACAGATAATGTAATGTAAAAAGCAGTATATATCAGAACAGTTCTAAGCTAAAACCAAGGCAAGTGAACACAAATGACGTCACCCACACTTGTTTATTTACTTCATGTGCACTCGGCAATTTTCGGGAGGGAACATGTGACTACCCAAATAAGGCAGTGCTTCTGTACTTTTAAATGCAAATTACAGCAGATATAGGCAACTTTGACACATAAAAGTTTGTCAGTATATTTATAATATATAAAGCTTGAATTTACACTTTAAAAATAGGTATGTAAAAAACGCTGATGTCATCCTTTAAAAGCAACCGGTAATTGCTACTGCGCTTGCTCTGTGACTGTAACATTTGCAAGCGACAGGCAAGAATTTTACTTTTTCTGCCTCAACTACATGCAATCAGATTGAAGCGTAAAGTTATGTGATCATTTTGCACAAAAGGCAGATGATTGAAAGGTTGTCGGTAGGTTTTAATTAAAGGAACCACTTCTTAGTTAGTCACATGTAAAGATGCAATCTGTGTTGCTTCTTTTCATATATAGGCAAACATTAAGAATGGTGTATGAGTGTCTTAAGATGGCAATCCATAATTAAGTCATAAAATTAAAATGTTCAATAACTTTTTATTGTGAATTTGTAGAAAGAATGTTATTTTTATGTCTAAAATTACAAAATAGTAGGTTAAAATTGTGGGGTCACTGAAATCTGATTATTAATAGACATACAGTTTCAAATAATAATTGTTTACTCTGTTTGCCCATATCCCCTATTATTGCTCACTGCCAAATCTAGAGTTGCAGCCTGAACAGTGGTTGGATAGTCACCATTTGACAATGTTGGCAAAATCTGCTAACCATGCTGCCAACATCTAACATCAGTTTACAACATTGGAATATTATCTGAGGATCTGGCCCAAACTGAGAGGAAAAACTTGATATTTGTAATGAAAGCATGGGATCAATGTTTTTATCTTATAAAGTTTATTAATTGGAAACAAGATGCTTTATTTATTTGGGGTTTTACATCGCTTTCAACACTGTACAGGTCATATCACGACAGGTAGTTCGAAGGGCAGAGGAAACCAGTATATACAGTTGGTCAAGATTCTGTACTGTAACCTGCCGACCAACGGCAAGCAACTACCAGCTTTCCCACTTGAGGTAGAGCCGTGAAGCCTCAGAGGTGGGAGGCTCTGTGTTACCACTCTGCCACTGTGGGCCCCTGGAAACAAGATGCATGCAAATGCATCTTGAAGCATATATAACAATATACTTTCCTGTTCCTACATGTGAAAGTGGAGAATGTTTATTTGTTTAAAATTGTAAATGTAATTTACACTGGGAAATCAGAGTCTCCACTAGTGGAATTCCCAATACTCCTGGGCTAAAAAAACTTGTATAATATGCATAACACCATATTTTTAATTGTTCTTCTGAGACAATTAAGTTGAACATTGTACATCTTTTTGTATTCTTTTTTATTTTAAATGGCATGAGACACATAAACACATTTTGTGAGGTATGGGGAAAGGACATATTTAGCAATTAGACACTGATTATTTGTGATTTTTCCTTAATTATCCTATTATCTTCCTACCACCCCTACATATCATTTTATATATTTTCTACAGAGTAACTTTTTAGCGCTGTATTGACATTACAATACCTATAGAGCTAGGGGAATTGACATTTCCACCAGTGGAGACTTCATATGGTATTGGTGAATACTGAAATTACACCCTTTTAAAAATGGATCTAAGTCTCCATGAATTGTACTGACCAAGATCTTTCATTTTGGAATCACTGATTCCACACAGAATTTGAGCCTCCACTGTGACACATACATGTGTCCATGAAAAGGATTGTTAGTTTACCATTTTCATTTTGTTAAACTATAAACCTCAGGACTGTATCCTGTATTGGTGTCTTACTATTAAGTAGCGGTTTCACACCTTGAATAATTATTTTGTCAATTAGAAAAGCAATGTTTGTAATTGTTAATTGTTTAGGATAGAATTTTGCATATATATATAGTGTGTTTAAACTCAAAAAGATCTAAACCAACATCCATTCCTTGTTCAAATGTATTACACTTCATTTGTTGTTCAAAAACATGTTAAAATTACTATACATATATGACAACATTTTTATGGTGTCATTTGAACTAAGTAAGTAAGAAAGTAGGCAAGTACAAAGTGTTTATGAAGTGCCAAATTGACAAAGACATCCGCTAAGGCGCTGATGTGCAAGAAGGGATATTCCAAATTCCAGAAGGATGTCCATGTTAGAATAATTCCTCTAAGCCTCACTCACAGTGTTTGTGTTTAGGAAACTTTGACATGTTTAAAATGAATCTTCAGGGAAATCACTTGGTCCTCAAGGTTTTCCCTGATTACCCTACCACTAAAAAGGCGCACTGTCAAATGTGAAAAAACACAGTTCAAAATTGCACTGATCAAGTACAAATTTTTAAAATATGACTGACCAATCAACTCCTGTCAAAAACTCCATCTGCAAAGCTCATCAATACCAGGTACCAGATGAAGTTGCCTAAATTTAAGTTTGTGTTTTAGGAGGTATCTAAAAACTCACCTCTCTAGCTTATGGTTTTCCACTTTGCATCTTTGCCTTATTTATACCCATTAGTCTGCACAGATTACTGACATAGAACATATCTTGGCTATAACTGTTTGATTAATCTTTGGTTTGTTTAATGCGCTGAGTTTAGCCTTGTGGGGAAAATATTGAAATGTATTTAGTAAACATTTTTAGCACTTAATATGCATCATTTGACTAAGTTATAAGATGCTGGAGCAACGGCGGGGAAGAGAAAAATCAGAATCATAGCATGCTGACACCAGAGATGCCATGCTGGGATGCAGTGTTGAGTAACATGGAAGTACACTTTTTCAATTTGTACCTGAAAGGCTACAATGAGACTACATGCAGTTTAAATATAATCATGGATACCATTTCAGAAAGTTGGCGCATCATGCACATATATAGCTGTTGCTAAAATGTATTTTTATTATTTGTGTACACTGAAGACAAAAACTGTAAAATTTTTTGGTACTTCCTGTCAGATAGAAAGCATCCGATGTTATAGTAGTAGTACTACATGCATGATCAACAAGGTAAGAGCTGAAATAATTTACAAAACAGTGTTAGGTACCTGTAAACCAGTCTTTGTAGTAACATGATGTTCAAAAATCAACCACTGTAGATGCTTTAGGATAGGTGTATATGATTCTACCAAATGTTTTAGACTGTACAATATGCTGTTAAAGGAGTAGATTAAATTAGATAAGATAAGAATGTCTTTTCTGTTTTTTTGAATACATAGAAATCGAATAAAAAAAAGCTTTTTTTATACAATTTCTATGCTTTCGTCTAATTATTGTTGAATTTAAAATTTGTGTCTGACACCTTATATAATTACTTCAAGAGGCTTCTGATTGGTGTTTGTCTGCAAGAGGAAAGTTTTTGTGGCAAAAAATGTTGTCAGTGTTGCCTTTCTTGAGGTAATGGGCGTGACTTCTGAATTTGGATAAAGAATCAGACAATAAATAATGTAAATTCCTTTTTCTGTTTACACAGTTTTTATAACACAATTAATTGTTCACAGATATTCATTGAATACATTTGTTCTCCATTTCTTTATCTCTGTTCTGATCCTCTTTGTCTACTTTTTGGTAACTAATTTAGGCTTTAAATAGAAGTTCTGACTTCGAGTCAACACAATTTTAATATCTAAACTGTAGGTCTTACTCTCCATTTTAATTGCAAACATTCTGGCTAATAATTGCTTAAAGACATTGTATATATTACTCCTCAATTCAACAGAAAATAAATCATGTTTTATGTATATATACTGGGATGAATTATGGTGTGAATGATCTTGATTGGAGTAAAGAAGATAACTGAATGAATGTCTTAATATTGTGTTTTTATTGTGGTGATCACATAAGTTAAGGAAATATATGGTATAAGATGAGTAATTCTTATTTTTATACATGACTCTTTAACCTTAAAACACAAATTTAACTAATCCTCAGATTTAATCAGAGGGTTTAAAAAGATGTAGTGGGGAAGTATTTATCATTTTTTTTCGAATTTGATTTTTTTTATTTTTGGGAGGGTTTAAGGAACAATGGACAAGTTTATTACGTATTTAAAGGCCCAGGCCACTCTCGCCTCCCACCTCTGAGGCCGGGGTTCGATCCCCGTCAAGGCCTTATGTGGGAAAGCTGGTAGTTGCTTGCCGTTGGTCGGCAGTTTACAGTACAGAACCCTAGCGAACTCTATGTACTGGTTTCCTCTGCCTTTCCAACTACCCGTCGTGATATGACCTGTACAGTGTTGAAAGCGACGTAAAACCCCAAATAAATAAATTAAAGGCCCCAGGCCCATGATACACAAAGTTTTTACAATTAAATTTCAAACAACTATGTGCTGGATTTTAATACACCAGTTATTAGTTACATTTACAAGCAAAACATAATAAAATACAATCTCCTAAGTCAATTGACCCAATTTCACTTCTCTTAACTTAAAAGAGTGGAACAGGAAACAAGCTAAATTTGTAAGTTTCAATGGATTTTTTGTTGACATGAGATAAATGAACTTGTCATAGGTATCATTTACCATATAGGGAATGTATTTTTCTCTTAGTTCAGTATATAGTGAGCATATTACAATCATATGAAATTCATCTTCTATACCATTTAAACTTGAAAATGTACAGATTTTACAAAATCTCAATTGATAGGGGAGACCTTTTTGTCTTCTTAATTCAACATTTAGAGAACAATGAAACTTTGTCAATGCAACTCTGTACTTCCTGATACCAATAACTGAGAGATACTTTTCAACTTCAAAAACATTCTTAAACTTTGAGTAACATTGCAACCTAGATACTATTCCATTCTTGAAGGTGATTATCTTTTAATCTTTGTTTAAACAGTAAATTGCTTTTATCACCTACACCTTGATTTAGAAATGCAAAACCAAAACCATATTTATATCACATATTTTTGACAAAGAATACCCAATTTATTTTTCCTGCATCACACATTTGTAATGACATGTTGTAACAACTCTACGTTAATTCAGGTGCCTCCATAGATACTAATTTAAGCCAATATTTGATACACCTTGTATAGTATATTATAAAAAATGGGAATCTTCCACATTCTCCCAATCCAGAAACATTTGGAGTTTGTGAACCAACTCCTAATACATATTTGCAAAATTTCAACTGTACTGCTTCTATTTCTTTATGTTTTTTTAAAACCCCGTATTTCAGCACCATATGTAACTATAGGACAACAACAGTATAAAATATTTCAAATGCAATTTTTAAAGGAAGACCATTACATCTATAATTAAGCTTTTTAATTGTGCACAATGCCTTGCCTGACTGTACATTTAACGATTTGGTTGCATAGGACCAGTTCAGTCTTTGTGAAAAGAATAAACCTAAGTATTTATAATATGGGACCACCTCAATCCTTTTTGCATTTAAAAATCATTTCTCATTGATCTTTACAATGCCTGCATTTCGAAAAACAATAATCTGTGTTTTGGCAATATTAACTTTCATACCTGAAAGGTTACAATACTTCTGCAATAGGTTTATCTGAGCTTGCAGATTCCATACTCTGTCTGAGAATTGAGCTATATCATCTGGATAAAACAGGATAAACAGGTTGCTGAAATATTAATCATTAATTAATTAATTTTCATGGTGCATCTCAATATATTTACTTATAATATAAGTACAATATAAGTAATAAAGGACTCAACATGCACCCCTGTCTAGTTCCTATAAAACATTTAAAAAAAAACTCAGTCAAACCTTCAGGTGTGCTAATACAAGCTGTCAGCTCATTGTATATAGGGATTATAACTTTCATAAATTTACCATGCATTCCTGACTTTAAAGTCCACAGTGCATGAAAAAAAAGTTTCTTTAAAATTTTGTATGTGTATGCCACTGAGTAAGACAATCCCAACAATGAGAACTAGTCATCAATCAGAGCATCCTCCACTGAGATACAGCCTCTCAAAGTGGCATATAGAATAACATCCCTGAAAACATGCGTGGAGGAGTTGTGACGAAACACAAGGAACACAAGTGTAGATTTGCTGTGGTTCTTGTTATAAATGTATTGGGAAGAATTGGATGTAACTGAATATGTAGCTGATTTAATTGCATTTGGAAGTGACTTTTTTTTAAGTTCAACTTTAACTAAGTAAGGATCATTTTGTTTGAAAAGTTTTTATAATTTCATATGATAATTAGCATTTATTCTTTAATATGAAAGCTCTCAATCAGACTCCATCTAAAACTGTCAATGATAGAGTGTTTGAGAGTGAGGATTCTGTAGAGATAACATTTTAAATATTAACCACAAATAATGTAATTCTAAGAGCAGGTTGGGTTACAGTTATACATTTATTAATGTGTATCAATCATTGTTAGTAAAGTGTTACTTTTTTTTTCTTTTGGCTTGGGTTGTAAAACTTTCAACAAATTTTTGAGTATAGTCTTTTACTTGGTTATTTCTTGCATATAATGTCACCAAAGTACATTAAAATGTTTTATAATCAACAAAGTACACTACTCTTCTCTATGACAAACAAGAATTTCATACTTTAAAAGTATTAACATTCAGGTGCAAATTTACATGAACATTGCAATCTGACCCCTACAGCTATTAAAGGTAGATATCATGAAAGACACACTGTTGTCAATAAAATGTCAAAATGTGGTTCAGATCTCCAGTGTATTAAACTCTACATATTGGTACTAAACCAGTGTGATTAGTTCAGATCTCCAGTGTATTAAACTCTACATCCTGGTACTGAACATTTGGTCATTTCAGCCTGCTTACTTTCAATATTGGCAGCAGTGTAGCCCAATATAAAAGAGCCTAATACACTGAGTCTTTTACAGTGTGTTTTGACCAGCTGGTTTTATAAATTGTCACTGTCAGTTCTTAATGGTCAATGGAGTTTGGATAATCAAGGGTGCCTTAAAATTTTATCACAAGAACTGGGTGAAAAACTTGTTTATCAGTTTATTTAAAACTAACACACTATCAGAAGCTGCATTGTTACACTAAAAGCTACACACTTATTCACTATTTTGAACACAAGTGGCAGTTAAATTGTAGTGTTAATTATTATTTAAAAAGACCATTATATGTGTGTGACCACACAATACTTCAAGTTCATTTGATAAAAGAATCTTTGCACTAAGTGTAGGAAAAAAACGAATTTTTTTTTGACTGAAGCTGACCCTGTCTAAGCCAGTTTATAAAACACTAATTTCACTTAATTTTACACTATTTTGTATTGTACACACAGAGATCAGAGTGGGGAATCACCTGGTGTGACATGGCACAGTTTCAGAGAGGGATCTGTTTTGTTTTTCCAACTGTCAGATTTAACTGGCTTTTAATGTGCTTTCTAGTGGGAGTTTTAAGATGGGACTTGGCAGGTGTGTTGTTACACACATAATCTGTACAATAATGAAAAAAAAAATTTCATGCACTGTGGTCTTTAATAGTTCATGAAACAATAAAAGGTGTGGGGCTCTATCAAATGCTTTCAAAAAATCAACAAATAAACAATTGAATCTTCCTCTTGGTTTGGACAAATATTTACTTACAACAGCCTATATGGTCAACAGTACTCTTGGACTTTCTAAAACCAATTTGCTCATCAAATAATTTCTTATTTTCCTCAACAAACTGTGTTAATCATTCATTCATAATACCTGTAAAGATTTTGCTTAGAACTGGAAGTAAGGAAATACCTCGATAATTACTGACATCATTTCTGTCACCTAGGTGGGTTTCGTATAACCAACCCGCCTATTAGATTGATGTGTCCGACGTCCGTCTGTCCATCCACATTTTCGTTTCCGGACTCTAACTTGAAAACGGTTTGTCCAATTGAATTCAAACTTGACAGGGAGATAGATCACCATCATAGCTAGGATCCTTTCGAAATTGGTGTAATTTTGTCTGTTCATTTGTCCATTTTTGTCTGTTTGCCTGTCTGTCAAAATTTCCTTTTCCGGACTCTAACTCGAAATCTGTCAAAATTTCCGTTTCCAGACTCTAACTCAAAAATAGTTTGTCCAATCGAATTCAAACTTGACAGGGAGATAGATCACCATCATAGCTAGGTTCCTTTCAAAATTGGTGTAATTCCATCTGTTTGTTTGTCCATTTTTTGTCTGTCTGTCAACATTTCCGTTTCCGGACTCTAACTCGAAAATGGTTTGTCCAATTGAATTCAAACTTGACAGGGAGATAGATCATCATCATAGCTAGGTTCCTTTCAAAATTGGTGTAATTCTGTCCGTGTGTTTGTCTGTTTTTTTGTCCGTTTGTCTGTCCGTTAACATTTCCATTTCCGGACTCTAACTCAAAAGCACTTTGTCCAATCGAATTTAAACTTGACAGGGAGATACATCACCATCATAGCTAAGTTGCTTTTGAAATTGGTGTAATTCCGTCCTTTTGTTTATCCGTTTATAGCATAGATACAATTATGTAACCTAGATTACAAGTTTTACATTTCTTAGCACGCCTAACACAATCACCTTAACTGGGTGACCTAACATTTCTTTCCTTGTTTCTAAATGTAATTACAGCAGTCACTAACCTTATTGCTGCCTGCGCAACCCGCCTTTTGGGGCATCTTTGACCCTCTTGTTAAATAAGAGGAATAATAATTGCTTTACAGCATTCTACAGGAAACTGGCCAGAATCTAAAATGCCATTAAATACAGAAAGGTACTAAGAATCTAGAGCAATTTTTCAACCTTTCACTACAGATTCCATCAACCCCTGCTGATTGTTCCGTTTGACAATTTAGAAACAAATTTAAGACCTCTTCAATGGTGAACTTGCTGTTCAGCTGAAGAGACTCATTTTTTGTACATGTACAAGTATCACATGAACTGTCATAGTTATTCATATTGAACTCTACAAACCTTAGAATGTCACTATCTATATCACAGTCAGTATTTAACAATTCTTTAAAATGAAAGAACCACACATCACCAGTAACATTACAAGTAGCTTTACTTTTACTGGAGAATATATTTTTTATAGAGCTCCAAAATACTTTTTTATCATTTTTCCTTTTTATGACATTATTACAAAGTTCCTCATGTTCCTTAGCACTAAATACCCTTATTTTAGGTTTCTAAATAGCTCTTTAATATTTCTGGATGCTTTGTTTTCCTGAACAAATTTAAAAATTACTTTTTCTCCTTTAAGTTCATTTAGGTCATTGTCCCACAACCTTGGTTGACAAGTAGAGTTTGTAGAATAACTGACTTTATTACCACTGTACACAGCCATGTGTTCTGCTGCACCCTGTATAGTCTCTGTCAACAAAGAAATTGCAGAGTCAATGTTTTTATCAGAGATGAGGGGTTCTATTTCAACTAATTTTCAATACTACATGAACATGTTAGGTTGTCAGCAAACAATGTTGAATCATTAGTTGACCAAGAATACTTTTGTCGCTTGGGTAGATTGCAATCTTTTGACTTAGCTCTGCTTTGGTCACAATGGGTTGTTTTGAAGTTGCATCTAATGGGCAAATGCACTCTTGCACTAAACTGTTCAGGGAAAACAACAAAGTCAGATATGTACTTAAATAGTTCTGATGACACAATGAAATAGTCTACAACACTAGCACCGTTGGATGTTAGACATCCTTTGGGAGGGTTTAACATCATTTTCAACACATTGTATAGGTTATATCATAAGGGCAAAGGAAACCAGTACATACTAGTTGGTTAAAAACTCCATAAGGTTGGGTTTGGGGTCTGAACCAAAAAACTATGAGGTGGGAAGTAAATGTATTCATACACCACCAACTTCCTCATTTTCTTCAGGGCGGTACATAAATATTGTATTCCTGTGTGTCCTTCATTCATTTTGATGCAGGTTTTGGTTAGTATTTGTGTCACTTATTAGTATTTTAAAATTCCCTAACATGCTAATAAACAATGGATGCTAACTCCTACTTTGACTGTGGTAAAAATATTTAGTTTAGTTTTAGTTTTTTTAGTTTAATAAGTTTATTTCCCAGTTAATCAATGTATAATCATATACAATTGTGAAATAACACCTTATAATAAAGTTATATGAAAACATCATTTTCAAAATATAAAGTAATATGAAAGCGACAGACATCTTCAAAATACATATGATTTATATAAATTTGGGAAAAGGAGTTGACAGAAACTATTGGCTTTTAAATGTGTGCCACCCCTGTTTCCAGTTACCTATTTATACAATTACATTTAATTTCACTTATAATTAGGTAAGGCTATATACTTATTAAATAAATACAATTTTGAAATTGTAATGTCAGGTATAGATATAACAAATTAAAGCACCTATAAATAAGATTATTTCAAACATAAATATCATACATACTCTTTTTAACCTCATATTTAAACATTTTTAAACAAGTTATATTGTTTTATCATTGCTGAGTCTATTCCAAAGCTTGACACCAATTCTAATTCTAATAGCACTTTTATAGCGCTTAATCTCTGTCAAAAGACAGATTCTAAGGTGCATCACACAAAAACATTGTTCAATATTCAAAAACCAGAGACATTGCAGGGGTCAGCACCGCGGAGAAAGCAGAAGGAGATTGGAAATTTAGGGTGGGTATGCTTTTCCAAAGAGGTATGACTTCAACTTTGACCTGAAAGAGGCAAGTGAGTTTGCAGAGCGGACCTCATCAGGAAGGTCATTCCAAATCATAGGTGCGTCATACGCAAAACTGAGTCCAAAATGTTTTCGAGACTTGAAAACTGAAGCAAAGTGGGGAACCTCAAGAAATATGCCATCAGATTGACTTCGACGTGTGTTATATGCACTATGTCTGGGAATCAGTAAGGGTTCAAAGTATTTGGGGTTACCACTGTGTAGGAACTTATATACCAGCATGGCAGTCTTAAAGATAGAACGGTACTTAATCGGCAACCAATGTAGTGCTTTTCTAACTGGAGTGATGTGTGAGTACTTGGTGGTGTTGGCAACAATTCTGGCAAGGCTATTCTGAACACATTGAAGTTTGCGCAGATCTAAAACTGAGAGACCTCTGAACAGAGAGTTACAGTAATCAAGTCGACTTCCAACCAGAGCATTGGCAGCCATAAGAGCCGCTTCATGTGTCGGATGTCCTCGGAGTCGCTTAAGATCCCGGACATGAGCAAAACAAGCCTTGCAGACCTTCATAACATGGCAAGAGAATGAGAAATCTGAATTAAACCAGACACCAAGGTTCCTAACTGCATCTATTGGTGATATAAGATTACCAAGTATGTTGACCGGGAAGGACTGATTAAGTTTTTCGCGCTGAGACTTTGAGCCAAACACAATGAATTCGGTCTTATCAGGATTTAGGTTGAGCTTATTTGTACAGAGCCATCTCTTTACATCTTCAAGGCAGTGTGACAGCTTATCAAGGGCCGAGGCAACATTTTTATGTGTGAGATGTACATACAATTGTGTGTCATCAGCGTAGAACTGGAAACTAATACCAGGATGATTCCGTATGACTTTACTCAGTGGAGTAGTATAGAGTGAAAAAAGGATTGGCCCCAGGACAGAGCCTTGAGGTACACCATACAACAAATTTTTGGCATCAGATAAAATTGACCCAATCTTAATGCACTGAACACGGTCTGAGAGATAAGACTTAAACCAATCGAGGACAACCCCGCTCACACCAAACCAGGAGCTAAGAGAATTAAGTAGTGTATCATGATCAATAGTATCAAACGCTGCTGATTGATCCAAGAGAATGACAGCAGTAGCCTCAACTTTAGCAAAAGCCAAATGAACATCATTCTTAATTGAGAGCAATGCAGATTCAGTTGAGTGACCCAGTTTATAGGCATATTGCCTGACATTCTCTAGTCCGTTCAAACTGACATGGTCATTCAATTGAGAAGCAACAACATGTTCAACAAGTTTGGATATGAAGCCCAACCCAGAAACAGGTCTGTAGTTTTTTAAGTCATTGGGTGGTAGTGATGACTTTTTAATCAATGGGGTTACAATAGCCTTCTCGAACTCATCAGGTACAACACCTTCTGACAATGAGCAGTTAACTAGCCTGGTGATAGAGGGCAGTAAAATATCAATACATTCCTTAACAAGAAATGTAGGCCATGGATCTAACAAACAAGATTTAGTGGGTGACTTCATGATAATTTTTCTAATTTCCTCTTGAGAAACTTGTTTAAAGCAGCTGAAATTGGGTACATCAGGTGGAGGAGGCAGAGTCAGAGAGTCACTAGAGGAAAATGAGTTTCTGATTTTAGCTATTTTGTCACTGAAGAAAGTGACAAACCGGTCAGCAAGACCTTTCTTAGATTCATGAGAAGGGAGTACTGCTTCAGGACTAGAGTGCAGTGCAGAACGCAAGACCTGCCATAGCTTCTTGGGAGTCGTTAGCATTTTCTCTGACCAGGTTTCTGAAGTAATTTGCCTTATCTTTGTTGACCAGTGAATTGCACCGGGCAATCTGTCTTCGAAGTCTAGCTCGATTATAGGCAGATTTATCTTTACGCCAGATTCGTTCCAATGACAGAAACACTTTTAGATTTTAAATTTGTTCTAGCATATTGGTAACTAAATTTACCATGTGATCTAGTTATTTAATGACAATTCACATTCTTTAAAAAGAATATTTGAATATTTTCAGGTAATAAATTATCATACACTTTGAACATCACTATTAAAATATTTATATTTACTAAATCACAAAATTTTAGTAACTTACATCTCTTAAAAAGTGGAGAAGTATGTTCTCTGTAGTTAGAGTTACAAATTATTCTTAGAATTCTTTTCAATATGAACAATTTGACATAAAAATTAATAACAAACTGTTAAAATGGGTATTAAAAATATTTATCTATTTTAACACACAACGAAAGTGTGTCTGTCATAACCATACGATTTCTATGCTCCGAAGTGTTGTCCACAGACCTGTCCACAGTTAATTCAACACTTTAGCATAAGCGTCAACGTGAAAATGAGTTTCCTGGTACAAACAAACGGCTACGGAAGACGCTAATGGGTGCGTACCTAATGTAGGTGACCACACACCTATTGTAGTTGACCTACTTTCAGTGTATGGGAACCAGTATAACTGTACTAGCAGAAATGCACGCCAGCCGTTCCATAGGCCACGCCCACTTCCTGGTTTACGCTATTTTAGTTGTCTCCATGTCAGGCCTTGTCTGACAAACAAATGGCGAAAATGGCGGGAAATTAAACGTAAACATTGAGTATTTTAAGATATACGAGAAATAACATGTATTATAAATGATTGGATGGGCCATAGAATAAGAAATTATATAATTAAGTATATTTGTTTTATTGTGACAAAAATTATAAAATAAATAAATAAACAATTTAATGATCAAAACAAATCCTCGTGCATTGCAGTAAAATGTAAACAATGGCAGCTTGGGGACATATATATACATTTCAGACATTTTAAAGTAGGTAGGATTGATGATATAATTGTTTTTATCAAATTATACTTTGGTTTGATTTTATTCCATTATCAGAAAGCAAAAATATTTACAAATATGTCCCTAAAAATGGCCACGTTTTTGTAATTCAAAATGGCGCTGATGAAAACCGGAGGAAATGATTGGTTGTTGCTATTGTAGTAAACAGGATATTTGCCGATTTGCGGTATTTTGATTGACACCGTGGAAAGGTAATATTGAATTATTTCTAGTTTTAGTGTACACACAAGCTCCACCTTCATCCATTTTGTAAATAGAATTTTTGTGGATGTTTGTTAAAATGTATTATTTCCTGACAAAGGGTCAAGTACTTTGCTACAGAAGCATTTACATTGTAAGTATATAGTATGCATAATGCTTTACTGCCTTGCTACCAATTATCGCCGGCTACCAATTATCGCCACCAGAAAATAAAACGTTCATATTTCAGTAATGGTAATATATTTTGAAAGCTTTTTGTTGTGTATTTGTTCCATTCACTTTGTAAAATGTTTTACCTTATTTGCTAAACTTGGGATGCTACTTTGGTGAAGTTATATCTATTTGAATTCTGTCTGGCGATAATTGGTACCCGGCGATAATTGGTAGCAAGGCAGTATACTTCCTGGTATGCTGTTTATGTTGTGTTTTTGGCCCAACTACACTTTTGGTTATGCATACACACCTATTGTAGGTACAGTACTAGTACTACAGTACATGGGTGGACACAAAGATAAATGGTCCTAAGAATTTTTCAAATACACGTGGTCTAAGCAACAAAATTGCATGAACTAAGTACGTAACAGAATATGCTTAAATTAAGCTTATCAAAAGACGTTTGTTATTTATTTTGTGAAATTTAATTATTTAATCCACTGAGAAAAGTCAAACTCTCAAGGCCGTTTATATCTTCGTGTCCGTTTATCTTTGTGTCCACGTACTGTACAGTACTCAGTCTCAGGTCTGTCGAAGTTATTAAATATTTGTCATGTACACATGTAAAGATAGCCACGAAACAATGCATATCACAGTATCACCTATTTCTTCTTAGAAATCAATTTACCAACAAGAGTACTCAAAGAGTACATACCTCCGCCAGAGCATATCCCAGATAACAGTCCACTAAGCGTCCACTGTCGGGGCACCAGTAACATATCCGTTGGCCCACCAAAGGCTACCACAACATATTTCTACCACACACCTATTGTAGGTCAGGTCCTGACAAAATATGACCATTTTTCGCCACAACACACCTATTCCCAGATAGCATTCCGACGTCGGACCGACGTTGGCTGTCGGTCGCATGGTCGGCAGGTTTGGCCGACGTTGGCTTGCCAACCAACACTCAGGTTAGATGTTTATATTTTGCCAACGTTGGGCCAACGGCGGATTTTTATTCAAGATGGCGGTGAGCAATAATAGGGGATTTGGGGAAACTTAGAAAAAAATATTTATTATGGTATGTGTAAAAATCATATTTCAGTGAGCCCACATATTTTAACTAACCATTTAACAATTTTACACATAAAAATAATATTCTCATTATAAATTCACACTAAAAAAGTTATCAATGAACATTATCTGATTGGCTGATGGTATACATAGAATATAATTTTTACCGGTGGCTTGCCGACGTTGGGCCAACGTTGGCCCAATGGTCAAAAGGCCGTTGACCCAACGTCGGACCGATAGATGTGCCGACGTTGGCCCAACGTCGGTCCGATGGTGGAATGCTATCTGGGTTGTAGGTTGACAAATGTGGCAGGAAATGGACATATATTTCCACCACACACCTATTGTAGGTCAGTTTCCTGACAAAATATGACCATTTCTCGCAAATACACACCTATTGTAGGTAACAAATGTGACAGGGAATCAACACATATTTCCACCACACACCTATTGTAGGTCACTTTCTTGCCACAATATGACCATTTGACGCAACTACACACCTATCGTAGGTGGCCAATTTGGCAAGAAATGGACATAATTTTCCACTACACACCTATTTTATGTAGATCCATTTCTCATCATAAGATGACCATTTATCGCCACTACATACCTATTGTGCGTGACTAATTTGGCAAGAAATGGACATGTATTTCCACCACACACCTATCGTAGGTTCATTTCTGGTCATAATATGACCATTTGCCGCATCTACGCACCTATCGTAGGTGGCTAATTTGGCAAGAAATGGACATAATTTTCCACCACACACCTATCGTAGGTTCATTTCTGGTCATAATATGACCATTTGCTGCATCTACACACCTATTGTAGGTGACTAATTTGGCAAAAAATGGACATAATTTTCTCCCGCCTGGCACGCCAACGGGAGATTATATTTTGCACCATGTATGTGCGTAGGTTCGTGTGTCACGCAGTTTCCTCTAAAACTGCTACAGTTACATATTATTGGTAAATTACTAGTACTAATAAATTTTTATGCCCTTCAATATTTTTGGGTTTTGTGAACTTTGGCCTACTTTTGAATGAGTACTAGCACATTTACCCAATATATTTAAACGGCTTTTAACTCTCAAACTATAGGATGTGCAGTATTTTCTTCAAATATGTTGTTCAGGTACTTTTCCCGCACCCTACAACATGGTCAGTAGTTGAGAAGTGTATCTCCATAGTTAAGTGAGTAATAGCTTCTTTGTCCCTTTTTAACGGTAACCATAATGAGTAAATGGCTTCTGTCTTCAAAAGTATTGCAGCTACACAATTTCTATCAAATATGTTGTTCATCTACTTTTCTGTGAACTGTTACATATTTAAGTTTCACACCTGTTGCTCAATGTACAAGTGAGTAATGGCTGCTTTATTGCTACTTTTAGTGAAAATGTGAAAAATCACAAATATCTCAAAAATTGTAAGAGATAGAGCGATTTCGAACGAAATTTGACCCACAGGGTAGTACAAGAGTGTCCTATGCAAAGGGGAAAAATATCAATTTTTGCCACTTTTGGCAGCCAGCTTGTATTTTAGCAGAAAATAAAACAAAAATATCTCAGAAATGGTAAGGGATAGAGCAATTTTAAGCGAATTTTTGACCGACAGGGTAGTACAGGAGTATCCAGTTTGCCATTTTTTGGCGGCCATCTTGGATTTTAGCAGAAAATGATGAAGTGTGAATATCTCGAAAACCATAAGAGATAGAGCGACTTCAAGCAAATTTTTTACCCACAGGGTAGTACAGGGCTATCCTATGCAAAGGGAAAAGTTTTCAAATTTTCACCACTTTCGGTGGCCATCTTGGATTTTAGCAGAAAATAAAATATTGAAAATATCTCAGAAATGGTAAGAGTCAGAGCGATATTGAGCGAATTTGTGACCCGCAGGATAGTACGGGAGTATCCTGTGCCTAGGAGAAAAATTTCAATTTTTACTGCTTTTGGTGGCCATCTTGGATTTTAGCAGAAAATGAAAAAGTGTGAATATCTCTAAAACCGTAAGAAATAGAGCGACTTTGAGCAAATTTTTGACCCACAGGGTATTACAGGAGTATCCTGTGCAAAGGGAAAAAATTCAATTTTCACCACTTTAGGTGGCCATCTTGGATTTTAGCGGAAAATAAAACATTGAAAATATCTTGGAAATGGTAAGAGATAGAGTGATTTTGAGCAAATTTTTAACCTATAGGATAGTACGGGAGTATCCTGTGCCTAGGAGAAAAAAAATTTTTTTTTCGCCACTTTTGGCAGCCATCTTGGATTTTAGTGGAAGATGAAAAACTGTGAATATCTCGGAAATGATATTTTTCCCCTATAATACTCGGTGGGAGATAAACACCACGGCAGTGGTCTTGTTTTCTACCACACACCCATTATAGGTCTATTTGACTATTTATCATCATAAGATGACCATTTATCATCACACATATTGTGTTTGACTAGTTTGGCAAGAAATGTACATCTATTTCCACCACACACCTACTGTAGCTTCATTTCTGGTCATAATATGACCATTTGCTGGAACTACACACCTATTGAAGAATCGAAGGTGGCTAATGTGGCAGGAAATGGACATACATTTCCACCACACACCTATTGTAGGTGACAAATGTGGCAGGAAATGGACATATATTTCCACCACACACCTATTGTAGGTCCATTTCTGATCCTAAGATGACCATTTATCGCCACCACACACCTATTGTAGGTGACAAATGTGGCAGGAAATGGACATATATTTCTACCCCTTAAGGGCTGTCGGGGTATTGTTTACACCCATGGTGTCCGGATGGGCGGTCGGGTGGGTGGGGGGCGAGAGAAAGTTTGTCCGGGCTATATCTCAGAAACCGTAAGGTGTAGGAAGTTGATACTTGGTAGGGACATTAGTTAAGGGATGTAGGTGGGCAGCGTCATGGTGGGACCTTAATTTGACCTTGCCGTAGTGACCTTGACCAATAAAATCTTGTCCGGGCTATATCTCGGAAACCGTAAGGTGTAGCAAGTTGATACTTGGCAGGGACAGTGGTTAGGGGGTGTAGTTGTGCAACTTCATGCTGTGACCTTGATTTGACCTTGCCGTAGTGATCATGACCTATAAAATGTTGTCCGGGCTGTATCTCAGAATAAGACCTTTTATTGCAACTACACACCTATTGTAGGTGACTAATTTGGTCAGAAATTGACGTACATTTCCACCACACACCTACTGTAGGGTCATTTCTGGTCATGATATGATCATTTGCCGCAACTAGACACCTATAGTAGGTGGCTAAATTGGCAAGAAACGTCCATTTTTCGTCATATGATGACCATTTATCGCCACTACACAGCTATTGTGGGTGACTAATTTGGCAGGAAATGGACTTTTATTTCCACTGCACACCTATTGTAGTTCAGTTTCTTCTCATAATAAAACCATTTATCGCAATTACACAAATATTGTAGGTTACTAATTTGGCCAGAAATTAACATATACAGTAGAACCTCTATTATCCGACCCTCTATTATCCGAATTTTCAATTATCCGACCTCAAACTCCCTCTCCCAACTCCATTTAAACCTATTATTTTAGGCTTACTATTATCCGACCTTTCTATTATCCAACCTAATTGTTACTCACCCTAGAGGGTCGGATAATAGAGGTTCTACTGTATTTCCACCACACACCTATTGTAGGTCAGTTTCTTGTCAGAATAAGACCTATTATCGCCACCACACACCTATTGTAGGTGACTAATTTGGTCAGAAATTGACGTATATTTCCACCACACACCTACTGTAGTGTCATTGCTGGTCATAATATGACCATTTGCTGCAACTACACACCTATATTAGGTGGCTAATTTGGCAAGAAATGGACATAATTTTCCACCACACACCTATTGTAGGTCCATTTCTCATCATAAAATGGCCATTTATCGCCACTACACACCTATTGTGGGTGACTAATTTCAGTAATTAAGCGTCCCTTGAAAAGGGGACGCTTATTGGTTTCACCCCCAGTTTTCAGTCAGCCGCCGCCGCCGCCGCATTATCGTCTCCCTTGAATATCTCCCTTGTTATTAGGCCTATCCAAATGATATGTGGCAGTGTTCTTCTATAGGCGTGGGGAAATTTTTTGACAGGCATAAATTTGACCTTTGACCTTTATCAAGGTCACATTATCAAAAATTCAAAAAAAAATTTACTTCCTTTTCACTAGATTTCCTCAGAAAGTACTGGGTGTGGGTCAACCAAATTTGGTATGCACATTCCTGGGGAAAGAATCTAGGCGCCAGTCGATATTGGGATCAGTCGGGCCATAATTGACCGATTGACGGGCGATTGATTAGAAGTTCATAAAAATTTTGCTAAGATTAAGCCTTGAACTCGCTTATTATTGGTCGTAGAGGTATGGGATGGTATACCAACATATAGGAAATCATGTGCTGGGAATCTTCTGGTGTGGTCAGATTTGACCTTGGGCCCCTCGTTCAAGGTCAGGCGAGGATAGGCAAAGTTTTAAGTGCTTATAACTCGCTTATTATTGGTCCTAGAGGTTTGGGATGGTATACCAACATATAGGAAACCATGGGCTGGGAATCTTTTGGTGTGGTCAGATTTGACCTTGGACGTCTCCTTCAAGGTCAAACGAGGATAGCCAAACTGAAAAGTGCTTATAACTCGCTTGTTATTGGTCCTAGAGGTTTGGGATGGTATACCAACATATAGGAAATCATGTGCTGGGAATCTTCTGCTGTGGTCGCATTTGACCTTGGGCCCCCCCTTCAAGGTCAAACGAGCATACCCAAACTTAAAAGTTCTTATAACTCGCTTATTATTGGTCCTAGAGGTTAGGGATGGTATACCAACATATAGGAAATCATGGGCTGGGAATCTTCTGGTGTGGTCGGATTTGACCTTGGGCCCCTCGTTCAAGGTCAAAAGAGCATAGCCAAACTTAAAAGTGCTTGTAACTCGCTTATTATTGGTCCTAGAGGTTTGTGATGGTATACCAACATATAGGAAATCATGTGCTGGGAATCTTCTGGTGTGGTCGCATTTGACCTTGGGCCCCCCCTTCAAGGTCAAACGAGGATAGCCAAACTTAAAAGTGCTTATAACTCGCTTATTATTGGTCCTACAGGTTTGGGATGGTATACCGACATATAGGAAATCATGTGCTGGGAATCTTCTGGTGTGGTCAGATTTGACCTCGGGCCTCTCCTTCAAGGTCAAACGAGCATAGCCAAACATAAAAATGTTTATAACTCGCTTATTATTGGTCGTACAGGATTGGGATGGTATACCAACATATAGGAAATCATGGGCTGGGAATCTTTTGGTGTTGTTAGATTTGACCTTGGGTTTCTCCTTCAAGGTCAAACGAGGATAGCCAAACTGAAAAGTGCTTATAACTCGCTTATTATTGGTCCTAGAGGTTTGGGATGGTATACCAACATATAGGAAATCATGTGCTGGGAATCTTCTGGTGTGGTCGCATTTGACCTTGGGCCCCCCCCCTTCAAGGTCGAACGAGCATAGCCAAACTTAAAAGTGCTTATAACTCGCTTATTATTGGTCCTAGAGATTTGGGATGGTATACCAACATATAGGAAATCATGGGCTGGGAATCTTCTGGTGTGGTCGCATTTGACCTTGGGCCCCTCGTTCAAGGTCAAAAGAGCATAGCCAAACTGAAAAGTGCTTATAACTCGCTTATTATTGGTCCCAGAGGTTTGTGATGGTATACCAACATATAGGAAATCGTGCTGGGAATCTTCTGGTGTGGTCGCATTTGACCTTGGGGCCCCCCTTCAAGGTCAAACGAGCATAGCCAAACTTAAAGGTGCTTATAACTCGCTTATTATTGGTCGTAGAGGATTGGGATGGTATACCGACATGTAGGAAATCATGGGCTGGGAATCTTCTGGTGTGGTCGCATTTGACCTTGGGCCCCCCCCTTCAAGGTCGAACGAGCATAGCCAAACTTAAAAGTGCTTATAACTCGCTTATTATTGGTCCTAGAGATTTGGGATGGTATACCAACATATAGGAAATCATGGGCTGGGAATCTTCTGGTGTGGTCGCATTTGACCTTGGGCCCCTCGTTCAAGGTCAAAAGAGCATAGCCAAACTTAAAAGTGCTTATAACTCGCTTATTATTGGTCCTAGAGGTTTGTGATGGTATACCAACATATAGGAAATCGTGCTGGGAATCTTCTGGTGTGGTCGCATTTGACCTTGGGGCCCCCCTTCAAGGTCAAACGAGCATAGCCAAACTTAAAAGTGCTTATAACTCGCTTATTATTGGTCGTAGAGGATTGGGATGGTATACCAACATATAGGAAATCATGGGCTGGGAATCTTCTGGTGTGGTCGCATTTGACCTTGGGCCCCCCCTTCAAGGTCGAACGAGCATAGCCAAACTTAAAAGTGCTTATAACTCGCTCATTATTGGTCCTAGAGATTTGGGATGGTATACCGACATATACGAAATCATGGGCTGGGAATCTTCTGGTGTGGTCGCATTTGACCTTGGGCCCCTTGTTCAAGGTCAAAGAGCATAGCCAAACTTAAAAGTGCTTATAACTCGCTTATTATTGGTCCTAGAGGTTTGTGATGGTATACCAACATATAGGAAATCGTGCTGGGAATCTTCTGGTGTGGTCGCATTTGACCTTGGGCCCCCCCCCCCCCCTTCAAGGTCAAACGAGCATAGTCAAACTTAAAAGTGCTTATAACTCGCTTATTATTGGCCCTAGAGGTTTGGGATGGTATACCAACATATAGGAAATCATGGGCAGGGAATCTTTTGGTGTGGTTAGATTTGACCTTGGGCCTCTCCCTCAAGGTCAAACGAGGATAGCCAAACATAAAAGTGCTTATAACTCGCTTATTATGGGTCCTAGAGGTTTGTGATGGTATACCAACATATAGGAAATAATGGGCTGGGAATCTTCTGGTGTGGTAAGATTTGACCTTGGGCCCCTCCTTCAAGGTCACATGAGGATAGCCAAACCTAAAAGTGCTTATACCGCGCTTATTATTGGTCCTAGAGGTTTGTGATGGTATACCAACATATAGGAAATCATGTGCAGGGAATCCTCTGGTGTGGTTAGATTTGACCTTGTGCCCCTTGTTCAAGGTCAAACGAGGATAGGCAAACTTAAAAGTGCTTATAACTCGCTTATTATTAGTCCTAGAGGTTTGGGATGGTATACCAACATATAGGAAATCATGTGCTGGGAATCTTCTGGTGTGGTCGGATTTAATCTTGGGCCTCTCCTTCAAGGTCAAACGAGGATACCCAAACATAAAAATGCTTATAACTCACTTATTATTGGTCCTAGAGCTTTGGGATGGTATACCAATATATAGGAAATCATGGGCTGGGAACCTTCTGGTGTGGTCGGATTTGACCTTGGGCCTCTCCTTCAAGGTCAAACGAGCATAGCCAAACTTAAAAGTGAATAACTCACTTATTATTTGTCCTAAAGGTTTGGGGTGGTAAACCAACATGTACGAAATCATGGGCAGGGAATCTTATGCTGTGGTCGGATTTGACCTTGGGGCCCCCTTCAAGGTCAAGCGAGGGTAGTCAAAGTTAAAAGTGCTTATAACTCGCTTATTATTGGTCCTAGAGGTATGGGACGGTAAACCAACATGCAGGAAATCATGGGCTGTTAATATTTTAGTGTGGTCGGATTTGACCTTGGGCCTCTCCTTCAAGGTCAAATGAGGATAGGCAAACTTAGAAGTGCTTATAAAGCACTTATTATTGGTCCTAGAGGTTTGGGATGGTAAACCAAGATGTAGGAAATCATGGATTTGGAATCTTTTCTTGGGTTCGGATTTGACCTTGGGACCCTCCTTCAAGGTCAAATGAGGATAGGCAAACTTAAAAGTGCTTATAACTTGCTTATGAGTCGCTTATTAGTGGTCCTAGAAGTTTTGGATATTAACCAACCTATAGGAGTTCATGGTTTGCAATTTTTTTTTCAGTTGTGATTTTGAAATGTTTTGCAGTTGGCCTTCATATCTGTGACAAGTGTATTTACTTTGCAACCTCTTGCTTTTGACTAAAGTTACATATATTTTTTCCTGTAGAGTACAACAACTCTATATATTACTTTGTTCTCTTTCTTTTATATTTGTAAAAAGGAATTTATAATCTTTCCCCTTCATTAATCCAACAAACAGAAACTTCACTCAGTTTACCATATTTTGAAGTGAATTACCACTGAATTATGTTCTAATGATATATATTAGGATAGTAAGTTGCTACAGTTGTAAATGTCTGATTTACTGCTTTTTTCAAAAAGTATACAGATCCATGCCACCTTAATAGTAGATTCAACCTTTTCTTTACACTCACTCATAGCCTTGCTTAAGGCTCAAGTACCCTAGTAATTAAGAGAAAATATACAGAAAACATGGTCATTTTGCATAATGTATTCTTACAATTAACATGTACTGGATTTTACACATGATATGTCTGCTCAGTTTATATCTCAAAACATGCATGAGTGCTTTATGAATACCAAATATCTGTGTACAAGTATGAAAACATATGGTACAAATTTGAGCCTTAAGCAAGGCTAACTCACTCAATGAGAATTTAGAGAAAAGACACTGTTGTATACTTCAAGGATGAAAACAATCATGTAGCCTTGTTCAGGTGCACAGATTGTTTCTGTTGAAATTAACATTTTTATCACCTTTTTAATATCAGATCACTTTGTGGCATTGTCTGATGGAATATTGGTAATCGATGTGCCCAAGATGGGCATCATATTTAACAAGTCCCTATAATAATATACATTGCATCATACTCATTTTATTTCCTGTAATATGTCACAGAACATTGTAGAAATAATATGGTGTGCTACTCACTACTGTACTGACATTATCTACATATGACATAGCTTTCAGATAATTTGTTTTTTTATACACCGGACACATATTTTTGTTAAGGAAAACAATGACCTACAATATTATAATTGTTGCATTTTTCAAGCTGTAGAACTGTTTTTGAAATAAGTAAGGTTAATTGCTGGTGGTTTATATTTACAGTAACCTTGACCAAACATTCTAACCTGTAATGACAAATTTAAAAGTGGTTATAACTCACGTATTATTGGTCCTAAGGTTTGCAATATGAAACCAACCTAAGGGAAACCATAAGCTGGACTTGGGTCCTGCTTCGAGGTATATAGTTATAAATAGAGACTTTGGGAAAGACTAAGATAGTTGGAAAATGCAGATGTTAAAAACACAACAAATGTATCAGTTTATGGGAATAATTTCCTCTTGAACTCTTAGATCCTTTTATAAAGGTAAACAGCAATAAAACCACACACATTGTGAAGAACTATGTATACAAACATGGTGTCGGGTGTTTTACTATTATGGAGGAATACATAGATAGATAGATAGATCTTTATTCAACATTACATTACAATGAAATAATACAACATTTTAAAATAAATGCTGAAAGTAAATGTCAGAATTTCAAATGAACTTATAACTAGACATCCCTAAATTTGGAGAGAACTGACAACATAAAGTTAAGAACATACAGTAAATACTAAACAGAAATGCCTGAAGTTCAAATGAACTTATTAGTAAATATTACTTAACTTGGACATAACTGACAACAGAAAGTCAAGAAAGAAATACAGCAGATAAAATAGATTTTGATTTATGACACAAAGAAGCTATTTATCAATGAATATGCTAATTTGAACTGTTTGTCTGTTAATTAAATTTTAACATACTTGACAAAGTACTTAATGGTAAAAATATAGATTAAGATACACACAGATTTAGTACACAGATCCGTAACTTCCATTTGTCATACCATAATTTGTTAGATAGGCAATGGTTTTTTATATTTAGTGAGGAATTCTTCTTTTAATCTCTTTTTGAAGCTTATTATAGATGGCAACAATCTTACATGTGATGGAATTTGATTGTACAGTTTAACCCCTATAATACTAGGACATCTACTTTTTTGGAAAGTTTTGGGGATATTTTGATAAATGTTTCCACAGTTCCTTGTATTATAGTTATGAACATGCTTGACATATCTATATCATTCCATTAGTTTAGGTGGTAGCAAATTCCTATGAGCTTTGAAAATATGAGTACATGTTTTGAATTTTGTTATATCCCGTAACTTTAAACATTTGAATGCATTGTATGTGTTGCTTGTTGAATTTCTGTATCTTAAGGAGCCAATCAGGCACATTTCTGACAGAGGAATCTAGGCGCCAATCGATATTGGGATCAATCGGGCCATAATTGAGCGATTGACGGGCGATTGATTATAAGTTCATAAAAAATTTACTACGATTAAGCCTTGAACTCGCTTATTATTGGTCCTAGAGGTTTGGGATGGTGTACCAACATATAGGAAATCAGGTGCTGGAAATCTTCTGGTGTGGTCAGATTTGACCTGGGGCCCCTCGTGAAAGATCAAAAGAGGATAGGCAAAGTTTAAAGTGCTTATAACTCGCTTATTATTGGTCCTAGAGGTTTGGAATGGTATACCAGCATATAGGAAATCATGTGCTGGGAATCATCTGGTGTGGTCAGATTTGACCTTGGGCCCCTCGTTCAAGGTCAAACGAGTATAGGCAAACATAAAAGTGCTTGTAACTCGCTTATTATTGGTCCTACAGCTTTGGGATGGTAAACCAACATGTAGGAAATCATGTGCTGGGAATCTTCTGGTGTGGTCAGATTTGAACTTGGGCCTCTCCTTCAAGGTCAAATGAGCATAACCAAACTTAAAAGTGCTTATAACTCGCTTATTATTGATCCTAGAGGATTGGGATGGTATACCAACATACAGGAAATCATGTGCTGGGAATTTTCTGGTGTGGTCTGATTTGACCTTGTGCCCCTCGTTCAAGGTCAAACGAGTATAGCCAAACTTAAAAGTGCTTATGACTTGCTTATTTTTGGTCCTACAGGTTTGGGATGGTATACTAACATATAGAAAATCATGGGCTGGGAATCTCTTGGTGTTGTCAGATTTGACCTTGGGCTTCTTCTTCAAGGTCAAACGAGGATAGCCAAACATAAAAGTGCTTATAACTCGCTTCTTATTTGTCCTACAGGTTTGGGATGGTAAACCAACATGTAGGAGATCATGGCCTGGGAATCTTCTGGTGTGGTCGGATTTGACGTTGGGCCCCTCGTTCAAGGTCAAACGAGCATAGCCAAACTTAAAAGTGCTTATAACTCGCTTATTGGTTCTACAGGGTTGTGATGGTATACCAACATGTAGGAAATCATGGGCTGGGAATCTTTTGGTGTGGTCAGATTTGACCTTGGGTCTCTTCTTCAAGGTCAAAAGAGGATAGCCAAACATAAAAGTGCTTATAACTCACTTATTATTGGTCCTAGAGCTTTGGGATGGTAAACCGACATGTAGGAAATCATGGCCTGGGAATCTTTGGGTGTGGTCGGATTTGACCTTGGGCCCCTTGTTCAAGGTCAAACGAGGATAGACAAACTTAAAAGTGCTTATAACTCGCTTATTATTGGTCCTAGAGGTTTGTGATGGGATACCAACATGTAGGAAATCATGGGCTCGGAATCTTTTGGTGTGGTCAGATTTGACCTTGGGCTTCCTCTTCAAGGTCAAAAGAGGATAGCTAAACATAAAAGTACTTATAACTGATTTATTATTGGTCCTAGAGGTTTGGGATGGTAAACCAACATGTAGGAAATCATGGGCTGGGAATCTTCTGGTGTGGTCTGATTTGACCTTGGGCCCCTCGTTCAATGTCAAACAAGCATAGCCAAACTTAAAAGTGCTTATAACTCGCTTATTATTGGTCCTAGAGGATTGGGATGGTATACCAACATGTAGGAAATCATGTGCTGGGAATCTTCTGGTGTGGTCAGATTTGACCTTGTGCCCCTCGTTCAAGGTCAAATGAGTATAGCCAAACATAAAAGTGGTTATGACTTGCTTATTATTGGTCCTAGAGGTTTGTGATGGTATACTAACATATAGAAAATCATGGGCTGGGAATCTTTTGGTGTTGTCAGATTTGACCGTGGGCCTCTTCTTCAAGGTGAAACAAGGATAGCCAAACATAAAAGTGCTTATAAGTGGCTTATTATTGGTCCTAGAGCTTTGGGATGGTAAACCAACCTGTAGGAAATCATGTGCTGGGAATCTTCTGGTGTGGTCAGATTTGACCTTGGGGCCTCTCCTTCAAGGTCAAATGAGCATAACCAAACTTTAAAGTGCTTATAACTCGCTTATGATTGGTCCTAGAGGTTTGGGATGGTAAACCAACATGTAGAAATTAAGGGCTGGTAATCTTTTGCTGTGGTCGAATTTGACCTTGGCCCTCTCCTTCAAGGTCAAACGAGCATAGCCAAACTTAAAAGTGCTTATAACTCACTTATTATTGGTCCTACAGGTTTGGGATGGTAAACCAACATGTAGGAAATCATGTGCTGGGAATCTTCTGGTGTGGTCGGATTTGATCTTAGGCCTCTCCTTCAAGGTCCAACGAGGATAGGCAAACTTTAAAGTGCTTATAACTCATTTATTATTGGTCCTAGAGGTTTGGGATGGTATACCTACATATAGGAAATGATGGCCTTGAAATCTTTTGATGTGGTCAGATTTGACCTTGGGCCTCTCCTTCAAGGTCAAACAAGCACAGCCAAACTTTAAAGTGCTTCTTCTTCAAGGTCAAACGAGCATAGCCAAACTTAAAAGTGCTTATAACTCACTTATTATTGGTCCTACAGGTTTGGGATGGTAAACCAACATGTAGGAAATCATGTGCTGGGAATCTTCTGGTGTGGTCGGATTTGATCTTAGGCCTCTCCTTCAAGGTCCAACGAGGATAGGCAAACTTTAAAGTGCTTATAACTCATTTATTATTGGTCCTAGAGGTTTGGGATGGTATACCTACATATAGGAAATGATGGCCTTGAAATCTTTTGATGTGGTCAGATTTGACCTTGGGCCTCTCCTTCAAGGTCAAACAAGCACAGCCAAACTTTAAAGTGCTTCTTCTTCTTTGCAGCTGAAAACACACAGTCAGCTGATACAGAACCCGTTCATAGGCACTGAGTGTTTTTTTCGTTTTAAGGTCACTCTTGTGATCCTAACATGGTCCTTTTCACGAAAATTTCTCTTCACCAATAACATTTACCTCTTCACATTAGTCCTTTAGCATTTTATATAAAGCTTAAAAGCTGTAGGGACGCTTTGTTTTTGTGTACAAAAACTTTTGTCTAGTTTGGCAGGAAATGGACTTTTATTTCCACTACACACCTATTGTAGTTCAGTTTCTTCTCATAATAAGACCATTTATCGCAATTACACACATATTTTAGGTGACTAATTTGGCCAGAAATTAACATATATTTCCACCACACACCTATTGTAAGTCCATTTCTGGTCATAATATGACCATTGGCTACAACTACACAACTATTGTATGTGATTAATTTGGCAAGAAATGGACATGCATTTCCACCACACGCCTGTTGTAGGTCAGTTTCTTGTCAGAATAAGACCTTTTATTGCCACTACACACCTATTGTAGGTGACTAATTAAGCGTCCCTAAAAAGGGTGCTTATTTGTTTTCGCATCAGTTTCCTCGGCGCCGCCGCTGCGTTATGGTCTCCCTTGAATATCTCCCTAATTATTGGAAGCTTTCTAACCATATTTATATCCCCAGACGAAAGTCGGGGATATATTGGATTCAGGTCCGTCGCGCCGCCGCCGCCGTAGAAATTTCCTTGTGGACGCGATAACTCAAAAACAAATTAATATTTTTTTTTCAAACTTGGTACACATGTTAAGGGTGCCCAAAGGAAGATCCCTATTTTAAGGTGACCTTAAACTCCCAGTGAAAAAGAACTTATGGCCACCTTAAGGTCAGAAATTGCACTTTTGGCCACTTAGAGCCCTGTAGGTCACAAACTATGATGCTCAGCTGGCTGAAATTTTACCTGACAACACATTAATATGTTCTTAGTACATGTGCCGAAAATCATGACTTTAAGTTGAGGAGAAAATTGTGTTTGAGGCCCATAAATACCCCCACTTAGGGATTTTTTGCTATACTTATACACATATTTTGCCCTATAATTTGGAAGTGATAATTCTGATGAGTCTCAAACTGCGCTAGGTATAACTTTGATATGTAATCCTTGTCTGTAGAAAATTTTAGGGCTGTAGGTTTACCCAAAGGGGTCGACTTAAGGTCTCAAAAGTGCCCACAGAGACCCAATTTATGCACTTTTTGCCACTTTCAAGCACTGTAGCTTTCAAACTATGTCTCTCATCTAAGTTAAATATCATCTGGGAATATATATATGTGTTTTCTTATATGTGCCCCAACATTTAGGCCTTTAATAGACAGTTAACCTGTGTATCAGGACCATAAACACCCACCCGAGTGACCCTTATAAGACATTTTTCACATCTTTTTCCCTGTAACTTGGAAATGGTAAGTCTGAGAAATTTCAAACTGTATTAGATATATATTCTGTGTGTAATCTTAGTATGTAACAGATTTTAAGTCTGAAGCTTTAATTTTGAAGGTCAAATTGAGGTCTCTAAAAGGCTCCCAAAGACCCAATATTTGGACTTTTTGCTACTTTTAAGCCCTGTGACTCTCAAACTATGTGACTGATAGAGCTCAAATCCTATCTGAGAAGATATTAGTATGTTATTTTTATATGTGCCAAAAATTAAGGCTTTAAGAAGACATTTAACCTGTGTATGAGGACCATAAATCCCCACCCGAGTGACCATTTTTCGACATTTTTCACATATTTTTCCCTGTAACTTGGAAATGGTAAGTCTAAGAAGTTTCAAACTGTATTAGATGCATATTCTATGTGTAATCTTTAGTGTTAGGAATCGGTCTAAAAAATCAGAATCGATTAATCGGTAACTCTGAGCAATCGATTATCGATTATAATCGTTTTTCTGCTTGCTTTGTAAGAAAGACAGAATATTCTTTTTTACCAAATATAATAACAGTAGTCTTCCGATAGGTCAGTGGTGAAAAAAATCTAGGTTATTTGTTTACATTTTGGGGTAGGGAAGGGGGGATGTTAGGAAACCAGTAGGTTGAAGAGTCAACAAGTATGTGTATCAGCAATAATATAATAATCTATTAAGATGGCCTTAACAGTTACAAAATAATATTTATTTTCATTCTCCCTTTTCATCAGCTAAATCATTTACAGTGTTTGAATGTAACATCAGCAGATTAGCAACCAATCATGCTTAAAATAAACAATATTTCAACCCTAGACTTTCTTCAAGTCCTTTTTTCTAAGGTATTATATGAGGACTGTATGACTTTATACTAGAATGTGGGGCTGACAACAGTACTGTTTCAGCATAGAGAAGGATTTTTCCCTCCTTAAGTGGATGTATAATGTTTTCATCTATGTCAGATTTAGTGGGATGAGAAATACAAAGACTTGGTGCAAGTCTATTTCAACCCCTTTTGTTCAACATCACCATGTGGTACACCTGTGTTGTGAACTCAGGACACTTTGTATATATGCAACAAAGAAGAATAGAATATCTGCTTATCATTATCATATGTCAAGAACAGTGACTGCCAAGCAGCTTCTGAAAATTATCCTGAATAAAATGCTTCTTTGGGAACTAAACAATACATAGACATGTGTTCATGGAAATTTCCTTCCATTTTTAACTCAGGACACTTTTCAAAGACATGCTACTTTCATTAATCAAATGGAAGAGTGACTTTTATTGTTTCTGGTCAATATTGATGTTTTGTAATATATACTAGGTTATATGAAACAGTTTGGCACAAGTGAACATGTATTTCAGCATTGTCACTCAAGTTTATGTGTATTGGATGGGGTCTGGAAAATCTGACTCTTATCCTGAAAACAATATTCCATGAATTTCGTTTTTTAAGCAGATCTTTATGACCTATTCATTTCATATAGTTATAATTTCTTAGATACTGTAAAATTCTAAGTATGGCAATGTAGTAAACATTTTAGTTTTCTTGTTCAACAAAATTTGTCAAAAATATTCATGGCAGACTGCTGAAGTATTACAGGAGTGTGATCTCTCTCCACTTGATTTATGGCCAAGGTTATTATTCCCCATTTATAGGGAGTATACATGTTGTGTGTGAAGCAGTGAAAGTTAAATTTAATTTAGGTTGAACTTAGTTTATTGTATTAAAAGATGTTCTAAATACCTACAGAAATTTTGAGTTTTAGTTGTAATCAACAGGAAGTAGATACCAGTGAAAGAAACATGGCAGATAATGTAAACAAATGTTACGAAAATAAAATGTTAAACATCTGTAGAAAAAGGGAAAATTAGGTGGTTTATAAGTCTTACTTTCGATTCACAATCGATTCTTAAAATGAGAATCGATTTTCTACATCGAAAGCTTTAAATAGACGATTAATCGATTTTCCGTCTAATCGTAGGACCACTAGTAATCTTAGTATGTGACAAATTTTAAGTCTGAAGCTTTAATTTGAAGGCCACATTTAGGTCTCTAGAAGGCCCCATAAAGACCCAGTATTTGGACTTTTTGCCAATTTTAAGGCCTGTGACTGTTAAACTATGTGACTGATAGAGCTGAAATCTCATCTGGGAATACATTATTATGTTCTTTTTACATGTGCCAAAAATCAAGGCTTCAAGTAGACATTTAACCTGTGTATGAGGACCTTAAACACCCACCTGAGTGACCGTTTTAAGACATTTTTCACATATTTTGCTCTGTAACTTGGAAATGGTAAGTCTGAGAAGTTTCAAACTTTATTAGATACATATTCTATGTGTAATCTTAGTATGTAACAAATTTTAAGTCTGAAGCTTTAATTTGAAAGCCACATCGAGATCTCTAAAAGGCCCACAATGACCCAATATTTGGACTTTTTACCACCTTTAAGCCCTGTAACTGTTAAACTATGTGATTGATGGAGCTGAAATCCCATCTGGGAATGCATTATTATGTCCTTTTTACATATGCCGAAAATCAAGGTTTTTAGTAGACATTTAACCTGTGTATGAGGGCCATAGACACTCGCCCAAGTGCCTTTTTTGACATTTTTTCCGTATTTTGCCCTGTTATTTGGAAATGCTTAGTGTGACAAGTCTTAAACTGTATTATATATAATTTTTGTTTGTTATGTATGTCCCCCAAAAAGTTTCAGATCTGTAGTTTAATTGCTAAGGTCTCTTTAACAATTGTAAAATGCCCACAGAAACCCAATTTATGGATATTATGCCACTTTAAAGCCCAGTAACTGTCAAACTATGTGGGTTATAGAGCTGAAATCTTTGAATTTTTAAAAGGAAATGCCTGTCTATTTAAATTTTGAATATTAATAATGTTATGGCTATCTTAGTCTTTTAAGAACTTATTTTTGTGTGTTATACCTCTGCTTGCTGAGTTTTTCACTTTTTAAAATGAAACTGGTTAAACATATTCAAGTAGACAAAATGGACACTTTAAGTGAGCTTTAAGTCCCAATATTAATGAAATTATATCCTTATGTAGTAAAACTAGGGGATTTTTAACCCTCAACTAGCCCAGTTTTATTCAACTTGCCTCAGTTAATTTTGGCACAGCTCCTACAGTTATGAACTCATTTCAGTTGATAATCACATACTTAAAATTCTCAATTCTTTTTGTATTTGAGTACCCCTTTTATATAGATTGTTTGTTTACCATTTATGCTCAACCCACATCCCCCACCCGGATTCCCCCCACCCACCTCTGGGACCTCCAGCTATATTGAGTGACACTAAATAAACAAAGGTATTTAATGATATCAGATGAGAAACAAAGAACTCAATGGGGTTGCAGATCTTGTGTAATAGTGAGAGAGGTGTGGAGAAGGGGAGAGGGGTGGGGGTGGGAGGTGGTGGGCTTCATTACATATAACACAAAGGGGAGTCAGAACTGAGATTGTGTCACATATTTAGGTTGCATGTATATGGACCACATATATAGGTGCCAATGAATAACTGAAAACAATTTGCAAATTCTAAAAATAATATAATAAAATAATAATATAAATATTTTTTTTTTAAGTAATATTTTATTTGTGAACAAATATAGAAACAGATATGCGCTTTTGGGATTATGAATTTTAGAATGGACATTGAATCATCAATCATTTAAATACTTTGAAGGAAGATTGAAAAATATGATGAGTTGAGTTAAAAATAATATTTTATTTGTCAACAAATATAGAAACAGATATGCTCTTTTGGGATTATTATTTTAGAATGGACATTCAATCATCAATCATTTAAATACTTTGAAAATAGGTTTAGAGTTATCATTGCAGGAAGATTGAAAATATAATTATATCCCCAGACGAAAGTCGGGGATATATTGGATTCAGGTCCGTCGCGCCGCCGCCGCCGCCGCCGCCGTAGAAATTTCCTTGTGGACGCGATAACTCAAAAACAAATTAATATTTTTTTTTCAAACTTGGTACACATGTTAAGGGTGCCCAAAGGAAGATCCCTATTTTAAGGTGACCTTAAACTCCCAGTAAAAAAGAACTTATGGCCACCTTAAGGTCAGAAATTGCACTTTTGGCCACTTAGAGCCCTGTAGGTCACAAACTATGATGCTCAGCTGGCTGAAATTTTACCTGACAACACATTAATATGTTCTTAGTACATGTGCCGAAAATCATGACTTTAAGTTGAGGAGAAAATTGTGTTTGAGGCCCATAAATACCCCCACTTAGGGATTTTTTGCTATACTTTTCACATATTTTGCCCTATTATTTGGAAGTGATAATTCTGATGAGTCTCAAACTGCGCTAGGTATAACTTTGATATGTAATCCTTGTCTGTAGAAAATTTTAGGGCTGTAGGTTTACCCAAAGGGGTCGACTTAAGGTCTCAAAAGTGCCCACAGAGACCCAATTTATGCACTTTTTGCCACTTTCAAGCACTGTAGCTTTCAAACTATGTCTCTCATCTAAGTTAAATATCATCTGGGAATATATCTATGTGTTTTCTTATATGTGCCCCAACATTTAGGCCTTTAATAGACAGTTAACCTGTGTATCAGGACCATAAACACCCACCCGAGTGACCCTTATAAGACATTTTTCACATCTTTTTCCCTGTAACTTGGAAATGGTAAGTCTGAGAAGTTTCAAACTGTATTAGATATATATTCTGTGTGTAATCTTAGTATGTAACAGATTTTAAGTCTGAAGCTTTAATTTTGAAGGTCAAATTGAGGTCTCTAAAAGGCTCCCAAAGACCCAATATTTGGACTTTTTGCTACTTTTAAGCCCTGTGACTGTCAAACTATGTGATTGATAGAGCTCAAATCCTATCTGAGAAGATATTAGTATGTTATTTTTATATGTGCCAAAAATTAAGGCTTTAAGAAGACATTTAACCTGTGTATGAGGACCATAAATCCCCACCCGAGTGACCATTTTTCGACATTTTTCACATATTTTTCCCTGTAACTTGGAAATGGTAAGTCTAAGAAGTTTCAAACTGTATTAGATGCATATTCTATGTGTAATCTTAGTATGTGACAAATTTTAAGTCTGAAGCTTTAATTTGAAGGCCACATTTAGGTCTCTAGAAGGCCCCATAAAGACCCAGTATTTGGACTTTTTGCCAATTTTAAGGCCTGTGACTGTTAAACTATGTGACTGATAGAGCTGAAATCTCATCTGGGAATACATTATTATGTTCTTTTTACATGTGCCAAAAATCAAGGCTTCAAGTAGACATTTAACCTGTGTATGAGGACCTTAAACACCCACCTGAGTGACCCTTTTAAGACATTTTTCACATATTTTGCTCTGTAACTTAGAAATGGTAAGTCTGAGAAGTTTCAAACTTTATTAGATACATATTCTATGTGTAATCTTAGTATGTAACAAATTTTAAGTCTGAAGCTTTAATTTGAAAGCCACATCGAGATCTCTAAAAGGCCCACAATGACCCAATATTTGGACTTTTTACCACCTTTAAGCCCTGTAACTGTTAAACTATGTGATTGATGGAGCTGAAATCCCATCTGGGAATGCATTATTATGTCCTGTTTACATATGCCGAAAATCAAGGTTTTTAGTAGACATTTAACCTGTGTATGAGGGCCATAGACACTCGCCCAAGTGCCTTTTTTGACATTTTTTCCGTATTTTGCCCTGTTATTTGGAAATGCTTAGTGTGACAAGTCTTAAACTGTATTATATATAATTTTTGTTTGTTATGTATGTCCCCCAAAAAGTTTCAGATCTGTAGTTTAATTGCTAAGGTCTCTTTAACAATTGTAAAATGCCCACAGAAACCCAATTTATGGATATTATGCCACTTTAAAGCCCAGTAACTGTCAAACTATGTGGGTTATAGAGCTGAAATCTTTGAATTTTTAAAAGGAAATGCCTGTCTATTTAAATTTTGAATATTAATAATGTTATGGCTATCTTAGTCTTTTAAGAACTTATTTTTGTGTGTTATACCTCTGCTTGCTGAGTTTTTCACTTTTTAAAATGAAACTGGTTAAACATATTCAAGTAGACAAAATGGACACTTTAAGTGAGCTTTAAGTCCCAATATTAATGAAATTATATCCTTATGTAGTAAAACTAGGGGATTTTTAACCCTCAACTAGCCCAGTTTTATTCAACTTGCCTCAGTTAATTTTGGCACAGCTCCTACAGTTATGAACTCATTTCAGTTGATAATCACATACTTAAAATTCTCAATTCTTTTTGTATTTGAGTACCCCTTTTATATAGATTGTTTGTTTACCATTTATGCTCAACCCACATCCCCCACCCGGATTCCCCCCACCCACCTCTGGGACCTCCAGCTATATTGAGTGACACTAAATAAACAAAGGTATTTAATGATATCAGATGAGAAACAAAGAACTCAATGGGGTTGCAGATCTTGTGTAATAGTGAGAGAGGTGTGGAGAAGGGGAGAGGGGTGGGGGTGGGAGGTGGTGGGCTTCATTACATATAACACAAAGGGGAGTCAGAACTGAGATTGTGTCACATATTTAGGTTGCATATATATGGACCACATATATAGGTATAGAGGAAATGAATAACTGAAAACAATTTGCAAATTCTAAAAATAATATAATAAAATAATAATATAAATAATTTTTTTTTAAATAATATTTTATTTGTGAACAAATATAGAAACAGATATGCGCTTTTGGGATTATGAATTTTAGAATGGACATTGAATCATCAATCATTTAAATACTTTGAAGGAAGATTGAAAAATATGATGAGTTGAGTTAAAAATAATATTTTATTTGTCAACAAATATAGAAACAGATATGCTCTTTTGGGATTATTATTTTAGACTGGACATTCAATCATCAATCATTTAAATACTTTGAAAATAGGTTTAGAGTTATCATTGCAGGAAGATTGAAAATATAATTTGAGTTATGTATTCGGCGTCTGGGGATACACCATCTTCCTTGGGGAGATATAAACAGAGTAGATTGATGTGCTGAAGTTCATATAATAATGGGTAATTATATCCCCAGACGAAAGTCGGGGATATATTGGATTCAGGTCCGTCGCGCCGCCGCCGCCGCCGCCGCCGCCGCCGTAGAAATTTCCTTGTGGACGCGATAACTCAAAAACAAATTAATATTTTTTTTTCAAACTTGGTACACATGTTAAGGGTGCCCAAAGGAAGATCCCTATTTTAAGGTGACCTTAAACTCCCAGTAAAAAAGAACTTATGGCCACCTTAATGTCAGAAATTGCACTTTTGGCCACTTAGAGCCCTGTAGGTCACAAACTATGATGCTCAGCTGGCTGAAATTTTACCTGACAACACATTAATATGTTCTTAGTACATGTGCCGAAAATCATGACTTTAAGTTGAGGAGAAAATTGTGTTTGAGGCCCATAAATACCCCCACTTAGGGATTTTTTGCTATACTTTTCACATATTTTGCCCTATAATTTGGAAGTGATAATTCTGATGAGTCTCAAACTGCGCTAGGTATAACTTTGATATGTAATCCTTGTCTGTAGAAAATTTTAGGGCTGTAGGTTTACCCAAAGGGGTCGACTTAAGGTCTCAAAAGTGCCCACAGAGACCCAATTTATGCACTTTTTGCCACTTTCAAGCACTGTAGCTTTCAAACTATGTCTCTCATCTAAGTTAAATATCATCTGGGAATATATCTATGTGTTTTCTTATATGTGCCCCAACATTTAGGCCTTTAATAGACAGTTAACCTGTGTATCAGGACCATAAACACCCACCCGAGTGACCCTTATAAGACATTTTTCACATCTTTTTCCCTGTAACTTGGAAATGGTAAGTCTGAGAAGTTTCAAACTGTATTAGATATATATTCTGTGTGTAATCTTAGTATGTAACAGATTTTAAGTCTGAAGCTTTAATTTTGAAGGTCAAATTGAGGTCTCTAAAAGGCTCCCAAAGACCCAATATTTGGACTTTTTGCTACTTTTAAGCCCTGTGACTGTCAAACTATGTGACTGATAGAGCTCAAATCCTATCTGAGAAGATATTAGTATGTTATTTTTATATGTGCCAAAAATTAAGGCTTTAAGAAGACATTTGACCTGTGTATGAGGACCATAAATCCCCACCCGAGTGACCATTTTTAGACATTTTTCACATATTTTTCCCTGTAACTTGGAAATGGTAAGTCTAAGAAGTTTCAAACTGTATTAGATGCATATTCTATGTGTAATCTTAGTATGTGACAAATTTTAAGTCTGAAGCTTTAATTTGAAGGCCACATTTAGGTCTCTAGAAGGCCCCATAAAGACCCAGTATTTGGACTTTTTGCCAATTTTAAGGCCTGTGACTGTTAAACTATGTGACTGATAGAGCTGAAATCTCATCTGGGAATACATTATTATGTTCTTTTTACATGTGCCAAAAATCAAGGCTTCAAGTAGACATTTAGCCTGTGTATGAGGACCTTAAACACCCACCTGAGTGACCCTTTTAAGACATTTTTCACATATTTTGCTCTGTAACTTAGAAATGGTAAGTCTGAGAAGTTTCAAACTTTATTAGATACATATTCTATGTGTAATCTTAGTATGTAACAAATTTTAAGTCTGAAGCTTTAATTTGAAAGCCACATCGAGATCTCTAAAAGGCCCACAATGACCCAATATTTGGACTTTTTACCACCTTTAAGCCCTGTAACTGTTAAACTATGTGATTGATGGAGCTGAAATCCCATCTGGGAATGCATTATTATGTCCTGTTTACATATGCCGAAAATCAAGGTTTTTAGTAGACATTTAACCTGTGTATGAGGGCCATAGACACTCGCCCAAGTGCCTTTTTTGACATTTTTTCCGTATTTTGCCCTGTTATTTGGAAATGCTTAGTGTGACAAGTCTTAAACTGTATTATATATAATTTTTGTTTGTTATGTATGTCCCCCAAAAAGTTTCAGATCTGTAGTTTAATTGCTAAGGTCTCTTTAACAATTGTAAAATGCCCACAGAAACCCAATTTATGGATATTATGCCACTTTAAAGCCCAGTAACTGTCAAACTATGTGGGTTATAGAGCTGAAATCTTTGAATTTTTAAAAGGAAATGCCTGTCTATTTAAATTTTGAATATTAATAATGTTATGGCTATCTTAGTCTTTTAAGAACTTATTTTTGTGTGTTATACCTCTGCTTGCTGAGTTTTTCACTTTTTAAAATGAAACTGGTTAAACATATTCAAGTAGACAAAATGGACACTTTAAGTGAGCTTTAAGTCCCAATATTAATGAAATTATATCCTTATGTAGTAAAACTAGGGGATTTTTAACCCTCAACTAGCCCAGTTTTATTCAACTTGCCTCAGTTAATTTTGGCACAGCTCCTACAGTTATGAACTCATTTCAGTTGATAATCACATACTTAAAATTCTCAATTCTTTTTGTATTTGAGTACCCCTTTTATATAGATTGTTTGTTTACCATTTATGCTCAACCCACATCCCCCACCCGGATTCCCCCCACCCACCTCTGGGACCTCCAGCTATATTGAGTGACACTAAATAAACAAAGGTATTTAATGATATCAGATGAGAAACAAAGAACTCAATGGGGTTGCAGATCTTGTGTAATAGTGAGAGAGGTGTGGAGAAGGGGAGAGGGGTGGGGGTGGGAGGTGGTGGGCTTCATTACATATAACACAAAGGGGAGTCAGAACTGAGATTGTGTCACATATTTAAGTTGCATATATATGGACCACATATATAGGTATAGAGGAAATGAATAACTGAAAACAATTTGCAAATTCTAAAAATAATATAATAAAATAATAATATAAATAATTTTTTTTTAAATAATATTTTATTTGTGAACAAATATAGAAACAGATATGCGCTTTTGGGATTATGAATTTTAGAATGGACATTGAATCATCAATCATTTAAATACTTTGAAGGAAGATTGAAAAATATGATGAGTTGAGTTAAAAATAATATTTTATTTGTCAACAAATATAGAAACAGATATGCTCTTTTGGGATTATTATTTTAGACTGGACATTCAATCATCAATCATTTAAATACTTTGAAAATAGGTTTAGAGTTATCATTGCAGGAAGATTGAAAATATAATTTGAGTTATGTATTCGGCGTCTGGGGATACACCATCTTCCTTGGGGAGATATAAACAGAGTAGATTGATGTGCTGAAGTTCATATAATAATGGGTAATTATATCCCCAGACGAAAGTCGGGGATATATTGGATTCAGGTCCGTCGCGCCGCCGCCGCCGCCGCCGTAGAAATTTCCTTGTGGACGCGATAACTCAAAAACAAATTAATATTTTTTTTTCAAACTTGGTACACATGTTAAGGGTGCCCAAAGGAAGATCCCTATTTTAAGGTGACCTTAAACTCCCAGTAAAAAAGAACTTATGGCCACCTTAATGTCAGAAATTGCACTTTTGGCCATTTAGAGCCCTGTAGGTCACAAACTATGATGCTCAGCTGGCTGAAATTTTACCTGACAACACATTAATATGTTCTTAGTACATGTGCCGAAAATCATGACTTTAAGTTGAGGAGAAAATTGTGTTTGAGGCCCATAAATACCCCCACTTAGGGATTTTTTGCTATACTTTTCACATATTTTGCCCTATAATTTGGAAGTGATAATTCTGATGAGTCTCAAACTGCGCTAGGTATAACTTTGATATGTAATCCTTGTCTGTAGAAAATTTTAGGGCTGTAGGTTTACCCAAAGGGGTCGACTTAAGGTCTCAAAAGTGCCCACAGAGACCCAATTTATGCACTTTTTGCCACTTTCAAGCACTGTAGCTTTCAAACTATGTCTCTCATCTAAGTTAAATATCATCTGGGAATATATCTATGTGTTTTCTTATATGTGCCCCAACATTTAGGCCTTTAATAGACAGTTAACCTGTGTATCAGGACCATAAACACCCACCCGAGTGACCCTTATAAGACATTTTTCACATCTTTTTCCCTGTAACTTGGAAATGGTAAGTCTGAGAAGTTTCAAACTGTATTAGATATATATTCTGTGTGTAATCTTAGTATGTAACAGATTTTAAGTCTGAAGCTTTAATTTTGAAGGTCAAATTGAGGTCTCTAAAAGGCTCCCAAAGACCCAATATTTGGACTTTTTGCTACTTTTAAGCCCTGTGACTGTCAAACTATGTGACTGATAGAGCTCAAATCCTATCTGAGAAGATATTAGTATGTTATTTTTATATGTGCCAAAAATTAAGGCTTTAAGAAGACATTTGACCTGTGTATGAGGACCATAAATCCCCACCCGAGTGACCATTTTTAGACATTTTTCACATATTTTTCCCTGTAACTTGGAAATGGTAAGTCTAAGAAGTTTCAAACTGTATTAGATGCATATTCTATGTGTAATCTTAGTATGTGACAAATTTTAAGTCTGAAGCTTTAATTTGAAGGCCACATTTAGGTCTCTAGAAGGCCCCATAAAGACCCAGTATTTGGACTTTTTGCCAATTTTAAGGCCTGTGACTGTTAAACTATGTGACTGATAGAGCTGAAATCTCATCTGGGAATACATTATTATGTTCTTTTTACATGTGCCAAAAATCAAGGCTTCAAGTAGACATTTAACCTGTGTATGAGGACCTTAAACACCCACCTGAGTGACCCTTTTAAGACATTTTTCACATATTTTGCTCTGTAACTTAGAAATGGTAAGTCTGAGAAGTTTCAAACTTTATTAGATACATATTCTATGTGTAATCTTAGTATGTAACAAATTTTAAGTCTGAAGCTTTAATTTGAAAGCCACATCAAGATCTCTAAAAGGCCCACAATGACCCAATATTTGGACTTTTTACCACCTTTAAGCCCTGTAACTGTTAAACTATGTGATTGATGGAGCTGAAATCCCATCTGGGAATGCATTATTATGTCCTGTTTACATATGCCGAAAATCAAGGTTTTTAGTAGACATTTAACCTGTGTATGAGGGCCATAGACACTCGCCCAAGTGCCTTTTTTGACATTTTTTCCGTATTTTGCCCTGTTATTTGGAAATGCTTAGTGTGACAAGTCTTAAACTGTATTATATATAATTTTTGTTTGTTATGTATGTCCCCCAAAAAGTTTCAGATCTGTAGTTTAATTGCTAAGGTCTCTTTAACAATTGTAAAATGCCCACAGAAACCCAATTTATGGATATTATGCCACTTTAAAGCCCAGTAACTGTCAAACTATGTGGGTTATAGAGCTGAAATCTTTGAATTTTTAAAAGGAAATGCCTGTCTATTTAAATTTTGAATATTAATAATGTTATGGCTATCTTAGTCTTTTAAGAACTTATTTTTGTGTGTTATACCTCTGCTTGCTGAGTTTTTCACTTTTTAAAATGAAACTGGTTAAACATATTCAAGTAGACAAAATGGACACTTTAAGTGAGCTTTAAGTCCCAATATTAATGAAATTATATCCTTATGTAGTAAAACTAGGGGATTTTTAACCCTCAACTAGCCCAGTTTTATTCAACTTGCCTCAGTTAATTTTGGCACAGCTCCTACAGTTATGAACTCATTTCAGTTGATAATCACATACTTAAAATTCTCAATTCTTTTTGTATTTGAGTACCCCTTTTATATAGATTGTTTGTTTACCATTTATGCTCAACCCACATCCCCCACCCGGATTCCCCCCACCCACCTCTGGGACCTCCAGCTATATTGAGTGACACTAAATAAACAAAGGTATTTAATGATATCAGATGAGAAACAAAGAACTCAATGGGGTTGCAGATCTTGTGTAATAGTGAGAGAGGTGTGGAGAAGGGGAGAGGGGTGGGGGTGGGAGGTGGTGGGCTTCATTACATATAACACAAAGGGGAGTCAGAACTGAGATTGTGTCACATATTTAGGTTGCATATATATGGACCACATATATAGGTATAGAGGAAATGAATAACTGAAAACAATTTGCAAATTCTAAAAATAATATAATAAAATAATAATATAAATAATTTTTTTTTAAATAATATTTTATTTGTGAACAAATATAGAAACAGATATGCGCTTTTGGGATTATGAATTTTAGAATGGACATTGAATCATCAATCATTTAAATACTTTGAAGGAAGATTGAAAAATATGATGAGTTGAGTTAAAAATAATATTTTATTTGTCAACAAATATAGAAACAGATATGCTCTTTTGGGATTATTATTTTAGACTGGACATTCAATCATCAATCATTTAAATACTTTGAAAATAGGTTTAGAGTTATCATTGCAGGAAGATTGAAAATATAATTTGAGTTATGTATTCGGCGTCTGGGGATACACCATCTTCCTTGGGGAGATATAAACAGAGTAGATTGATGTGCTGAAGTTCATATAATAATGGGTAATTATATCCCCAGACGAAAGTCGGGGATATATTGGATTCAGGTCCGTCGCGCCGCCGCCGCCGCCGCCGCCGCCGCCGCCGTAGAAATTTCCTTGTGGACGCGATAACTCAAAAACAAATTAATATTTTTTTTTCAAACTTGGTACACATGTTAAGGGTGCCCAAAGGAAGATCCCTATTTTAAGGTGACCTTAAACTCCCAGTAAAAAAGAACTTATGGCCACCTTAATGTCAGAAATTGCACTTTTGGCCACTTAGAGCCCTGTAGGTCACAAACTATGATGCTCAGCTGGCTGAAATTTTACCTGACAACACATTAATATGTTCTTAGTACATGTGCCGAAAATCATGACTTTAAGTTGAGGAGAAAATTGTGTTTGAGGCCCATAAATACCCCCACTTAGGGATTTTTTGCTATACTTTTCACATATTTTGCCCTATAATTTGGAAGTGATAATTCTGATGAGTCTCAAACTGCGCTAGGTATAACTTTGATATGTAATCCTTGTCTGTAGAAAATTTTAGGGCTGTAGGTTTACCCAAAGGGGTCGACTTAAGGTCTCAAAAGTGCCCACAGAGACCCAATTTATGCACTTTTTGCCACTTTCAAGCACTGTAGCTTTCAAACTATGTCTCTCATCTAAGTTAAATATCATCTGGGAATATATCTATGTGTTTTCTTATATGTGCCCCAACATTTAGGCCTTTAATAGACAGTTAACCTGTGTATCAGGACCATAAACACCCACCCGAGTGACCCTTATAAGACATTTTTCACATCTTTTTCCCTGTAACTTGGAAATGGTAAGTCTGAGAAGTTTCAAACTGTATTAGATATATATTCTGTGTGTAATCTTAGTATGTAACAGATTTTAAGTCTGAAGCTTTAATTTTGAAGGTCAAATTGAGGTCTCTAAAAGGCTCCCAAAGACCCAATATTTGGACTTTTTGCTACTTTTAAGCCCTGTGACTGTCAAACTATGTGACTGATAGAGCTCAAATCCTATCTGAGAAGATATTAGTATGTTATTTTTATATGTGCCAAAAATTAAGGCTTTAAGAAGACATTTGACCTGTGTATGAGGACCATAAATCCCCACCCGAGTGACCATTTTTCGACATTTTTCACATATTTTTCCCTGTAACTTGGAAATGGTAAGTCTAAGAAGTTTCAAACTGTATTAGATGCATATTCTATGTGTAATCTTAGTATGTGACAAATTTTAAGTCTGAAGCTTTAATTTGAAGGCCACATTTAGGTCTCTAGAAGGCCCCATAAAGACCCAGTATTTGGACTTTTTGCCAATTTTAAGGCCTGTGACTGTTAAACTATGTGACTGATAGAGCTGAAATCTCATCTGGGAATACATTATTATGTTCTTTTTACATGTGCCAAAAATCAAGGCTTCAAGTAGACATTTAGCCTGTGTATGAGGACCTTAAACACCCACCTGAGTGACCCTTTTAAGACATTTTTCACATATTTTGCTCTGTAACTTGGAAATGGTAAGTCTGAGAAGTTTCAAACTTTATTAGATACATATTCTATGTGTAATCTTAGTATGTAACAAATTTTAAGTCTGAAGCTTTAATTTGAAAGCCACATCGAGATCTCTAAAAGGCCCACAATGACCCAATATTTGGACTTTTTACCACCTTTAAGCCCTGTAACTGTTAAACTATGTGATTGATGGAGCTGAAATCCCATCTGGGAATGCATTATTATGTCCTGTTTACATATGCCGAAAATCAAGGTTTTTAGTAGACATTTAACCTGTGTATGAGGGCCATAGACACTCGCCCAAGTGCCTTTTTTGACATTTTTTCCGTATTTTGCCCTGTTATTTGGAAATGCTTAGTGTGACAAGTCTTAAACTGTATTATATATAATTTTTGTTTGTTATGTATGTCCCCCAAAAAGTTTCAGATCTGTAGTTTAAGTGCTAAGGTCTCTTTAACAATTGTAAAATGCCCACAGAAACCCAATTTATGGATATTATGCCACTTTAAAGCCCAGTAACTGTCAAACTATGTGGGTTATAGAGCTGAAATCTTTGAATTTTTAAAAGGAAATGCCTGTCTATTTAAATTTTGAATATTAATAATGTTATGGCTATCTTAGTCTTTTAAGAACTTATTTTTGTGTGTTATACCTCTGCTTGCTGAGTTTTTCACTTTTTAAAATGAAACTGGTTAAACATATTCAAGTAGACAAAATGGACACTTTAAGTGAGCTTTAAGTCCCAATATTAATGAAATTATATCCTTATGTAGTAAAACTAGGGGATTTTTAACCCTCAACTAGCCCAGTTTTATTCAACTTGCCTCAGTTAATTTTGGCACAGCTCCTACAGTTATGAACTCATTTCAGTTGATAATCACATACTTAAAATTCTCAATTCTTTTTGTATTTGAGTACCCCTTTTATATAGATTGTTTGTTTACCATTTATGCTCAACCCACATCCCCCACCCGGATTCCCCCCACCCACCTCTGGGACCTCCAGCTATATTGAGTGACACTAAATAAACAAAGGTATTTAATGATATCAGATGAGAAACAAAGAACTCAATGGGGTTGCAGATCTTGTGTAATAGTGAGAGAGGTGTGGAGAAGGGGAGAGGGGTGGGGGTGGGAGGTGGTGGGCTTCATTACATATAACACAAAGGGGAGTCAGAACTGAGATTGTGTCACATATTTAAGTTGCATATATATGGACCACATATATAGGTATAGAGGAAATGAATAACTGAAAACAATTTGCAAATTCTAAAAATAATATAATAAAATAATAATATAAATAATTTTTTTTTAAATAATATTTTATTTGTGAACAAATATAGAAACAGATATGCGCTTTTGGGATTATGAATTTTAGAATGGACATTGAATCATCAATCATTTAAATACTTTGAAGGAAGATTGAAAAATATGATGAGTTGAGTTAAAAATAATATTTTATTTGTCAACAAATATAGAAACAGATATGCTCTTTTGGGATTATTATTTTAGACTGGACATTCAATCATCAATCATTTAAATACTTTGAAAATAGGTTTAGAGTTATCATTGCAGGAAGATTGAAAATATAATTTGAGTTATGTATTCGGCGTCTGGGGATACACCATCTTCCTTGGGGAGATATAAACAGAGTAGATTGATGTGCTGAAGTTCATATAATAATGGGTAATTATATCCCCAGACGAAAGTCGGGGATATATTGGATTCAGGTCCGTCGCGCCGCCGCCGCCGCCGCCGTAGAAATTTCCTTGTGGACGCGATAACTCAAAAACAAATTAATATTTTTTTTTCAAACTTGGTACACATGTTAAGGGTGCCCAAAGGAAGATCCCTATTTTAAGGTGACCTTAAACTCCCAGTAAAAAAGAACTTATGGCCACCTTAATGTCAGAAATTGCACTTTTGGCCACTTAGAGCCCTGTAGGTCACAAACTATGATGCTCAGCTGGCTGAAATTTTACCTGACAACACATTAATATGTTCTTAGTACATGTGCCGAAAATCATGACTTTAAGTTGAGGAGAAAATTGTGTTTGAGGCCCATAAATACCCCCACTTAGGGATTTTTTGCTATACTTTTCACATATTTTGCCCTATAATTTGGAAGTGATAATTCTGATGAGTCTCAAACTGCGCTAGGTATAACTTTGATATGTAATCCTTGTCTGTAGAAAATTTTAGGGCTGTAGGTTTACCCAAAGGGGTCGACTTAAGGTCTCAAAAGTGCCCACAGAGACCCAATTTATGCACTTTTTGCCACTTTCAAGCACTGTAGCTTTCAAACTATGTCTCTCATCTAAGTTAAATATCATCTGGGAATATATCTATGTGTTTTCTTATATGTGCCCCAACATTTAGGCCTTTAATAGACAGTTAACCTGTGTATCAGGACCATAAACACCCACCCGAGTGACCCTTATAAGACATTTTTCACATCTTTTTCCCTGTAACTTGGAAATGGTAAGTCTGAGAAGTTTCAAACTGTATTAGATATATATTCTGTGTGTAATCTTAGTATGTAACAGATTTTAAGTCTGAAGCTTTAATTTTGAAGGTCAAATTGAGGTCTCTAAAAGGCTCCCAAAGACCCAATATTTGGACTTTTTGCTACTTTTAAGCCCTGTGACTGTCAAACTATGTGACTGATAGAGCTCAAATCCTATCTGAGAAGATATTAGTATGTTATTTTTATATGTGCCAAAAATTAAGGCTTTAAGAAGACATTTGACCTGTGTATGAGGACCATAAATCCCCACCCGAGTGACCATTTTTAGACATTTTTCACATATTTTTCCCTGTAACTTGGAAATGGTAAGTCTAAGAAGTTTCAAACTGTATTAGATGCATATTCTATGTGTAATCTTAGTATGTGACAAATTTTAAGTCTGAAGCTTTAATTTGAAGGCCACATTTAGGTCTCTAGAAGGCCCCATAAAGACCCAGTATTTGGACTTTTTGCCAATTTTAAGGCCTGTGACTGTTAAACTATGTGACTGATAGAGCTGAAATCTCATCTGGGAATACATTATTATGTTCTTTTTACATGTGCCAAAAATCAAGGCTTCAAGTAGACATTTAGCCTGTGTATGAGGACCTTAAACACCCACCTGAGTGACCCTTTTAAGACATTTTTCACATATTTTGCTCTGTAACTTGGAAATGGTAAGTCTGAGAAGTTTCAAACTTTATTAGATACATATTCTATGTGTAATCTTAGTATGTAACAAATTTTAAGTCTGAAGCTTTAATTTGAAAGCCACATCGAGATCTCTAAAAGGCCCACAATGACCCAATATTTGGACTTTTTACCACCTTTAAGCCCTGTAACTGTTAAACTATGTGATTGATGGAGCTGAAATCCCATCTGGGAATGCATTATTATGTCCTTTTTACATATGCCGAAAATCAAGGTTTTTAGTAGACATTTAACCTGTGTATGAGGGGAAGGACGGACAAAAGGAAACCGGACAAAAAGAAACTGGACAAAAAGAAACCAGACAAAAAGAAACCGGACAAAAAGTTTTACCAGTAGGACAAAAAGTTTTTATTTTAAAGTTTTTTTGTCTCTGGACCTAGAACAAAGATATTTCTTTTTTATGGCTATATTCTCTGATGAGCAGTGGATTATCATTATCAATCAATTTATATCAAAATAGAAAACTTATATCAAGACCTGTTCTGAGAACTGCTTTACATGATAAAACAACCTTTTGCGAACACTTCCAGAAAATGGAAGAAGACTTCACAGAAAGCTTTGTGTACATGTATCCATCCATGCATATCTTCAAACCACCTTTATTGCTTTTTATTATCTCCATAGTTTAAATGGTAAGATGTCAATGATATCAGGAAGAAAATTTAAGCCTTTTATATACAACTTAAATTGTCCTGAGTAGGTAGCTATTCCTTTCATTTCTACTCAGTAAACCTACTTCAAAGGAAGATTAAAGTCACAACTCAACTCAGGTACATAAAAGATCATAGGATGTTTAAAATAATGCAATGTAAGACATTTACTGTAATTAATCAATCAATGGATTAATTTGTATAGAATAAAGGCTGCTTACCTGAATTGAGATTGTATGAATTGGATGCCAGTTATCAATAATAGCAATTGACAGTTATGTGTGATTGGAAGTGGCTTTCCCTTTATACCTTTTTGTCCAAAGAATACAGGGGAGGGGGTCTATTGGTAAATATAGTTATACAAAATGCTCATTTAACAATAAATAAACATTATTAATTGACAAACAGAAGAAGCTATTGATTGGCACACATCCCTTTTTCACTTTATGTTTGACTAAGAGACAGCAGATAGAGAAGTCTTTTCTTTACAAGAATAACTGCTATTATGCAAGTTTGACACAAGGTGTTTATAGGAGCCTTAAAGTAATTAGCATTTCTTGAAAATTTAATTGAAATTTAAAGTTAATTTTATAGTGAAACTTTTTGTCCTAGTAGTAAAACTTTTTGTCCGGTTTCTTTTTATCTGGTTTCTTTCTGTCCGGTTTCTTTTTGTCTGGTTTCTTTTTGTCCTACATTCGTATGAGGGCCATAGACACTCGCCCAAGTGCCTTTTTTGACATTTTTTCCGTATTTTGCCGTTATTTGGAAATGCTTAGTGTGACAAGTCTTAAACTGTATTATATATAATTTTTGTTTGTTATGTATGTCCCCCAAAAAGTTTCAGATCTGTAGTTTAATTGCTAAGGTCTCTTTAACAATTGTAAAATGCCCACAGAAACCCAATTTATGGATATTATGCCACTTTAAAGCCCAGTAACTGTCAAACTATGTGGGTTATAGAGCTGAAATCTTTGAATTTTTAAAAGGAAATGCCTGTCTATTTAAATTTTGAATATTAATAATGTTATGGCTATCTTAGTCTTTTAAGAACTTATTTTTGTGTGTTATACCTCTGCTTGCTGAGTTTTTCACTTTTTAAAATGAAACTGGTTAAACATATTCAAGTAGGCAAAATGGACACTTTAAGTGAGCTTTAAGTCCCAATATTAATGAAATTATATCCTTATGTAGTAAAACTAGGGGATTTTTAACCCTCAACTAGCCCAGTTTTATTCAACTTGCCTCAGTTAATTTTGGCACAGCTCCTACAGTTATGAACTCATTTCAGTTGATAATCACATACTTAAAATTCTCAATTCTTTTTGTATTTGAGTACCCCTTTTATATAGATTGTTTGTTTACCATTTATGCTCAACCCACATCCCCCACCCGGATTCCCCCCACCCACCTCTGGGACCTCCAGCTATATTGAGTGACACTAAATAAACAAAGGTATTTAATGATATCAGATGAGAAACAAAGAACTCAATGGGGCTGCAGATCTTGTGTAATAGTGAGAGAGGTGTGGAGAAGGGGAGAGGGGTGGGGGTGGGGGTGGGAGGTGGTGGGCTTCATTACATATAACTCAAAGGGGAGTCAGAACTGAGATTGTGTCACATATTTAGGTTGCATATATATGGACCACATATATAGGTATAGAGGAAATGAATAACTGAAAACAATTTGCAAATTCTAAAAATAATATAATAAAATAATAATATAAATAATTTTTTTTTAAATAATATTTTATTTGTGAACAAATATAGAAACAGATATGCGCTTTTGGGATTATGAATTTTAGAATGGACATTGAATCATCAATCATTTAAATACTTTGAAGGAAGATTGAAAAATATGATGAGTTGAGTTAAAAATAATATTTTATTTGTCAACAAATATAGAAACAGATATGCACTTTTGGGATTATTATTTTAGAATGGACATTCAATCATCAATCATTTAAATACTTTGAAAATAGGTTTAGAGTTATCATTGCAGGAAGATTGAAAATATAATTTGAGTTATGTATTCGGCGTCTGGGGATACACCATCTTCCTTGGGGAGATATAAACAGAGTAGATTGATGTGCTGAAGTTCATATAATAATGGGTAATTATGTTTTAAAAAATTCCCGATCAAAACCTGTGGCGTGAGTGATGACCTGTCTGGGGATATGTTGGCGCCGAGTTGGCCCAATCTAGTTATGTTTTAAAAAATTCCCGATCAAAACCTGTGGCGTGAGTGATGACCTGTCTGGGGATATGTTGGCGCCGAGTTGGCCCAATCTAGTTTGAGTTATGTATTCGGCGTCTGGGGATACACCATCTTCCTTGGGGAGATATAAACAGAGTAGATTGATGTGCTGAAGTTCATATAATAATGGGTAATTATGTTTTAAAAAATTCCCGATCAAAACCTGTGGCGTGAGTGATGACCTGTCTGGGGATATGTTGGCGCCGAGTTGGCCCAATCTAGTTGGCAGTTATGTACCTTAGGCGTGGGAAAATGTTTCCACATACTTAAATTTGACCTTTGATCTTTATCAAAGTCACATGATCAAAAAATAGTTTTTTTCGGGTACACCCACCCATCATCGCAGTTCAGCAAAATCTACTGACCACAGAGGCTTGTAATTATACACACGTTCATACTATCAAAAATGTGAGCGATTAGATTTTGGGAGTGATCCGATAAAAAGTGACCGATTTATGAGCGATTTTCTCACACCTACCAACCAGAAAGCTTAAACTTCATGTGAACCCCCCTATTATCTTCTTAAGTATTGCATTTAGAGCCATAAAATGTATTGGGAGGTAGTAGGAAACCATATGTGTAGATTCTAGAAAGCAAGTCAATTTTCCCCCGACCCCCGTGTAGTTGTCAAACTGGGGTCGTAAAATAGCCAATTTTGTCATTTTTCCTTATATCTCCTTTATTATTGGTTTTAGAGTTTTAGAATGAATTAAGAGGTATTGGGAAACCATATGTGAAGAGTCAAGATAGCCGGTCAGACTTACCCCCGACCGCTCCCTTATGGGTCAAACTGGGGTCATAAAATAACCAATTTTATGCTTTTTGCCTTGTCCTTGTGTCCTGTGCATTTTTGCTTCTACAGCTTTAGAATGTGTCAACAGGTAGTTGGAATTTGTGGAGAGTCTAGGTAGCTGGTCAAATTAGACCATTCTGCAATATTTTCACACCTTTTAAATGCTGTGGTCTAGAAACCTTTCAGTAAATACTTCTATTTTCCTCTTCAATTATTATGATGGCTTTTTATTGCACTTTCCAAAAACTGAACTGTATTACATCACCATTAATGTTCTTTTCAATAGACATGTCTTCATTAAACTGACTCTTCTTACAACCTATACTATTTGTTAAATTAAGTTTTCACAATTTAGGACCATGCTGAGTTTCCTTACAGGTTTGTATCTTGCCTACAGACTGCCTGCTCAACTTTCACTTCTTTTACCACTGCTACTTTCTCCTTTTAGAAAAACCTTTTCTAATTTTAGACTTATATTTACCTTTTGGGGACGCTTTGTTTTTGTAAGCAAAAACATTCTTCTAGTTTGGTCAGAAATTGACATATATTTCCACCACACACCTACTGTAGGGTCATTTCTTGTCATAATATGACCATTTGCTGCAACTACACACCTATAGTAGGTGGCTAAATTGGAGAGAAATGAACATAATTTTCCACCACACACCTATAGTATGGCCATTTCTGATCATAAGATGACCATTTATCGCCACTACACACCTCTTGTGGGTGACTAATTTGGCAGGAAATAGACGTTTATTTCCACTACACATCTATTGTAGTTCAGTTTCTTCTCATAAGACCATTTATCGCAATTACACACCTATTGTAGGTGACTAATTTGACCAGAAATTGACATATATTTCCACCACATACCTATTGTAGGTTCGTTTCTGGTCATGATTGAACTATTTGTCGCAACTTCACACCTATCGTAGGTGGCTAATTTGGCCAGAAATGGACATAATTTTCCACCACACACCTATTGTAGGCCCATTTCTCATCATAAGATGGCCATTTATCGTCACTACACACCTGTAACCCCTTCCCCTTCCAAATAAGAAATAGCCCCTCTGTTGCATCTTTCAGGAAACACCTGAAAACCCACCTCTTTAATTCTAGTTTCCCAACTTAGTCTCCTTCCCTCTTGGTCACACCCACAACCTGGATTATTGACCTTGAACGCCCCTTGACTTTCCTTATGATAATGATTTTGTTAAGTCAGCGCACTGAGTTCCCCTTCATGGGGAATATATTGCGCCTGCAAAGCAGTAGATTAGATTAGATTAGACTATTGTGGGTGACTAAGTTTGCAAGAAATGGACATGCATTCCACCACACACCTATTGTAGGTCAATTTCTTGTCAGAATAAATCCTTTTATCACAATTACACACCTATTGTAGGTGACTAATTAAGCGTCCCTGAAAAGGGCGCTTATTTGTTTTCGCATCAGTTTCCTCGCCGTCACTACCGCTGCCGCCGCATTATGGTCTCCCTTAAATATCTCCCTTATTATTGGAAGCTTTCTAACCATATTTGGCAGTTATGTACCTTAGGTGTGGGAAAATTTTTCCACATGCTTAAATTTGACCTTTGAACTTTATCAAGGTCACATGATCAAAAAATAGTTTTTTTCGGGTACACCCGCCCGTCATCACAGTTCAGCAAAATATACTGACCACAGAGGCTTGTAATTATACACACACGTTCATACTATCAAAAACACAAGCTGATTAGATTTTGGGAGTGATCCGATAAAAAGTGACTGATTTATGAGCGATTTTCTCACACCTACCAACCAGAAAGCTTAAACTTCATGTGAACCCCCCTATTATCTTCTTAAGTATTGCATTTAGAGCCATAAAATGTATTGGGAGGTAGTAGGAAACCATATGTGTAGATTCTAGAAAGCAAATCAATTCCCCCCACCCCCACCCCCCCTGTAGGGGTCAAACTGAGGTCGTAAAATAGCCAATTTTGACATTTTTCCTTATATCTCCTTCATTATTGGTTTTAGAGCTTTAGAATGTGTTAAGAGGTATTGGGAAACCATATGTGAAGAGTCAAGATAGCCGGTCAGATTTACCCCCGACACCCCCTTATGGGTCAAAGTGGGGTCATAAAATAGCCGATTTTGTGTTTTTGCCTTATATCTCCTTTATTCATGCTTTTAGAGCTTTAGAATGTATTTAGAGGTGGCCATTTATCGCCAGTACACACCTATTGTGGGTGACTAAGTTGGCAAGAAATGGACATGTATTTCCACCACACACCTATTGTAGGTCAGTTTCTTGTCAGAATAAGACCTTTTATCGCAACTACACACATATTGTAGGTTACTCATTTGACCAGAAATTGACGTATATTTCCACCATACACCTACTGTAGGTTCATTTCTGGTCATAATATCACCTAACGTAGGTGGCTAATTTGGTAAGAAATGGACATAATTTCCACCACACACCTATTGTAGGTCCATTTCTCATCATAAGATGACCACTTATCGCCACTACACACCTGTTGTAGGTGAGTAATACTGCAGGAAATGTGCATACATTTCCACCACACGCCTATCACAGGTCAGTTTCTTGTCATATTATGACCATTTCTCGCAACTACACACCTATTATAGGTGAGAAATATGGCAGGAAATGGACATACATTTCCACCACTCGCCTATCGCCTATGGTTGAAGGACATTTTGCGCTATGCCTACTACTGCGGCGTATACTGCCTATAGTGTGAAAGGGGTATCATGAATTATATAATGAATGTGTCAAAATAATGTAAAGAATTCAAGTGTGGTATAATTCATCTAATTAAACTGAACACAATGGTTAAAAAATTAAGAAACTTAGCCAGAAACGAGTGTGTTAATGGTCAATTAAGCTTACCTTGACCTTGAAATTCCTGGTCAGCCTATGTCGTGGAAACTGTGAGTCTAGAAAATTGGTACTTGGCAGGGATATTGTTTGGGACTGTTAGTGTGCAATGTCACGGTGTCACCTTGATCTGACCTAACACCTTGTCTCAGGAAATATGACCTTGCAAATATTATCTCCATGTTATTGGAATTTGCAATTGGTGTGCATTTGTTACAGCTAGCTTGGAAAATTAAGAACAGTTTCTGATATAATAATATAAGATATAAAACTCATATTGGCATTTTTTTATCTATTCTTACACAAGATAATTGATTGTCACCTCAGACTGAGAGGCCTGGGTTTGATTCCCAGTGATGTGTAAATCAAGACATCATAGCTTAGTGATAGAGCACTCAGTCTGATTGTTTGCAAATAGAAGCAAAACTATATTTAGTTCATTCCTCATGGCGAAGTAAAATTCAGAATTGGCATTGAAATATTATTTTTATTTATTATCTCCCGCCCGGCACGCCGACAGGAAATTATAATTTGCACCATGTCCGTGCATCTGTGTGTGCATGCGTTTGTCAGTTTCCTCTAAAACTGCTACAGTTACATATTTTTTGGTAAATTACTAATAAATTTTTATGTCCTTCAACATTTTTGGGTTTTGTGAACTTTGGCCTACTTTTGAGTAAGTAATAGCACATTTACCCAATATAATTAAATGGCTTATAACTCACAAACTATTTCATGTACAGTATTTTCTTCAAACATATTGTTCAGGTACTTTTCCCGCACCTACAACATGGTCTTTAGTTTGGAACTGTGTCTCCATACTTAAGTGAGTAATAGCTACTTTGTCACTTTTTAACGGTAACCATAATTAGTAAATGGCTTCTATCTTCAAAAGTATTGCAGCTACACAGTTTCTCTCAAATATGTTGTTCATCTACTTTTTTCTGAACTGTAACATGTTTAAGTTTCACACCTATTGCTCAATGTACAAGTGATTAATGGTTACTTTATTGCTACTTTTAGCGAAAAATCACAAATATCTCAAAAATTGTAAGAGATAGAGTAATTTCGAGCGAATTTTTGACCCACAGCGTAGTACAGGAGTATACTACACAAAGGGGAAAATTTCAATTTTTGCCACTTTTGGCGGCCATCTTGGATTTTAGCGGAAAATGAAACATTGAAAATATCTTGGAAATGGTAAGAGATAGAGCAATTTCGAGCATATTTTTTACCTGCAGGGTAGTACAGGAGTATCCTGTGTCTAGGAGAAAAATTTCAATTTTCGCCACTTTTAGTGGCCATCTTGGATTTTAGCAGAAAATAAAACATTAAAATTATCTCGAAAACAGTAAGTGATAGAGCGATTTCAAATGAATTTTTGACCCACAGGGTAGTACAGGAGCATCCTGTGCCGAGGGGAAAAACTTCAGTTTTTGCCACTTTTGGCGGCCATCTCGGAAATTAGTGGAAAATAAAATATTGAAAATATCTCGAAAATTATAAGAGATAGAGCCATTTTGAGCGAATTTTTGACCCACAGTGTAGTATAAGAGTATCCTATGCAAAGGGGAAAAATTTCAATTTTCACCACCTTTGGTGGCCATCTTGGATTTTAGCAGAAAAAAAAACATTGAAAATATCTCAAAAACTGTTAGAGATGGAGCAATTTTGAGTGAATTTTTGACCCGCAGGGTAGTACAGGTGTATCCTGTTCCTAGAAGAAAAATTTAAATTTTCGCCAACTTTTAGCAGCCATCTTGGATTTTAGCAGAAAATGAAAAATTGTGAATATCACGCTACCAGTGACCTTGAAAAGGGTTAATTACATGTCAAGGTCAAGAAAGGCAAACAAGGTCATAACAATGACAATGACCTTGAAACCAGTGAAAGGTCAAGAACACTGCCTTGAAATCTGGGACTACAAAAGGTCCCAAAGTTTTGAAGACAATTACTCTTGCAGAACTCTGTTCTGTCACAATCAAGAAGTCATACTAGAAGGTTAAGTTAAAAGAAAGAAGGGGGAAGTACCCATATAAAATCCACTTACTCAGCCAAAAGCACACTATTGTGTTCTGGCATTAAAAGATAGAGGTCATACTAAAAGGTCATACTAAGATATGTGCCCATGAGTTGTATTGTTGATAAGCCAGATAATAAAACACAACAGATTGTAAGGTCATGACTCATCTCACTCAAACAAAGGTATCCCTGTTCGAACTGTGCATTACAGTTGCTTAGGCCTGAGGCGTCCTGGGACCCAGTCGGTATGTCTACCACAAGATCGTGGTTCAAACCGACCAGGAAATGGGCTTAATCGGTTCTTAGTCCCAGACCAGTTGGGGACTGTCTGGGGCCTCCTGAGGCTTCCTGAGACCGATCTGTACTTAATCCCATTCTTCAATACTGATTCAGTATTCCTGCCCATTTTACCTTTTTTTCACTGATTGTCCACGATTAAGGGTCCCGGACAGGATCGGGGCTTAGTCCTTTGGTGGAACAGGGGCATTAGATAACACTAACCACTCATAGGGCATAACATATATATACTAGCATTCAAAATTAGTATGGATGCATAATATTTAATTCAAGCTGTAGTACCATCGATAATATGACTAGTATAACAATAACTGAAATACAATTGCAAGGTACATATAAAATACTAATAACTGTAAAAGCAATAATGTTAACATCACAGAAGCATTATATTAAGTTAAATCTACACTGTGGAACCACCATTTAACAAATATATAAAATGTCAAGTAAGAAATGTACATAAATCTACAACCATTGGGCCTATGGTGTCCACAACTTTAGGTTTCATATCTCCATTTTTGACCTTTGTTACACCAATGTTAAACCAACACTCGGTCTTAATTAAGTGTAACTTGAAAAAGGTGCTTATTTATTGTATCCCAAAAAGCAGGGATACAATGGATCATGCACGGTCATTGTCCACATCCGTATACCCGTCTGAGTCCTCAGAGATTTCTTGTGTTCAACCTAAAAGTCACATTTCTTTTGGGATTTCTTTTAAACTTTGCAGGTGGCTTCCTATGGCAGAGATCTGGCAATTATATTCTTTTGGTAGCCCAGGAGTCAAAATTATGCTCTGACTCTGAGGAGTCAAACAGGTAAAAAATTTTCACTATTACTTGTGTTGAATTTCTAGGGCACAGTTTCTTTCAGATAGATTTTCTTTATATTTATTGCATAAATTGGTGTAAATGATGTCTTGCAACCCTATCTTTTTTGTAGGACTAGCTGTACTCACCTACAATAGGTGTGTAGTTGCGATAAATAGTCTTATTATGACCAGAAATAAACCTACAATAGGTGTGTGGTGGAAATACATGTCCATTTCTGGCCAAATTAGTCATCTACAATAGGTGTGTGGTTGCGATAAATGGTCATATTATGACCAGAAATGGACCTACAATAGGTGTGTGGTGGAAATACATGTCCATTTCTGGCCAAATTAGTCACCTACAATAGATGTGTGGTAGCGATAAATGGTCATCTTATGGTCAGAAATGGATCTACAGTAGGTGTGTGGTGGAAAATTATGTCCATTTCTGGCCAAATTAGTCATCTACAATAGGTGTGTGGTTGCGATAAATGGTCTTATTATGACCAGAAATGAACTTACAATAGGTGTGTGGTGAAAGTACATGTCCATTTCCGGCCAAATTAGTCACCTACTGTCGATGTGTGGTTGCGATAAATGGTCATCTTATGATCAGAAATGGACCTACAATAGGTGTGTGGTGGAAAATTATGTCCACTTCTGGCCAAATTAGTCCTCTACAATAGGTGTGTGGTGGCGATAAATGGTCATCTTATGATGAGAAATGGACCTACAATAGGTGTGTGGTGGAAATACTTGGCCATTTCTGGCCAAATTACTCACCTACAATAGGTGTGTAGTGGCGATAAATGGTCTTATTATGATCAGAAAGGGACCTACAATAGGTGTGTGGTGGAAATACATGTCCATTTCCTGCCAAATTAGTCACTCCCAATAGGTGTGTAGTGGCGCTAAATGGTCATCTTATCATGAGAAATGGACCTACAATAGGTGTGTGGTGGAAAATTATTTCCATTTCTGGCCAAATTAGCCACCTACGATAGGTGTGTAGTTGCGGCAAATGGTCATATTATGACCAGATCGAACCTACAATAGGTGTGTGGTGGAAATACTTGGCCATTTCTGGCCAAATTACTCACCTACAATAGGTGTGTAGTGGCGATAAATGGTCTTATTATGATCAGAAAGGGACCTACAATAGGTGTGTGGTGGAAATACATGTCCATTTCCTGCCAAATTAGTCACTCCCAATAGGTGTTTAGTGGCGCTAAATGGTCATCTTATCATGAGAAATGGACCTACAATAGGTGTGTGGTGGAAAATTATTTCCATTTCTGGCCAAATTAGCCACCTACGATAGGTGTGTAGTTGCGGCAAATGGTCATATTATGACCAGATCGAACCTACAATAGGTGTGTGGTGGAAATACTTGGCCATTTCTGGCCAAATTACTCACCTACAATAGGTGTGTAGTGGCGATAAATGGTCTTATTATGATCAGAAAGGGACCTACAATAGGTGTGTGGTGGAAATACATGTCCATTTCCTGCCAAATTAGTCACTCCCAATAGGTGTGTAGTGGCGCTAAATGGTCATCTTATCATGAGAAATGGACCTACAATAGGTGTGTGGTGGAAAATTATTTCCATTTCTGGCCAAATTAGCCACCTACGATAGGTGTGTAGTTGCGGCAAATGGTCATATTATGACCAGATCGAACCTACAATAGGTGTGTGGTGGAAATACTTGGCCATTTCTGGCCAAATTACTCACCTACAATAGGTGTGTAGTGGCGATAAATGGTCTTATTATGATCAGAAAGGGACCTACAATAGGTGTGTGGTGGAAATACATGTCCATTTCCTGCCAAATTAGTCACTCCCAATAGGTGTGTAGTGGCGCTAAATGGTCATCTTATCATGAGAAATGGACCTACAATAGGTGTGTGGTGGAAAATTATTTCCATTTCTGGCCAAATTAGCCACCTACGATAGGTGTGTAGTTGCGGCAAATGGTCATATTATGACCAGATCGAACCTACAATAGGTGTGTGGTGGAAATACTTGGCCATTTCTGGCCAAATTACTCACCTACAATAGGTGTGTAGTGGCGATAAATGGTCTTATTATGATCAGAAAGGGACCTACAATAGGTGTGTGGTGGAAATACATGTCCATTTCCTGCCAAATTAGTCACTCCCAATAGGTGTGTAGTGGCGCTAAATGGTCATCTTATCATGAGAAATGGACCTACAATAGGTGTGTGGTGGAAAATTATTTCCATTTCTGGCCAAATTAGCCACGTACGATAGGTGTGTAGTTGCGGCAAATGGTCATATTATGACCAGATCGAACCTACAATAGGTGTGTGGTGGAAATACTTGGCCATTTCTGGCCAAATTACTCACCTACAATAGGTGTGTAGTGGCGATAAATGGTCTTATTATGATCAGAAAGGGACCTACAATAGGTGTGTGGTGGAAATACATGTCCATTTCCTGCCAAATTAGTCACTCCCAATAGGTGTGTAGTGGCGCTAAATGGTCATCTTATCATGAGAAATGGACCTACAATAGGTGTGTGGTGGAAAATTATTTCCATTTCTGGCCAAATTAGCCACCTACGATAGGTGTGTAGTTGCGGCAAATGGTCATATTATGACCAGATCGAACCTACAATAGGTGTGTGGTGGAAATACTTGGCCATTTCTGGCCAAATTACTCACCTACAATAGGTGTGTAGTGGCGATAAATGGTCTTATTATGATCAGAAAGGGACCTACAATAGGTGTGTGGTGGAAATACATGTCCATTTCCTGCCAAATTAGTCACTCCCAATAGGTGTGTAGTGGCGCTAAATGGTCATCTTATCATGAGAAATGGACCTACAATAGGTGTGTGGTGGAAAATTATTTCCATTTCTGGCCAAATTAGCCACCTACGATAGGTGTGTAGTTGCGGCAAATGGTCATATTATGACCAGATCGAACCTACAATAGGTGTGTGGTGGAAATACTTGGCCATTTCTGGCCAAATTACTCACCTACAATAGGTGTGTAGTGGCGATAAATGGTCTTATTATGATCAGAAAGGGACCTACAATAGGTGTGTGGTGGAAAATTATTTCCATTTCTGGCCAAATTAGCCACCTACGATAGGTGTGTAGTTGCGGCAAATGGTCATATTATGACCAGATCGAACCTACAATAGGTGTGTGGTGGAAATACTTGGCCATTTCTGGCCAAATTACTCACCTACAATAGGTGTGTAGTGGCGATAAATGGTCTTATTATGATCAGAAAGGGACCTACAATAGGTGTGTGGTGGAAATACATGTCCATTTCCTGCCAAATTAGTCACTCCCAATAGGTGTGTAGTGGCGCTAAATGGTCATCTTATCATGAGAAATGGACCTACAACAGGTGTGTGGTGGAAAATTATTTCCATTTCTGGCCAAATTAGCCACCTACGATAGGTGTGTAGTTGCGGCAAATGGTCATATTATGACCAGATCGAACCTACAATAGGTGTGTGGTGGAAATACTTGGCCATTTCTGGCCAAATTACTCACCTACAATAGGTGTGTAGTGGCGATAAATGGTCTTATTATGATCAGAAAGGGACCTACAATAGGTGTGTGGTGGAAATACATGTCCATTTCCTGCCAAATTAGTCACTCCCAATAGGTGTGTAGTGGCGCTAAATGGTCATCTTATCATGAGAAATGGACCTACAACAGGTGTGTGGTGGAAAATTATTTCCATTTCTGGCCAAATTAGCCACCTACGATAGGTGTGTAGTTGCGGCAAATGGTCATATTATGACCAGATCGAACCTACAATAGGTGTGTGGTGGAAATACTTGGCCATTTCTGGCCAAATTACTCACCTACAATAGGTGTGTAGTGGCGATAAATGGTCTTATTATGATCAGAAAGGGACCTACAATAGGTGTGTGGTGGAAATACATGTCCATTTCCTGCCAAATTAGTCACTCCCAATAGGTGTGTAGTGGCGCTAAATGGTCATCTTATCATGAGAAATGGACCTACAATAGGTGTGTGGTGGAAAATTATTTCCATTTCTGGCCAAATTAGCCACCTACGATAGGTGTGTAGTTGCGGCAAATGGTCATATTATGACCAGATCGAACCTACAATAGGTGTGTGGTGGAAATACTTGGCCATTTCTGGCCAAATTACTCACCTACAATAGGTGTGTAGTGGCGATAAATGGTCTTATTATGATCAGAAAGGGACCTACAATAGGTGTGTGGTGGAAAATTATTTCCATTTCTGGCCAAATTAGCCACCTACGATAGGTGTGTAGTTGCGGCAAATGGTCATATTATGACCAGATCGAACCTACAATAGGTGTGTGGTGGAAATACTTGGCCATTTCTGGCCAAATTACTCACCTACAATAGGTGTGTAGTGGCGATAAATGGTCTTATTATGATCAGAAAGGGACCTACAATAGGTGTGTGGTGGAAATACATGTCCATTTCCTGCCAAATTAGTCACTCCCAATAGGTGTGTAGTGGCGCTAAATGGTCATCTTATCATGAGAAATGGACCTACAACAGGTGTGTGGTGGAAAATTATTTCCATTTCTGGCCAAATTAGCCACCTACGATAGGTGTGTAGTTGCGGCAAATGGTCATATTATGACCAGATCGAACCTACAATAGGTGTGTGGTGGAAATACTTGGCCATTTCTGGCCAAATTACTCACCTACAATAGGTGTGTAGTGGCGATAAATGGTCTTATTATGATCAGAAAGGGACCTACAATAGGTGTGTGGTGGAAATACATGTCCATTTCCTGCCAAATTAGTCACTCCCAATAGGTGTGTAGTGGCGCTAAATGGTCATCTTATCATGAGAAATGGACCTACAATAGGTGTGTGGTGGAAAATTATTTCCATTTCTGGCCAAATTAGCCACCTACGATAGGTGTGTAGTGGCGATAAATGGTCTTATTATGATCAGAAAGGGACCTACAATAGGTGTGTGGTGGAAATACATGTCCATTTCCTGCCAAATTAGTCACTCCCAATAGGTGTGTAGTGGCGCTAAATGGTCATCTTATCATGAGAAATGGACCTACAATAGGTGTGTGGTGGAAAATTATTTCCATTTCTGGCCAAATTAGCCACCTACGATAGGTGTGTAGTTGCGGCAAATGGTCATATTATGACCAGATCGAACCTACAATAGGTGTGTGGTGGAAATACTTGGCCATTTCTGGCCAAATTACTCACCTACAATAGGTGTGTGGTGGCGATAAATGGTCTTATTATGATCAGAAAGGGACCTACAATAGGTGTGTGGTGGAAATACATGTCCATTTCCTGCCAAATTAGTCACTCCCAATAGGTGTGTAGTGGCGCTAAATGGTCATCTTATCATGAGAAATGGACCTACAATAGGTGTGTGGTGGAAAATTATTTCCATTTCTGGCCAAATTAGCCACCTACGATAGGTGTGTAGTGGCGATAAATGGTCTTATTATGATCAGAAAGGGACCTACAATAGGTGTGTGGTGGAAATACATGTCCATTTCCTGCCAAATTAGTCACTCCCAATAGGTGTGTAGTGGCGCTAAATGGTCATCTTATCATGAGAAATGGACCTACAATAGGTGTGTGGTGGAAAATTATTTCCATTTCTGGCCAAATTAGCCACCTACGATAGGTGTGTAGTTGCGGCAAATGGTCATATTATGACCAGATCGAACCTACAATAGGTGTGTGGTGGAAATACTTGGCCATTTCTGGCCAAATTACTCACCTACAATAGGTGTGTAGTGGCGATAAATGGTCTTATTATGATCAGAAAGGGACCTACAATAGGTGTGTGGTGGAAATACATGTCCATTTCCTGCCAAATTAGTCACTCCCAATAGGTGTGTAGTGGCGCTAAATGGTCATCTTATCATGAGAAATGGACCTACAACAGGTGTGTGGTGGAAAATTATTTCCATTTCTGGCCAAATTAGCCACCTACGATAGGTGTGTAGTTGCGGCAAATGGTCATATTATGACCAGATCGAACCTACAATAGGTGTGTGGTGGAAATACTTGGCCATTTCTGGCCAAATTACTCACCTACAATAGGTGTGTAGTGGCGATAAATGGTCTTATTATGATCAGAAAGGGACCTACAATAGGTGTGTGGTGGAAATACATGTCCATTTCCTGCCAAATTAGTCACTCCCAATAGGTGTGTAGTGGCGCTAAATGGTCATCTTATCATGAGAAATGGACCTACAATAGGTGTGTGGTGGAAAATTATTTCCATTTCTGGCCAAATTAGCCACCTACGATAGGTGTGTAGTGGCGATAAATGGTCTTATTATGATCAGAAAGGGACCTACAATAGGTGTGTGGTGGAAATACATGTCCATTTCCTGCCAAATTAGTCACTCCCAATAGGTGTGTAGTGGCGCTAAATGGTCATCTTATCATGAGAAATGGACCTACAATAGGTGTGTGGTGGAAAATTATTTCCATTTCTGGCCAAATTAGCCACCTACGATAGGTGTGTAGTTGCGGCAAATGGTCATATTATGACCAGATCGAACCTACAATAGGTGTGTGGTGGAAATACTTGGCCATTTCTGGCCAAATTACTCACCTACAATAGGTGTGTAGTGGCGATAAATGGTCTTATTATGATCAGAAAGGGACCTACAATAGGTGTGTGGTGGAAATACATGTCCATTTCCTGCCAAATTAGTCACTCCCAATAGGTGTGTAGTGGCGCTAAATGGTCATCTTATCATGAGAAATGGACCTACAATAGGTGTGTGGTGGAAAATTATTTCCATTTCTGGCCAAATTAGCCACCTACGATAGGTGTGTAGTGGCGATAAATGGTCTTATTATGATCAGAAAGGGACCTACAATAGGTGTGTGGTGGAAATACATGTCCATTTCCTGCCAAATTAGTCACTCCCAATAGGTGTGTAGTGGCGCTAAATGGTCATCTTATCATGAGAAATGGACCTACAATAGGTGTGTGGTGGAAAATTATTTCCATTTCTGGCCAAATTAGCCACCTACGATAGGTGTGTAGTTGCGGCAAATGGTCATATTATGACCAGATCGAACCTACAATAGGTGTGTGGTGGAAATACTTGGCCATTTCTGGCCAAATTACTCACCTACAATAGGTGTGTAGTGGCGATAAATGGTCATCTTATCATGAGAAATGGACCTACAACAGGTGTGTGGTGGAAAATTATTTCCATTTCTGGCCAAATTAGCCACCTACGATAGGTGTGTAGTTGCGGCAAATGGTCATATTATGACCAGATCGAACCTACAATAGGTGTGTGGTGGAAATACTTGGCCATTTCTGGCCAAATTACTCACCTACAATAGGTGTGTAGTGGCGATAAATGGTCTTATTATGATCAGAAAGGGACCTACAATAGGTGTGTGGTGGAAATACATGTCCATTTCCTGCCAAATTAGTCACTCCCAATAGGTGTGTAGTGGCGCTAAATGGTCATCTTATCATGAGAAATGGACCTACAACAGGTGTGTGGTGGAAAATTATTTCCATTTCTGGCCAAATTAGCCACCTACGATAGGTGTGTAGTTGCGGCAAATGGTCATATTATGACCAGATCGAACCTACAATAGGTGTGTGGTGGAAATACTTGGCCATTTCTGGCCAAATTACTCACCTACAATAGGTGTGTAGTGGCGATAAATGGTCTTATTATGATCAGAAAGGGACCTACAATAGGTGTGTGGTGGAAATACATGTCCATTTCCTGCCAAATTAGTCACTCCCAATAGGTGTGTAGTGGCGCTAAATGGTCATCTTATCATGAGAAATGGACCTACAACAGGTGTGTGGTGGAAAATTATTTCCATTTCTGGCCAAATTAGCCACCTACGATAGGTGTGTAGTTGCGGCAAATGGTCATATTATGACCAGATCGAACCTACAATAGGTGTGTGGTGGAAATACTTGGCCATTTCTGGCCAAATTACTCACCTACAATAGGTGTGTAGTGGCGATAAATGGTCTTATTATGATCAGAAAGGGACCTACAATAGGTGTGTGGTGGAAATACATGTCCATTTCCTGCCAAATTAGTCACTCCCAATAGGTGTGTAGTGGCGCTAAATGGTCATCTTATCATGAGAAATGGACCTACAATAGGTGTGTGGTGGAAAATTATTTCCATTTCTGGCCAAATTAGCCACCTACGATAGGTGTGTAGTGGCGATAAATGGTCTTATTATGATCAGAAAGGGACCTACAATAGGTGTGTGGTGGAAATACATGTCCATTTCCTGCCAAATTAGTCACTCCCAATAGGTGTGTAGTGGCGCTAAATGGTCATCTTATCATGAGAAATGGACCTACAATAGGTGTGTGGTGGAAAATTATTTCCATTTCTGGCCAAATTAGCCACCTACGATAGGTGTGTAGTTGCGGCAAATGGTCATATTATGACCAGATCGAACCTACAATAGGTGTGTGGTGGAAATACTTGGCCATTTCTGGCCAAATTACTCACCTACAATAGGTGTGTAGTGGCGATAAATGGTCATCTTATCATGAGAAATGGACCTACAACAGGTGTGTGGTGGAAAATTATTTCCATTTCTGGCCAAATTAGCCACCTACGATAGGTGTGTAGTTGCGGCAAATGGTCATATTATGACCAGATCGAACCTACAATAGGTGTGTGGTGGAAATACTTGGCCATTTCTGGCCAAATTACTCACCTACAATAGGTGTGTAGTGGCGATAAATGGTCTTATTATGATCAGAAAGGGACCTACAATAGGTGTGTGGTGGAAATACATGTCCATTTCCTGCCAAATTAGTCACTCCCAATAGGTGTGTAGTGGCGCTAAATGGTCATCTTATCATGAGAAATGGACCTACAACAGGTGTGTGGTGGAAAATTATTTCCATTTCTGGCCAAATTAGCCACCTACGATAGGTGTGTAGTTGCGGCAAATGGTCATATTATGACCAGATCGAACCTACAATAGGTGTGTGGTGGAAATACTTGGCCATTTCTGGCCAAATTACTCACCTACAATAGGTGTGTAGTGGCGATAAATGGTCTTATTATGATCAGAAAGGGACCTACAATAGGTGTGTGGTGGAAATACATGTCCATTTCCTGCCAAATTAGTCACTCCCAATAGGTGTGTAGTGGCGCTAAATGGTCATCTTATCATGAGAAATGGACCTACAATAGGTGTGTGGTGGAAAATTATTTCCATTTCTGGCCAAATTAGCCACCTACGATAGGTGTGTAGTGGCGATAAATGGTCTTATTATGATCAGAAAGGGACCTACAATAGGTGTGTGGTGGAAATACATGTCCATTTCCTGCCAAATTAGTCACTCCCAATAGGTGTGTAGTGGCGCTAAATGGTCATCTTATCATGAGAAATGGACCTACAATAGGTGTGTGGTGGAAAATTATTTCCATTTCTGGCCAAATTAGCCACCTACGATAGGTGTGTAGTTGCGGCAAATGGTCATATTATGACCAGATCGAACCTACAATAGGTGTGTGGTGGAAATACTTGGCCATTTCTGGCCAAATTACTCACCTACAATAGGTGTGTAGTGGCGATAAATGGTCTTATTATGATCAGAAAGGGACCTACAATAGGTGTGTGGTGGAAATACATGTCCATTTCCTGCCAAATTAGTCACTCCCAATAGGTGTGTAGTGGCGCTAAATGGTCATCTTATCATGAGAAATGGACCTACAACAGGTGTGTGGTGGAAAATTATTTCCATTTCTGGCCAAATTAGCCACCTACGATAGGTGTGTAGTTGCGGCAAATGGTCATATTATGACCAGATCGAACCTACAATAGGTGTGTGGTGGAAATACTTGGCCATTTCTGGCCAAATTACTCACCTACAATAGGTGTGTGGTGGCGATAAATGGTCTTATTATGATCAGAAAGGGACCTACAATAGGTGTGTGGTGGAAATACATGTCCATTTCCTGCCAAATTAGTCACTCCCAATAGGTGTGTAGTGGCGCTAAATGGTCATCTTATCATGAGAAATGGACCTACAATAGGTGTGTGGTGGAAAATTATTTCCATTTCTGGCCAAATTAGCCACCTACGATAGGTGTGTAGTGGCGATAAATGGTCTTATTATGATCAGAAAGGGACCTACAATAGGTGTGTGGTGGAAATACATGTCCATTTCCTGCCAAATTAGTCACTCCCAATAGGTGTGTAGTGGCGCTAAATGGTCATCTTATCATGAGAAATGGACCTACAATAGGTGTGTGGTGGAAAATTATTTCCATTTCTGGCCAAATTAGCCACCTACGATAGGTGTGTAGTTGCGGCAAATGGTCATATTATGACCAGATCGAACCTACAATAGGTGTGTGGTGGAAATACTTGGCCATTTCTGGCCAAATTACTCACCTACAATAGGTGTGTAGTGGCGATAAATGGTCTTATTATGATCAGAAAGGGACCTACAATAGGTGTGTGGTGGAAATACATGTCCATTTCCTGCCAAATTAGTCACTCCCAATAGGTGTGTAGTGGCGCTAAATGGTCATCTTATCATGAGAAATGGACCTACAACAGGTGTGTGGTGGAAAATTATTTCCATTTCTGGCCAAATTAGCCACCTACGATAGGTGTGTAGTTGCGGCAAATGGTCATATTATGACCAGATCGAACCTACAATAGGTGTGTGGTGGAAATACTTGGCCATTTCTGGCCAAATTACTCACCTACAATAGGTGTGTAGTGGCGATAAATGGTCTTATTATGATCAGAAAGGGACCTACAATAGGTGTGTGGTGGAAATACATGTCCATTTCCTGCCAAATTAGTCACTCCCAATAGGTGTGTAGTGGCGCTAAATGGTCATCTTATCATGAGAAATGGACCTACAATAGGTGTGTGGTGGAAAATTATTTCCATTTCTGGCCAAATTAGCCACCTACGATAGGTGTGTAGTGGCGATAAATGGTCTTATTATGATCAGAAAGGGACCTACAATAGGTGTGTGGTGGAAATACATGTCCATTTCCTGCCAAATTAGTCACTCCCAATAGGTGTGTAGTGGCGCTAAATGGTCATCTTATCATGAGAAATGGACCTACAATAGGTGTGTGGTGGAAAATTATTTCCATTTCTGGCCAAATTAGCCACCTACGATAGGTGTGTAGTTGCGGCAAATGGTCATATTATGACCAGATCGAACCTACAATAGGTGTGTGGTGGAAATACTTGGCCATTTCTGGCCAAATTACTCACCTACAATAGGTGTGTAGTGGCGATAAATGGTCATCTTATCATGAGAAATGGACCTACAACAGGTGTGTGGTGGAAAATTATTTCCATTTCTGGCCAAATTAGCCACCTACGATAGGTGTGTAGTTGCGGCAAATGGTCATATTATGACCAGATCGAACCTACAATAGGTGTGTGGTGGAAATACTTGGCCATTTCTGGCCAAATTACTCACCTACAATAGGTGTGTAGTGGCGATAAATGGTCTTATTATGATCAGAAAGGGACCTACAATAGGTGTGTGGTGGAAATACATGTCCATTTCCTGCCAAATTAGTCACTCCCAATAGGTGTGTAGTGGCGCTAAATGGTCATCTTATCATGAGAAATGGACCTACAACAGGTGTGTGGTGGAAAATTATTTCCATTTCTGGCCAAATTAGCCACCTACGATAGGTGTGTAGTTGCGGCAAATGGTCATATTATGACCAGATCGAACCTACAATAGGTGTGTGGTGGAAATACTTGGCCATTTCTGGCCAAATTACTCACCTACAATAGGTGTGTGGTGGCGATAAATGGTCTTATTATGATCAGAAAGGGACCTACAATAGGTGTGTGGTGGAAATACATGTCCATTTCCTGCCAAATTAGTCACTCCCAATAGGTGTGTAGTGGCGCTAAATGGTCATCTTATCATGAGAAATGGACCTACAATAGGTGTGTGGTGGAAAATTATTTCCATTTCTGGCCAAATTAGCCACCTACGATAGGTGTGTAGTGGCGATAAATGGTCTTATTATGATCAGAAAGGGACCTACAATAGGTGTGTGGTGGAAATACATGTCCATTTCCTGCCAAATTAGTCACTCCCAATAGGTGTGTAGTGGCGCTAAATGGTCATCTTATCATGAGAAATGGACCTACAATAGGTGTGTGGTGGAAAATTATTTCCATTTCTGGCCAAATTAGCCACCTACGATAGGTGTGTAGTTGCGGCAAATGGTCATATTATGACCAGATCGAACCTACAATAGGTGTGTGGTGGAAATACTTGGCCATTTCTGGCCAAATTACTCACCTACAATAGGTGTGTAGTGGCGATAAATGGTCTTATTATGATCAGAAAGGGACCTACAATAGGTGTGTGGTGGAAATACATGTCCATTTCCTGCCAAATTAGTCACTCCCAATAGGTGTGTAGTGGCGCTAAATGGTCATCTTATCATGAGAAATGGACCTACAACAGGTGTGTGGTGGAAAATTATTTCCATTTCTGGCCAAATTAGCCACCTACGATAGGTGTGTAGTTGCGGCAAATGGTCATATTATGACCAGATCGAACCTACAATAGGTGTGTGGTGGAAATACTTGGCCATTTCTGGCCAAATTACTCACCTACAATAGGTGTGTAGTGGCGATAAATGGTCTTATTATGATCAGAAAGGGACCTACAATAGGTGTGTGGTGGAAATACATGTCCATTTCCTGCCAAATTAGTCACTCCCAATAGGTGTGTAGTGGCGCTAAATGGTCATCTTATCATGAGAAATGGACCTACAATAGGTGTGTGGTGGAAAATTATTTCCATTTCTGGCCAAATTAGCCACCTACGATAGGTGTGTAGTGGCGATAAATGGTCTTATTATGATCAGAAAGGGACCTACAATAGGTGTGTGGTGGAAATACATGTCCATTTCCTGCCAAATTAGTCACTCCCAATAGGTGTGTAGTGGCGCTAAATGGTCATCTTATCATGAGAAATGGACCTACAATAGGTGTGTGGTGGAAAATTATTTCCATTTCTGGCCAAATTAGCCACCTACGATAGGTGTGTAGTTGCGGCAAATGGTCATATTATGACCAGATCGAACCTACAATAGGTGTGTGGTGGAAATACTTGGCCATTTCTGGCCAAATTACTCACCTACAATAGGTGTGTAGTGGCGATAAATGGTCATCTTATCATGAGAAATGGACCTACAACAGGTGTGTGGTGGAAAATTATTTCCATTTCTGGCCAAATTAGCCACCTACGATAGGTGTGTAGTTGCGGCAAATGGTCATATTATGACCAGATCGAACCTACAATAGGTGTGTGGTGGAAATACTTGGCCATTTCTGGCCAAATTACTCACCTACAATAGGTGTGTAGTGGCGATAAATGGTCTTATTATGATCAGAAAGGGACCTACAATAGGTGTGTGGTGGAAATACATGTCCATTTCCTGCCAAATTAGTCACTCCCAATAGGTGTGTAGTGGCGCTAAATGGTCATCTTATCATGAGAAATGGACCTACAACAGGTGTGTGGTGGAAAATTATTTCCATTTCTGGCCAAATTAGCCACCTACGATAGGTGTGTAGTTGCGGCAAATGGTCATATTATGACCAGATCGAACCTACAATAGGTGTGTGGTGGAAATACTTGGCCATTTCTGGCCAAATTACTCACCTACAATAGGTGTGTGGTGGCGATAAATGGTCTTATTATGATCAGAAAGGGACCTACAATAGGTGTGTGGTGGAAATACATGTCCATTTCCTGCCAAATTAGTCACTCCCAATAGGTGTGTAGTGGCGCTAAATGGTCATCTTATCATGAGAAATGGACCTACAATAGGTGTGTGGTGGAAAATTATTTCCATTTCTGGCCAAATTAGCCACCTACGATAGGTGTGTAGTGGCGATAAATGGTCTTATTATGATCAGAAAGGGACCTACAATAGGTGTGTGGTGGAAATACATGTCCATTTCCTGCCAAATTAGTCACTCCCAATAGGTGTGTAGTGGCGCTAAATGGTCATCTTATCATGAGAAATGGACCTACAATAGGTGTGTGGTGGAAAATTATTTCCATTTCTGGCCAAATTAGCCACCTACGATAGGTGTGTAGTTGCGGCAAATGGTCATATTATGACCAGATCGAACCTACAATAGGTGTGTGGTGGAAATACTTGGCCATTTCTGGCCAAATTACTCACCTACAATAGGTGTGTAGTGGCGATAAATGGTCTTATTATGATCAGAAAGGGACCTACAATAGGTGTGTGGTGGAAATACATGTCCATTTCCTGCCAAATTAGTCACTCCCAATAGGTGTGTAGTGGCGCTAAATGGTCATCTTATCATGAGAAATGGACCTACAACAGGTGTGTGGTGGAAAATTATTTCCATTTCTGGCCAAATTAGCCACCTACGATAGGTGTGTAGTTGCGGCAAATGGTCATATTATGACCAGATCGAACCTACAATAGGTGTGTGGTGGAAATACTTGGCCATTTCTGGCCAAATTACTCACCTACAATAGGTGTGTAGTGGCGATAAATGGTCTTATTATGATCAGAAAGGGACCTACAATAGGTGTGTGGTGGAAATACATGTCCATTTCCTGCCAAATTAGTCACTCCCAATAGGTGTGTAGTGGCGCTAAATGGTCATCTTATCATGAGAAATGGACCTACAATAGGTGTGTGGTGGAAAATTATTTCCATTTCTGGCCAAATTAGCCACCTACGATAGGTGTGTAGTGGCGATAAATGGTCTTATTATGATCAGAAAGGGACCTACAATAGGTGTGTGGTGGAAATACATGTCCATTTCCTGCCAAATTAGTCACTCCCAATAGGTGTGTAGTGGCGCTAAATGGTCATCTTATCATGAGAAATGGACCTACAATAGGTGTGTGGTGGAAAATTATTTCCATTTCTGGCCAAATTAGCCACCTACGATAGGTGTGTAGTTGCGGCAAATGGTCATATTATGACCAGATCGAACCTACAATAGGTGTGTGGTGGAAATACTTGGCCATTTCTGGCCAAATTACTCACCTACAATAGGTGTGTAGTGGCGATAAATGGTCTTATTATGATCAGAAAGGGACCTACAATAGGTGTGTGGTGGAAATACATGTCCATTTCCTGCCAAATTAGTCACTCCCAATAGGTGTGTAGTGGCGCTAAATGGTCATCTTATCATGAGAAATGGACCTACAACAGGTGTGTGGTGGAAAATTATTTCCATTTCTGGCCAAATTAGCCACCTACGATAGGTGTGTAGTTGCGGCAAATGGTCATATTATGACCAGATCGAACCTACAATAGGTGTGTGGTGGAAATACTTGGCCATTTCTGGCCAAATTACTCACCTACAATAGGTGTGTAGTGGCGATAAATGGTCTTATTATGATCAGAAAGGGACCTACAATAGGTGTGTGGTGGAAATACATGTCCATTTCCTGCCAAATTAGTCACTCCCAATAGGTGTGTAGTGGCGCTAAATGGTCATCTTATCATGAGAAATGGACCTACAATAGGTGTGTGGTGGAAAATTATTTCCATTTCTGGCCAAATTAGCCACCTACGATAGGTGTGTAGTGGCGATAAATGGTCTTATTATGATCAGAAAGGGACCTACAATAGGTGTGTGGTGGAAATACATGTCCATTTCCTGCCAAATTAGTCACTCCCAATAGGTGTGTAGTGGCGCTAAATGGTCATCTTATCATGAGAAATGGACCTACAATAGGTGTGTGGTGGAAAATTATTTCCATTTCTGGCCAAATTAGCCACCTACGATAGGTGTGTAGTTGCGGCAAATGGTCATATTATGACCAGATCGAACCTACAATAGGTGTGTGGTGGAAATACTTGGCCATTTCTGGCCAAATTACTCACCTACAATAGGTGTGTAGTGGCGATAAATGGTCTTATTATGATCAGAAAGGGACCTACAATAGGTGTGTGGTGGAAATACATGTCCATTTCCTGCCAAATTAGTCACTCCCAATAGGTGTGTAGTGGCGCTAAATGGTCATCTTATCATGAGAAATGGACCTACAACAGGTGTGTGGTGGAAAATTATTTCCATTTCTGGCCAAATTAGCCACCTACGATAGGTGTGTAGTTGCGGCAAATGGTCATATTATGACCAGATCGAACCTACAATAGGTGTGTGGTGGAAATACTTGGCCATTTCTGGCCAAATTACTCACCTACAATAGGTGTGTAGTGGCGATAAATGGTCTTATTATGATCAGAAAGGGACCTACAATAGGTGTGTGGTGGAAATACATGTCCATTTCCTGCCAAATTAGTCACTCCCAATAGGTGTGTAGTGGCGCTAAATGGTCATCTTATCATGAGAAATGGACCTACAATAGGTGTGTGGTGGAAAATTATTTCCATTTCTGGCCAAATTAGCCACCTACGATAGGTGTGTAGTGGCGATAAATGGTCTTATTATGATCAGAAAGGGACCTACAATAGGTGTGTGGTGGAAATACATGTCCATTTCCTGCCAAATTAGTCACTCCCAATAGGTGTGTAGTGGCGCTAAATGGTCATCTTATCATGAGAAATGGACCTACAATAGGTGTGTGGTGGAAAATTATTTCCATTTCTGGCCAAATTAGCCACCTACGATAGGTGTGTAGTTGCGGCAAATGGTCATATTATGACCAGATCGAACCTACAATAGGTGTGTGGTGGAAATACTTGGCCATTTCTGGCCAAATTACTCACCTACAATAGGTGTGTAGTGGCGATAAATGGTCTTATTATGATCAGAAAGGGACCTACAATAGGTGTGTGGTGGAAATACATGTCCATTTCCTGCCAAATTAGTCACTCCCAATAGGTGTGTAGTGGCGCTAAATGGTCATCTTATCATGAGAAATGGACCTACAACAGGTGTGTGGTGGAAAATTATTTCCATTTCTGGCCAAATTAGCCACCTACGATAGGTGTGTAGTTGCGGCAAATGGTCATATTATGACCAGATCGAACCTACAATAGGTGTGTGGTGGAAATACTTGGCCATTTCTGGCCAAATTACTCACCTACAATAGGTGTGTGGTGGCGATAAATGGTCTTATTATGATCAGAAAGGGACCTACAATAGGTGTGTGGTGGAAATACATGTCCATTTCCTGCCAAATTAGTCACTCCCAATAGGTGTGTAGTGGCGCTAAATGGTCATCTTATCATGAGAAATGGACCTACAATAGGTGTGTGGTGGAAAATTATTTCCATTTCTGGCCAAATTAGCCACCTCCCAATAGGTGTGTAGTGGCGCTAAATGGTCATCTTATCATGAGATGGACCTACAATAGGTGTGTGGTGGAAAATTATTTCCATTTCTGGCCAAATTAGCCACCTACGATAGGTGTGTAGTGGCGATAAATGGTCTTATTATGATCAGAAAGGGACCTACAATAGGTGTGTGGTGGAAATACATGTCCATTTCCTGCCAAATTAGTCACTCCCAATAGGTGTGTAGTGGCGCTAAATGGTCATCTTATCATGAGAAATGGACCTACAATAGGTGTGTGGTGGAAAATTATTTCCATTTCTGGCCAAATTAGCCACCTACGATAGGTGTGTAGTTGCGGCAAATGGTCATATTATGACCAGATCGAACCTACAATAGGTGTGTGGTGGAAATACTTGGCCATTTCTGGCCAAATTACTCACCTACAATAGGTGTGTAGTGGCGATAAATGGTCTTATTATGATCAGAAAGGGACCTACAATAGGTGTGTGGTGGAAATACATGTCCATTTCCTGCCAAATTAGTCACTCCCAATAGGTGTGTAGTGGCGCTAAATGGTCATCTTATCATGAGAAATGGACCTACAACAGGTGTGTGGTGGAAAATTATTTCCATTTCTGGCCAAATTAGCCACCTACGATAGGTGTGTAGTTGCGGCAAATGGTCATATTATGACCAGATCGAACCTACAATAGGTGTGTGGTGGAAATACTTGGCCATTTCTGGCCAAATTACTCACCTACAATAGGTGTGTAGTGGCGATAAATGGTCTTATTATGATCAGAAAGGGACCTACAATAGGTGTGTGGTGGAAATACATGTCCATTTCCTGCCAAATTAGTCACTCCCAATAGGTGTGTAGTGGCGCTAAATGGTCATCTTATCATGAGAAATGGACCTACAATAGGTGTGTGGTGGAAAATTATTTCCATTTCTGGCCAAATTAGCCACCTACGATAGGTGTGTAGTGGCGATAAATGGTCTTATTATGATCAGAAAGGGACCTACAATAGGTGTGTGGTGGAAATACATGTCCATTTCCTGCCAAATTAGTCACTCCCAATAGGTGTGTAGTGGCGCTAAATGGTCATCTTATCATGAGAAATGGACCTACAATAGGTGTGTGGTGGAAAATTATTTCCATTTCTGGCCAAATTAGCCACCTACGATAGGTGTGTAGTTGCGGCAAATGGTCATATTATGACCAGATCGAACCTACAATAGGTGTGTGGTGGAAATACTTGGCCATTTCTGGCCAAATTACTCACCTACAATAGGTGTGTAGTGGCGATAAATGGTCTTATTATGATCAGAAAGGGACCTACAATAGGTGTGTGGTGGAAATACATGTCCATTTCCTGCCAAATTAGTCACTCCCAATAGGTGTGTAGTGGCGCTAAATGGTCATCTTATCATGAGAAATGGACCTACAACAGGTGTGTGGTGGAAAATTATTTCCATTTCTGGCCAAATTAGCCACCTACGATAGGTGTGTAGTTGCGGCAAATGGTCATATTATGACCAGATCGAACCTACAATAGGTGTGTGGTGGAAATACTTGGCCATTTCTGGCCAAATTACTCACCTACAATAGGTGTGTAGTGGCGATAAATGGTCTTATTATGATCAGAAAGGGACCTACAATAGGTGTGTGGTGGAAATACATGTCCATTTCCTGCCAAATTAGTCACTCCCAATAGGTGTGTAGTGGCGCTAAATGGTCATCTTATCATGAGAAATGGACCTACAATAGGTGTGTGGTGGAAAATTATTTCCATTTCTGGCCAAATTAGCCACCTACGATAGGTGTGTAGTGGCGATAAATGGTCTTATTATGATCAGAAAGGGACCTACAATAGGTGTGTGGTGGAAATACATGTCCATTTCCTGCCAAATTAGTCACTCCCAATAGGTGTGTAGTGGCGCTAAATGGTCATCTTATCATGAGAAATGGACCTACAATAGGTGTGTGGTGGAAAATTATTTCCATTTCTGGCCAAATTAGCCACCTACGATAGGTGTGTAGTTGCGGCAAATGGTCATATTATGACCAGATCGAACCTACAATAGGTGTGTGGTGGAAATACTTGGCCATTTCTGGCCAAATTACTCACCTACAATAGGTGTGTAGTGGCGATAAATGGTCTTATTATGATCAGAAAGGGACCTACAATAGGTGTGTGGTGGAAATACATGTCCATTTCCTGCCAAATTAGTCACTCCCAATAGGTGTGTAGTGGCGCTAAATGGTCATCTTATCATGAGAAATGGACCTACAACAGGTGTGTGGTGGAAAATTATTTCCATTTCTGGCCAAATTAGCCACCTACGATAGGTGTGTAGTTGCGGCAAATGGTCATATTATGACCAGATCGAACCTACAATAGGTGTGTGGTGGAAATACTTGGCCATTTCTGGCCAAATTACTCACCTACAATAGGTGTGTAGTGGCGATAAATGGTCTTATTATGATCAGAAAGGGACCTACAATAGGTGTGTGGTGGAAATACATGTCCATTTCCTGCCAAATTAGTCACTCCCAATAGGTGTGTAGTGGCGCTAAATGGTCATCTTATCATGAGAAATGGACCTACAATAGGTGTGTGGTGGAAAATTATTTCCATTTCTGGCCAAATTAGCCACCTACGATAGGTGTGTAGTGGCGATAAATGGTCTTATTATGATCAGAAAGGGACCTACAATAGGTGTGTGGTGGAAATACATGTCCATTTCCTGCCAAATTAGTCACTCCCAATAGGTGTGTAGTGGCGCTAAATGGTCATCTTATCATGAGAAATGGACCTACAATAGGTGTGTGGTGGAAAATTATTTCCATTTCTGGCCAAATTAGCCACCTACGATAGGTGTGTAGTTGCGGCAAATGGTCATATTATGACCAGATCGAACCTACAATAGGTGTGTGGTGGAAATACTTGGCCATTTCTGGCCAAATTACTCACCTACAATAGGTGTGTAGTGGCGATAAATGGTCTTATTATGATCAGAAAGGGACCTACAATAGGTGTGTGGTGGAAATACATGTCCATTTCCTGCCAAATTAGTCACTCCCAATAGGTGTGTAGTGGCGCTAAATGGTCATCTTATCATGAGAAATGGACCTACAACAGGTGTGTGGTGGAAAATTATTTCCATTTCTGGCCAAATTAGCCACCTACGATAGGTGTGTAGTTGCGGCAAATGGTCATATTATGACCAGATCGAACCTACAATAGGTGTGTGGTGGAAATACTTGGCCATTTCTGGCCAAATTACTCACCTACAATAGGTGTGTAGTGGCGATAAATGGTCTTATTATGATCAGAAAGGGACCTACAATAGGTGTGTGGTGGAAATACATGTCCATTTCCTGCCAAATTAGTCACTCCCAATAGGTGTGTAGTGGCGCTAAATGGTCATCTTATCATGAGAAATGGACCTACAATAGGTGTGTGGTGGAAAATTATTTCCATTTCTGGCCAAATTAGCCACCTACGATAGGTGTGTAGTGGCGATAAATGGTCTTATTATGATCAGAAAGGGACCTACAATAGGTGTGTGGTGGAAATACATGTCCATTTCCTGCCAAATTAGTCACTCCCAATAGGTGTGTAGTGGCGCTAAATGGTCATCTTATCATGAGAAATGGACCTACAATAGGTGTGTGGTGGAAAATTATTTCCATTTCTGGCCAAATTAGCCACCTACGATAGGTGTGTAGTTGCGGCAAATGGTCATATTATGACCAGATCGAACCTACAATAGGTGTGTGGTGGAAATACTTGGCCATTTCTGGCCAAATTACTCACCTACAATAGGTGTGTAGTGGCGATAAATGGTCTTATTATGATCAGAAAGGGACCTACAATAGGTGTGTGGTGGAAATACATGTCCATTTCCTGCCAAATTAGTCACTCCCAATAGGTGTGTAGTGGCGCTAAATGGTCATCTTATCATGAGAAATGGACCTACAACAGGTGTGTGGTGGAAAATTATTTCCATTTCTGGCCAAATTAGCCACCTACGATAGGTGTGTAGTTGCGGCAAATGGTCATATTATGACCAGATCGAACCTACAATAGGTGTGTGGTGGAAATACTTGGCCATTTCTGGCCAAATTACTCACCTACAATAGGTGTGTAGTGGCGATAAATGGTCTTATTATGATCAGAAAGGGACCTACAATAGGTGTGTGGTGGAAATACATGTCCATTTCCTGCCAAATTAGTCACTCCCAATAGGTGTGTAGTGGCGCTAAATGGTCATCTTATCATGAGAAATGGACCTACAATAGGTGTGTGGTGGAAAATTATTTCCATTTCTGGCCAAATTAGCCACCTACGATAGGTGTGTAGTGGCGATAAATGGTCTTATTATGATCAGAAAGGGACCTACAATAGGTGTGTGGTGGAAATACATGTCCATTTCCTGCCAAATTAGTCACTCCCAATAGGTGTGTAGTGGCGCTAAATGGTCATCTTATCATGAGAAATGGACCTACAATAGGTGTGTGGTGGAAAATTATTTCCATTTCTGGCCAAATTAGCCACCTACGATAGGTGTGTAGTTGCGGCAAATGGTCATATTATGACCAGATCGAACCTACAATAGGTGTGTGGTGGAAATACTTGGCCATTTCTGGCCAAATTACTCACCTACAATAGGTGTGTAGTGGCGATAAATGGTCTTATTATGATCAGAAAGGGACCTACAATAGGTGTGTGGTGGAAATACATGTCCATTTCCTGCCAAATTAGTCACTCCCAATAGGTGTGTAGTGGCGCTAAATGGTCATCTTATCATGAGAAATGGACCTACAACAGGTGTGTGGTGGAAAATTATTTCCATTTCTGGCCAAATTAGCCACCTACGATAGGTGTGTAGTTGCGGCAAATGGTCATATTATGACCAGATCGAACCTACAATAGGTGTGTGGTGGAAATACTTGGCCATTTCTGGCCAAATTACTCACCTACAATAGGTGTGTAGTGGCGATAAATGGTCTTATTATGATCAGAAAGGGACCTACAATAGGTGTGTGGTGGAAATACATGTCCATTTCCTGCCAAATTAGTCACTCCCAATAGGTGTGTAGTGGCGCTAAATGGTCATCTTATCATGAGAAATGGACCTACAATAGGTGTGTGGTGGAAAATTATTTCCATTTCTGGCCAAATTAGCCACCTACGATAGGTGTGTAGTGGCGATAAATGGTCTTATTATGATCAGAAAGGGACCTACAATAGGTGTGTGGTGGAAATACATGTCCATTTCCTGCCAAATTAGTCACTCCCAATAGGTGTGTAGTGGCGCTAAATGGTCATCTTATCATGAGAAATGGACCTACAATAGGTGTGTGGTGGAAAATTATTTCCATTTCTGGCCAAATTAGCCACCTACGATAGGTGTGTAGTTGCGGCAAATGGTCATATTATGACCAGATCGAACCTACAATAGGTGTGTGGTGGAAATACTTGGCCATTTCTGGCCAAATTACTCACCTACAATAGGTGTGTAGTGGCGATAAATGGTCTTATTATGATCAGAAAGGGACCTACAATAGGTGTGTGGTGGAAATACATGTCCATTTCCTGCCAAATTAGTCACTCCCAATAGGTGTGTAGTGGCGCTAAATGGTCATCTTATCATGAGAAATGGACCTACAACAGGTGTGTGGTGGAAAATTATTTCCATTTCTGGCCAAATTAGCCACCTACGATAGGTGTGTAGTTGCGGCAAATGGTCATATTATGACCAGATCGAACCTACAATAGGTGTGTGGTGGAAATACTTGGCCATTTCTGGCCAAATTACTCACCTACAATAGGTGTGTAGTGGCGATAAATGGTCTTATTATGATCAGAAAGGGACCTACAATAGGTGTGTGGTGGAAATACATGTCCATTTCCTGCCAAATTAGTCACTCCCAATAGGTGTGTAGTGGCGCTAAATGGTCATCTTATCATGAGAAATGGACCTACAATAGGTGTGTGGTGGAAAATTATTTCCATTTCTGGCCAAATTAGCCACCTACGATAGGTGTGTAGTGGCGATAAATGGTCTTATTATGATCAGAAAGGGACCTACAATAGGTGTGTGGTGGAAATACATGTCCATTTCCTGCCAAATTAGTCACTCCCAATAGGTGTGTAGTGGCGCTAAATGGTCATCTTATCATGAGAAATGGACCTACAATAGGTGTGTGGTGGAAAATTATTTCCATTTCTGGCCAAATTAGCCACCTACGATAGGTGTGTAGTTGCGGCAAATGGTCATATTATGACCAGATCGAACCTACAATAGGTGTGTGGTGGAAATACTTGGCCATTTCTGGCCAAATTACTCACCTACAATAGGTGTGTAGTGGCGATAAATGGTCTTATTATGATCAGAAAGGGACCTACAATAGGTGTGTGGTGGAAATACATGTCCATTTCCTGCCAAATTAGTCACTCCCAATAGGTGTGTAGTGGCGCTAAATGGTCATCTTATCATGAGAAATGGACCTACAACAGGTGTGTGGTGGAAAATTATTTCCATTTCTGGCCAAATTAGCCACCTACGATAGGTGTGTAGTTGCGGCAAATGGTCATATTATGACCAGATCGAACCTACAATAGGTGTGTGGTGGAAATACTTGGCCATTTCTGGCCAAATTACTCACCTACAATAGGTGTGTAGTGGCGATAAATGGTCTTATTATGATCAGAAAGGGACCTACAATAGGTGTGTGGTGGAAATACATGTCCATTTCCTGCCAAATTAGTCACTCCCAATAGGTGTGTAGTGGCGCTAAATGGTCATCTTATCATGAGAAATGGACCTACAATAGGTGTGTGGTGGAAAATTATTTCCATTTCTGGCCAAATTAGCCACCTACGATAGGTGTGTAGTGGCGATAAATGGTCTTATTATGATCAGAAAGGGACCTACAATAGGTGTGTGGTGGAAATACATGTCCATTTCCTGCCAAATTAGTCACTCCCAATAGGTGTGTAGTGGCGCTAAATGGTCATCTTATCATGAGAAATGGACCTACAATAGGTGTGTGGTGGAAAATTATTTCCATTTCTGGCCAAATTAGCCACCTACGATAGGTGTGTAGTTGCGGCAAATGGTCATATTATGACCAGATCGAACCTACAATAGGTGTGTGGTGGAAATACTTGGCCATTTCTGGCCAAATTACTCACCTACAATAGGTGTGTAGTGGCGATAAATGGTCTTATTATGATCAGAAAGGGACCTACAATAGGTGTGTGGTGGAAATACATGTCCATTTCCTGCCAAATTAGTCACTCCCAATAGGTGTGTAGTGGCGCTAAATGGTCATCTTATCATGAGAAATGGACCTACAACAGGTGTGTGGTGGAAAATTATTTCCATTTCTGGCCAAATTAGCCACCTACGATAGGTGTGTAGTTGCGGCAAATGGTCATATTATGACCAGATCGAACCTACAATAGGTGTGTGGTGGAAATACTTGGCCATTTCTGGCCAAATTACTCACCTACAATAGGTGTGTAGTGGCGATAAATGGTCTTATTATGATCAGAAAGGGACCTACAATAGGTGTGTGGTGGAAATACATGTCCATTTCCTGCCAAATTAGTCACTCCCAATAGGTGTGTAGTGGCGCTAAATGGTCATCTTATCATGAGAAATGGACCTACAATAGGTGTGTGGTGGAAAATTATTTCCATTTCTGGCCAAATTAGCCACCTACGATAGGTGTGTAGTGGCGATAAATGGTCTTATTATGATCAGAAAGGGACCTACAATAGGTGTGTGGTGGAAATACATGTCCATTTCCTGCCAAATTAGTCACTCCCAATAGGTGTGTAGTGGCGCTAAATGGTCATCTTATCATGAGAAATGGACCTACAATAGGTGTGTGGTGGAAAATTATTTCCATTTCTGGCCAAATTAGCCACCTACGATAGGTGTGTAGTTGCGGCAAATGGTCATATTATGACCAGATCGAACCTACAATAGGTGTGTGGTGGAAATACTTGGCCATTTCTGGCCAAATTACTCACCTACAATAGGTGTGTAGTGGCGATAAATGGTCTTATTATGATCAGAAAGGGACCTACAATAGGTGTGTGGTGGAAATACATGTCCATTTCCTGCCAAATTAGTCACTCCCAATAGGTGTGTAGTGGCGCTAAATGGTCATCTTATCATGAGAAATGGACCTACAACAGGTGTGTGGTGGAAAATTATTTCCATTTCTGGCCAAATTAGCCACCTACGATAGGTGTGTAGTTGCGGCAAATGGTCATATTATGACCAGATCGAACCTACAATAGGTGTGTGGTGGAAATACTTGGCCATTTCTGGCCAAATTACTCACCTACAATAGGTGTGTAGTGGCGATAAATGGTCTTATTATGATCAGAAAGGGACCTACAATAGGTGTGTGGTGGAAATACATGTCCATTTCCTGCCAAATTAGTCACTCCCAATAGGTGTGTAGTGGCGCTAAATGGTCATCTTATCATGAGAAATGGACCTACAATAGGTGTGTGGTGGAAAATTATTTCCATTTCTGGCCAAATTAGCCACCTACGATAGGTGTGTAGTGGCGATAAATGGTCTTATTATGATCAGAAAGGGACCTACAATAGGTGTGTGGTGGAAATACATGTCCATTTCCTGCCAAATTAGTCACTCCCAATAGGTGTGTAGTGGCGCTAAATGGTCATCTTATCATGAGAAATGGACCTACAATAGGTGTGTGGTGGAAAATTATTTCCATTTCTGGCCAAATTAGCCACCTACGATAGGTGTGTAGTTGCGGCAAATGGTCATATTATGACCAGATCGAACCTACAATAGGTGTGTGGTGGAAATACTTGGCCATTTCTGGCCAAATTACTCACCTACAATAGGTGTGTAGTGGCGATAAATGGTCATCTTATCATGAGAAATGGACCTACAACAGGTGTGTGGTGGAAAATTATTTCCATTTCTGGCCAAATTAGCCACCTACGATAGGTGTGTAGTTGCGGCAAATGGTCATATTATGACCAGATCGAACCTACAATAGGTGTGTGGTGGAAATACTTGGCCATTTCTGGCCAAATTACTCACCTACAATAGGTGTGTAGTGGCGATAAATGGTCTTATTATGATCAGAAAGGGACCTACAATAGGTGTGTGGTGGAAATACATGTCCATTTCCTGCCAAATTAGTCACTCCCAATAGGTGTGTAGTGGCGCTAAATGGTCATCTTATCATGAGAAATGGACCTACAACAGGTGTGTGGTGGAAAATTATTTCCATTTCTGGCCAAATTAGCCACCTACGATAGGTGTGTAGTTGCGGCAAATGGTCATATTATGACCAGATCGAACCTACAATAGGTGTGTGGTGGAAATACTTGGCCATTTCTGGCCAAATTACTCACCTACAATAGGTGTGTGGTGGCGATAAATGGTCTTATTATGATCAGAAAGGGACCTACAATAGGTGTGTGGTGGAAATACATGTCCATTTCCTGCCAAATTAGTCACTCCCAATAGGTGTGTAGTGGCGCTAAATGGTCATCTTATCATGAGAAATGGACCTACAATAGGTGTGTGGTGGAAAATTATTTCCATTTCTGGCCAAATTAGCCACCTACGATAGGTGTGTAGTGGCGATAAATGGTCTTATTATGATCAGAAAGGGACCTACAATAGGTGTGTGGTGGAAATATATGTCCATTTCCTGCCAAATTAGTCACTCCCAATAGGTGTGTAGTGGCGCTAAATGGTCATCTTATCATGAGAAATGGACCTACAATAGGTGTGTGGTGGAAAATTATTTCCATTTCTGGCCAAATTAGCCACCTACGATAGGTGTGTAGTTGCGGCAAATGGTCATATTATGACCAGATCGAACCTACAATAGGTGTGTGGTGGAAATACTTGGCCATTTCTGGCCAAATTACTCACCTACAATAGGTGTGTAGTGGCGATAAATGGTCTTATTATGATCAGAAAGGGACCTACAATAGGTGTGTGGTGGAAATACATGTCCATTTCCTGCCAAATTAGTCACTCCCAATAGGTGTGTAGTGGCGCTAAATGGTCATCTTATCATGAGAAATGGACCTACAACAGGTGTGTGGTGGAAAATTATTTCCATTTCTGGCCAAATTAGCCACCTACGATAGGTGTGTAGTTGCGGCAAATGGTCATATTATGACCAGATCGAACCTACAATAGGTGTGTGGTGGAAATACTTGGCCATTTCTGGCCAAATTACTCACCTACAATAGGTGTGTAGTGGCGATAAATGGTCTTATTATGATCAGAAAGGGACCTACAATAGGTGTGTGGTGGAAATACATGTCCATTTCCTGCCAAATTAGTCACTCCCAATAGGTGTGTAGTGGCGCTAAATGGTCATCTTATCATGAGAAATGGACCTACAATAGGTGTGTGGTGGAAAATTATTTCCATTTCTGGCCAAATTAGCCACCTACGATAGGTGTGTAGTGGCGATAAATGGTCTTATTATGATCAGAAAGGGACCTACAATAGGTGTGTGGTGGAAATACATGTCCATTTCCTGCCAAATTAGTCACTCCCAATAGGTGTGTAGTGGCGCTAAATGGTCATCTTATCATGAGAAATGGACCTACAATAGGTGTGTGGTGGAAAATTATTTCCATTTCTGGCCAAATTAGCCACCTACGATAGGTGTGTAGTTGCGGCAAATGGTCATATTATGACCAGATCGAACCTACAATAGGTGTGTGGTGGAAATACTTGGCCATTTCTGGCCAAATTACTCACCTACAATAGGTGTGTAGTGGCGATAAATGGTCTTATTATGATCAGAAAGGGACCTACAATAGGTGTGTGGTGGAAATACATGTCCATTTCCTGCCAAATTAGTCACTCCCAATAGGTGTGTAGTGGCGCTAAATGGTCATCTTATCATGAGAAATGGACCTACAACAGGTGTGTGGTGGAAAATTATTTCCATTTCTGGCCAAATTAGCCACCTACGATAGGTGTGTAGTTGCGGCAAATGGTCATATTATGACCAGATCGAACCTACAATAGGTGTGTGGTGGAAATACTTGGCCATTTCTGGCCAAATTACTCACCTACAATAGGTGTGTAGTGGCGATAAATGGTCTTATTATGATCAGAAAGGGACCTACAATAGGTGTGTGGTGGAAATACATGTCCATTTCCTGCCAAATTAGTCACTCCCAATAGGTGTGTAGTGGCGCTAAATGGTCATCTTATCATGAGAAATGGACCTACAATAGGTGTGTGGTGGAAAATTATTTCCATTTCTGGCCAAATTAGCCACCTACGATAGGTGTGTAGTGGCGATAAATGGTCTTATTATGATCAGAAAGGGACCTACAATAGGTGTGTGGTGGAAATACATGTCCATTTCCTGCCAAATTAGTCACTCCCAATAGGTGTGTAGTGGCGCTAAATGGTCATCTTATCATGAGAAATGGACCTACAATAGGTGTGTGGTGGAAAATTATTTCCATTTCTGGCCAAATTAGCCACCTACGATAGGTGTGTAGTTGCGGCAAATGGTCATATTATGACCAGATCGAACCTACAATAGGTGTGTGGTGGAAATACTTGGCCATTTCTGGCCAAATTACTCACCTACAATAGGTGTGTAGTGGCGATAAATGGTCTTATTATGATCAGAAAGGGACCTACAATAGGTGTGTGGTGGAAATACATGTCCATTTCCTGCCAAATTAGTCACTCCCAATAGGTGTGTAGTGGCGCTAAATGGTCATCTTATCATGAGAAATGGACCTACAATAGGTGTGTGGTGGAAAATTATTTCCATTTCTGGCCAAATTAGCCACCTACGATAGGTGTGTAGTGGCGATAAATGGTCTTATTATGATCAGAAAGGGACCTACAATAGGTGTGTGGTGGAAATACATGTCCATTTCCTGCCAAATTAGTCACTCCCAATAGGTGTGTAGTGGCGCTAAATGGTCATCTTATCATGAGAAATGGACCTACAATAGGTGTGTGGTGGAAAATTATTTCCATTTCTGGCCAAATTAGCCACCTACGATAGGTGTGTAGTTGCGGCAAATGGTCATATTATGACCAGATCGAACCTACAATAGGTGTGTGGTGGAAATACTTGGCCATTTCTGGCCAAATTACTCACCTACAATAGGTGTGTAGTGGCGATAAATGGTCTTATTATGATCAGAAAGGGACCTACAATAGGTGTGTGGTGGAAATACATGTCCATTTCCTGCCAAATTAGTCACTCCCAATAGGTGTGTAGTGGCGCTAAATGGTCATCTTATCATGAGAAATGGACCTACAACAGGTGTGTGGTGGAAAATTATTTCCATTTCTGGCCAAATTAGCCACCTACGATAGGTGTGTAGTTGCGGCAAATGGTCATATTATGACCAGATCGAACCTACAATAGGTGTGTGGTGGAAATACTTGGCCATTTCTGGCCAAATTACTCACCTACAATAGGTGTGTAGTGGCGATAAATGGTCTTATTATGATCAGAAAGGGACCTACAATAGGTGTGTGGTGGAAATACATGTCCATTTCCTGCCAAATTAGTCACTCCCAATAGGTGTGTAGTGGCGCTAAATGGTCATCTTATCATGAGAAATGGACCTACAATAGGTGTGTGGTGGAAAATTATTTCCATTTCTGGCCAAATTAGCCACCTACGATAGGTGTGTAGTGGCGATAAATGGTCTTATTATGATCAGAAAGGGACCTACAATAGGTGTGTGGTGGAAATACATGTCCATTTCCTGCCAAATTAGTCACTCCCAATAGGTGTGTAGTGGCGCTAAATGGTCATCTTATCATGAGAAATGGACCTACAATAGGTGTGTGGTGGAAAATTATTTCCATTTCTGGCCAAATTAGCCACCTACGATAGGTGTGTAGTTGCGGCAAATGGTCATATTATGACCAGATCGAACCTACAATAGGTGTGTGGTGGAAATACTTGGCCATTTCTGGCCAAATTACTCACCTACAATAGGTGTGTAGTGGCGATAAATGGTCTTATTATGATCAGAAAGGGACCTACAATAGGTGTGTGGTGGAAATACATGTCCATTTCCTGCCAAATTAGTCACTCCCAATAGGTGTGTAGTGGCGCTAAATGGTCATCTTATCATGAGAAATGGACCTACAACAGGTGTGTGGTGGAAAATTATTTCCATTTCTGGCCAAATTAGCCACCTACGATAGGTGTGTAGTTGCGGCAAATGGTCATATTATGACCAGATCGAACCTACAATAGGTGTGTGGTGGAAATACTTGGCCATTTCTGGCCAAATTACTCACCTACAATAGGTGTGTAGTGGCGATAAATGGTCTTATTATGATCAGAAAGGGACCTACAATAGGTGTGTGGTGGAAATACATGTCCATTTCCTGCCAAATTAGTCACTCCCAATAGGTGTGTAGTGGCGCTAAATGGTCATCTTATCATGAGAAATGGACCTACAATAGGTGTGTGGTGGAAAATTATTTCCATTTCTGGCCAAATTAGCCACCTACGATAGGTGTGTAGTGGCGATAAATGGTCTTATTATGATCAGAAAGGGACCTACAATAGGTGTGTGGTGGAAATACATGTCCATTTCCTGCCAAATTAGTCACTCCCAATAGGTGTGTAGTGGCGCTAAATGGTCATCTTATCATGAGAAATGGACCTACAATAGGTGTGTGGTGGAAAATTATTTCCATTTCTGGCCAAATTAGCCACCTACGATAGGTGTGTAGTTGCGGCAAATGGTCATATTATGACCAGATCGAACCTACAATAGGTGTGTGGTGGAAATACTTGGCCATTTCTGGCCAAATTACTCACCTACAATAGGTGTGTAGTGGCGATAAATGGTCTTATTATGATCAGAAAGGGACCTACAATAGGTGTGTGGTGGAAATACATGTCCATTTCCTGCCAAATTAGTCACTCCCAATAGGTGTGTAGTGGCGCTAAATGGTCATCTTATCATGAGAAATGGACCTACAACAGGTGTGTGGTGGAAAATTATTTCCATTTCTGGCCAAATTAGCCACCTACGATAGGTGTGTAGTTGCGGCAAATGGTCATATTATGACCAGATCGAACCTACAATAGGTGTGTGGTGGAAATACTTGGCCATTTCTGGCCAAATTACTCACCTACAATAGGTGTGTAGTGGCGATAAATGGTCTTATTATGATCAGAAAGGGACCTACAATAGGTGTGTGGTGGAAATACATGTCCATTTCCTGCCAAATTAGTCACTCCCAATAGGTGTGTAGTGGCGCTAAATGGTCATCTTATCATGAGAAATGGACCTACAATAGGTGTGTGGTGGAAAATTATTTCCATTTCTGGCCAAATTAGCCACCTACGATAGGTGTGTAGTGGCGATAAATGGTCTTATTATGATCAGAAAGGGACCTACAATAGGTGTGTGGTGGAAATACATGTCCATTTCCTGCCAAATTAGTCACTCCCAATAGGTGTGTAGTGGCGCTAAATGGTCATCTTATCATGAGAAATGGACCTACAATAGGTGTGTGGTGGAAAATTATTTCCATTTCTGGCCAAATTAGCCACCTACGATAGGTGTGTAGTTGCGGCAAATGGTCATATTATGACCAGATCGAACCTACAATAGGTGTGTGGTGGAAATACTTGGCCATTTCTGGCCAAATTACTCACCTACAATAGGTGTGTAGTGGCGATAAATGGTCTTATTATGATCAGAAAGGGACCTACAATAGGTGTGTGGTGGAAATACATGTCCATTTCCTGCCAAATTAGTCACTCCCAATAGGTGTGTAGTGGCGCTAAATGGTCATCTTATCATGAGAAATGGACCTACAACAGGTGTGTGGTGGAAAATTATTTCCATTTCTGGCCAAATTAGCCACCTACGATAGGTGTGTAGTTGCGGCAAATGGTCATATTATGACCAGATCGAACCTACAATAGGTGTGTGGTGGAAATACTTGGCCATTTCTGGCCAAATTACTCACCTACAATAGGTGTGTAGTGGCGATAAATGGTCTTATTATGATCAGAAAGGGACCTACAATAGGTGTGTGGTGGAAATACATGTCCATTTCCTGCCAAATTAGTCACTCCCAATAGGTGTGTAGTGGCGCTAAATGGTCATCTTATCATGAGAAATGGACCTACAATAGGTGTGTGGTGGAAAATTATTTCCATTTCTGGCCAAATTAGCCACCTACGATAGGTGTGTAGTGGCGATAAATGGTCTTATTATGATCAGAAAGGGACCTACAATAGGTGTGTGGTGGAAATACATGTCCATTTCCTGCCAAATTAGTCACTCCCAATAGGTGTGTAGTGGCGCTAAATGGTCATCTTATCATGAGAAATGGACCTACAATAGGTGTGTGGTGGAAAATTATTTCCATTTCTGGCCAAATTAGCCACCTACGATAGGTGTGTAGTTGCGGCAAATGGTCATATTATGACCAGATCGAACCTACAATAGGTGTGTGGTGGAAATACTTGGCCATTTCTGGCCAAATTACTCACCTACAATAGGTGTGTAGTGGCGATAAATGGTCTTATTATGATCAGAAAGGGACCTACAATAGGTGTGTGGTGGAAATACATGTCCATTTCCTGCCAAATTAGTCACTCCCAATAGGTGTGTAGTGGCGCTAAATGGTCATCTTATCATGAGAAATGGACCTACAACAGGTGTGTGGTGGAAAATTATTTCCATTTCTGGCCAAATTAGCCACCTACGATAGGTGTGTAGTTGTGGCAAATGGTCATATTATGACCAGATCGAACCTACAATAGGTGTGTGGTGGAAATACTTGGCCATTTCTGGCCAAATTACTCACCTACAATAGGTGTGTAGTGGCGATAAATGGTCTTATTATGATCAGAAAGGGACCTACAATAGGTGTGTGGTGGAAATACATGTCCATTTCCTGCCAAATTAGTCACTCCCAATAGGTGTGTAGTGGCGCTAAATGGTCATCTTATCATGAGAAATGGACCTACAATAGGTGTGTGGTGGAAAATTATTTCCATTTCTGGCCAAATTAGCCACCTACGATAGGTGTGTAGTGGCGATAAATGGTCTTATTATGATCAGAAAGGGACCTACAATAGGTGTGTGGTGGAAATACATGTCCATTTCCTGCCAAATTAGTCACTCCCAATAGGTGTGTAGTGGCGCTAAATGGTCATCTTATCATGAGAAATGGACCTACAATAGGTGTGTGGTGGAAAATTATTTCCATTTCTGGCCAAATTAGCCACCTACGATAGGTGTGTAGTTGCGGCAAATGGTCATATTATGACCAGATCGAACCTACAATAGGTGTGTGGTGGAAATACTTGGCCATTTCTGGCCAAATTACTCACCTACAATAGGTGTGTAGTGGCGATAAATGGTCTTATTATGATCAGAAAGGGACCTACAATAGGTGTGTGGTGGAAATACATGTCCATTTCCTGCCAAATTAGTCACTCCCAATAGGTGTGTAGTGGCGCTAAATGGTCATCTTATCATGAGAAATGGACCTACAACAGGTGTGTGGTGGAAAATTATTTCCATTTCTGGCCAAATTAGCCACCTACGATAGGTGTGTAGTTGCGGCAAATGGTCATATTATGACCAGATCGAACCTACAATAGGTGTGTGGTGGAAATACTTGGCCATTTCTGGCCAAATTACTCACCTACAATAGGTGTGTAGTGGCGATAAATGGTCTTATTATGATCAGAAAGGGACCTACAATAGGTGTGTGGTGGAAATACATGTCCATTTCCTGCCAAATTAGTCACTCCCAATAGGTGTGTAGTGGCGCTAAATGGTCATCTTATCATGAGAAATGGACCTACAATAGGTGTGTGGTGGAAAATTATTTCCATTTCTGGCCAAATTAGCCACCTACGATAGGTGTGTAGTGGCGATAAATGGTCTTATTATGATCAGAAAGGGACCTACAATAGGTGTGTGGTGGAAATACATGTCCATTTCCTGCCAAATTAGTCACTCCCAATAGGTGTGTAGTGGCGCTAAATGGTCATCTTATCATGAGAAATGGACCTACAATAGGTGTGTGGTGGAAAATTATTTCCATTTCTGGCCAAATTAGCCACCTACGATAGGTGTGTAGTTGCGGCAAATGGTCATATTATGACCAGATCGAACCTACAATAGGTGTGTGGTGGAAATACTTGGCCATTTCTGGCCAAATTACTCACCTACAATAGGTGTGTAGTGGCGATAAATGGTCTTATTATGATCAGAAAGGGACCTACAATAGGTGTGTGGTGGAAATACATGTCCATTTCCTGCCAAATTAGTCACTCCCAATAGGTGTGTAGTGGCGCTAAATGGTCATCTTATCATGAGAAATGGACCTACAACAGGTGTGTGGTGGAAAATTATTTCCATTTCTGGCCAAATTAGCCACCTACGATAGGTGTGTAGTTGCGGCAAATGGTCATATTATGACCAGATCGAACCTACAATAGGTGTGTGGTGGAAATACTTGGCCATTTCTGGCCAAATTACTCACCTACAATAGGTGTGTAGTGGCGATAAATGGTCTTATTATGATCAGAAAGGGACCTACAATAGGTGTGTGGTGGAAATACATGTCCATTTCCTGCCAAATTAGTCACTCCCAATAGGTGTGTAGTGGCGCTAAATGGTCATCTTATCATGAGAAATGGACCTACAATAGGTGTGTGGTGGAAAATTATTTCCATTTCTGGCCAAATTAGCCACCTACGATAGGTGTGTAGTGGCGATAAATGGTCTTATTATGATCAGAAAGGGACCTACAATAGGTGTGTGGTGGAAATACATGTCCATTTCCTGCCAAATTAGTCACTCCCAATAGGTGTGTAGTGGCGCTAAATGGTCATCTTATCATGAGAAATGGACCTACAATAGGTGTGTGGTGGAAAATTATTTCCATTTCTGGCCAAATTAGCCACCTACGATAGGTGTGTAGTTGCGGCAAATGGTCATATTATGACCAGATCGAACCTACAATAGGTGTGTGGTGGAAATACTTGGCCATTTCTGGCCAAATTACTCACCTACAATAGGTGTGTAGTGGCGATAAATGGTCATCTTATCATGAGAAATGGACCTACAACAGGTGTGTGGTGGAAAATTATTTCCATTTCTGGCCAAATTAGCCACCTACGATAGGTGTGTAGTTGCGGCAAATGGTCATATTATGACCAGATCGAACCTACAATAGGTGTGTGGTGGAAATACTTGGCCATTTCTGGCCAAATTACTCACCTACAATAGGTGTGTAGTGGCGATAAATGGTCTTATTATGATCAGAAAGGGACCTACAATAGGTGTGTGGTGGAAATACATGTCCATTTCCTGCCAAATTAGTCACTCCCAATAGGTGTGTAGTGGCGCTAAATGGTCATCTTATCATGAGAAATGGACCTACAACAGGTGTGTGGTGGAAAATTATTTCCATTTCTGGCCAAATTAGCCACCTACGATAGGTGTGTAGTTGCGGCAAATGGTCATATTATGACCAGATCGAACCTACAATAGGTGTGTGGTGGAAATACTTGGCCATTTCTGGCCAAATTACTCACCTACAATAGGTGTGTGGTGGCGATAAATGGTCTTATTATGATCAGAAAGGGACCTACAATAGGTGTGTGGTGGAAATACATGTCCATTTCCTGCCAAATTAGTCACTCCCAATAGGTGTGTAGTGGCGCTAAATGGTCATCTTATCATGAGAAATGGACCTACAATAGGTGTGTGGTGGAAAATTATTTCCATTTCTGGCCAAATTAGCCACCTACGATAGGTGTGTAGTGGCGATAAATGGTCTTATTATGATCAGAAAGGGACCTACAATAGGTGTGTGGTGGAAATACATGTCCATTTCCTGCCAAATTAGTCACTCCCAATAGGTGTGTAGTGGCGCTAAATGGTCATCTTATCATGAGAAATGGACCTACAATAGGTGTGTGGTGGAAAATTATTTCCATTTCTGGCCAAATTAGCCACCTACGATAGGTGTGTAGTTGCGGCAAATGGTCATATTATGACCAGATCGAACCTACAATAGGTGTGTGGTGGAAATACTTGGCCATTTCTGGCCAAATTACTCACCTACAATAGGTGTGTAGTGGCGATAAATGGTCTTATTATGATCAGAAAGGGACCTACAATAGGTGTGTGGTGGAAATACATGTCCATTTCCTGCCAAATTAGTCACTCCCAATAGGTGTGTAGTGGCGCTAAATGGTCATCTTATCATGAGAAATGGACCTACAACAGGTGTGTGGTGGAAAATTATTTCCATTTCTGGCCAAATTAGCCACCTACGATAGGTGTGTAGTTGCGGCAAATGGTCATATTATGACCAGATCGAACCTACAATAGGTGTGTGGTGGAAATACTTGGCCATTTCTGGCCAAATTACTCACCTACAATAGGTGTGTAGTGGCGATAAATGGTCTTATTATGATCAGAAAGGGACCTACAATAGGTGTGTGGTGGAAATACATGTCCATTTCCTGCCAAATTAGTCACTCCCAATAGGTGTGTAGTGGCGCTAAATGGTCATCTTATCATGAGAAATGGACCTACAATAGGTGTGTGGTGGAAAATTATTTCCATTTCTGGCCAAATTAGCCACCTACGATAGGTGTGTAGTGGCGATAAATGGTCTTATTATGATCAGAAAGGGACCTACAATAGGTGTGTGGTGGAAATACATGTCCATTTCCTGCCAAATTAGTCACTCCCAATAGGTGTGTAGTGGCGCTAAATGGTCATCTTATCATGAGAAATGGACCTACAATAGGTGTGTGGTGGAAAATTATTTCCATTTCTGGCCAAATTAGCCACCTACGATAGGTGTGTAGTTGCGGCAAATGGTCATATTATGACCAGATCGAACCTACAATAGGTGTGTGGTGGAAATACTTGGCCATTTCTGGCCAAATTACTCACCTACAATAGGTGTGTAGTGGCGATAAATGGTCTTATTATGATCAGAAAGGGACCTACAATAGGTGTGTGGTGGAAATACATGTCCATTTCCTGCCAAATTAGTCACTCCCAATAGGTGTGTAGTGGCGCTAAATGGTCATCTTATCATGAGAAATGGACCTACAACAGGTGTGTGGTGGAAAATTATTTCCATTTCTGGCCAAATTAGCCACCTACGATAGGTGTGTAGTTGCGGCAAATGGTCATATTATGACCAGATCGAACCTACAATAGGTGTGTGGTGGAAATACTTGGCCATTTCTGGCCAAATTACTCACCTACAATAGGTGTGTAGTGGCGATAAATGGTCTTATTATGATCAGAAAGGGACCTACAATAGGTGTGTGGTGGAAATACATGTCCATTTCCTGCCAAATTAGTCACTCCCAATAGGTGTGTAGTGGCGCTAAATGGTCATCTTATCATGAGAAATGGACCTACAATAGGTGTGTGGTGGAAAATTATTTCCATTTCTGGCCAAATTAGCCACCTACGATAGGTGTGTAGTGGCGATAAATGGTCTTATTATGATCAGAAAGGGACCTACAATAGGTGTGTGGTGGAAATACATGTCCATTTCCTGCCAAATTAGTCACTCCCAATAGGTGTGTAGTGGCGCTAAATGGTCATCTTATCATGAGAAATGGACCTACAATAGGTGTGTGGTGGAAAATTATTTCCATTTCTGGCCAAATTAGCCACCTACGATAGGTGTGTAGTTGCGGCAAATGGTCATATTATGACCAGATCGAACCTACAATAGGTGTGTGGTGGAAATACTTGGCCATTTCTGGCCAAATTACTCACCTACAATAGGTGTGTAGTGGCGATAAATGGTCTTATTATGATCAGAAAGGGACCTACAATAGGTGTGTGGTGGAAATACATGTCCATTTCCTGCCAAATTAGTCACTCCCAATAGGTGTGTAGTGGCGCTAAATGGTCATCTTATCATGAGAAATGGACCTACAACAGGTGTGTGGTGGAAAATTATTTCCATTTCTGGCCAAATTAGCCACCTACGATAGGTGTGTAGTTGCGGCAAATGGTCATATTATGACCAGATCGAACCTACAATAGGTGTGTGGTGGAAATACTTGGCCATTTCTGGCCAAATTACTCACCTACAATAGGTGTGTAGTGGCGATAAATGGTCTTATTATGATCAGAAAGGGACCTACAATAGGTGTGTGGTGGAAATACATGTCCATTTCCTGCCAAATTAGTCACTCCCAATAGGTGTGTAGTGGCGCTAAATGGTCATCTTATCATGAGAAATGGACCTACAATAGGTGTGTGGTGGAAAATTATTTCCATTTCTGGCCAAATTAGCCACCTACGATAGGTGTGTAGTGGCGATAAATGGTCTTATTATGATCAGAAAGGGACCTACAATAGGTGTGTGGTGGAAATACATGTCCATTTCCTGCCAAATTAGTCACTCCCAATAGGTGTGTAGTGGCGCTAAATGGTCATCTTATCATGAGAAATGGACCTACAATAGGTGTGTGGTGGAAAATTATTTCCATTTCTGGCCAAATTAGCCACCTACGATAGGTGTGTAGTTGCGGCAAATGGTCATATTATGACCAGATCGAACCTACAATAGGTGTGTGGTGGAAATACTTGGCCATTTCTGGCCAAATTACTCACCTACAATAGGTGTGTAGTGGCGATAAATGGTCTTATTATGATCAGAAAGGGACCTACAATAGGTGTGTGGTGGAAATACATGTCCATTTCCTGCCAAATTAGTCACTCCCAATAGGTGTGTAGTGGCGCTAAATGGTCATCTTATCATGAGAAATGGACCTACAACAGGTGTGTGGTGGAAAATTATTTCCATTTCTGGCCAAATTAGCCACCTACGATAGGTGTGTAGTTGCGGCAAATGGTCATATTATGACCAGATCGAACCTACAATAGGTGTGTGGTGGAAATACTTGGCCATTTCTGGCCAAATTACTCACCTACAATAGGTGTGTAGTGGCGATAAATGGTCTTATTATGATCAGAAAGGGACCTACAATAGGTGTGTGGTGGAAATACATGTCCATTTCCTGCCAAATTAGTCACTCCCAATAGGTGTGTAGTGGCGCTAAATGGTCATCTTATCATGAGAAATGGACCTACAATAGGTGTGTGGTGGAAAATTATTTCCATTTCTGGCCAAATTAGCCACCTACGATAGGTGTGTAGTGGCGATAAATGGTCTTATTATGATCAGAAAGGGACCTACAATAGGTGTGTGGTGGAAATACATGTCCATTTCCTGCCAAATTAGTCACTCCCAATAGGTGTGTAGTGGCGCTAAATGGTCATCTTATCATGAGAAATGGACCTACAATAGGTGTGTGGTGGAAAATTATTTCCATTTCTGGCCAAATTAGCCACCTACGATAGGTGTGTAGTTGCGGCAAATGGTCATATTATGACCAGATCGAACCTACAATAGGTGTGTGGTGGAAATACTTGGCCATTTCTGGCCAAATTACTCACCTACAATAGGTGTGTAGTGGCGATAAATGGTCTTATTATGATCAGAAAGGGACCTACAATAGGTGTGTGGTGGAAATACATGTCCATTTCCTGCCAAATTAGTCACTCCCAATAGGTGTGTAGTGGCGCTAAATGGTCATCTTATCATGAGAAATGGACCTACAATAGGTGTGTGGTGGAAAATTATTTCCATTTCTGGCCAAATTAGCCACCTACGATAGGTGTGTAGTGGCGATAAATGGTCTTATTATGATCAGAAAGGGACCTACAATAGGTGTGTGGTGGAAATACATGTCCATTTCCTGCCAAATTAGTCACTCCCAATAGGTGTGTAGTGGCGCTAAATGGTCATCTTATCATGAGAAATGGACCTACAATAGGTGTGTGGTGGAAAATTATTTCCATTTCTGGCCAAATTAGCCACCTACGATAGGTGTGTAGTTGCGGCAAATGGTCATATTATGACCAGATCGAACCTACAATAGGTGTGTGGTGGAAATACTTGGCCATTTCTGGCCAAATTACTCACCTACAATAGGTGTGTAGTGGCGATAAATGGTCATCTTATCATGAGAAATGGACCTACAACAGGTGTGTGGTGGAAAATTATTTCCATTTCTGGCCAAATTAGCCACCTACGATAGGTGTGTAGTTGCGGCAAATGGTCATATTATGACCAGATCGAACCTACAATAGGTGTGTGGTGGAAATACTTGGCCATTTCTGGCCAAATTACTCACCTACAATAGGTGTGTAGTGGCGATAAATGGTCTTATTATGATCAGAAAGGGACCTACAATAGGTGTGTGGTGGAAATACATGTCCATTTCCTGCCAAATTAGTCACTCCCAATAGGTGTGTAGTGGCGCTAAATGGTCATCTTATCATGAGAAATGGACCTACAACAGGTGTGTGGTGGAAAATTATTTCCATTTCTGGCCAAATTAGCCACCTACGATAGGTGTGTAGTTGCGGCAAATGGTCATATTATGACCAGATCGAACCTACAATAGGTGTGTGGTGGAAATACTTGGCCATTTCTGGCCAAATTACTCACCTACAATAGGTGTGTGGTGGCGATAAATGGTCTTATTATGATCAGAAAGGGACCTACAATAGGTGTGTGGTGGAAATACATGTCCATTTCCTGCCAAATTAGTCACTCCCAATAGGTGTGTAGTGGCGCTAAATGGTCATCTTATCATGAGAAATGGACCTACAATAGGTGTGTGGTGGAAAATTATTTCCATTTCTGGCCAAATTAGCCACCTACGATAGGTGTGTAGTGGCGATAAATGGTCTTATTATGATCAGAAAGGGACCTACAATAGGTGTGTGGTGGAAATACATGTCCATTTCCTGCCAAATTAGTCACTCCCAATAGGTGTGTAGTGGCGCTAAATGGTCATCTTATCATGAGAAATGGACCTACAATAGGTGTGTGGTGGAAAATTATTTCCATTTCTGGCCAAATTAGCCACCTACGATAGGTGTGTAGTTGCGGCAAATGGTCATATTATGACCAGATCGAACCTACAATAGGTGTGTGGTGGAAATACTTGGCCATTTCTGGCCAAATTACTCACCTACAATAGGTGTGTAGTGGCGATAAATGGTCTTATTATGATCAGAAAGGGACCTACAATAGGTGTGTGGTGGAAATACATGTCCATTTCCTGCCAAATTAGTCACTCCCAATAGGTGTGTAGTGGCGCTAAATGGTCATCTTATCATGAGAAATGGACCTACAACAGGTGTGTGGTGGAAAATTATTTCCATTTCTGGCCAAATTAGCCACCTACGATAGGTGTGTAGTTGCGGCAAATGGTCATATTATGACCAGATCGAACCTACAATAGGTGTGTGGTGGAAATACTTGGCCATTTCTGGCCAAATTACTCACCTACAATAGGTGTGTAGTGGCGATAAATGGTCTTATTATGATCAGAAAGGGACCTACAATAGGTGTGTGGTGGAAATACATGTCCATTTCCTGCCAAATTAGTCACTCCCAATAGGTGTGTAGTGGCGCTAAATGGTCATCTTATCATGAGAAATGGACCTACAATAGGTGTGTGGTGGAAAATTATTTCCATTTCTGGCCAAATTAGCCACCTACGATAGGTGTGTAGTGGCGATAAATGGTCTTATTATGATCAGAAAGGGACCTACAATAGGTGTGTGGTGGAAATACATGTCCATTTCCTGCCAAATTAGTCACTCCCAATAGGTGTGTAGTGGCGCTAAATGGTCATCTTATCATGAGAAATGGACCTACAATAGGTGTGTGGTGGAAAATTATTTCCATTTCTGGCCAAATTAGCCACCTACGATAGGTGTGTAGTTGCGGCAAATGGTCATATTATGACCAGATCGAACCTACAATAGGTGTGTGGTGGAAATACTTGGCCATTTCTGGCCAAATTACTCACCTACAATAGGTGTGTAGTGGCGATAAATGGTCTTATTATGATCAGAAAGGGACCTACAATAGGTGTGTGGTGGAAATACATGTCCATTTCCTGCCAAATTAGTCACTCCCAATAGGTGTGTAGTGGCGCTAAATGGTCATCTTATCATGAGAAATGGACCTACAACAGGTGTGTGGTGGAAAATTATTTCCATTTCTGGCCAAATTAGCCACCTACGATAGGTGTGTAGTTGCGGCAAATGGTCATATTATGACCAGATCGAACCTACAATAGGTGTGTGGTGGAAATACTTGGCCATTTCTGGCCAAATTACTCACCTACAATAGGTGTGTAGTGGCGATAAATGGTCTTATTATGATCAGAAAGGGACCTACAATAGGTGTGTGGTGGAAATACATGTCCATTTCCTGCCAAATTAGTCACTCCCAATAGGTGTGTAGTGGCGCTAAATGGTCATCTTATCATGAGAAATGGACCTACAATAGGTGTGTGGTGGAAAATTATTTCCATTTCTGGCCAAATTAGCCACCTACGATAGGTGTGTAGTGGCGATAAATGGTCTTATTATGATCAGAAAGGGACCTACAATAGGTGTGTGGTGGAAATACATGTCCATTTCCTGCCAAATTAGTCACTCCCAATAGGTGTGTAGTGGCGCTAAATGGTCATCTTATCATGAGAAATGGACCTACAATAGGTGTGTGGTGGAAAATTATTTCCATTTCTGGCCAAATTAGCCACCTACGATAGGTGTGTAGTTGCGGCAAATGGTCATATTATGACCAGATCGAACCTACAATAGGTGTGTGGTGGAAATACTTGGCCATTTCTGGCCAAATTACTCACCTACAATAGGTGTGTAGTGGCGATAAATGGTCATCTTATCATGAGAAATGGACCTACAATAGGTGTGTGGTGGAAATACTTGGCCATTTCTGGCCAAATTACTCACCTACAATAGGTGTGTAGTGGCGATAAATGGTCATCTTATCATGAGAAATGGACCTACAACAGGTGTGTGGTGGAAAATTATTTCCATTTCTGGCCAAATTAGCCACCTACGATAGGTGTGTAGTTGCGGCAAATGGTCATATTATGACCAGATCGAACCTACAATAGGTGTGTGGTGGAAATACTTGGCCATTTCTGGCCAAATTACTCACCTACAATAGGTGTGTAGTGGCGATAAATGGTCTTATTATGATCAGAAAGGGACCTACAATAGGTGTGTGGTGGAAATACATGTCCATTTCCTGCCAAATTAGTCACTCCCAATAGGTGTGTAGTGGCGCTAAATGGTCATCTTATCATGAGAAATGGACCTACAACAGGTGTGTGGTGGAAAATTATTTCCATTTCTGGCCAAATTAGCCACCTACGATAGGTGTGTAGTTGCGGCAAATGGTCATATTATGACCAGATCGAACCTACAATAGGTGTGTGGTGGAAATACTTGGCCATTTCTGGCCAAATTACTCACCTACAATAGGTGTGTGGTGGCGATAAATGGTCTTATTATGATCAGAAAGGGACCTACAATAGGTGTGTGGTGGAAATACATGTCCATTTCCTGCCAAATTAGTCACTCCCAATAGGTGTGTAGTGGCGCTAAATGGTCATCTTATCATGAGAAATGGACCTACAATAGGTGTGTGGTGGAAAATTATTTCCATTTCTGGCCAAATTAGCCACCTACGATAGGTGTGTAGTGGCGATAAATGGTCTTATTATGATCAGAAAGGGACCTACAATAGGTGTGTGGTGGAAATACATGTCCATTTCCTGCCAAATTAGTCACTCCCAATAGGTGTGTAGTGGCGCTAAATGGTCATCTTATCATGAGAAATGGACCTACAATAGGTGTGTGGTGGAAAATTATTTCCATTTCTGGCCAAATTAGCCACCTACGATAGGTGTGTAGTGGCGATAAATGGTCTTATTATGATCAGAAAGGGACCTACAATAGGTGTGTGGTGGAAATACATGTCCATTTCCTGCCAAATTAGTCACTCCCAATAGGTGTGTAGTGGCGCTAAATGGTCATCTTATCATGAGAAATGGACCTACAATAGGTGTGTGGTGGAAAATTATTTCCATTTCTGGCCAAATTAGCCACCTACGATAGGTGTGTAGTTGCGGCAAATGGTCATATTATGACCAGATCGAACCTACAATAGGTGTGTGGTGGAAATACTTGGCCATTTCTGGCCAAATTACTCACCTACAATAGGTGTGTAGTGGCGATAAATGGTCTTATTATGATCAGAAAGGGACCTACAATAGGTGTGTGGTGGAAATACATGTCCATTTCCTGCCAAATTAGTCACTCCCAATAGGTGTGTAGTGGCGCTAAATGGTCATCTTATCATGAGAAATGGACCTACAACAGGTGTGTGGTGGAAAATTATTTCCATTTCTGGCCAAATTAGCCACCTACGATAGGTGTGTAGTTGCGGCAAATGGTCATATTATGACCAGATCGAACCTACAATAGGTGTGTGGTGGAAATACTTGGCCATTTCTGGCCAAATTACTCACCTACAATAGGTGTGTAGTGGCGATAAATGGTCTTATTATGATCAGAAAGGGACCTACAATAGGTGTGTGGTGGAAATACATGTCCATTTCCTGCCAAATTAGTCACTCCCAATAGGTGTGTAGTGGCGCTAAATGGTCATCTTATCATGAGAAATGGACCTACAATAGGTGTGTGGTGGAAAATTATTTCCATTTCTGGCCAAATTAGCCACCTACGATAGGTGTGTAGTGGCAATAAATGGTCTTATTATGATCAGAAAGGGACCTACAATAGGTGTGTGGTGGAAATACATGTCCATTTCCTGCCAAATTAGTCACTCCCAATAGGTGTGTAGTGGCGCTAAATGGTCATCTTATCATGAGAAATGGACCTACAATAGGTGTGTGGTGGAAAATTATTTCCATTTCTGGCCAAATTAGCCACCTACGATAGGTGTGTAGTTGCGGCAAATGGTCATATTATGACCAGATCGAACCTACAATAGGTGTGTGGTGGAAATACTTGGCCATTTCTGGCCAAATTACTCACCTACAATAGGTGTGTAGTGGCGATAAATGGTCTTATTATGATCAGAAAGGGACCTACAATAGGTGTGTGGTGGAAATACATGTCCATTTCCTGCCAAATTAGTCACTCCCAATAGGTGTGTAGTGGCGCTAAATGGTCATCTTATCATGAGAAATGGACCTACAACAGGTGTGTGGTGGAAAATTATTTCCATTTCTGGCCAAATTAGCCACCTACGATAGGTGTGTAGTTGCGGCAAATGGTCATATTATGACCAGATCGAACCTACAATAGGTGTGTGGTGGAAATACTTGGCCATTTCTGGCCAAATTACTCACCTACAATAGGTGTGTAGTGGCGATAAATGGTCTTATTATGATCAGAAAGGGACCTACAATAGGTGTGTGGTGGAAATACATGTCCATTTCCTGCCAAATTAGTCACTCCCAATAGGTGTGTAGTGGCGCTAAATGGTCATCTTATCATGAGAAATGGACCTACAATAGGTGTGTGGTGGAAAATTATTTCCATTTCTGGCCAAATTAGCCACCTACGATAGGTGTGTAGTGGCGATAAATGGTCTTATTATGATCAGAAAGGGACCTACAATAGGTGTGTGGTGGAAATACATGTCCATTTCCTGCCAAATTAGTCACTCCCAATAGGTGTGTAGTGGCGCTAAATGGTCATCTTATCATGAGAAATGGACCTACAATAGGTGTGTGGTGGAAAATTATTTCCATTTCTGGCCAAATTAGCCACCTACGATAGGTGTGTAGTTGCGGCAAATGGTCATATTATGACCAGATCGAACCTACAATAGGTGTGTGGTGGAAATACTTGGCCATTTCTGGCCAAATTACTCACCTACAATAGGTGTGTAGTGGCGATAAATGGTCTTATTATGATCAGAAAGGGACCTACAATAGGTGTGTGGTGGAAATACATGTCCATTTCCTGCCAAATTAGTCACTCCCAATAGGTGTGTAGTGGCGCTAAATGGTCATCTTATCATGAGAAATGGACCTACAACAGGTGTGTGGTGGAAAATTATTTCCATTTCTGGCCAAATTAGCCACCTACGATAGGTGTGTAGTTGCGGCAAATGGTCATATTATGACCAGATCGAACCTACAATAGGTGTGTGGTGGAAATACTTGGCCATTTCTGGCCAAATTACTCACCTACAATAGGTGTGTAGTGGCGATAAATGGTCTTATTATGATCAGAAAGGGACCTACAATAGGTGTGTGGTGGAAATACATGTCCATTTCCTGCCAAATTAGTCACTCCCAATAGGTGTGTAGTGGCGCTAAATGGTCATCTTATCATGAGAAATGGACCTACAATAGGTGTGTGGTGGAAAATTATTTCCATTTCTGGCCAAATTAGCCACCTACGATAGGTGTGTAGTGGCGATAAATGGTCTTATTATGATCAGAAAGGGACCTACAATAGGTGTGTGGTGGAAATACATGTCCATTTCCTGCCAAATTAGTCACTCCCAATAGGTGTGTAGTGGCGCTAAATGGTCATCTTATCATGAGAAATGGACCTACAATAGGTGTGTGGTGGAAAATTATTTCCATTTCTGGCCAAATTAGCCACCTACGATAGGTGTGTAGTTGCGGCAAATGGTCATATTATGACCAGATCGAACCTACAATAGGTGTGTGGTGGAAATACTTGGCCATTTCTGGCCAAATTACTCACCTACAATAGGTGTGTAGTGGCGATAAATGGTCTTATTATGATCAGAAAGGGACCTACAATAGGTGTGTGGTGGAAATACATGTCCATTTCCTGCCAAATTAGTCACTCCCAATAGGTGTGTAGTGGCGCTAAATGGTCATCTTATCATGAGAAATGGACCTACAATAGGTGTGTGGTGGAAAATTATTTCCATTTCTGGCCAAATTAGCCACCTACGATAGGTGTGTAGTGGCGATAAATGGTCTTATTATGATCAGAAAGGGACCTACAATAGGTGTGTGGTGGAAATACATGTCCATTTCCTGCCAAATTAGTCACTCCCAATAGGTGTGTAGTGGCGCTAAATGGTCATCTTATCATGAGAAATGGACCTACAATAGGTGTGTGGTGGAAAATTATTTCCATTTCTGGCCAAATTAGCCACCTACGATAGGTGTGTAGTTGCGGCAAATGGTCATATTATGACCAGATCGAACCTACAATAGGTGTGTGGTGGAAATACTTGGCCATTTCTGGCCAAATTACTCACCTACAATAGGTGTGTAGTGGCGATAAATGGTCTTATTATGATCAGAAAGGGACCTACAATAGGTGTGTGGTGGAAATACATGTCCATTTCCTGCCAAATTAGTCACTCCCAATAGGTGTGTAGTGGCGCTAAATGGTCATCTTATCATGAGAAATGGACCTACAACAGGTGTGTGGTGGAAAATTATTTCCATTTCTGGCCAAATTAGCCACCTACGATAGGTGTGTAGTTGCGGCAAATGGTCATATTATGACCAGATCGAACCTACAATAGGTGTGTGGTGGAAATACTTGGCCATTTCTGGCCAAATTACTCACCTACAATAGGTGTGTAGTGGCGATAAATGGTCTTATTATGATCAGAAAGGGACCTACAATAGGTGTGTGGTGGAAATACATGTCCATTTCCTGCCAAATTAGTCACTCCCAATAGGTGTGTAGTGGCGCTAAATGGTCATCTTATCATGAGAAATGGACCTACAATAGGTGTGTGGTGGAAAATTATTTCCATTTCTGGCCAAATTAGCCACCTACGATAGGTGTGTAGTGGCGATAAATGGTCTTATTATGATCAGAAAGGGACCTACAATAGGTGTGTGGTGGAAATACATGTCCATTTCCTGCCAAATTAGTCACTCCCAATAGGTGTGTAGTGGCGCTAAATGGTCATCTTATCATGAGAAATGGACCTACAATAGGTGTGTGGTGGAAAATTATTTCCATTTCTGGCCAAATTAGCCACCTACGATAGGTGTGTAGTTGCGGCAAATGGTCATATTATGACCAGATCGAACCTACAATAGGTGTGTGGTGGAAATACTTGGCCATTTCTGGCCAAATTACTCACCTACAATAGGTGTGTAGTGGCGATAAATGGTCATCTTATCATGAGAAATGGACCTACAATAGGTGTGTGGTGGAAATACTTGGCCATTTCTGGCCAAATTACTCACCTACAATAGGTGTGTAGTGGCGATAAATGGTCTTATTATGATCAGAAAGGGACCTACAATAGGTGTGTGGTGGAAATACATGTCCATTTCCTGCCAAATTAGTCACTCCCAATAGGTGTGTAGTGGCGCTAAATGGTCATCTTATCATGAGAAATGGACCTACAATAGGTGTGTGGTGGAAAATTATTTCCATTTCTGGCCAAATTAGCCACCTACGATAGGTGTGTAGTGGCGATAAATGGTCTTATTATGATCAGAAAGGGACCTACAATAGGTGTGTGGTGGAAATACATGTCCATTTCCTGCCAAATTAGTCACTCCCAATAGGTGTGTAGTGGCGCTAAATGGTCATCTTATCATGAGAAATGGACCTACAATAGGTGTGTGGTGGAAAATTATTTCCATTTCTGGCCAAATTAGCCACCTACGATAGGTGTGTAGTTGCGGCAAATGGTCATATTATGACCAGATCGAACCTACAATAGGTGTGTGGTGGAAATACTTGGCCATTTCTGGCCAAATTACTCACCTACAATAGGTGTGTAGTGGCGATAAATGGTCATCTTATCATGAGAAATGGACCTACAATAGGTGTGTGGTGGAAATACTTGGCCATTTCTGGCCAAATTACTCACCTACAATAGGTGTGTAGTGGCGATAAATGGTCATCTTATCATGAGAAATGGACCTACAACAGGTGTGTGGTGGAAAATTATTTCCATTTCTGGCCAAATTAGCCACCTACGATAGGTGTGTAGTTGCGGCAAATGGTCATATTATGACCAGATCGAACCTACAATAGGTGTGTGGTGGAAATACTTGGCCATTTCTGGCCAAATTACTCACCTACAATAGGTGTGTAGTGGCGATAAATGGTCTTATTATGATCAGAAAGGGACCTACAATAGGTGTGTGGTGGAAATACATGTCCATTTCCTGCCAAATTAGTCACTCCCAATAGGTGTGTAGTGGCGCTAAATGGTCATCTTATCATGAGAAATGGACCTACAACAGGTGTGTGGTGGAAAATTATTTCCATTTCTGGCCAAATTAGCCACCTACGATAGGTGTGTAGTTGCGGCAAATGGTCATATTATGACCAGATCGAACCTACAATAGGTGTGTGGTGGAAATACTTGGCCATTTCTGGCCAAATTACTCACCTACAATAGGTGTGTGGTGGCGATAAATGGTCTTATTATGATCAGAAAGGGACCTACAATAGGTGTGTGGTGGAAATACATGTCCATTTCCTGCCAAATTAGTCACTCCCAATAGGTGTGTAGTGGCGCTAAATGGTCATCTTATCATGAGAAATGGACCTACAATAGGTGTGTGGTGGAAAATTATTTCCATTTCTGGCCAAATTAGCCACCTACGATAGGTGTGTAGTGGCGATAAATGGTCTTATTATGATCAGAAAGGGACCTACAATAGGTGTGTGGTGGAAATACATGTCCATTTCCTGCCAAATTAGTCACTCCCAATAGGTGTGTAGTGGCGCTAAATGGTCTTATTATGATCAGAAAGGGACCTACAATAGGTGTGTGGTGGAAATACATGTCCATTTCCTGCCAAATTAGTCACTCCCAATAGGTGTGTAGTGGCGCTAAATGGTCATCTTATCATGAGAAATGGACCTACAATAGGTGTGTGGTGGAAAATTATTTCCATTTCTGGCCAAATTAGCCACCTACGATAGGTGTGTAGTTGCGGCAAATGGTCATATTATGACCAGATCGAACCTACAATAGGTGTGTGGTGGAAATACTTGGCCATTTCTGGCCAAATTACTCACCTACAATAGGTGTGTAGTGGCGATAAATGGTCTTATTATGATCAGAAAGGGACCTACAATAGGTGTGTGGTGGAAATACATGTCCATTTCCTGCCAAATTAGTCACTCCCAATAGGTGTGTAGTGGCGCTAAATGGTCATCTTATCATGAGAAATGGACCTACAACAGGTGTGTGGTGGAAAATTATTTCCATTTCTGGCCAAATTAGCCACCTACGATAGGTGTGTAGTTGCGGCAAATGGTCATATTATGACCAGATCGAACCTACAATAGGTGTGTGGTGGAAATACTTGGCCATTTCTGGCCAAATTACTCACCTACAATAGGTGTGTAGTGGCGATAAATGGTCTTATTATGATCAGAAAGGGACCTACAATAGGTGTGTGGTGGAAATACATGTCCATTTCCTGCCAAATTAGTCACTCCCAATAGGTGTGTAGTGGCGCTAAATGGTCATCTTATCATGAGAAATGGACCTACAATAGGTGTGTGGTGGAAAATTATTTCCATTTCTGGCCAAATTAGCCACCTACGATAGGTGTGTAGTGGCAATAAATGGTCTTATTATGATCAGAAAGGGACCTACAATAGGTGTGTGGTGGAAATACATGTCCATTTCCTGCCAAATTAGTCACTCCCAATAGGTGTGTAGTGGCGCTAAATGGTCATCTTATCATGAGAAATGGACCTACAATAGGTGTGTGGTGGAAAATTATTTCCATTTCTGGCCAAATTAGCCACCTACGATAGGTGTGTAGTTGCGGCAAATGGTCATATTATGACCAGATCGAACCTACAATAGGTGTGTGGTGGAAATACTTGGCCATTTCTGGCCAAATTACTCACCTACAATAGGTGTGTAGTGGCGATAAATGGTCTTATTATGATCAGAAAGGGACCTACAATAGGTGTGTGGTGGAAATACATGTCCATTTCCTGCCAAATTAGTCACTCCCAATAGGTGTGTAGTGGCGCTAAATGGTCATCTTATCATGAGAAATGGACCTACAACAGGTGTGTGGTGGAAAATTATTTCCATTTCTGGCCAAATTAGCCACCTACGATAGGTGTGTAGTTGCGGCAAATGGTCATATTATGACCAGATCGAACCTACAATAGGTGTGTGGTGGAAATACTTGGCCATTTCTGGCCAAATTACTCACCTACAATAGGTGTGTAGTGGCGATAAATGGTCTTATTATGATCAGAAAGGGACCTACAATAGGTGTGTGGTGGAAATACATGTCCATTTCCTGCCAAATTAGTCACTCCCAATAGGTGTGTAGTGGCGCTAAATGGTCATCTTATCATGAGAAATGGACCTACAATAGGTGTGTGGTGGAAAATTATTTCCATTTCTGGCCAAATTAGCCACCTACGATAGGTGTGTAGTGGCGATAAATGGTCTTATTATGATCAGAAAGGGACCTACAATAGGTGTGTGGTGGAAATACATGTCCATTTCCTGCCAAATTAGTCACTCCCAATAGGTGTGTAGTGGCGCTAAATGGTCATCTTATCATGAGAAATGGACCTACAATAGGTGTGTGGTGGAAAATTATTTCCATTTCTGGCCAAATTAGCCACCTACGATAGGTGTGTAGTTGCGGCAAATGGTCATATTATGACCAGATCGAACCTACAATAGGTGTGTGGTGGAAATACTTGGCCATTTCTGGCCAAATTACTCACCTACAATAGGTGTGTAGTGGCGATAAATGGTCTTATTATGATCAGAAAGGGACCTACAATAGGTGTGTGGTGGAAATACATGTCCATTTCCTGCCAAATTAGTCACTCCCAATAGGTGTGTAGTGGCGCTAAATGGTCATCTTATCATGAGAAATGGACCTACAACAGGTGTGTGGTGGAAAATTATTTCCATTTCTGGCCAAATTAGCCACCTACGATAGGTGTGTAGTTGCGGCAAATGGTCATATTATGACCAGATCGAACCTACAATAGGTGTGTGGTGGAAATACTTGGCCATTTCTGGCCAAATTACTCACCTACAATAGGTGTGTAGTGGCGATAAATGGTCTTATTATGATCAGAAAGGGACCTACAATAGGTGTGTGGTGGAAATACATGTCCATTTCCTGCCAAATTAGTCACTCCCAATAGGTGTGTAGTGGCGCTAAATGGTCATCTTATCATGAGAAATGGACCTACAATAGGTGTGTGGTGGAAAATTATTTCCATTTCTGGCCAAATTAGCCACCTACGATAGGTGTGTAGTGGCGATAAATGGTCTTATTATGATCAGAAAGGGACCTACAATAGGTGTGTGGTGGAAATACATGTCCATTTCCTGCCAAATTAGTCACTCCCAATAGGTGTGTAGTGGCGCTAAATGGTCATCTTATCATGAGAAATGGACCTACAATAGGTGTGTGGTGGAAAATTATTTCCATTTCTGGCCAAATTAGCCACCTACGATAGGTGTGTAGTTGCGGCAAATGGTCATATTATGACCAGATCGAACCTACAATAGGTGTGTGGTGGAAATACTTGGCCATTTCTGGCCAAATTACTCACCTACAATAGGTGTGTAGTGGCGATAAATGGTCATCTTATCATGAGAAATGGACCTACAATAGGTGTGTGGTGGAAATACTTGGCCATTTCTGGCCAAATTACTCACCTACAATAGGTGTGTAGTGGCGATAAATGGTCATCTTATCATGAGAAATGGACCTACAACAGGTGTGTGGTGGAAAATTATTTCCATTTCTGGCCAAATTAGCCACCTACGATAGGTGTGTAGTTGCGGCAAATGGTCATATTATGACCAGATCGAACCTACAATAGGTGTGTGGTGGAAATACTTGGCCATTTCTGGCCAAATTACTCACCTACAATAGGTGTGTAGTGGCGATAAATGGTCTTATTATGATCAGAAAGGGACCTACAATAGGTGTGTGGTGGAAATACATGTCCATTTCCTGCCAAATTAGTCACTCCCAATAGGTGTGTAGTGGCGCTAAATGGTCATCTTATCATGAGAAATGGACCTACAACAGGTGTGTGGTGGAAAATTATTTCCATTTCTGGCCAAATTAGCCACCTACGATAGGTGTGTAGTTGCGGCAAATGGTCATATTATGACCAGATCGAACCTACAATAGGTGTGTGGTGGAAATACTTGGCCATTTCTGGCCAAATTACTCACCTACAATAGGTGTGTGGTGGCGATAAATGGTCTTATTATGATCAGAAAGGGACCTACAATAGGTGTGTGGTGGAAATACATGTCCATTTCCTGCCAAATTAGTCACTCCCAATAGGTGTGTAGTGGCGCTAAATGGTCATCTTATCATGAGAAATGGACCTACAATAGGTGTGTGGTGGAAAATTATTTCCATTTCTGGCCAAATTAGCCACCTACGATAGGTGTGTAGTGGCGATAAATGGTCTTATTATGATCAGAAAGGGACCTACAATAGGTGTGTGGTGGAAATACATGTCCATTTCCTGCCAAATTAGTCACTCCCAATAGGTGTGTAGTGGCGCTAAATGGTCATCTTATCATGAGAAATGGACCTACAATAGGTGTGTGGTGGAAAATTATTTCCATTTCTGGCCAAATTAGCCACCTACGATAGGTGTGTAGTGGCGATAAATGGTCTTATTATGATCAGAAAGGGACCTACAATAGGTGTGTGGTGGAAATACATGTCCATTTCCTGCCAAATTAGTCACTCCCAATAGGTGTGTAGTGGCGCTAAATGGTCATCTTATCATGAGAAATGGACCTACAATAGGTGTGTGGTGGAAAATTATTTCCATTTCTGGCCAAATTAGCCACCTACGATAGGTGTGTAGTTGCGGCAAATGGTCATATTATGACCAGATCGAACCTACAATAGGTGTGTGGTGGAAATACTTGGCCATTTCTGGCCAAATTACTCACCTACAATAGGTGTGTAGTGGCGATAAATGGTCTTATTATGATCAGAAAGGGACCTACAATAGGTGTGTGGTGGAAATACATGTCCATTTCCTGCCAAATTAGTCACTCCCAATAGGTGTGTAGTGGCGCTAAATGGTCATCTTATCATGAGAAATGGACCTACAACAGGTGTGTGGTGGAAAATTATTTCCATTTCTGGCCAAATTAGCCACCTACGATAGGTGTGTAGTTGCGGCAAATGGTCATATTATGACCAGATCGAACCTACAATAGGTGTGTGGTGGAAATACTTGGCCATTTCTGGCCAAATTACTCACCTACAATAGGTGTGTAGTGGCGATAAATGGTCTTATTATGATCAGAAAGGGACCTACAATAGGTGTGTGGTGGAAATACATGTCCATTTCCTGCCAAATTAGTCACTCCCAATAGGTGTGTAGTGGCGCTAAATGGTCATCTTATCATGAGAAATGGACCTACAATAGGTGTGTGGTGGAAAATTATTTCCATTTCTGGCCAAATTAGCCACCTACGATAGGTGTGTAGTGGCAATAAATGGTCTTATTATGATCAGAAAGGGACCTACAATAGGTGTGTGGTGGAAATACATGTCCATTTCCTGCCAAATTAGTCACTCCCAATAGGTGTGTAGTGGCGCTAAATGGTCATCTTATCATGAGAAATGGACCTACAATAGGTGTGTGGTGGAAAATTATTTCCATTTCTGGCCAAATTAGCCACCTACGATAGGTGTGTAGTTGCGGCAAATGGTCATATTATGACCAGATCGAACCTACAATAGGTGTGTGGTGGAAATACTTGGCCATTTCTGGCCAAATTACTCACCTACAATAGGTGTGTAGTGGCGATAAATGGTCATCTTATCATGAGAAATGGACCTACAATAGGTGTGTGGTGGAAATACTTGGCCATTTCTGGCCAAATTACTCACCTACAATAGGTGTGTAGTGGCGATAAATGGTCATCTTATCATGAGAAATGGACCTACAACAGGTGTGTGGTGAAAAATTATTTCCATTTCTGGCCAAATTAGCCACCTACGATAGGTGTGTAGTTGCGGCAAATGGTCATATTATGACCAGATCGAACCTACAATAGGTGTGTGGTGGAAATACTTGGCCATTTCTGGCCAAATTACTCACCTACAATAGGTGTGTAGTGGCGATAAATGGTCTTATTATGATCAGAAAGGGACCTACAATAGGTGTGTGGTGGAAATACATGTCCATTTCCTGCCAAATTAGTCACTCCCAATAGGTGTGTAGTGGCGCTAAATGGTCATCTTATCATGAGAAATGGACCTACAACAGGTGTGTGGTGGAAAATTATTTCCATTTCTGGCCAAATTAGCCACCTACGATAGGTGTGTAGTTGCGGCAAATGGTCATATTATGACCAGATCGAACCTACAATAGGTGTGTGGTGGAAATACTTGGCCATTTCTGGCCAAATTACTCACCTACAATAGGTGTGTGGTGGCGATAAATGGTCTTATTATGATCAGAAAGGGACCTACAATAGGTGTGTGGTGGAAATACATGTCCATTTCCTGCCAAATTAGTCACTCCCAATAGGTGTGTAGTGGCGCTAAATGGTCATCTTATCATGAGAAATGGACCTACAATAGGTGTGTGGTGGAAAATTATTTCCATTTCTGGCCAAATTAGCCACCTACGATAGGTGTGTAGTGGCGATAAATGGTCTTATTATGATCAGAAAGGGACCTACAATAGGTGTGTGGTGGAAATACATGTCCATTTCCTGCCAAATTAGTCACTCCCAATAGGTGTGTAGTGGCGCTAAATGGTCATCTTATCATGAGAAATGGACCTACAATAGGTGTGTGGTGGAAAATTATTTCCATTTCTGGCCAAATTAGCCACCTACGATAGGTGTGTAGTGGCGATAAATGGTCTTATTATGATCAGAAAGGGACCTACAATAGGTGTGTGGTGGAAATACATGTCCATTTCCTGCCAAATTAGTCACTCCCAATAGGTGTGTAGTGGCGCTAAATGGTCATCTTATCATGAGAAATGGACCTACAATAGGTGTGTGGTGGAAAATTATTTCCATTTCTGGCCAAATTAGCCACCTACGATAGGTGTGTAGTTGCGGCAAATGGTCATATTATGACCAGATCGAACCTACAATAGGTGTGTGGTGGAAATACTTGGCCATTTCTGGCCAAATTACTCACCTACAATAGGTGTGTAGTGGCGATAAATGGTCTTATTATGATCAGAAAGGGACCTACAATAGGTGTGTGGTGGAAATACATGTCCATTTCCTGCCAAATTAGTCACTCCCAATAGGTGTGTAGTGGCGCTAAATGGTCATCTTATCATGAGAAATGGACCTACAACAGGTGTGTGGTGGAAAATTATTTCCATTTCTGGCCAAATTAGCCACCTACGATAGGTGTGTAGTTGCGGCAAATGGTCATATTATGACCAGATCGAACCTACAATAGGTGTGTGGTGGAAATACTTGGCCATTTCTGGCCAAATTACTCACCTACAATAGGTGTGTAGTGGCGATAAATGGTCTTATTATGATCAGAAAGGGACCTACAATAGGTGTGTGGTGGAAATACATGTCCATTTCCTGCCAAATTAGTCACTCCCAATAGGTGTGTAGTGGCGCTAAATGGTCATCTTATCATGAGAAATGGACCTACAATAGGTGTGTGGTGGAAAATTATTTCCATTTCTGGCCAAATTAGCCACCTACGATAGGTGTGTAGTGGCAATAAATGGTCTTATTATGATCAGAAAGGGACCTACAATAGGTGTGTGGTGGAAATACATGTCCATTTCCTGCCAAATTAGTCACTCCCAATAGGTGTGTAGTGGCGCTAAATGGTCATCTTATCATGAGAAATGGACCTACAATAGGTGTGTGGTGGAAAATTATTTCCATTTCTGGCCAAATTAGCCACCTACGATAGGTGTGTAGTTGCGGCAAATGGTCATATTATGACCAGATCGAACCTACAATAGGTGTGTGGTGGAAATACTTGGCCATTTCTGGCCAAATTACTCACCTACAATAGGTGTGTAGTGGCGATAAATGGTCTTATTATGATCAGAAAGGGACCTACAATAGGTGTGTGGTGGAAATACATGTCCATTTCCTGCCAAATTAGTCACTCCCAATAGGTGTGTAGTGGCGCTAAATGGTCATCTTATCATGAGAAATGGACCTACAACAGGTGTGTGGTGGAAAATTATTTCCATTTCTGGCCAAATTAGCCACCTACGATAGGTGTGTAGTTGCGGCAAATGGTCATATTATGACCAGATCGAACCTACAATAGGTGTGTGGTGGAAATACTTGGCCATTTCTGGCCAAATTACTCACCTACAATAGGTGTGTAGTGGCGATAAATGGTCTTATTATGATCAGAAAGGGACCTACAATAGGTGTGTGGTGGAAATACATGTCCATTTCCTGCCAAATTAGTCACTCCCAATAGGTGTGTAGTGGCGCTAAATGGTCATCTTATCATGAGAAATGGACCTACAATAGGTGTGTGGTGGAAAATTATTTCCATTTCTGGCCAAATTAGCCACCTACGATAGGTGTGTAGTGGCGATAAATGGTCTTATTATGATCAGAAAGGGACCTACAATAGGTGTGTGGTGGAAATACATGTCCATTTCCTGCCAAATTAGTCACTCCCAATAGGTGTGTAGTGGCGCTAAATGGTCATCTTATCATGAGAAATGGACCTACAATAGGTGTGTGGTGGAAAATTATTTCCATTTCTGGCCAAATTAGCCACCTACGATAGGTGTGTAGTTGCGGCAAATGGTCATATTATGACCAGATCGAACCTACAATAGGTGTGTGGTGGAAATACTTGGCCATTTCTGGCCAAATTACTCACCTACAATAGGTGTGTAGTGGCGATAAATGGTCTTATTATGATCAGAAAGGGACCTACAATAGGTGTGTGGTGGAAATACATGTCCATTTCCTGCCAAATTAGTCACTCCCAATAGGTGTGTAGTGGCGCTAAATGGTCATCTTATCATGAGAAATGGACCTACAACAGGTGTGTGGTGGAAAATTATTTCCATTTCTGGCCAAATTAGCCACCTACGATAGGTGTGTAGTTGCGGCAAATGGTCATATTATGACCAGATCGAACCTACAATAGGTGTGTGGTGGAAATACTTGGCCATTTCTGGCCAAATTACTCACCTACAATAGGTGTGTAGTGGCGATAAATGGTCTTATTATGATCAGAAAGGGACCTACAATAGGTGTGTGGTGGAAATACATGTCCATTTCCTGCCAAATTAGTCACTCCCAATAGGTGTGTAGTGGCGCTAAATGGTCATCTTATCATGAGAAATGGACCTACAATAGGTGTGTGGTGGAAAATTATTTCCATTTCTGGCCAAATTAGCCACCTACGATAGGTGTGTAGTGGCGATAAATGGTCTTATTATGATCAGAAAGGGACCTACAATAGGTGTGTGGTGGAAATACATGTCCATTTCCTGCCAAATTAGTCACTCCCAATAGGTGTGTAGTGGCGCTAAATGGTCATCTTATCATGAGAAATGGACCTACAATAGGTGTGTGGTGGAAAATTATTTCCATTTCTGGCCAAATTAGCCACCTACGATAGGTGTGTAGTTGCGGCAAATGGTCATATTATGACCAGATCGAACCTACAATAGGTGTGTGGTGGAAATACTTGGCCATTTCTGGCCAAATTACTCACCTACAATAGGTGTGTAGTGGCGATAAATGGTCATCTTATCATGAGAAATGGACCTACAAATTATGCCAAATTAATTATTTTTAATTATGTAATTTGCAAAGTCATGGCATTTTACTCTGTAACCTACTAGTTTTGCTCCTTTGGCCTGTTACATTTATTAGTATTGCCTCTCATTTATGCAAATGTAAAGATGCTGAAAAATAAGAATAAAAATGTATTTGGTCATTGTCATTTTCGTATCTGTTTGTTAACCAAAACCTATTGAACATAATAATGGTAGCATGTATCCTAATCTTCGCTAAATATATATTTAGCATGTCTCAATTTTCCTGTCAATCAAACGCTGTACTGGTTCTCGTTTTTACCTACAATAGGTGTGTAGTGCGTTAAGTATGCACCCTCTATCATCTTCGAAACGGCTACAGCACCTAGATTCACTCTAATAGTACTGTGGCTATCTAATAGTTTGTTTATAAAATTTCCACCTGCAGCATGTAACTGTTAATGAGTCGCAGTTGATCCCTCGCCAACACGGAAACTGGCCTCCCTGGCTACCGTACGTACTGCCCAGCACACAGACAAATCGCCCATCAATTTGGGACAGTTTTATTCTGTTTTTACCGTTTTTTGTCACTTTTCAACACAAAAGTACAGTTTCATACTTATTAATAAACAGAACATCACCAATATATACTTATTAATAAACACCACCAATATTTCATTGTGTGGTAATCATTTTGTCTTTTTTATGTTTGTACAAGCCAAAATTAGACAAAAACTGAATGTTGTACCCAAAAGAAAGGGTCATTGATTTGGGACGCTTCTGGGACACCCCCAAATTACAATCCACTGAATTAAGACATGCACTTTCATTGGCCCCAAATTTTTGTAAATAGTAAACAGACATCAGTTACTTAACTTTTGTCATGTATGAGCCGTAGTGGTGGTGGACCAATTCACGCCCAGGGACCAATTCAGGCCCACCCTCAATTTTCTTGAAGATTTATAATTTTTCATGGAGAAGATGTTTACCACATCATAGATAATCATCAAATGGATCATTTACATGTGTAATTTATTGTTTAACTGTGATTATTTTGGATAAATTTAGGGGTGGGCGTGAATTGGTACCCGGGCGTGAACTGGTCCACCACCACTAGGAGTTGTATAAAAGCCAGAACAGACATTTATTATAAAACTACTTTATGGGAGACGAATTTTGGCCATCATATTAGAACAGTATGGTATAGTCAACTAGAGAAGCAACAGCCTTGTTTACAATAACTACAAAGCAATCGAAATTAATTCTGTGTGTCCAGATACAAGATATGATACCAATGTTTTGTGGTCATTAATTTGGACTAACCTCATACTTTGATGATAACACAAGGACATTTTCCATGTGGTGGATATGGGGAATGTGTATAATTTTCTTTTATATAAAATGTCACATATAAATGCTAAATGTACAGTACCAGTGGTACGTAATACTTCTAAAATTCATTTTTGTGCCGTCAAGTCAAACAGTTTGTTATCCCTAAAGGGAAAAAGTGTCCCAAATTGATGACCGTCCCAAATTAATGCCGCCCGTGTACTACACCCTGGTTAAGTTTCCACCACTTGGGCACATAAACTTTATATCGCTCAAGTCTACTCAGTATGTGGATTTTTTGTGATCAAAATTAGCTGGCATGGCAAACCAACAAGCCTATAATCAGCATTTCGAGTATGGTGTTCCTGTGTAACTTCAGTGTACTAAGCAGCTTATGATGACACCTAGTGCCTTCCCACATGTACTCAGTGAAATCCATAATTTAATGAAGCTTTTTTTTATCACAAGCAATAACAATAAAGTCAGTGGGGTCAGATTAATAAGCCTAATCAGCATTTCAAGTATGCATGCATGAACATATTGTCCTGACTTCCGTTTCGGGATAAACAAATCTACGTAGATCTGAACCAGGAAGTGATTTTACAAAAAGAAAAGAGTAAATACTACATAATTTCTTGCATAAAACACATAAAACTTATTTTTTATAAAAAATATACATATTCATAATGATCTATAAAGCGAAGAATTGTCACCAGGAAAAATATTTTAAAATATAGTTTTTAGTCTTCTAAGATGAGCGAAAATAGGGTTTACTAACATGTACAGCTATTTCTGAAGATGATTTTTCATTGATTATTTAAATTAAATTCATATGTAAAACAATATTGTAGTTTCAGATATTTTTTTTATTTGAAATAAACGTTAAAATATTAGCTAAAAAATTTGGAAAATGGTGGAGAACACCAGCAATTGGTACATACATGTTAATTAGTTGAAAATACTTGTGCATTTGCCAAAAAAAATCATCAAAAATTTTCAGAAAAATTTTAGATAATATATATGTACACTACACACGCTAAGCTTTTTTGTTTATAAAAATATACATATAGATCTACAGAATAGTGGTTTTTTTTTGCCAAGAACAGGTACTTTTAAATATTGTTTTCATTCTTCTAAGGTGTGGGGAAATGGGGTTTCTTGACCTGTACAATTATTTTTGGAGATGATTTTTGATTGATTGTTTAAATTATAAACATATGTTTAAAAATTATTGTGGTTTCAGATATTTTTTTTATATGAGGTAAGGTATTAACTCATAAATTTGGAAAATTGTTGGGAACACCAGCAATTGCATATGTTAATTACTTGAAAATAGTTGTGTACATATTTGCTCAAAATTTTTGGAAAATTTTAGATAAAATGTTGTGCTCACTAGGGATATGCAGTTGAAAAAATTTAGTTTCAATAATTTTAATTTTTATTTATGGGCAGATTTTAATGGAATGAATATGAGGAGAACTGATGTTGGGGTGTGTGTAAATAAAATATAAAAAAATGTGGACAAAAGATGGGTTTTTGTGTACATACATGAGCCATTTTCTAAAAAATTGGACAAATAATTAAAAATAGAAATTACAATTCCTTAAAAACGAAATAATTACTCTTATTTTGATATTTATTATAAGTGCAGCTTGTCCGAAATAAATATGTTCTTAATCTTAACATTAAAAAAAAGCAAGGAACTAAAGGTCAAATAATCTACTTAAGATTAATGTATAATAAAGCTAATAAATGAGGCTGAAAAAAGAATAATAGGAAAATGATTAAAAAATATACAAAATATTAGGAAATAAGAACATAAGTATATATGAAACAATTTATTGAGTGCTTTATTTACTATCCTCCAGTTTTTATATCAGCTGACTTATCACTCTGCGGCGTGGATGTACACATACGCGCGAGCGACTTCTCCGAAACTACAAGGCCCAGACACATGCTGTTTTTTTTTTTAAAGATAGCTTATCTACCTAGCATGAAAAATTGTTCAAGGCATGCAGATCTGTTTGTTCGTCTGTTTGCTAGAGCCATTATAAGTGAGATACCCCCCACCCTAAGTATGAAAATTTTAACACTTTATCACAATTTTCTCAGTGACTATTGCAGGGATTTCTCTAAAATCTTGCACATATGTACTAGGTCACAAGTAGATTCCCTTGTGTGAGTGTCAGACCTGGATCTTTCTTAATTATTTTTTTATGAATTTTTAAAATAATTTTTAATGCATTAAAATTAATGAAACCATGCACTAAATCCATTATAACTTGAAAAGTATTGCATTTAGAGCATTTTGTTAAAATATGTTATTCAGCTACTTTTTTCATAGCTACAACATGGTGAGTAACTTGGGTGTCTATCTCAATAGCTAAGTGAGTAATAGCTACTTTTGGACTTTTCAGTAACTTCCATCATGAGTAAAATCACTTGTAACTTGAAAACTATTGCATTTAGAGAATTTCGTATAAATATGTTATTCAGCTACTTTTGGGTCAGCTATAACATAGTAAAATTTCATACCTGTAGCTCATGGCATAGCTAAGTAATAGCTACTTTGAGGTTATCACTGTTGAGTAAATCACTTATAACTTGAAAAGTATTGCATTGAGAATATTTACTTTCAATATGTTATTCACCTATTTTGGGGTCAGCTATAACATAGTAAAATTCCAGACCTGTGGCTCATTGCATAGCTGAGTAATAGCTACTTTGAGGTTCTTACTCAACACTAAATCATGTATAACTTGAAAAGTATTGCATTTGGAGCATTTTGTGTAAATATGTTATTCAGCTACTTTTGGGTCAGCTATAACATAGTAAAATTTCAGACCTGTAGCTCATGGCATAGCTGAGTAATAGTTACTTTTATGTTATCACTGTTGAGTAAATCACTTATAACTTGAAAAGTATTGCATTTAGAGTATTTTGTTTCAATATGTTATTCACCTATTTTGGGGTCAGCTATAACATAGTAAAATTCCAGGCCTCTGGCTTATTGCATGGCTGAGTGATAGCTACTTTGAGGTTCTTACTCAACACTAAATCATTTATCACTTGAAAAGTATTCCATATAGAGCATTTTGTTAAAATATGTTAGTCAGCTATTTTTTCCATAGCTACAACATGGTGAGTAACTTGGGTGTCTATCTCAATAGCTAAGTGAGTAATAGCTACTTTTGGACTTTTCAGTAACTTCCATCATGAGTAAAATCACTTGTCACTTGAAAACTATTGCATTTAGAGAATTTTGTGTAAATATGTTATTCAGCTACTTTTGGGTCAGCTATAACATAGTAAAATTTCAGACCTGTAGCTCATGGCATAGCTGAGTAATAGCTACTTTTAGGTTATCACTGTTGAGTAAATCACTTATAACTTGAAAAGTATTGCATTTAGAATATTTACTTTCAATATGTTATTCACCTATTTTGGGGTCAGCTATAACATAGTAAAATTCCAGACCTGTGACTGATTGCATAGCCGAGTAATAGCTACTTTGAGGTTCTTACTCAACACTAAATCATTGATAACTTGAAAAGTATTGCATTTAGAGCATTTTGTTAAAATATGTTATTCAGCTACTTTTTCCATAGCTACAACATGGTGAGTAACTTGGGTGTGTATCTCAATAGCTAAGTCAGTAATAGCTACTTTTGGACTTTCAGTAACTTCCATCATTAGTAAAATCACTTGTAACTTGAAAACTATTGCATTTAGAGAATTTTGTGTAAATATGTTATTCAGCTACTTTTGGGTCAGCTATAACATAGTAAAATTTCAGACCTGTAGCTCATGGCATAGCTGAGTAATAGCTACTTTTAGGTTATCACTGTTGAGTAAATCACTTATAACTTGAAAACTAGTGCATTTAGATTATTTAGTTTCAGTATGTTATTCACCTGTTTTGGAGTCAGTTATAACATAGTGAAATTAAAACTATTGCATTTGCAATATTTTCTTTAAATATGTTTTTAACTTACTTTTTACACCTGAGCAGTTAACTTCTTACTTTCCTTCTGAACACCATTTCCAGGGCACATCTTTTGTGTCCTTTTCTTCTGTCACTTCTACTCTGAAACTCAAAACACACAGTCAGCTGACACAGAGCCCGTGAACGGGCACTGATTGCTTGTTTTAAAATAATAAGTAAAATAAGTCCATGAATAAAAAAATGGAAAAAGTTTGGGATGAAATTACAAAAAAAAAAAAAAAAAAGAAATAATAAAAATAAAAATTAACTTATGATTTCTTCTCCATTTCTCCATGGGTTTAACGTTATAAATCGAACAGAAGCTATCTGAAATACCTTTCCAATGATGTATATAACATATTTGTAATTTAAATATTTTTGGAAATATTGAAGAAAATTGAGGATGAATTTGTTACACCAGTTAAGCTACAACTGGGCGAAAATGTGGGATTTATGTTAAAACTGCCACAAATGTATCGCACAAATTTTATCTTCTTCACGGAACTTATTTATATAATTTATTACACAATTTCCATTATATTTTTTATAAGATAAATGCGTATATATACAGAAATCACATAAATTACAAAATTACTACTTCCTGGTTCTTCTGTCACAGATGTTTTTTGTTTATCCCGATACCTTCCCATAATGCTTTGCGAGAATCGGAATGCTGATTAGGCTTATAATGTAAAACACCGATACAACTTCAGCACAAATGATGGTTCCCTATATTAGATACAATAATGATAAAAATTGAGTACTAGCCTTTACAGTAGTAAGAGGGAATAGCCCTTGGCGATATACATTGCAATAAATTCATGGGTTTCCTGTCAGAACAACCAGAAATAACAACCTTTAAAAAGGCTGTCAAAAAATAAAGCAAATGTTTCCAACTTAATCAATACTATCTGAACACACTGGAATCACAAGGATTTATCAAATATAAGACTATTCCATGATTTTTAGTTATTATAACTGATATGACAACATTTTTATTTCTGTAGATGCAACAGAAATACACAAAAGTGCAATACGCCGAAGTTGTTTATGCGCCAAAGTTACATAAAACAGCGATACGCATGCTTGAAGGAATTATCCCTCCTTTCATTTCAGGATAAACAAATCTACGTAGATCTAACCAGGAAGTAATTTTTACTTAGATGAAAGTGGAAATAATATATATTTTCTTGCATAACACACTCTTAGGTTAATTTTTTTTATAAAAAATATACATATGGATCTACAGAATAGTGATTTCTCATCAAGATCAGATGCTTTAAAATATTACTTTTATTATTCTAAGTTACACTGAATTCGAATTATATCTTTGTTGGAAGAAGGGATTAGGTAGGAGACTGTTAAAATAGAAGTGTCGTAAAAGACTATCGGTAAGTATGTTTATGAACGATAATCTAGGAAGTCATTAAGGTAACCTTAACAGTTTAAAAGTTGTGATCTGCATTTCTGACTTGTTTAAATGAATTTTACTTGCACTTCCACAGTCTTAAGATGTTTTACTGGTTGAAATGTTTCTACATAGAAAGAGAGTCAGAAGTCAAAATCAGAATAGGCCAGCAACACCTACTTGCCTTTAATGTTTACATAAAATGTGAATCTGACACCGAGATGATTTCATGCTATGCCTAACTCTTTTTGACTCCCTCGAATATGATCCTGTGATTCTCAGGGGAGATTTCAATACAGACTTTTCAACAGGTGCTTCCACTCACACTAAATACCTTTATGATTTTTTTTGTCCAACAAGGGCTTAAGTGTCTCGCCCCCATCTGATTCTGTAAACTATGCACATTAAAACAAGTCTTGCTACAAACATTCATGATTAGATCATATCTTTGTGATTGATCTGTTAAAAGACAGCTTGAGTACTATGTGTCTCATGAAGGTCATAATACATCAGATCATTCTCTGGTTCCATCTTGATATAAAATGAGTACCACAAGAGCATTGTTCGGAATATTAACCACACCCAAAAGCACATTAAATATGTGTAAATGCCTTCACTTTCCGAGTGCACAGTCCAGAGTGATGGAAGAATTCTTAAACCTACTTTTCCATAATTTTCTCCTGCTTTTCTTAAAGCTGAAGTGCATGATTTCAGCAATGCTGTGTATATTGGCTGAGAATCCGACAGTATAGTTTATTTTCTTGGTTGTCCATTTGTGAGTTGCATGTTTATATTACCTTCACCACGAGGGGTTGTTTTTGGGTGTGTTCTTTTGTCTGTGTTTACGATTATTCCAGATTAATGAACAGATCTTCCTAATTTATTTTATGTAGGTATCGCTGGTCAAACGAAGAAATGATTACATTTGAGAAACATCTGGCTCATATTCTGGTTAAAAAAACCCAAATTTTTGTAAACACCTCTGACAGAGGTCTGCACTCTGAGCACATTCTATTAATTATTTTATGAAGTTAAAGTTGTAAATTGTGTGAACCTTTTTTTTTTTTTACTTTTCATTGATTTGTACTCTTGTATTATCTGAAAGATTAAATGTTATATTTACTTTTAGGATGATAATTAGCAAAGTAGAATAAGAAGTCTGGGATAAACATGTATTCTTCCCACATGAATAGAATGCCAATGCAGCCGGCTAATCACCAGCTGTTACCAAATGACCCCACACCTATGGGAAATCCTGGAATGCATGGGCCTGGCAGCTTGTCTCAGTCCCCTTTACAGTATGGAATGCCTCCAGACAATATAAGACCACCATCAGTGGGTGTGTTAGATCCTCAGCAGCAACATCAGCAGCAGCTTCAGCAGCATCCAATGGGTGGCAGTCAGATGTCTGCTCAGCCATCAGCAACTGATGCAGCAAGTTCTTTGAGACAACTTCAGCAACAAGCTCAGGAAGAAGAAATATTTGCAAAAGAGCAAATGATTGCTCAGAGCCAAGATTTGTCTGATTTTGAAAAACAAGCTTATCTGAAATCACTGCGATATTACCGACAGCAGCAACAACAAAAAGCAGCCAAGAAAAAGCTATCTTCACTACCAGTTGGTGATATAATGAATGAAGTCAGTCAAGTCTGGGGCCCCACTGAGATAAATGTACATCCAAGTCATCTGGATCAATATGGAGAACTGCCCAAGCAAGACTTTCCAGAAGTACTTCCACAAAACCCAAAAGTGACTGCTGTGAAAACTGACAGAGCTGGTGCACAACAATTTGCATCAAGGCCAAATCTAGTATCAATACCTAAAGCCCAGAATTCAGGAAATGAAAGTTCAACTCAGCAATATCATCAGTCACAAACTCAGCAAGCCTATTATCCTGTTGTGACAGAGGGACAGCAGGATGTGCTGTCTCAACAAGCAGGACAAAAGACCAATGAAGTTGTGGAAGAATATCACACATCTAAATCTGCAGAAAAACAGCGGGGTGTGCCCGTAGTGGGTAAAATGAAGGCAGTTCCAAAGAAAGGCCAGACAGATGCGAGTAAGTGATAAATGCAGAAGTTTGTTAAAAAATGGTTCTGTTATATCAATTGTTTTCAGGATTTGTTCTTTCACTAACTTCAAAGCAGAAAAGAAGCAGTATTCTTTGATATTGTTTGCATATTTAGGGTATACTGACATTATTGATGTCCTTTTTAAACACTCAGTATCTGGTAAGGAGTGCAGCTTACTGAGAACTACATCTCAGATAGTTGGCGTGACATTTTCTGCTTGATCACATTATGTATCCACAGGCAAAAGTCGGGGATTTATTGGTTTTACATCTGTGTCGCCATCACCTTACATTTTGACTTTTGTGTATGATAACTCAAAAACGCTTTCACAGATTTCATTCAAACGTGGCACACATATATATTTGGATCAGTGGAGGATCCCTAATTTAAGGTGACCATAAAGTCCCAATAGTATGAAGTTATGACAACCTTAAGGTCAGAAATATTCCTTTGGCCACTTAATAGCCTCTAGGTCACAAACTATGTGGTTCATCTGGCTAAAATTTTACCTGAAAACACATTAATATATTCTTCTTACATATGCCAAAAATCAAGAAGGACCATAAAGATTAAAGACCCTACTTTTTCTACATTTTTAAAATTTTTTTTCACATAATTTGCCCTTTGTCTTGGAAATGGTAATTCTGATGAATTGTGATGAGGCCAATAACCACCTCACTGAAGGACTTTTTCTATTTTTCATATATTTTAAGAATATATTAAGAATGGCAAGTGTGACCTGACTCAAACTGTAGTAGATATAGCTTCTACATGTTATCTTTGTGGAAAATTTAGAGACTGTAGTGTTAATTTTAATGTCACCTTATGGTTTCTAAAATTGCCACAGTTAACAATTTTATGACCTGTTTCCCATTTGAAATAATTTAGCTTTCACACTGTGTCCCTTATCCGACTAATATCTTATCTCATAATGTATTTATATGTTCTTTTTCTATATGCCAAAAATCAAGGCTTAAGTGGACAGTTAACCTATATATGATGCTCATAAACACCCCATGCAGAGGATGTTTGTTTGCTTTTTCACAAATTTTGCTTTGTTAGTGTGGAAATATAAAGTCTAACCAAGCTTAAAGTGTGCTAAGTATAACTTGTGTATGTAATCTTTGAAATTATAGCTTGGTAGGTCACCTTAAGGTCTAAAAATGTCCTTAAGGACCAGTTGTGTACAGTTTTTACCAATTTAAGCCCTGTACATTGATAACTTTATTGGCTCACCCACCTAATATCTTACCTGAGAATATATTAATATGTTTTTTTTGCATGTGCCAAAAATCAAGACTTTTACAAAATGGGTGCTACAAAATATACCCAGTGAATGCCTGTAGCGTGAGAGACGGCCTGTCCGGGGATATGTTAGAATGGAGCTGGTGCAGTCTAGTTCACTATGAGCCTGTTGATAATGTCCGTACATCCCATAAAATCACTTGTTTTTTAATATATGGTAAAAGGAAGAAATAAGACCAAATGTAAATAGACTTGTTGTATAGTCATATACCTCATTGGACTTGGAACACCATAGTCAGGTATAGCTTTTGAAATTATTTATTTTGAAACAAAGTCATGATTTAGAAACTTTTAAACATGAGATGAAAGCAATTTTGATATTAAGTCATATTTATATATGGTCATACATTGTTCATTTTGCACTTTTATTGTTCATGTCAAATTATTCCTTTTCAGCAAAACCAACTGTTTAAAACCTGTCCTATCATATACACAGACATTTTTGTATCTGGTTGCAGGTGCAATATATTTAGAAAGAATAATACTTTTGATGACAGTGTCCAATTTTGTGGCGTTTTCATCTTATCTAAATAGTTTTAGCCTTAATTCTCAACCAGTGAAGTTTGTCACCTGCATTAAAAATTCTGAAACATGTGCATTATTTATATTTAAACAATAGAATAAGTGCAAACAGCAGTACTATATGATTCTTCAGTGAAATGTATTTATGGAGAAGCTTCACTATAGTAATTAAATGCTGGTAACAGAGTTCACTGTATGACAATCTTCACTGGCTGAAAATTGTAGATTGTCATGGAAAGCATTAATCAAGCATGAGTCTTGCAGTAGAATCCATAATGTCACATACATTTATGGACACAAAATAATTAGTTTGTAGATTAGTGTTTTTTTCCCTAGATCACTAGCGTAGTAGCAATAGCTGCATCTCCAATTAATGCCTTTGAAAAAAACCTGACTAGTTAGTATCTACCAACTTGAAAATACAGAGTGAGATCAGTGAAGACCCTAAACACCTGGACATGAACACAAATGAAAAGTCAGCCAAGATGAATACAATAACTACAGAAGTATAATTTGATCTGGCTCTGAACATGGACATGAAGCTATTACCTTTTGCCATGGATTGCTGCTCCAGGACAACAGTGCTCAGTTTTACTTGTCATGGAATGATAATGTCGGTGTGTCTGTTTTCTTTCAAGTTACGTAGATACAATCAGTCCTTTTATTTAAGTGACATCTATTTTCTGGGCACACCCAGGGGAGTTGGTAACAAGTGTTATTAATTTTGTTTCTTTTTTTAAAGAAAATTAAAATGCCTTTAGTAGTTTAATTTTGAACTATTCAGTTTCCACCCCACTGAACTTCATGTTGAAACATTCTTTCAGATTTTTTCCCTTGTGCTGGAGTTCATTGTGACTTGGTCTGAGTCACAGTACTACTATACTCATCTGAGTAAAAATGTGAAATTAGAAATACATACATAATAATTGGACTGACCCCTTTTCTATTTATAAAATGTGGATGACAAATGGCACTTCCTTATAGCTCAGAATTTGCAGACACATTGTGCAGCAATAATGTAACCTGATAAACTGGCAAAACTGTCTCGGGTATTAAAAACACAAAGAAAATTAAAGCATCTGATCCTATGGTCAAGAAAATACATCCCCCTTCTGTTTATTTGATAGTAATTGTGATAAGGAGGATATCCAGAATGTATTTCTGCAATATACTAGACACAGAGATAAAAACTACAGTATCTTAAAGTTTCTACCGAATATACAGTATAAAGAAAGTTTTAAAAATGGATATTGTTACAGTGCATTTTTGTAGGCTGCATCTTCAGATATGTCAGAATTTCCAAGTTCATGATATTTTGACATCATAAAAAACCTTAAGGAAGTTGTAATGGCAATCCGTGAATGGCAGTATTTTGAAAAATACTTGCGATTTAAAATGAATGTGAATTGTAGTGTTGGGAATGTTTCCCGATTTTCTGAATTGATCATTAAATAATAAGTGCTTATTTTGCTGGTTAGTGAATGCTCCAGAATTGATTACATACCTTATTTTCTATATAGTTCATCATTAAATCATAAAACATATTCTGGTGGGAGTATACATCAATTCATCAAGCATTATGGCTCTTTTTTCCATGTTTACTGCCTGCCGAAAATACCCATTTCCAAATAGGGTAAATGGATACAAAAGAAAGAGATACAAGTGATATATTACCTACATTAAAACCTCCGTTTTTCACATTTTGTGATCCAAATTTTTTTTTTTTTCAATTTTTCACTGTACAAAATTATCATTTGTAGCTTATGCATGTGACTTTGCTATTTATCTTTAAAACCTTTCTCTTCCATGGTGTTTCAGTGACGGGGGTTTTAGTGTAGTGTTCTTAGATTAATCAAAATAAAGAAGATGGAGAGAAAATTTAAAATTAAATACAATTTGAACCGTGATTCACTGATACTTTATTGTATCTCTTTGTATTGAAATTATTACGTTTAATACAGTTTGACAAGTTTTACTGTAAAATAGCTCCATTTTTTTGTCTTTTTCTTTCCTCTCCTTTATTTAGGTCTGTCACAAGTAGTTTTACCCCCAGCCTTTAAGATCTCTTCGGGTATTGTTTTCACCCATGGTGTCCAGGTGTTGGGGAAAAAGTTTGTCCGAGTTGTATTTCAGAAACCATAAGGTTTAGCAAGTTGAAACTTGATAGGGACATTGGTTGGGGGGTGTGGGTGTGCAACATCATGGTGTGACCTTGATTTGACCTTTGATCTTGACCTTGACCTTTAAAATGTTGTCCGAGCTATACCTCAGAAACTGCAAGGTGTAGGAAGTTGATACATAGTAGGGACATTGGTTAGGGGTGCAGGTGCGGAGTATCATGGTGTGACCTTGATTTGACCTTTAACCTTGCTGTTGTGACCTTTACCATTAAAATCTTGTTTGGGCTATATATCAGAAACCCCCATAAGGTGCAGGAAGTTGAAATGTGGAAGGGACATTTGTTAGGGGGTGTAGGTGTGCAAAGTCAAGGTGTGACCTTGATTTGACTTTTGACTTTGCTGTAGTGACCTTGAGTTTGAAAATCTTGTCTGGCCTATATCTCAGAAACCATATGCTGTTGGAAGTTGTTATTTGTAAGGGAAAATGGTTAGAGGATGTAGGTGAGCAGCAACATAGTGTGACCTTGATTTAACCTTGTTGTAGTGACCTTTGCTTTTAAAATCTTGTCTGGGCCTTGACTCAGAAACTGTAAGGTGTAGAAAGTTGATTCTTGGATGGATCTTTGGTTGGGGAGTACAGGTATGCTAAGTCATGGTGGGATCTTTTAACCTTGGCTCTGCCAAAGTGTGTTCACCTACTACAACTGAGACATTCTTCTCTTATGACAAAGATATATGGATTGCTGTAACTGATTATTACACGTACTTTTACTTAGTTGTGCTGTTTTAATTGGTAGCTATACTTCAATAAATTTTACAGCTTCATATTTTACAGAGATTTTGTCTGATTAAAATGTAAGTTTCTCTACTAACATTGGACCTTTACATAACTGACATTGTTTGCTGTGAAAGTCTCCTGATCTTTATACTTTTTCACTTCTATATCTCATGGTATTGAAAACTATTTCCCCGGGCTGTGAGGTACGGGCATCTCGGATGCTATTTTTTTTTATATTTTTGTTTATTAGTTTTACTAGTTTTCACACTTAGTGTTTTAGTTAGCACGGTTAGATACACAGTATGTAGCATGCTTAGTTCTCACTGTGTACATTTTCAATGTAGAAAGTGTGAGTAGTGAACAGGGAGATGGAAGTTCTGGAGTGGCCAGTAGAAAACCAGTGCAGGTGGTCAGGACTGAACATCCCAACTATGTGGCACTCAGTATTGTGTATGATGACACTCCGAAAACTGAGGCCAAGCCAAAGGCTAAGAAAACACCTCTGGGTATGATCAAGTGGTTTGCACTTTGGCTTGATGATGGTTTGTCATGATAGAGTGGGTGTAACATGCCCATGATGGTGTATGTGTCGCAGGCAAACTGAATGACCAGATATTTTGCAACACCCCTTACAACATAAGACATTTTCGGAAATACCTGGTTACACAGTTTGCCTGTAATATATCATGTATATATTTAAATATGTCATCCATTTTCATGACCGAACAGGAATATGTTTTGGTGATTGAGAGTATTGACTTAAAAATTTCACATTTAACAGAGTGGTAGGATAGCTTCCAGGCAAAGTTACTTTCAAAAGTTTGCCATTTTGAAAAACAACATGGCTGCTATGACCATCATTTTGAAATTCTGTTTCCAGAATCTAACTTGAAATTGCTTCTGTTATGTATTAATAATGCTTTCCTATATGCTACTATCGAAAGACACGGATGTGTAATAAGTAGTTAATATTGCCCCATACCTTCTTTCCAGTATGTACTTTGCCCATCTATTTGACAGGGGCACAGGACAAGATTTGTTTTTCCAAACAAATAATAAACTTAAAATTTGTTACCAGACGCTCACCTAAATACCTGTTGCACAACCCACCTTTTTGGGGTGTACAGTAACCCCACTTTGCTTGTTCTTAATTGAGGCTCACAAATTTCAATTAAAGTACAGTACAGAGGTGTATTTCATTGTCAGGTCATCTACAATTGTTTACACAACTTAGGATTCTCAAAATCAATAGTTTCACCATTTCTTTCTTTTTCCTAAAAGAAAATGACACGCTCAGGTAATAGTCATAGTCATCACAGAAGTGGAATTGTTTGCGATATATCACAGTGTCAATAAGTCTCTGCCTTTCTCTTTGAGAAAGGGGCCACGGTGGCAGAGTGGTAACACTCTCGCCTCCCACCTCTGCGGCCGGGGTTCGATCCCCGTCATGGCCGTAAGTGGGAAAGCTGGTAGTTGCTTGCCGTTGGTCGGCAGTTTACAGTACACAACCCTAGCGAACTCAATGTACTGGTTTCCTCTGCCCTTCCAACTACCCGTCGTGATATGACCTGTACAGTGTTGAAAGCGACGTAAAACCCCAAATAAACAAACAATAATTCTCTTTGAGAAGTTGGCCTACAAAATGCAGACTTTCTATTTCAAAATTTCTCCCAAATAGTTGTTCAGAACAGTACTAACAATCTCAATGTGTAGAGAGAGTAGTTTTAGTTTAGTTACTCATAATTGCTGGAATTTGTCACAAGAGACTGGTCATACAGTCGAGGATATTTTGTCTTCTTATGAGTACCAGTACTGTAGATAAATCTCTTTCGATAGAGGAAAAAGTACAAAAGAAGTCTGTTAAATACATGTATGACCTTTACCATTTCTGTTTGAAAAAAAAATGATAAAATTAATTTGTAACATTTGTAAAAAGTTTTTACATGTATGACATGAAAGTTTTGATAGCCATGCAGTAATGGAGTGAGAAATATAAAACTTGTCAGTATGAAACAAGTTTATTTTTCTTTGAATTATTTTACATTCCTGTTAAATCTTTGGATTTTATTACAGTTTTAGGGTATTTGTCAAATTTTTTGCATAACTTCAATGAATTTTACTTCTTGTAATCAAAATGGTGGCAAATCTTGTGTTTCTTACTCCATTCGGCATGTATTTAAAAGATTCATTGACAGACTTCTTATGTAGTTATAGCATCCTTGTTAATCAGTTAGTCTTAGTTACCAACCCAGGCTTCACAAAGCTCTGGAATAGTAGAGATCATGCTTAGAATACTAGTATGCAAGCATTGTCAGGTTGTATGTTGCCCACTGTATTGTAGTTTTTCATTTAAATTGACAACATGTTATTTTCCAGTAGTTGTAATTTTTCCTGTCCCTCCATTATCTGTATTTTCCTCTGAAAAAAGGAACATCAGATACAGCATTGAAATTTTTTTTTTAATCTTTCAGCAGCATAAGTAGAAGAATAAGCATAACTAGAATATATTTATAAAACAAAACATAATTTGTGTTCGCTCTAAAGTTTATGATGGTTAATATAATATTTTTCCTTTAAATGCTCATTTTTTTCCCAAAATGTTTTCTGGTCAAATTTGCATTATACATTGCTGAAATCTAATAAATTTCATTTGCATTTCTGAAGCTACTTGATAAATTTATGTGCCTATGGTAATAAAGCTGGTCTTTTGAATCCTAATTTATTTCAGATCAAACTCAAGATGATAAAGAATCTTGGCAGTATTGTGAACTTTGTAAAATACGGTTTAGTCATAAAAAGGTAAGTACTCTGTACTTTCTTGTTAAAGGTTGTGTTGTACTCTGTTTAAGTAGTTCAATAGACTTTGTGAACATCAAATTTAGCTGAAGGTTGAATGTATATTAAATTGAGGGATACCATTGTTAGAAAATTAAGCCTTAGATAAGACCAAATTCAGCAAATATTAGTTTTTATGTCAGCTGACTGACTTCATGTCATCACTCTGCGGCGTCCGCGTGAACAACTTCTCCGGCGAAACTACAAGGCCTAGAGACATGCTGTTTTTTTTTTAAAAGATACCTTGTCTATCAAGGATGAAAATTTGTTCAAGGCATGCAAATCTGTCTGTTCGTCTGTTTGCTAGAGACATTACAAGGGAGGTACCCCCACCAAAAGTGTGAAAATTTCAACACTTTATCACAATTTTCTCAGTGACTATTGCAGGGATTACTCTCATATCTTGTATATATGTACTAGGCCAGAAGTAAATTCTCTTGATTTAGTATGAGACCTGGATCTGTCTTAATTTTTTTTTTTATAAATTTTTTTTAATAATTTTTAATGCATTAAAATTCATGAAATCGTGCATTAAATCACTTATAACTTGAAAAGTGTTGCATTTAGAGCATTTTGTTAAAATATGTTATTCAGCTACTTTTTTCATAGCTACAACATGGTGAGTAACTTGGGTGTCTGTCTCAATAGCTAAGTGAGTAATAGCTACTTTTGGGCTTTTCAGTAACTCCCATCATGAGTAAAATCACTTGTAACTTGAAAACTATTGCATTTAGAGAATTTCATATAAATATGTTATTCAGCTACTTTTGGATCAGCTATAACATAGTAAAATTTCATACCTGTAGCTCATGGCATAGCTGAGTAATAGCTACTTTTAGGTTATCACTGTTGAGTAAATCACTTATAACTTGAAAACTATTGCATTTAGAGTATTTCGTTTCAATATGTTAACAATCCAACTTTTTGGGGTCAGCTAAAAATAGTATTATTGCAGAACTGTAGCTCCTTGCATAGCTGAGTAATAGCTACTTTGAGGTTCTCACTGTTGAGTAAATCAGTTGTAACTCGAAAACTATTGCATTTGCAATGTTTTCTTTAAATATGTTTTTAATTAACTTTTTACACCTGAACAGTTACCTTCTTACTTTCCTTCTGAACACCATCTCCAGGGCACAACTTTTGTGTCCTTCTGTCACTTCTACTCTGAAACTCAAAACACACAGTCAGCTGACACAGAGCCCGTTCACGGACACTGATTGCTTGTTTCTTCTTTTGTAATAATATTTATGTGACTGAATGTTGATATCAATTCTTTAAATGTGCATTTTAATCAATGTACAAATAAAGGAAACAAAAAAAAAAAAAAAATAGTAAAAGAATTGTAATAAAAAATTTCATATGAGGACAGAGTTTTTTCCCCCTAATCTGTTGAAATTGGTTTAAGTGTTTGGAAATTGTCTTATGACCAGTGAGTTTACAGTCATAACTCATGAATATTATTTCAGCATTATGAAGTGCATTGCAGTGGCATGTTACATGTCCAGAAAAAGAATGAGGCCAAAAATCTGGAAAATCAGATTGCAAAGGTAAGGCCATTGTAACAAAAATACAAGTGGTTTAGACAGTAAATTGGAAAATAAGTTTTTACTAACATCTTGCATGAGTGAACAACTGGTTTTCCCTCAGATTTTTCATTTAACCAGAAAAACAAAATATTCTGAAATTGTGAACATTAAGTATTTCTGTGGCTATACTTGAGACAACCAAATGATTTCATGTTCTACAAGTTCTTTGGTAATTGTGCTCCTGCTTATGGCCCAACTTAAGATTTGAGTTCACATTTAGATCATAATAAATTGCATGTTGTAATTGTTGTTAGGTATCATATATGTTGACATTCTGAAAGATGGGATAGCCCTAAGTTACTGTCTGGAAATGTGCAAGATATTTCTGATCTTCAAGTTAGATCTGACTCTTCAGCTCTCCTCTGCTGGCCAAAACAAATATCTATAATCTATAATAATCTATTAGCTACAAAAACTGCTAATTTGTACCTCCTACTTTAGCATTGTGCTAACTACCTAAGCTGGTTTGATGATAATCTAGGAGCACAGCCATGTCACTGGTAGCTTCTACCACTGTTGAAACCAACGGATAGTATGATAAAACAGAGGCTTGAAGACTATGTGACTCTTGTGGGGAAATATATATTGTAAATAAAATAACAGACTTCTTTGTACCTTTCAAGTATGGCCCCCTCCAATTTTTGCCATTCTTCCCTGGAAAGATACTTAACAGTGTATGAAAGAGTTTTGTTTGCATGAGTTTATATATTACACAGTTTTTACTAGGGATGGGACGGTAGTTCCGGTATTTCGGTATCGAGAGCATTTTACTGAAATACCGTGATGAGATTTTACAACCGCCACTTCGCTTGTCAGCACATATAATGGAAGGAAGAGTTAAAATATTAGAAACCTACCCGAAATCTGAAGAAATTATAAGGTTTTATCCCCAATTTACATGCATTTGCAGACGTTAAATAGTAATAGCGATTACGTTGAGTAGAACTACCATGTTTTGGTTACGACAATTTATAACCTCAATCTTGCTTGTCAGCCCATATAATTGAAGGAAAACTTAAAATCTAGGGAACAAACAAGAAATCTGAAGATATTTTAACTTTTTATCTCATATTTCGTGCATTTGGCCACTTTTATTGCAATGTCGTGAAGAGGAAACGTCCATGTTTGTTTTGGGTGTACTAAAACGCGGAATACCGGAATCGGTACGGTTTTGCATTGGCGACCTACCAATGTACATATTTTTGTGCCGTCTCATCTCTAGTTTTTACTGAACATCAGTTAATATTTTTACAATACTTTATGTCCACAAGATTATAACAGTGATTTGTTTCTTTTGGCAATTCTGTTATCTAGTTTCTCCCTCAATGATGACTGTCTTTTGTAAAAGTTGCTTCAACCAAATGTCAGTCTTATATTTTCTAAGGTATTTGATGATAAGCCAGGTAACATTGTGACTCCGGTGACCTACAAAAGGGTTGAAAAAGCCATCAAGAAAACAACTGGCCTGACCTCTAAAATGGTAGCGGTGAGTACAAGCATGCTCAACTTCCTGCCTAGTTCTCATCTGGTCATGTAAATTGAGAAAGTAAAATATAAGTAAATCTATAACATTGTTCAATAATAAAGATATGTTTAAAAACCATTAAATCTTTGAGATCCAGATGTCAGATGACAGTATTTACATATCCACTTACCAAGGTATTTGCTTACAGAATTGAACACATTTTGGGAATGATCTGGATCATATATTCTTGATAAAAAAATCCCAACTTTTTGGAAACACCCACTGGTGAGGGTTTGGAATCTATGAGTGCTTTCTAGTTTACATATGTAACTTGCTCTATGTTAAATGAACATAAATTTACACTGTATTGTTACACACGAAACTCTGATGTAAGTAATAACTGTACATTTGTACTTGTATTGGACATAAAGAAATATCGAACTAAAGTATTGCCGATAACAACTCATTAGTCTGTATTGTATATTCTTTTAACTAAAGTTGTTTACTTAAGCTATTTTTCAAAAAAATTTAGGGTGGCAAATCAGATGACAAACAGGGAGGTATAGGTGTGGATTCTTCATCAGACTGTGAATTAATAGAGGATGAGACTGATGAGAAAAATAAAGTGAAATCCAGCCAACACAGCTGTAAGGTGGGTTAGGCAGTGTGTTTATAGGGGTCTAACCTGGGGTCAGAAAGGCCAAACAGCTGTTAAAAGCATGAAAATATGTTTGGTGGTGTACACAGCTGATACAGAACAGAAACATCAGTTTGTAATCTGGATGGGTTGGTTTCATATTACAACTTATAAAATGAATGAAAAGTGTAACATGAAACAAGGCTAACAACTTATTCAATTATGAAATTGTAGTATGGTTATAATGTGAAATAAAGGAAATTTTAACTTTTGTAGTTACAAAATTTGTTGCCTCAAAATACTCACTAATAATATGTCATGTATAAAGTCAAAATTTTCAAAAGTAAAAATTAATAAAAACCGGAATGTGGAAACACTTCAACTCAGAAAAATGTGATCATATCATCATTGAGTTAAGTTAAATTGTGTTTTGTATGTTGGTTTGTGTCTATTTAGTCATTTTCAAAGAATCAATACACTTGCAAGTAACTGATGAGTTGTTGCAGTCTTAGATATCATGATAAACACTGTTATTATTGTGTCATGAACTGTTTATTGTCATGTGTACAGAATCTTTAGTTAGTTCTGCTTTGACCAGAGAATAAACCTACAGTAAAGAAATGAAAGTTGTATCCACAGAATTTGGCAGATTTTACCAAAATGTGTACATTCTCTTTCAAGAGTGTAATATTTTCTGGAAATATGGAATACTTATTGTAGGTCTATCAATGTCAGTGATATCATGATTTTGTAATTGCAATCATGATACCTTGATTTCAAATGCCTTATGATAATACCCTGATATTGCACTTGGCAATGTCGCAAATAATCCACAACAATTTTAAAGTAGTGGTATCTCTGTATCACATCACAATTGACAACAAAACTTCTAATTCAGTCATAGCTGTCCAATCACCCCCGCGTCTTCTTTGGTATGACCTGGCTATGTAATTTGGACCCGCAATCATTCACCTTGTTTATGGTTAGCTGCACCTTAGAATGTGTCAATTGTTGGAGATTGTGCACTGTAAACAGTCACATTAGATTAGACTAGATTCATAAAAGATGCAGAAGTATTTTAAATCAAATTAAGGGTATGTGTGGGAGATAGAAATGTAAGACATAACTTGATAAAGGAAAATTTTGTTTAGAAAATAAAAGATGTTTAAGATAAAGCAGTTATTTAAATGTGAATTAATGTGGCTTATGCATTGCAATAGAAAGTTTCCTTAAATTCAACATTTAGACTAAATAATGTACATTTTCATATACACTTCCAGCTTTGCAACATCGATCGTTTCATTTCATCCACCTCTTTCCAAACCCATATGTCCAGTCACCAGCATCGTCAGAAGTACCTGCAGAAGCAGTCTGAGCTGGGGTTTGACAAGTTCTTTGAGGTGTATGGCAAGCTGCCCTATACTTGTTCCATGGACGTGACCAGTCGTGGCTCAGATACCATGAGCCATATGGACCTGATGGTCTACAGGAGCGGCATGCTCAACAAGCTTGAGTGCAGGGTAAGTTGTGTATGAGGCATATAGTGGATGCATGCAGTATTTGATTGTTGTTATTGTTAAGCTATGAGAGAAGGTTTTGTGTTTTGATTATTTTTTAGGCAAAAGAAAAATGTAAGAAACGACCAAGTGAATCAAAACACCAATTTTATTGCATTAATTCATCTTACCTAATGGACAATTAGCTATATTGCCAGCACAAGCTGGTCCAACCAAAGCCAGAAAAAGATGTTTTTGTCTCCACTGGCAGGACCAGCTAGGTTGCGTGCAGTACTTCCTTCTTGGCTAGAGAATGTGATGTCACAGTATTTTTTTTTCATTTAGCGCATATGGAGTTCCGACACGTTTTGGAAAACTCTCGAAAGTTAAAGTATTTTCATAACTTATTTCTATTATAGAACTTTTTTGTGATATTGTTGGTGTAGGAACTTAATATACAAATCATGGCATCCCCTGGACAGAAACAGGGTTCTGAAAAGAAAATAAATCTGCTATGGCCAGTCCCTCCCCAGTACATGCAGACAGTGTCTTGATCATAGGGTAGGTCAACAGAAAAGTGTCAGAAAAGTATCAGAAACTGTGGGACAAGGTAGTTCAACCTACCAAGGACAGCAAAGCTACACCAGTGAAATACAAGAAATCTAGTTCAACTAAAGCAATTTTCAAAGTTGCTCTGGAGGCATTGGACAATAAATGGAGCAAGAGGCTGTCACGCTTGTAAGTACTACTGTCTAACACTCTTCAAAAGGTCAACAGGCCTCAGACAGAACAACCTACCGGTCTCCCTCTGAGAGCTCAGCCTACCGGTTAACAGCACATACACCAACCTACATTCCAGCAAGTGGTGGTATAATTACTAAGGAAATGGCCACCAGTCAGTGCAGTTACATCAGACTGGGTGTACCTGCCACCTACCGGTCCAGCCGGTTCAATTGACAACAGACCAGCCTTCTATGAGTGAGAAATTCTTGCCCTCTACCTCAGCTATGGTCAAACTACATCTACCAGTTTATCTTTACACCAGGTAACGGACTCAGGGGATTAGTGGTCCGATGATTCGACGGAAAGTCAATTCAACGTCTTTAAAACTTTTGTTGTAAAAAATTAATTCTCATGTTCAGGAATGAGTATGAATTGAAAATAATATATAAAAGATACCTTATTCTTCTTATTTCTAGATATTTTTACCCCACAGCCCAGAAGAGCTGTTGGCGTATTGTTTTCACCCATGGTGTCTGGGATGGGCTAGTTTCAGGCGACGGGAAATAGTTTGTCCGGCTGTATCTCAGAAACCGTAAGGTGTAGGAAGTTGGTACTTGGTAGGGACATTAGTTTGGGGGTGTATGTGTGCAACGTCATGGTGTGACCTTGATTTCACCTTTGACCTTGCCGTAGTGACCTTGGCCTATAAAATCTCGTCCGGGCTATATCTCAGAAACCGTAAGGTGTAGGAAGTTGGTACTTGGTAGGGACATTAGTTTGGGGGTGTATGTGTGCAACGTCATGGTGTGACTTTGATTTGACCTTTGACCGTGCTGTAGTGACCTTGACCTATAAAATCTTGTCCAGACTATTAGTGTTGGGACGAGTTGACCGTAACTCGAGTCATAACTCGGTGGGCAATATTTGAGGATAACACCGATTTATGCGATATAAACTCAAGTTTTCACAAAATAAATAATGACATACTTACCTTGTCTCAAAGGGACACTTTTGGAACTGATCAAACCTTCAAAAGTTGAAACTCAATAATTGTATCCACCGGATGCATCCGGTGGATACCATGGTTTTCGCGGGGGTACGCTGCCGCCGCAGTGTGTAGATGATTTCTCGTTACCCCTCTGCAGCCAAAAGTATTAGCAGTAGAGGCCTCAAATTTGCAGGATAGCTTCAATGGTACAAAAGCTTGTCTCTGAGTTTTTTTGGCCTCGTTTCCAAAAACAAGATGGCCTCCACGGCCGTTTCATTCAAAATTTTTAGGGACTTTTGCTGCCCCAGTATATCAAAGGGCATGCAATGTACACTTTCCAAATTTGTAGGATATGTTCATCATGGTCAAAGCTTCCTTGGGAATTATTCTGGATATCTGGACAAAAACAAGATGGCCGCCGTGGGTGTTTCTTTGACCGTTTTTTTACAAAATACAAAAACTGCAAATATCTTAAAAACCGTAAGAGATAGAGCGATTTCGAGTGAATTTTTGATCTGCAGGGCAGTACAGGAGTATTCGGTTGCAATATGAAAAATTTCAAATTTTACAACTTTTGGCGGCCATCTTGAATTTTTGCGGAAAATGAAAAATGGCAAATATCTCTGAAACTGTCAGAGATAGAGCGATTTCGAGCGAATTTTGGACCCGCAGGGTAGTAGAAGAGTATTCTGTTGAAACATGAAAATTTTCATCAAATAACTCATTCATCTACTTTTGGGAGAGCTTTCACATGGTGAAGTTCCAGACCTGTAGGTAATTACTCACCTACTCAAAATGAGTAAATGCGAATCATCTCTAAAAGTATTGCAGATAGCCAATTTTTCTCAACTCATTCACCTACTTTTGGAGAGCTTTCACTTGGTGAAGCTTCAGACCCGTAGCTAATTACTCACCTACTCAGAATGAGTAAATGCTAATTATCTGTAAAAGTATTGCGCATATTCAATTTTTATCAAATAAATCATTCATCTACTTTTGGGAGAGCTTTCACATGGTGAAGTTCGAGACCCGTACGTAATTACCTACTCAAAATTGCAAATTTAATAAGTAAATTAAATTTTTATAAGTTAATATCCTATCCAATGGACAATTGCTTTACCGGTCAGCGCGACCGGTCCTGCCAAACGTCAGAAAAAGACGTCCTGTATACAATACCGGCAGGACCGGCCAGGAGAGTGCATTCGCCAGGTGGTGAATCGTACTTCCTCTTCCTGTCTAGACATCGTGACGTCATAGCATCTTTTTAGTGTCTAGTCCTAGTAAGACCCCTAGTAAGCTGATAGCGGGGCCGGTTGGGTGGGCCTTGCCTGTCCATTGGATAGGGTATTAACTTATAAAAATTTAATTTACTTATTAAATTTGCAATTTTATTGCGTTAATACATCCTATCCAATGGACAATTGCTGAATAACTACCGCTTGGTAGGCGGGTAAGCAGCTAGGGACTCAAGTGAACTCATAACAAAAACAAAGTTGTACGGGCCCATTTGACCTAGGGTCAGAGAACCCTGAGAGTCAAGGTCGGATACCAACTAACCGGTTAACCGGGAGTCTACCGACGTCGCCCCCCCTTTTTCTTTCCTTCCCAGGGTTGGTCTGAGAAGGGAAAGAGAGAGAGAGGGGGGCTGAGTTCAGTCCCAGGAGAAATAAACTTCCCAAGGGAAGCAAGTCACAGTTTTTTTTGTTTTTTTTTATAAAAAATATGTACATTCCAATATATTTACACTATGTACATATATAGCATATTTACAATTTGCACATATATACATATATATACAAAATCTCCTCACCTCTGGGCCTGGTGGTGCACCTGTTGGGCAGCCACTACAGGTCCCAGGTGGAAAAGCTCTGGGTCAGCTCAGGCAACATCCTTCAAATAAAACTGAGTGAAGGTGTTGTGAGACTTCCAGTGGCAGGCTGACAGTATCTGCTCTAAGGAGATCCCTGATTGGAAGGCCTTAGAGGCAGCAAAGGCCCTAACATCATGGGCTTTAACCTGATGCAAGGAGAGGGCCTCCTGGTCAGAGAGCTCATAGCACAGAATCACAGTCTGTTTGATCCATGAGGAGATGGTGGCAGGTGAGATGTCTTTGTCAAAACCCTTCTTGAAGGAGACAAAGACCAACTCCTTATTCTGCCTAACATCTGAAGTCCTGTCCAAGTAGTAGCGCAGGGCTCTAACTGGACATAGGGACCTGTCACCTTTGAGTGACCTATCCAGGGCTGATGGGTCCAGGGCTGGAATGACCACTGGTGCCACACTGTCTGGACCCTCCTTAGCCAGCTGATTCTTGGATAGGAAGCTGGGTGAGGGGTACAAGGACACCTTAGACCAGTCTGACTGGTGTCTGATGTTCTTATGCAACCAAGCATGGATCTCACTCCTGCGTTTACCAGAACCTAAGGCCAGCAAGAAAACAATCTTGAAAGTCAGATGTTTCAAGGAGGTCTCTTTAAGGGGTTCAAAGGGAGCCTTTGTCAGCTGGTGAAGCACCAGGGAAAGGTTCCAGGAGGGGATGCCCCTCCTGCCCTTGGGTCTGTCTCTATGGAAACTGTTCAGGAGACGTGTGAGATTCTCATCCTTGCTGACATTAATGGTGGAATTGCCCAGTTTGTCAGCAATGGCTGATCTGTAGCCATCAATAGTGCCTGGTTGCAACTTCTTGTCCTGAAACAAGTGCAGGAGGAAGTCAGCAATAGCTTTCAGAGGTGGTGCCCTGAAGTCCACCTGATTACTGAGGCACCACTTTGTAAAAATGGTCCACTTTGCCTCATAGACAGATCTGGTTGATCCTCTTTGAGGAGCCTCAATTCGTGCTGCCACTGCCTCAGAGAAGCCCTGCTCCTTGATCGCTGAGGCTCTAGGAGCCAGGCGTGTAGGTTCAGATTTGACAGGTTCCTGTGTAGGACCTGGTTGAATGGCTGAGACACTAAGTTTGGTATGTTGGGCAGACACAGTGGGATCTGACTGGACATTGCCACTAGATCCCAGAACCAGGGCATGTTGGGCCACCCTGGGGCAATCAGAATTATTCTGTTGCAAGGGTAGTCCTGCAGCTTCTCCACCACTTTGCCCAAGATGGCTGCTGGTGGAAAGGTGTATGGGTCCAGGTTCTCCCAGGAGAGGCTGAGTGCATCTACTGCCCATGCCTGGGGCAGCTTTTTTATCTCCCGCCGGGCTTTAGCCCGGGAGGGAGATTATGAAATGATGCCTGTGTGTTCGTGCGTGCGTGCATGCGTGTGTGCGTGCGTTAGTTAGTCACGCAGATTTCTCCAAAACTACTGCAGCTACAGATTTTTTGTAAATTAATAAATAGTCCCAATGAATTTTCATGCCCTTGAAAATTTTTTTGGTTTTATGGACTTAGGCCTAAAGATAAGTGAGTAATAGCAATCATAGCTACTTGGAGTAAAGGGCTCATAACTCAAAAACTATTGCAGATACAACTTTTTCTTGAAATATGTTATTCAGCTACTTTGTCTGCTGACTGTTGAGTAAAGCCATTGTAACTCCAAAACTATTGCAATTAGACTTTTTTCCTTAAATATGTTGTTCAGCTACTTTGTCCTTAGCTATAACATGGTACATAGTTTGGGGTTCTATTACATGCCATAAGTGAGTAATAGCTACTTTCTCATTTGTAGCTAAATAACAAAAGGAGTAAATGTCAAATATCTTCAAAAGTATTAAAGTTAGGGAAATCTTTTCAAATATGTTATCATCTACTTTTTGGTAAGCTATCACATAGTAAAGTTTCAGACCTGTTGCACCTTGGATAGCTGAGTAATAGCTACTTTGAAATTCTGACTGTTCAGTAAAGCCATTGTAACTCCAAAACTATTGCTGTTAGACTGTTTTCCTTAAATATGTTGTTCAGCTACTTTGTCCTTAGCTATAAGATGGTACATAGTTTGGGGTTCTATTGCATACCATAAGTGAGTAATAGCTACTTTCTCATTTGTAGCTAAATAACAGAAGGAGTAAATGTCAAATATCTTCAAAAGTATTAAAGTTAGGGAAATCTTTTCAAATATGTTATCCATCTACTTTTTGGTAAGCTATCACAGAGTAAAGTTTCAAATTTCAAAGTTTACAACTTTTGGTGGCCATCTTCAATTTTTGCGGAAAATGAAAAATGGCAAATATCTCTGAAACTGTCAGAGAAAGAGCGATTTCGAGCAAGTTTTGGATCCGCAGTGTAGTAGAAGGGTATTCTGTTGAAACATGAAAGTTTTCAATTTCACATGGTGAAGTTTCAGACCCATAGCTAATTACTCACCTACTCAAAATGAGTAAATGCTAATTATCTCTAAAAGTATTGCAGAGAGCCAATTTTTCTCAAATAACTCATTCACCTACTTTTGGGAGAGCTTTCACTTGGTGAAGTTTCAGACCCATAGCTAATTACTCACCTACTCAAAATGAGTAAATGTGAATTATATCTAAAAGTACTGCAGATAGCCAATTTTTCTCAAATAACTCATTCACCTACTTTTGGGAGAGCTTTCACTTGGTGAAGTTTCAGGCACGTAGCTAATTACTCACCTACTCAAAATGAGTAAATGCTAATTATCTCTAAAAGTATTGCAGATAGCCAATTTTTCTCAAATAACTCATTCACCAACTTTTGAAAGAGCTTTCACATGGTGAAGTTTCAGAGCCGTAGCTAATTACTCACTTACTCAAAATGAGTAAATGTGAATTATCTCTAAAAGTATTGCAGATAGCCAATTTTTCTCAAATAACTCATTCACCTACTTTTGGGAGAGCTTTCACTTGGTTAAGTTTCAGACCCGTAGCTAATTACTCACCTACTCAAAATGAGTAAATGTGAATTATCTCTAAAAGTATTGCAGATAGCCAATTTTTCTCAAATGACTGATTCACCTACTTTGGGAAGAGCTTTCAGTTGGTGAAGTTTTAGACCCATAGCTAATTACTCACCTACTCAAAATGAGTAAATGCAAATTATCTCTAAAAGTACTGCAGATAGCCAATTTTTCTCAAATAACTCATTCACCTACTTTTGGAAGAGCTTTCACATGGTGAAGTTTTAGACCCATAGCTAATTACTCACCTACTCAAAATGAGTAAATGCGAATTATATCTAAAAGTACTGCAGATAGCCAATTTTTCTCAAATAACTCATTCACCTACCTTTGGGAGAGCTTTCACATGGTGAAGTTTCAGACCCATAGCTAATTAATCACCTACTCAAAATGAGTAAGTGTGAATTATCTCTAAAGGTATTGCAGATAGCCAATTTTTCTCAAATAACTCATTCACCTACTTTTGGGAGAGCTTTCACATGGTGAAGTTTTAGACCCATAGCTAATTACTCACCTACTCAAAATGAGTAAATGTGAATTATATGTAAAAGTACTGCAGATAGCCATTTTTTCTCAAATAACTCATTCATCTACTTTTGGGAGAGCTTTCACTTGGTGAAGTTTCAGACCCATAGCTAATTACTCACCTACTCAAAATGAGTAAATGCTAATTATCTCTAAAAGTATTGCACAGAGCCAATTTTTCTCAAATAACTCATTCACCTACTTTGGGAAGAGCTTTCACTTGGTGAAGTTTCAGACCCATAGCTAATTACTCACCTACTCAAAATGAGTAAATGTGAATTATATCTAAAAGTACTGCAGATAGCCAATTTTTCTCAAATAACTCATTCACCTACTTTTGAGAGAGCTTTCACTTGGTGAAGTTTCAGGCACGTAGCTAATTACTCACCTACTCAAAATGAGTAAATGCTAATTATCTCTAAAAGTATTGCAGATAGCCAATTTTTCTCAAATAACTCATTCACCAACTTTTGAAAGAGCTTTCACATGGTGAAGTTTCAGACCCATAGCTAATTACTCACTTACTCAAAATGAGTAAATGTGAATTATCTCTAAAAGTATTGCAGATAGCCAATTTTTCTCAAATGACTGATTCACCTACTTTGGGAAGAGCTTTCAGTTGGTGAAGTTTTAGACCCATAGCTAATTACTCACCTACTCAAAATGAGTAAATGCGAATTATCTCTAAAAGTACTGCAGATAGCCAATTTTTCTTAAATAACTCATTCACCTACTTTTGGAAGAGCTTTCAGTTGGTGAAGTTTCAGATCCATAGCTAATTATTCACCTACTCAAAATGAGTAAATGCGAATTATCTCCAAAAGTACTGCAGATAGCCAATTTTTCTCAAATAACTCATTCACCTACTTTTGGAAGAACTTCCACATGGTGAAGTTTCAGACCCATAGCTAATTACTCACCTACTCAAAATGAGTAAATGTGAATTATCTCTAAAAGTACTGCAGATAGCCAATTTTTCTCAAATAACTCATTCACCTACTTTTGGGAGAGCTTTCACTTGGTGAAGTTTCAGGCACGTAGCTAATTACTCACCTACTCAAAATGAGTAAATGCTAATTATCTCTAAAAGTATTGCAGATAGCCAATTTTTCTCAAATAACTCATTCACCTACTTTGGGAATAGCTTTCACTTGATGAAGTTTCAGACCCATAGCTAATTACTCACCTACTCAAAATGAGTAAATGCTAATTATCTCTAAAAGTATTGCAGATAGCCAATTTTTCTCAAATAACTCATTCACCTACTTTGGGAATAGCTTTCACTTGATGAAGTTTCAGACCCATAGCTAATTACTCACCTACTCAAAATGAGTAAATATGAATTATCTCTAAAAATACTGCAGATAGCCAATTTTTATCTCCCGCCAGGCTTTAGCCCGGGAGGGAGATTATGAAATGATGCCTGTGTGTGCGTGCGTGCGTGCATTAGTTAGTCACGCAGATTTCTCCAAAACTACTGCAGCTACAGATTTTTTGTAAATTAATTGTCCCAATGAATTTTCACGCCCTTGAAAATTTTTTTGGTTTTATGGACTTAGGCCTAAAGATAAGTGAGTATTCCACTATCTTTAGTACATCTTATTTATACGGCGGGAGATAAATGCATGCGTCAGAATGCTTGTTTATTGTTGAATCTGGTAGCAAACAGGTCCACTTGGGGCTGGTGCCACCGGGAGCATATAGCTTGGAACACTTTTGGATGAAGTGACCACTCTGTTTGAATGGTCTGGCCAAGTATGGATAGCTTGTCTGCTATCACGTTCAGCCGGCCGGGGATGTGACGTGCCCTGAGAATTACCTGCTGTCTGGTACACCAGGACAGGATTCTCCACAGTAGGGCACACAGAGAGTCCGACTTCACCCCCCCCCGCTTTGTTGATATAGGCAACCACTGTTGTGTTGTCTGTAGCTATCAGTACTGTCGTGTTGCAGCAGAGGGTTCAAAACTCTTTTTGAGCTAGAAAACTGCTTTTAGCTCTAATTAATGGCCGTTTTTACCCCACAGCCCTTAATGGCTGTTGGGGTATTGTTTTCACCCATGGTGTCCGGATGGGCGGGCGTCCGGGCGGGTGGGCGGGCGGCGGGAAATAGTTTGTCCGGGCTGTATCTCAGAAACCGTAAGGTGTAGGAAGTTGATACTTGGTAGGAACATTGGTTAGGGGGTGTAGCTGTGCAACGTCATGGTCTGACCTTGATTTGACCTTTGACCTTGCCGTAGTGACCTTGAGTTTGAAAATCTTGTCCGGGCTATATCTCGGAAACTGTAAGGTGTAGGAAGTTGATACTTGGTAGGGATATTGGTTAGGGGGTGTAGGTGTGCAACGTCATGGTCTGACCTTGATTTGACCTTTGACCTTGCCGTAGTGACCTTGACCCATAAAATATTGTCCGGGCTATATCTCAGAAACCGTAAGGTGTAGGAAGTTGATACGTGGTACGGATATTGGTTAGGGGGTGTAGGTGTGCAACGTCATGGTGTGACCTTGATTTGACCTGTGACCTTGCCGTAGTGGCCTTGACCTATAAAATCTTGTCCAGGCTATATCTCAGAAACCGTAAGGTGTAGGAAGTTGATACTTGGTAGGGATATTGCTTTGGGGGTGTAGGTGTGCAGCGTCATGGTCTGACCTTGATTTGACCTTTGACCTTGCCGTAGTGACCTTGACCTATAAAATGTTTTCTGGGCTATATCTCAGAAATCGTAAGGAGTAGGAAGTTGATACTTGGTAGAGACATTGGCTAGGGGGTGTAGGTGTGCAGCATCATGGTGTGACCTTGATTTGACCTTTGACCTTGCCATAGTGACCTTGAGTTATAAAATCGTCAGGGCTGTATCTCGGAAACCGTAAGGTGTAGGAAGTTGATACTTGGTAGGGACATTGGTTATTGGCTATAGGTGTGTATTATCATGGTGTGACCTTAATTTGACCTTTTACCTTCCCGTAGTGACCTTTAAAATCTTGTTGCACCTTTGGGTCTGTCTTTTGATGCAGATTAAGCAAAAGTCATATTAGAATTTATTAAGAATTTTACTTTCATAACTTCCCATTGTAAGAGATAGAATTTCATCAAGTGAGCCGCAGATTTTACTCCAACACCACACATAAGCATTCATTAAATGTATTACCACTTCTGTATGCATGGTAATATTCAAACCATCTAAACCATAATTCGGAAATGCAGATGTATATAAAGAGTGTTGAATTTTAGTTTACTGATTAATGCTGTCATCTTGTCATTGAATTATCTTGTTTTAATACTTCATCTTTATACGCATTATCTTTCTTTTAAACATTATTTCTCCATTTAAAAATTGTTTGGACCTTTATATAACTGACAGTGCTCTGAAAGTATCCTGAAGTTTGTACTGGTACAGTACTTCTATATCTCATGGTGTTGAAAATATTTCCCAAGGCTGTGGGGTACGGGCATCTCTGATGCTATTTTTTATTATTAACCTTATCTGCATGGCTGTTCCATGAAGTGCACATACATACCTGTATACTTTAAATGGCAAAAAAAAAATGTTTTTCTTGCAATGAACAGGAAAAAGGTACTTAACACAACTGGTGATAATATTTGGATTTTTTCTTATTTTATTTTTAGTTTTGAATATTTACGAGTCCAACTCATTTCTAACAAATGATCCTCGATCTGCAAAAATCGCCGACGATCCCAGCACTACAGACTATATCTCACAAACTGTTAGGTGTAGGAAGTTGTATATCTCGGAAACTGTAAGGTGTAGCAAGTTGATACTTGGTAGGGGCATTGGTTTGCGTGTATAGGTGTGCAACGTCATGGTGTGACCTTGTTGTGACCTTTGACCTTGCTGTAGCGACCTTGAACTTTAAATCTTTTTTGGGCTGTATCATGGAAACGGTAAGGTGCAGGGAGTTGATACTTGATGATATCGTTTAGGTGGTGTAGTTGTCCAACATCATGGCGTGACCTTGATTTGACCTTTGACCTTACTGTAGTGAGCATGGGTTTGAAAACCCTTGTCATGTGTATATCTCAGAAACTGTAAGGTGAAGGAAATTGACACTTGACCTTTAAAATCTTGTACAGGCTATATCTGGGAAACCATACGTAGTGTAAAGTCGCGACATTAGTTTGGTTGTGCAGATATGCAGCATTCTGGTGTGACCTTGGTTTGACCTTAGACCTTGTTGTAATGTTGAACTTTAAATTTTGTCCAGGCTATTTCTCAAAAAATGTAAAGTATAGGAAGTTGATACTTGGTAGTGACATTTGTCAGGGGGTGTAGGGTGTGCAACGTCATGATGTGGCTTTAATTTGACCTTTGACCTTGCTGTTATGACCTTTACATTTAAAATCTTGTCCTGGCTATTTCAGGGAAACCATACGTTATAGGAAGTTGATACTTGGTACGTACATTTGACATTTGTGAGAGGGTGTAGGTATGTAATATCATGTCACACTGTTTGCTCTGAAATTATCCTGATCTTTGTACTTTGTCATTTCTTCTATGTCTCATGGTGTTGTAAATTATTTCCCCAGGCTGTGGGGTATGGGCATCTCCAATGATATTTCTAACAGATAGACTTAACAGGTAAACTTTGCAAATGTGTATTCTATGGTTTCTGTATTCTGTAGGTCTGTGGTATAAAATGTGGTGTAATGGCATCCTGGAAACAGCATGTTGGTGGAAAAAAGCACACACGGGTTTGTCAAATGTTTCAGTTTTAATGTGTCTGCTGGATTGATAATCATTCTATAATAAGCAAGTATCTTTATGAGACAATATTATTTTCAGTTAAACCAGATGAATTAAAATATGTCTGCCACTTACTTTCCCCAAGTATATGTTTTAACTTTGTGTTGAGTTAAATTATATTTATGGTTGAGAATTTTGAAAGAATATCATATACTTTAAATTACAAACATTTGCTGAAAATCATAGTCCTATTTTGGTTACAAATGTTTCAGAAATGTGCTGAGGAGTTCCATAGTTATGGGCGCGTGACTTATATCTCCATGTATGGAGATATTCCTATTCCAGAGAGAGCCAAATTCCACTCGTTTGTTGACACACTAGGTAACTACTCTTTTGCATTTGCCCATATGTTATTAAAGAAGACTATTTGTGTTCATTATTAGAATGGTGTAAAATGGGGCAAAGTTGTCAAAATAAAACTGATACTTGGTTATTTTATTGGAAATTTTAATCTTACCAGATTGTCACTCTGTATTGCCATGTGTTTTGAGATTTTGATTTTCCTTAATGTACTTTCAACTATTAAAATAAATAAATGGGATTTTCTATCCTGTGATTTTTTTTTCCATAATACTGTGTGTTACTCCACATTTATGCTGCATGATTTAGAAAAAGAGTTGGGCAATAAACCCAAAAAGCTGGCACCGCACTCTTCACAATCTGCTGCCAAGCAGCCCACAGCAGGGAAGCCAGAGGAAGAAAAACCCAAACCTATGGGTGAAGTCCAACAGATCCAAAATTTGGCCAAGACAACACAATATCAGAAGGAGCAAGTTGATGAAAAGAGTACAAAGGAGAAAGAAGAGGAGGAAAAGGCAAGGAAATTAACTGAGGAGAAGATGAAACGCATCAAACAGATGGATGAACAGATTAAACAGGTGAAAGAAGAGCTGGAAGCTAAGAGTCGTCTCAACTCTGCAGGTAAGCTGTTGGAGAAGTCTCTGGTTTGTAACTATGTTACACCTAGTTGGGAAGAGACTAAAATGTTTCAAATAGGTTAATGGACTAATGAAATTAGTAGACTTATCCCTGTATCTAAGTTGAGCCAATCTAGGATGATTTGTTTTACTAGAATGAGTCGAAAAATTCTAATTCTAATTTGACTTTTATAGCGCTTAATCTCCACTGAGTAGTGGACTCTAAGGCGCAACAAGACAATAGCAATATGCAAATTCAAAGTCCAGGGACAGAAATGGGTCAGCACCACGGAGAAGCCATAAGAGAAAATGAGCTAAGGAGGATAAGCCTTTGCGTAGAGATAGGTCTTGAGCTTCTTTCTAAAAGAGGCAATAGTGGGTGATGCACGAATGTCTTCAGGAAGTGAATTCAAAACAGTGGGAGCATCAAAGCACAAACATTCTGGATGTGTTTAGAGAAAGAAAAATCAGAGTCAAACCACACACCCAGGTTCCTGACTGACTCGGTGGGGTGAAGGGGGTTACTTAAGATGTCAATTGGGAAACATACATTTAACCTTTGTCTCTGTTTCTTCGAGCCAAAAAGTATAAACTCAGTTGTATCAGGATTAAGTTTAAGTTTGCTAGCCGACATCCATTCCTTAACATCTTGAAGGCATCTGTTCAACTTATCAAAAGCAGCTGAGGCATTCATGTGTGACAGATGGACATAAAGTTGTGAATCGTCGGCATAGAAATGGAAGTTTATGCCTTTGTGTTTACCAATCAGAGTACTAAGGGGAGATGTGTAAAGAGAGAATAGGAGAGGACCCAGAACAGAACCCTGAAGCACACCGAACAGCAGTTTTTGTAAATCAGACAAAGTAGAACCAATCTTAACAGACTGAAAGCGTTCTGTCAAAAAAAAAGTGTTGAAATATATTTTTAAAAATGACATGACCAGATTAAACATGTAAATGGTCAACAAAAATTTACAGTGGAAAGAACTGGACTTGAGCAGGTAAGCAGCTACACACCTGGTTTCTATTGGGTATCTATCTTTAGAATACATCACAATGTTTGCAGATGCCAGAAAGTGGCCAGTTGATAAAAGTACTGAATTGTGTATCCAAGTGATGAATGAATGGGTTAAAGAGGTTAAAAGCCACTGGATTTAAATTGGTTATTTCGGTTTAATGTTGCTTTTTGTGTCATTTGTGTCATCATGGGTAGATGTCAGGGTTAAACAGTTAAGATTCTGCTCTGTGAACTCAGCAAGCAGTGGCTAACAAGTGTCAATTTCCAAAGTCTAGGCTGGGGGAAAGATACAAACCCAAAACCTCAGAGATTTGAGACAGGATTTTTACCCCAATATAATGGTCCTTGAAGGAGAAACTAAAACAAGAGTTACTACAGATCGCTTATTCTAAAATGGCATGATTACCAGCTCATCTTAACTGCAATAAAAGGAATGGAAGGCACTATGTCAGTGATGCTTCTGAATTGTGTCAGAATTTGATAAGTCCCTAAGCTTGAAACTGTAAATAGATAGGTAACCCAGCTGTCAAAATACAGTACTACAATCTTGATATTTTGTCTGGAGTCTTACTTAAGCCTTATAAAGATATACTTCTGTTTACTTTTCAACAATACAGTTCTTCAGCAGCACAGATCCTTGGTTCAGTTGAATGCTTTGAATGCCACTACACCTGTCCCCCCTGGAATGATCCAGCCATCTCCTGTAGTGATGCTTTCTGACCATCAGGCAATCGCTGCTGCACGTGCTAAAGCCCAGGCCCAAGGTTTGCTACCTCAGAGCCTGCAGATGCCACTTACTGAGCAGATACAGCTGCTCAGCTCCACAGTGCCCCAGCAGATAAGTGTCAAACCCACCAGTAATGTGGCAGAGTTGCACAGTCAGCTGCAGAAACAGCTACTTGGAGCAGAAATAGTTCCAGTTTCTAAGCCAGTGGAGCAGATTCCTACATCGTCAGTAGATGTACAGCGGCCAGTTGAGATTAGGCAGCAGCCAACAGTGGACATTAGTCAACAGATGGCAAGTATTCTGCAACACCAAGCACCAGTCAGTATAGGCCAGCATCATTTCGTAGGTGTCCGGCAGCAACCAACTGATGTTACACTGCAGTCTGCTCAGGTTGTACCACAGGGAAGTCAGATGCCACCACAGATTACTGGACACAGTGACCCTGCAGTAATTCAACCAGAAGGGTATGTGGGCTGTAGAGTTGTATTCCTTTATATCAAATCTTGTACTGAATCTCTTACAAATCCAGTTGGGTTGTCTAACAGCAGAAAGTATCAATTAATCTCAGCACAAACCCCCATCACTGTCTGCTATTTTGTGAAAGCTTAAAAATGTTTATAAATTTGTGATGGAGTGATTACATGTAATGCCCCATATGCAACACTTTTGTGTTTGTGGGACACACATATATACACACTGTGTAAAAGTGTAGGGTGTAATACTCTTCTGCAAGTGGAAATAAGGTAAATATTATTAAAAAACGAAGCAAAGGGGATATTCTAACAAAGCTAGTGTTTTCCAAGAAATACTGTAGAAGTGACCAATTTTGCAAGGTAGTGCATCACTATTAATATTTTTTCTCAAAAAATATGATCTTTTTAAAGTATAAAAGTAGGGGTGTGACCGAGCAGTCGACACTCGCCGAGCGAGGCAAATTTCATGAAAATTCGACCCCAATCCTTAGGGTCGATTACTCGTGTATATATAACAACCTATAGAACCGGTTACGTTTTTTAGTTAATAAAACATAAATAACATACCTTACTTTCATTAAATCGCATAATCCACCATTTGTAACATAAAATTAATGATATTATGTGCTGACAATAGCTAATTCAAGCAATTCAAAGCTTTTATCTTTATATTTTTTTTGTTTACGGGAGCCGCCATATTGGATGTCGTTTCCTGTTATGGTGGATACTAAATGTCGCGAGGGCTCGATGTCGAGTCAAGTTTTTATCTGCGAGTAATCGACCCGAATTATTTGTACTCGTCCCACCCCTATATAAAAGTAATCCTAGTTGATTAGGAAATATTTCAGCAATACCATTCAAGTTGGTGCCTTTATGTTTTTATACAGGAGGCTTTCAGTGCCATCTGTTGATGTACAAGGCTCACATCCAGTATATGACTATGGACATGGAGACAAGCCAGTGGAAAAACGTGCAGAACCCAGAGCACCACCTAGGAGAGAGGTATGGAACTATGCTAATACGTTTATCACCTTTATGCGGAAGTTCTTTGTAAGAATGGTATTTAAATTCCTTCATGGCATCACCTTATTGGCCTGTTCTACTGGTGTTCATTCTTGTGCAATGGGGTTCTCCATCTTCTTTGAGAATAGATGTATTTTCACTACGTCTGTTTAATAGGCACAAGAAAGTAGTGATAATTTTCCTCCGATCAGAAAAAAGTATTAACCTTCATTTGAGTTAATTTTATGAAATGTTAAAACTAAATTATACTTACTTATCATATAACAATTTTTTTTTCCCCTGGAAATTCGAGTCCTAAGTCTATCATTGTAACTTGTAGTTAGGCATTACAAGTTTGTAGTTGGTGCATGGCCTCTAACTGTTAAGAAAGCACTATCTTCAGATGAGCACAGTTTTCTTGTCTGCTTGCAGTGCTTTGCGATGTCATAATAAAATATGCAAATCTATTTATTGTGTCCCTTGATAACAACGTAAGATATTCAAGTAATTCTATACCCCTACAACAACAGGTATCCGCCCTTGTAAGTGAAGTGTATCTCTTGCCAGTTCTAAAGTTAACATCGGATAATCACTATTGTGTGAATGGCAAAGAGCCTTCCTAATCCCTTGTGAAATAAACCATTGTGTTTAGTTCGAGATGATCCTTAAAAATTAACATAATTTCGGATATTCTGCCCTCAAAGTATGCTTGAATAATGCCCAAAAGACTGACTTGAAGTTAGTCACGAGCTATACCATGACTCTGTACAGTAAATTGGTGGGACCTGATTTTTAACCTGGTATAAATCATTCATGCTAATCTTAAATCCGAAAAAAAGGTCCAGTACTGACCTCTAAAAAAACTGTATTTGTTCCAAAGCTGACATTCTTTTCTGTTTGACTTAACACATAATTCTCGGGATTTCTTAATGTTACAATAATATCTGATGTATGAAGTAAAGGGTTTTAACATTTCACTGTCTGCTTTTAGACAGCTTTTTAAATTCCTCGTACAGTTTGCAATATTAAAAAAAGAAAACGATTACAGACATTGTATGCAAGTGGAATGAGCAGGGAATACAGTATTGTGTTGTAGTGAAATGTTAGATTTGGGGTTTTGGAACAAAACTTTGTTGTAAATTCCCCCATAATTCATCTATGATGAATCAAGTATTCAATAAAAAGCGTACGGATTAATGATTGACTTTGAGCAGACATTGTGGCCTTCACCTGTAAGTTTAACTAGCTAAGAAGTATCAAGGACATAGAAAACTGTGAAATATTAAGTTTTCTGTTCTGCAAACTCTGCATATTCATCAGACTACTCCATGCACTTGGAAACCACATGCATTCACCCAGTGGTATTCTGAAGCATTCAAAAAGGCACTCATTTCACCGTGTGATGATGTCCAGCTGTTACAACAAAGTCAAGCTTCAAAATGAGAATGCCAGATCCTGTGATCTTGATGAAATCCTGCCACCAGTACATTCCATACTTACTACATTGTAAGGGCAACAGCCACCTTCCTTGACCAGTGGATAGATGTAGCCAGCCAATCCTTCCTAAGGAGAATATCAAGTTTGACAAACAGTCAGAGGCTAATTAAGTGATGAAACGTGTTAATTTGAACCAGATTTCTCTTCATCTCACCAAATGGCAAATTTTAAATTGATGGGCCATAGTTTTTTGAACTATAGTTTAACGGCTTTCAGAAGAACCTTTGATTATATACTACCTTCTTCCCCAGAAGACTTGCAGAGTAAGCTGGGAGCATACAGAAGAATTAGCAAGAAGGTGACAAGTACATATTTGTTGATGAGCATGATGTATAGAAATCCAGCTGATTGATTTTTAGCTGTTTTACCATCACACCGGCAGCTTTTGAAACCAACATCCATTGAGGTTATACTGGCATACAGAGCAGAAGTTACAGAAGGGGAATATAACATCATTCAGTGAAGTTTTTCTACATCACATGAAGCCGAATCTCCTTGAGAATATTCCCTCAGTCGTTTTGAAGCTTTTATGTTTGTCAATGAAAGTCTGTGTCTTTTAAAAGAATATTACACCATACAAATTTATCATCTCATAAAATAAAGGTTGTTGCAATAGAATTTTGCACCTTTCAGTGAAATTATGCCATTGCCCTAAGTAGGGGTTCTTGAAAGAACAAATATAGTCTACAAAGTATTCTGTGATATATTCTTTGTAAAATATTCCATCTGATGCTTCAGTAAAGCGCAAGATTTATTGCTTTTAGATTTAGCTGTTTAAAATAGAAACTGAATTTAACTTTGATATCGGGTTTTTCATTACAGAGGTAAGTGAAATATTGCGTGTTCCATAACCACTATTCTCAAAAATCAAAAAACATTAGGTTTCAGTTTTTGTTATGTCAGCTGACTTATCAATCAGCTGACATTATGTCATCACTCTGCGGCGTGTACGTATGTGTCCGCCTGAGCGAATTCTCCTGCAAAACTACAAGGCCCAGAGACATGCTGTTTTTTTTTTTTAAAGATACCTTATCTATCAAGGATGAAAAATTGTTCAAGGCATGCAGATCTGTTTGTTCATCTGTTTGCTAGAGCCATTACAAGTGAGGTACCCCCCACCCTAAGTGTGAAAATTTTAGGGGTGTTGCGGTAGTACCGGTATCGTCGGTGCGGTAAATAAATTATAATTGCAAACCGTCATAAAGTTCAGCTACTGGTTTTCCGCTTATACTTCAATGTAAGGGAAACTTTACTGACCTTACATACAAAATAAGTGTCATAATCCACTTTTGTTTGCTTTTTACTGTAATACCACAGCCATAATGAGCGATAATTTGGAGTAAGCATATATTTCGTTGTTTAGCCTATCGGAATCGAGGACACATCTGTGTCATGTTAGAATTCCTGTTTTACAGTATGAAAACTATTTGTTTCTCATGTTTTGTTAAATAAGAGACGGTTAACCGGTAACCGAGCGGGAAGTGAAAGACTGGAAACCGGAAGGAAAAAATTGCTACCGCAACACCCCTAGAAAATTTCAACACTTTATCACAATTTCTCAGTGACTATTGCAGGGATTTCTCTCATATCGTGCACATATGTACTGGGCCTCAAGTAGATTCCCTTGTGTGAGTATCAGGCCTGGATTTTTAATTCTTTTTATGAATTTTTTACATAATTTTTAATACATTAAAATTAGTGAAATCATGCACTAAATCAATTATAACTTGAAAAGTATTGCATTTAGAGCATTTTGATAAAATATGTTATTCAGCTACTTTTTCCGTAGCTATAACATGGTGGGTAACTTGGGAGGCAATCCCAATGGCTAAGTGAATAATAGCTACTTTTTGACTTTTCAGTAACTTCTGTAATGAGTAAAATCACTTGTAACTTGAAAACTATTGCATTTAGAGAATTTCGTATAAATATGTTATTCAGCTACTTTTTGGTCAGCTATAACATAGTAAAATTTCAGACCTGTAGCTTATTGCATAGCTGAGCAATAGCTACTTTGAGGTTATCACTGTTGAGTAAATCAGTTAGAACTTGAAAACTATTACATTTAGAGAGTATTCTTTAAATATGTTATTCACCTACTTTTGGATCAACTATAACATTGTAAATTTGTAGACCTGTAGCTTATATCATAGCTGAGCAATAGCTATTTTGAGGTTATCAGTGTTGAGTAAATTAGTTATAACTTTAAAACTATTGCATTTACAGAAATTTTTGGAAATATGTTATTCATCAACTTTTTAGTCAGCTATAACATAGGAAAATTGCAGACCTGTAGCTCATGGCATAGCTGAGTAATAGCTACTTTCATGTTATCACTGTAAATTGCTTGTAACTTGAAAACTCTTGCATTTAGAGAATTTTGTTTAAACATGTATTCATGTACTTTTGAATCAGCTATAACATAGCAAAAGTGCAGACATGTAACTCATGGCATAGCAGAGGAATAGCTGTTTTCAGGTTCTCAGTAATGAGTAAGTCAGTTGTAACTTCAAAACTATTGCATTTAGAGTATTTCGTTTAAATATATGTTTCACCTGGTTTTGGGTCAGCTATAACATAGTAAAATTGCAGACCTATAGCTCATTCCATAACTCAGCTATAGCTACTTTCAGAGTATTGCTGTTGAGTAAATCAGTTGTAACTTGAAAACTATTGCATTTAGGGTATTTTGTTTACATATGTTATTCACCTACTTTTTGATGAGTTATAACATAGTAAATTTGCAGACCTGTAGCTCATTGCACAGCTGAACAAAGGCTACTTTGAGGTTTTCACTATTGAGTAAATCAGTTGTATCTTGAAAACTGTTGCATTTAGAGAATTTTGTTTACATATGGTTGTTCATGTACTTTTGAATCAGTTATAACATAGTAAAATTGTAGACGTATAGCTTTGCAACAGCTACTTTCAGGTTCTCACTGTTGAGTAAATCAGTTGTAACTTGAAAACTATTGCATTTAGAGAATATTGTTTACATATGTTGTTCATGTACTTATGGGTCAGCTATAACATATTGACATTGTAAACCTGTAGCTCATGGCACAGTTGAACAATAGCTACTTTCAGTTCTTACTGTTGAGTAAGTCAGTTGTAACTTGGAAACTATTGTATTTAGAGAATTTTGTTTACATATGTTATTCACCCACTAATGGGTCACCTATAGCATAGTGAAATTGCAGGCCTGTAGCTCAATGTATAGCAGAGCAATAACTACTTTCAAGTTCTCACTGTTGAGTAAATCAGCTGTAACTTGAAAACTATTGCATTTAGAGAATATTGTTTAAATATGTTATTCACCTACTTATGGGTCAGCTTTATCATAGTGAAATTGTAGACCTGTAGCTCATGGCATAGTTGAGCAATAGCTACTTTCAGGTTCTCATTGTTTAGTAAATGAGTTGTAAATTGAAAATATTGCATTTAGAGAATTTTGTTTGAATATGTTGTTCACCTACTTATGGGTCACCCATAACATAGAGAAATTGCAGGCCTGTTGTAGCTCATGGTATAGCTGAGCAATAACTACTTTCAGGTTTCACTGAATAAATCGATTGTAACTTGAAAGTTATTGCATGTAGAGAATTTTCTTTAAATAAGTTATTCACCTTCTTTCAGGTCAGCTATAACATAGTAAAATCGCGTACCTGTAGCTCATTGCATAGCTCAGCAAAAGTACTTTAAGATTCTTACTGTTGAGGAAATTAGTTGTAACTTGAAATGTATTGCATTAACAGTATTTTGTTTAAATACTGTAAAAATGTTTTCCACCTACATTTTTACTCATCAACAATTCACTTCATCCTTGTGTATACCATTTGCAGGGCACAAGTTTTGTGTCCTTTTCTTCATTCACTTCTATTCTGAACTCAAAACACAGTCAGCTGACACAGAGCCCCTTTCACGGGAGCTGATTGCTTGTTCTATTTGCTTGTCTGCCAATTTAAATGAAACACAAAGTGTTAATTTTTCACAAATGCGAGACCTCAACCCATATTTCCATATTCCTTGAGAGAGGTAAAATTTAATGTGGTCAGTAGCAGGTCAATAAAGCAGAAGAGGAAATTCAGTATGTAACTGTAGGAATGTAGCTTTCTATAATATTGGGAAAATAGAATTGTTTTCATTAAAGGGAATCTTTAGATGATGAAAGCTAGCCTAATAGATGTTCCTGTACTGTTGAGTTTATTTGATAATGATAATGTTACCAAAGACAAAAATGACCCAGTCTTTAAATCTTCAGTCTTTTGCATCTATAGATACAAAATAATTTGTAGAAAAAGTTCCTAAATGATTCTTCTCGCAATCAGAAGAGCGCAAAACTTAATAATATTTAGGTAACACATTAAACCTTAACTATTAACTGTTAGTTTTAGTTAATTGCACGATATTGGAATTCTCGCAAAAAGGAAGTAATAAAACATAATGTAACAGACACATGTATTCTGTGAGTCTCTGCTGCTTTATTGTTGTGTGGAATACTGGAACACCCAAAAGGTGACCGAGATCTTTGCAACTTACTACTTGAGGAAATGCTGTGGCTTAAGTGTTACGGTGGTGGGCTCTTGGTCTGTTCGTAAACCAACGAGTTTCAGCCTTCAACACAGCCGCTACTTCCTTTCCTTCTTGGACAGTGTTGGTACTTTTGTTACCAGACTTAACACATAAGTGTTCTTTATGTACTAAGTGTATTCAATTTGTTATCTTCAGTGAGTTTGCTTGTTTGCAAACCTTTATCACTCAAAGAAGTGATAAATTGGGACTTCTCTACAAGCCAACATTGTTTTAATTTTTACTTTTTTATGCAGTAACACAAGGGAAAGATTATTTTAGATTTAATATCATCCTGAATAAAAGTTGAGGATACTGTGTTTTTAGACATTGACATTATCATTGATACTGCATCTTGTGAGCTTTTAATCATGGGAAGTATGTATAAATCATGAATTTTTTATTAAAATTAAATATGTTGTATCAGGTCCATGTTGATTTTCAGCACCTGTAACAAGCAGATGCGTTTATATCCAAAAGGTGGAAAAAATGGCAGTATTACCAATTACATAGATGAAAAATTATTGAAAATGAATAATTAAAAAAAAAACTTTTCAACAGATCATTTGAAATCACTTGCTTGTATGCATGTGTACAAATATACAAAAAAAAATCATACCACACCCTCAAGACAACCATTGTTCCATTCTGCCACGTGTGATGAATACGATGAACATTTCAAAACCTTTAGTGTGGCTAGTGATTCACCAAAAAGAAAAAATATATATATAAAGACTTAAAATGCACAAATAGTTGGAAACCCTGCAGTTCGCATGTTTTTACCTTACATTTTCTGGAACAATAAATGGATGGTTGCCAATAGTAGAAGACAAAATGATAAAACCAAAATGTAGTGTGACAAAAAGGTACATAAACATTAATATTTATAATAATATAATGTACTCTTAAATGAAACAAGT